>OX458971.1:13765446-14965446 GCA_949774945.1 Hoplodrina ambigua | reverse complement strand
CACAAAGTCGGGTGTCGAGTCGATTTTCTCCAGCACTTCTTTCCAATCCCCACACGTTTCTGCACCAATAATCAGCATCTTACATAACCCGCAGACTTCCACCGTCAGTGTAAATAATGTATGTGTGAGCAGCGCCACGAGCGCCACCTATTGACTTAATCAAAGACCACTAAATGTGCGCGTGATCGCCAGACGTGAGAGGTGTTCTGTACACGCGTACTGCCATGTGGACAAGTGTTAAGAAAAAATTAAAATGATGGAGCAAAACGGCAACCCTTCGATGTTTGTCAGGAGTTTTTGAAAACCTACAAAAACTATAGTCAAAATGTGTTCAATGTTCTCAAATTATATACTTAGATAAATAGATTTTTTACCTTTATGTCAGAACGGTTGTTGATTACTAAAAATTATAATTTAACTTTTGATCAAAGCAATTCTTGTAAGTTTTAATTACAATATGACTATTGTTTGAATAAAGGTGACGGCACGATTGGCGCATGACGATGGACGCGATCCAGATAAATAATAAGAACGAGTGATGCTCGAAAGTTGAAAAAACTGACAACAGTTTTAATTGTAGGTACACACAATCTTGGTTCAGTTGCATCCGGCTAGACTGGAAGCCGACCCCAACATAGTTGGGAAAAGGCTAGGCAGATGATGATGACACACAATCTTTTATTACCGACATACTAAAAAAGTCCTAAACACTTTTCACCACACCAGTACCGTCGGCGAGTTATCAAAAAGCTGTGCTTATGCATAGTTTGTGTGCTAAGTGCTTATACTTATCTGAGGCGGTGCAAAAGTGGTGTTCGGTGTTTATCAGTCGCTCTGGCGATGTTGAAACGGTACTGGCTGATAACGTGCTTCTGTTTCCCGTCAAGCTGCAGACATCGGTATTCAGGGAAGACGGTAGTTTGATATTTGATGACGTAGGACGAAATGATGTTATTTTTGGGTTAATACGTCGCTCTGAACGATGGCTGTCGAAATTGAAATTCTTCTGGAGATTTTTCTGCTTTACTGAAAAGTGTTTATATACATTTAAATCAACCAAAAGTTATTGTGTTCTTCTAATTTTGGATCATAACTGGAAACCTTTTGGTTAGGGATATATAAAAAGAAAAAAGTTCTAACTTCAGTCAGTGATTGCATGACGGCTGACAGGACGGCGTAGAAGAGGAAAATGTGTTGGGTCGGCCCCAAGTAACATGGGACGAGGGTAAGAAGATGGTGTTTTTCAAGAACTTTAAATGTTATAGGTACTAAACTTTAAACACGCTTTAGAATGTTGCATGCACACAAAGTATTGCGCAAAATAAATAAAATTCGACTCCTAGCAATATTTTTTAATATTTTTTACTTATTTTAATGGACAGTATAAATATGCTCAGTTAAGAGCTGATGTGTCTTCCTACATACTGTTTAAAATTTACATTTACTGTTCAAAATCATATTGAAACAGTAAGCATTCCTATTCAAATAAAAATAATTAACCCAAAAACGTCCACTCAACTTCATAGGGGTTCAAAAATATCAGTTACAAAAACGATATTTTCAAATTAATAAAACAAAACACTAATAACCCTTAACTGTGATTTTAATGTTAAATTTATTAAGGTACACCAAATACAGCAGAGTTGAATATCGGGTACCCGCATTAAATATGGGGGTAGTAGAGGGGCGAAAGGGGTAAGTGGAGGGGGTGTAGGGGGTAAACACCATACCGATATCACCGTATTGGGACATATTTGTTACGGATGGACGACAAAATATAATTATTAGTTATGGACGGTCCGGCTGCCGTATTAATAACATTTGGCGCTGATTTTGCTAAATATTTGGAGAATTTGATGTGTATGTGTTTAGGGTTGAATGTTCGGGCGGTTTTTTGGTTATTGTTAGTATGTTAATTGAAAAGGAATTTAATATTCAGGCAGTCAGTGTTCAATGTTGCTCGGTGCCTCGGTCAAACGTTCTTCACGCAAGAGATCATTGGACTATCTACTTAATAGTGTTCCTAAAACCTTCTTATGTTATCTATTGTTATATAATATTCAAAGCACATAAACACACACCTTAGAACTGCATTCTTATCCTAATTGTTTACTTAATTTACTCATTTTATATTATTTTTTCAAAACAACACTGGGGATGAGCACAGACGCCTATATAAGAGGATTTTTCTTATTTTATAGTTCAGGCATTCGCTGCAACGTTAAATATAGTTATGTCACTGCTTAAAACATCCTTGAACTATGTAAACTTTCCTTCTTTCTCGCCAAAGAGTACCATGCTAAACATTAATTATTAAAACTACATGCAATAATTACCTTAATCGACCGATTCTATTAATTAAAAAAGTTCAAAATCTAATCAATCTCTTCTCAGCGACAATTAATATCAAAACATGTAGATAAGTAAATAAGATGCATTTTTAACAGATTGAGACTGACATTAGATTGCAAGCGTGTCTAAAAGTTGGTAGAATTGTAGATTAAGATTAGTTTGCGATTGTTTCTTAGAGTTAGCTGTGACCCCCTGGTCAAAACTAGACACACTTTAATACATTATTCTCTTTACAATTTTCCATAACAATACATAGGTAATAAAGAGAATTAGTGAAAGAAAATCCATTAAAAACCCAAAACTACGAATACAAAAAACGCCGCAAACCGATCACCGATTGATTCCCATTGTTTAAACAAATGAGAGACAAAGGAGATTCGCTAATGCCATCCGATTTGATCATTCAATTAAACCTGAATAGGAAAGAAAGAGGTTTACAGTCCGAAATCCATATAAATCATTCTGACTGATAATAATTGCTCCGATGATAATCGGCCTTTTTCGCTCGCAATCGGTTTTAGATGATTATTAATTTTCTATTTTTGAATTGAGTTATTCGATTGTGTGAAAAAATGCTTTTGTGAGGATTGGAATGGGAGAGAATGAAAGAAAGATTTGTGTGGAAGAAAGGTGTATATCATCTTTCTACAAAAGGATTGTGACAGTGTGTGTTACATATTTTTTAAGTTTACACTTTGTGTTTTTGATTTACACTTTTTTATTTACGACTTCATAGATAATGTCTTAGTTTAGAGATTGTTATCTCCATCAAAGTGGAGTTAGAGACATATGGCTCTAATCTTTTTAACCGTTCTTCGATAATATGCTAATGTAAAACGTGAGATAGTTATACTACCTACAGTTAATTAAGACCATACGGGAACACTTCTGTCGATCGATATTTTTTTTCGATAAAAACTTGTATATCTACAGGGGTTATAGCTAGATGTTATAGTTTATATATACATATTGTATCAATTAAATATTAAATATAATTAGAATGAGGAATATAAAATTAAACATAATATTAAAAGATCTCAGTGTCGTTAGCTAAAGTAATTATATCATGGGTGAAATTTTAAGACAAATTTTATTGAGGAATATGTTTATAAGCGTACTTGCTATCTGGACCCGTGTTGAAAGTCAACGTCAAAGCATTTATTTCAATAAGACCATTTACATGCACTTTTGTATTGTCAAGGAGTCGGTCAGTTAGTCAGAAAGTTGAAGCTAGTTGCTCGTTCTAAAACGAAGATAGATCCCTATGGAGTAAAACGAGTAAGAAACTCCACGGACACTCTTTTCAATTACGTTTTAATAAAGTCTAATTCTACTAATTAAAAATATTTAAAACCTATTTGCAGTCTCATTTCAGCTGCAATCAATGTCAATGTCAATGTCAAAATGTAAATAAATTAGAGACTTTTTTGACAGCTTAAGACTGAGATTAGATTGCGATTGTGCTTAGATGTTAGTAGGTACAATTGCTTCCCTAAACTATCAAACAACACAGCAGCTACAAAACAGACAAACAAATGTCAATATCAGAAGAAAACATTATGCCCAGACATTGACAGTACTTACTTACTTTTGATATTCAATCTCAAAAGTCAAAAACTCCGAACCAAACCCGATCTCTAATGAATTAAGGGCAGCGTAGTTTACGTCCCCCAGTGGGATGGGGGACGGGGGGCGCCCGTTCGGCAATTTTATCATGTTATAAATTTGAATTTGTATAATACTCTGGCATTAACGCATGATTTATACAACTTGACTCCGCTAAGATTTCAAAGATGAAAAACAATAAATTATGTAACCGTAACTATTGCGTTTAATGGCGACGGCGGGGTGAGGATAGTGTGGATGTGGCTTATTGTATGGTGGTGTTTTGGTAGAGAAGTTGAATATTTTTGATACTTGACAAAGACTTAACAAGGGCTGGGTAAAATAAAGTTGTCTAGGTATTGACTTACACAATAAACAATTTTATAAAAAGAATAAAAAAAATCGAAGTATGTGATTTCATTGTTATTCTAAAATCCAATTAACTAGTAAAATTCACATAGTTTTAATGGAAAACTGTAAATATTATTAATAATTATAAACATAAACCCCATTCTAATTTAACTAAAAATAAAATTGGATTTAACCTTTCTTACTTTTAATGTACAATTAAGTTACATAACATAACATCACGCCTGTAATCCCCGAAGGGTTAGGCAGAGGTGTACCCATTAGTACACCCACATTTCGCAAGTTATGTTTATAGTCCCATGTAATAGGGGGCGAGCCTATTGCCATCAACCGGGCACAAATCCAGACTCCGAGGCTGCTACTGAGAAATTCCTGATGGAAAAACCCAATAACACTTTACCCGACCTGGGAATCGAACCCAAGACTTCATGCACAGCAGTCGCGCTTGCGACCACTAGACCAACGAGGCAGTCAACACATCAGTCAGTATTAAATTTATCGATTCTAATAATTTTTCCAATTTTTATTTTTATTTTTGTTATTTATCTTGTTTTTTTGTATTTATATTTTAAGACATTAAATATTATGCCTAACTTTTATAACTCCAAACACTTCACCAAAAATTTCACCCCTCGTCTCGTCTTGTCACGTCTCATCCACTCTATCCTTACCCCCTAGAGTTGACGACTTTTTACTTGACCGAATTTATGCGACACATTTAGGAGGAGCTCGTCGTATACAAGTCAGTTAAATATTTAGCTTTCATCCAAATTTATACGGTTTATAGTGGAAAAAGTAAGCTTTGGTTCCGTGCCGTAAATTTTCGTGATTGATAATTTCTATTGTGGACTAAAAAGGTCTGGTTTCTGGTAGTATTGCATGTTACGGATGGTAGATGGTATTGTTGTTTCATTCTGTTTTAACTGTGCGTTAGGGGTTAGTATAGGATCCGGTTTTAATTAATTTTGTTCGGTGATTCGTTTGTGTTTGTCATGCTTCGTAATTTTTATTGAAGTTGTTTTTGTGTGACAGTGAGGTCGTGATTATGTTAGTAAACTATTGTAAACTAGAAGTGTATGTTAATACTATAATATTTTCAATCTGTAGGTTAAGCATAAGAGCGCTAATGTAAAACTACTCGATACGAGTATATTTTTGAATTGAAATGAGACAGTTTTTTTTGCTTTTCGGCTTAATTTTATAGAACAAGTACAATAAATAATAATAATATCTTAGGACAGTCAAAACATCGCCATCTGATTCCAAACTAGGCAGAGCCTGTAGTATGGTAACCAGACAACAGATAAACATACTTATATATTTCTAAATACATACATATTTTATATAAATTACACCCAGATACAGAACAAATCGTCGTGCTCAACACATAAAGATTTGTCCTGGGTGGGAATCGAATCCACGACCTCCGTCCTAGCAGTCAGGGTCACTAACTACTAGACCAACAGACCAGTCATTTTATTACGAATACAGCCTTGAAGGTAAATACATTTATAACAAATAGGTATGAAACGAGTATTACAGTAACCAAAGCCTAACGCAGATGAAAAAAATTACGCGGACGAAGTCACGGACAGAAGCTAGTTATAGGTATTACCTAAAGTTCAAAAAAATACTTAATTAACGACTACAATAGTAGTCAAATAAAATAGTCCAATGCTATATAATTTCCAAATATTGATACAAAGTAATGCACATAATGAGATCACAAGAATTGTAGTCAAAATTAATAACACTATATGACATGTATATACTTTTATTATATTTATTGATATTTATATATTTCAAGATGGCCGACTTTTATTGTCGTATAAAGATGACTATTTAGTGGCGTTTATAAGGTTTTATGTGGTGCTCGGTTTGTATGGAGAAGGAGCCTCTTTTTGTGACCAAGTTATTAGATGTGTAATAAGTAGGTACTTTCGATCCATTCACTATCTTTCTTTATTCATTAAATTATTATTATCTGGCAGATTGTTATCATGCTACAAATAAGCTATTTCTTACATTATAGGCATGTAGGTATTGCACTTTTGAACACTATTGCACAGCAGTATATTTTTTTAATACCTAACTGACGATTAACGTCGCTGAGCGGCCTTTTAACCTTTATTTTATAATAATAATAATAAAATAATAATGATTTATTGTCTTAAAAGGTGTTACATAGTTTTTTGTTCTCTAGATTCCACACTAGGATTCCCTGTGTCGTGGGATCTAGTTATTTCATTCCGTAACATTAAAGACAGCAATTAAAAATACAGCAACAATTAAACCAACAAATCTCAGAGCTAGTAAGTTTATAAATTAATAAATCACAATATTACAAATAATTAAGTGAAAGAAAAGAGAAAAAACAAAAATTGAGTAAAAAAATTATAAATACGTAATATTGGGTGAGTGTTTGAATGTATAGTAGCGTAATACCTATTATGAACGCTCACATTTGTTATATTATACATGGGTAAAGCAGGTATGAAAAAAATGTCATCATGTATAAATACAGAGTGTTAGTGTAAACACCGTTATCCTTGAAACCAGTGGTTTGGTTTCACTAATAGAACTTAAATTCAATGAAAAAAAATCTCTGGCGCATAGTATCCATGAATTTACGGACGGTGTCGGACAGATTTTTTTTTAATTTTTGAAAAAAAACTTTGTTTATTTATTTTTAAATTCAGATAAATATTTTTTTTTATAATAAATCAAGTATCGGTTTAAGTGACAACGGTGTTTACACTAACAGTCTGTATAATAAAAAATAGTTTACTACAAAAAAAAAAACCGACATTTAAATTATAAACTGCCGCAATTTCCCCGCAATTTGTTGATACAGAAAATAGAAAAGTCCGCCTCCACACTATGTCAGCAAGGTCCTTCGTCTCTCGACTCTCGGCTCACTCACAGCAGCCTATCACATATTTTTCATTTTAAATTTACACGCAATAGAAGTTTTTATTCGTTTCATTTTACCACAACAAGTGTTCGGTAATAACTTTAAAAGTTATCGCGAATTTATAGTTTTATTTAATTAGTATGAGTAAGTGAGTTTATTCTTTATTTTTAGTTTTATGGAAAACTAGCTAGTGGTGCCGATTCCCTTGTTCACAAACTAGACTAAATTTCTAACATACAGCGAACGGAAAGGACGGTGATATTAAAGAACTAAGTTAGCGATGTCAAGTTAGTTTTGCCTTGAACTTTTCCGTATTTTTAATCCATATGTTTTAAGATGTCAACTATAACTGTATGGATGTGTCAGATTGACTAAATTTGACAACTCTTATTTTCATTAGTCTCTTTCTTGTTTTATTGGACAGAAAAAGATGGAAATAGTCTAATTTTAGTTTAGTTTGTGACCAAGAGAATCGGCACCAGTGACATACCTACTTTTACTAAATCTAAATATGTATATAAAAGCGAAAGTCACACACTCGCGAAATATCGAAAACCACTCGACGTCTAAAGATGAAATTTAACTAATCCGATCATACTCATAACATTCATTGTTACAAAATAAGAATTTGCTTGACCCATGTTCACTTACTCAGAGACATGTTTTAAAGTCCTTACAAACAACGATCAATAAAAGATGGACAAGACAACTCCGAACCCATACATCGATAACTAGCTGTTGCTCGCGACTTCGTCGAAGTTTAATGATGTTAAACGCATTTGAAGTAGATTGAGATCCCATACAAATTTTGCCAAGAGAGATAGAATTTCGGAAAATCCTTTCTTATCAAAAGCCTGCGTCATACAAAGAACACACCTTCCAAGTTTCAGGTCTCTACGATCAGCGGTTTCGGCTGTGCGTTGATCCGTTAGTCAGTCATTCAGAACAAAGAATTTTATTTGTATAAAGTGATAAAGCCACAATTCCTATATCTAACCAGTTCACTTTACGAGTAACGAGTGTTAAACATACGTTAATAAATTAACGAAACCCACACGTTGGTCGCGCGACGAGCGACGGATCGTAGGCGAGTTACCAGTAACGTGTCACATAACTTGAATGTTTTTATTTACTTGCTGATATGCTGGTAAAGGTGTTTTAGTTTGTTAGATAGAATTGAAATGTGTGAGAGAGTTTGATTTAGATTTTTACAGGTCACAAAAGAGAAGGCAGGACCAACTGGACGGATTTTTCCAAAACTTCAGGAATGAGGTGCAGAAACGGGATGGATGAAAGGAGCGGTGGGAGGCCTTTGCTCAGGAGTGGGATAAAATAGGCTATCAAAAAAAAAACCGTAAAGAAACACATTTGGCATACCTACCGAATTAGACCGAAGTAAAACAAAGACAGAATTAATCTAATCTTTTTACAAAATTATATTAATAATGATAAAAACTTTTGTTGCTTAAATAATGCTTTAGTAGAGTACAATAAACAGTTATACATAAACAAATAATCACAAGAACACTACAGTAAATGGTTGAGGTACTGTCCTCTTAGATAGGCTACATAATAACCTGTAATAAAGAAAAACAGTGCCGTATACTAACAGACTTTAGCCCCAGGTCTGTCAAAAGATCATAGCTAACAAGAGGATGCTGTGTCTCTAAAATAAATCTTTAACAATGATACATTTACCCAATTATTTATATGAAACGAGACAGAAACATAAGAATGAAAGTCTTTGAAGTGTGACACAGACGGACTGAGGCGACATGATTTACAGATGACATGCTACTAATAATAGATAACTATAGACAATTTGACTGGAACGAGCTCATCACATCATTAATTTGACAGCGATTTTCTTTCTCTAGTAGACTGAGATCCCGTAGTCGCTTGATCTACGTCATCTTTGACTATTAAAAGGTGCTTTTGAATGTGAAATACATCAAATCTGTAAAAATCTAATTGTCCCTTCCAAATGGTAGTTTCTTATGGAGAAATATGGACAAGAAACTCCATACTAAAAAAAATGTAATAACTGAATCTATAATTAATATCGAAGAAGTAAATTGAAAATAAATTATACATTACTAAATTAACAACTAGTTGATTTTGCCAAGTTAAGAGTTTATCATTCGATTTTGCTAGCATGCCTAGCCCTTTTTTAAGAATGAGACTGGGCTGATGTAAGTAGGTATGTTTTTGCAAGGCTCCAACTTATACTAATTGTATTGGAAAAAAAAACACGTTTGGTTAAATATAATTATTGAGTTTAAAATAGCGTGCTTACATCCTGATCCTAGTGCAAATGACTGCCTTATATAAAATAATAATAGCATATTAACTATTTTTGAATCCCTTCTGGAATTTACCTAAATATTTGGATAAAATTAAACTTTTCGGCCAGGTTACATCAGCATACAACCTTCACAGCAACCACTCACTTACGTTTGACGACTAGTTGTGATGGCCCAAAGAAAGTGTTTTAAACATTCTAATCCAAATGACATAGGTCAAGCGACACTGGGATCTTGGACTAACATATTATTAGAGCTTTAACTAAGCAGCTTTTCATATCCCCTGATCGTAATCTTACCCATACAAATCCGCATTACCCATCACAAGAAGGCTGCACCCAATCCCATACAACACAACACTAGGTACTAATACAAATCGATCGGAATGTGCGCCTAGTAAATTGCTAGGCAGCACTTTATAATAACAATTAACAATAAATAATAATGGCGTAATCTCATTAACCTGTGTGCCGGTTATCGGCGATGCTTAATTGAAATATTGATGTTACATTGTTGAAGTTTTTGTGTCGTTAATAGATTTTATAAATATCACACAGCCGTGATTAGGAGATTAAGTACCTACTATGATTATATTATTACAGAGGACAAAATCTACCAACTTTTTTAAGAAACCATCGCAATCTGATCACAGTCTCAATATGTCAAAAATATTTCTAATTTTCCTAAATTTACTTAAATACGACAGATATAGATAATCTCTATATCATGCATATTATGATATGGCATATCTTGCATGCATAACATAACATTAGGCCTGTAATCCCCGAAGGGTTAGACAGAGATGGACCCATTAGTACATACACCCACATTTCGCCAGTTATGTTTAAGTCCCATGTACCTAATATGGGGCGAGCCTATTGCCATCAACCAGTAAAAATATGTCAATGTAAGAATATGTTTAAAATTAACCAGTGTTAACCAAATCATTACAATGACATCGAAAAATGGGAGACTTTTTGACATTGATTGGTTCGGTCTGACAAAACTAATTCCCAATAATAGCTAGATGGATTTTTATTAGAGGACTATTGGCGACGTCTCCACCGAGAAGAGATCGAATTACCTTACCTTATATTACCTTCGATCATTAGTAGAACTCGTCCAGCTATGATCTAAGTGCAACTTAAACACTAATCAGACTTAGACAGAAGACCATACACCACAGCACTTTATCTGGACCACTAGCCAAAAAAACACGCTTATTTTTTTCATTTACACGAAAAATTCGTATTGTAATGTGTGGAAGTGTCATCATATTTCATTTTGTGTCGGATCACTTAGCTTGGCACCGTCTCCATTGGCGCACGACACGATTATGATATAATACGTGAACATTTTTTTACTTGCAACATGTAGTGTCACATACGTTTTTGTCGTGTTCTCATTTGATGTGTGTTCTTTTGAGTTATATTTGAAGAAAACTAATTTGTTTTTCTACTTTCTTCAAAAAATTAAAATAATATCAGTTATTATTTGTTGTGGAGGCGTAAATTTCCCAAAGCCTCATGACGTTACATAAAGTTGCACACAATGTGCTCAAAATCTTATAAACATCTAAACTATGACATACCAAGACACTGTTTTAGTCGAAAATAAAAAATGTTAGTTTGGACCAAAAAAATCGACACTGCAATCATTTCAGTTATGACGAAGTCACTTAATTGTCATCAAGATGGCAAACAGAAAAAATTTAAACAGAAATATTTTAATTTAATCTACTTTTCTTATTACAAGCTCTACTCTGACTTGTTATTATTTAACAATTGTAAAGTTAAAGTCAAAGTCAAAACATTTATTTCAATTAGACCAATTATAGGCACTTTTGAATTGAAGGAGTTGTAAGGTTCGTAACACGACACATCTAAAATACCAAACCAATGTTCAATTTCCGTCCAAGCCTATCAATCCGTCACGTCAATCCGTACGCCGTCCAACAATGGGCCCGCGTCGAACACTAGTGGCCACAGTCCGGCCTGCAGTGTCCAGATAGTGGCCAATGATTTAACGCTCAACTTTTGACACAACTAAGCTTTTTGGACACGGCCGCCTTCGCCTATAAATAACCTCTTACGTGAACTTGAGAATATGGCGTGAAATACGAGTGGGCGGCGATTAGGTTTTTTTTTGGATATCTGGAGGTTAAAAACGCCTCCAGTTAGGGCGTCGCTGTAATGTTTCAGGTAAGAATCCGTTCAGTAGAATTAATTAAATCACCTACACAGAAATGGCGACACAGGATCGCGGTAGACCACACAGGAGAGAGACTACATCGGAAGAATTGGCGAGACATAGTGCAAAGTCGAGACCAGTGGAAGGACTGGAAGGAGGCCTTTCCACAGCAATGGGACGGTATGGGCTAAATGTAATAATAATGATATTATAATAACCGTTCACGGGAATCTCTATTGAGGATTGATTTTTTTTATAAGATTTCAATCTTAATTTTAGTTTGATTGCCGCTATCTTTTTCTGTAATTTAAACAACGAGCAGCATTCTATAAAAACCTCCTTCGGTGAATTTAGGTAATTTGAACTTGAGGTGACCTGCCAACCAAGCATCAGCAGTGGTATTCTAAATAAATCTTCTTCAGCAAAAGACGAAGCGAGCTTAAGGTCACTTGAGCTGTCAATCCTAACCATGGTAGTATAGCTCACGTCAACCTCAAATCTGGTCCCACCACCTATTTTCAGACCCAAAGCAAGAAGAAAATGAACTCTAAATTACTTTCTAACCCACATTTACCGGTTGCCCAAAGCTCCCGACGCCTGATAACTGAACATTTTCACTTGGCCCACAACTTTGGGTGGCCGTGATAAAGGAGCCACTGTTCATATTTCACACATTTGTTTGAGGGTTACTCCTTATGATTTGTTGTGTCCACCGATGCCTGGACCGATCCCTTTTCTCTTAGCTACTTTTATGTTTAATGGACTAAATACAGATCAAAGATTTTCGTGACCTAGATTTTTTTGTATCTAAAAAAGGTTGATAAGATTTTATTAGTTACAGCAATGTCTCCTCCTAGGTAAGACTGGTATGGTAGACTTCTATCTATTCGTATCCCATAAAGAGTCCTCGTATCTAATTTTGAAGGTAATCTATACTAATATTTTAAAGCTGAAGAGTTTGTTTGTTTATTTGAAAATCTAAGGCAGTACAAGTCCGATTGGAAAACAGTATTTGAGTTATAATAGCTGGTTTATTAAAGAAGGTTATAGACTATATAACATCACGCTATTACACACGGCATCGGAGCAGTAACCGAAGACGTATCTAAACGACAATGTACTTAATAGATGGATAAATAAGAGCCGTCTTGTGTACTACTCACATTCTTGGAATGTCACGGAGGCATTTATGCAGATCCTAAATTAAATGAAACATTTAAAATTATTTTGATACACTCAAAATCAAACCTCAAAAATGTGAATGACAAAATTCCATATACAGTTAAATTAGAACCTCTTCCAGTTTCCACCGTACCGTCAAACTACCGAATCACGATATTTCGAAGAACATTTAAAAATAATAATATAATTCTCATCTTTACGACAACACTTCCTCGACTGAAGATTCAAAGATTGACCTCCAAAAGGCGATCAAGTGACGAAGCAATAAACTTTTACAAGTTTTTGTGAATTGTTCGTCGTACAAGCGAATGTCCACCGCCGTTTTTATTGTAATACAAGTTTTTATTATAATAATATATGCTTTTATTGTGTCTAAAGTGGTCATCAGCGCGTGAAGGGTGGCCGAAGAAAGTTCTTGATAGGATCGAAGTGAAGAGCCAGTTATTATGGAGAAGGCATTTTTTTTTTACTTCAACTTATAACAGCAAAAACACACAGCCAAAATTATAAAGAATAGAGAAAGCCTTTGTCCATCAGTGGACATCTTTCAATAGAATAAGATTAATTCATTTGAACAGATTCAGATCTATAGATACATTTCGTCCATGTAAATTACCTACGAGTATAGTTCATCATTCTAGACCCTTATCATAGTTTTGTGGTAAATATCTCTTTTAACGTTTTAATAAGTGCAAGACTTTTCTCTAGATTAAAAAATAAAACAATGCATCAACGACCTTTTTCATTAAAAGAACTGAAATAATACGAGCTAGGTGTGAGTCGGAAATATTTTACACAACACAAAAAAGAAACAGTTTTCTTTCCTGTTTTATTACTTTATTTCGTTTGTTTGTTTGTTAAAATCTCATTCTAAAGATACAGTACTGTATAAACGGACAGACTGACAGACAGACAAGTCTTAGAGGTCCCGTTTGGCATGCTTTAGATATGAAACCCTAAAAGAGTTGTCTACAAAAAATATCCCAAACCTTTCATTCGCACATCCATGTAACCCAGCAATAAATGGAAAACAGTGTCCATCGGACATTTCAGCGATGCCTTTAACAAAATAAAAAGGATGGGCATTATTCAGAATCGCCTCGCATCAAAGCGTGTTCGTTATACTTTTATGGTAGAACCAACAGTAAACTTTGATAACAATATAGATAATATGATTCCTTTTTGTTTTCTGATGGGGTGAATTGTCTTGATGTGAAGTTTGAAGAGCTGGGGAGATATTTTGATGGTATGAGCTGATTTGGAGATAACGATCGAGAGGCTGTATTTGATAAAAGTAACTGTGCTTGTTGAAGTTTTACATGAAAACGATAAACAATGAATAAGTCTACTGTTTCACTCTGTAATTTTCGACTGGGCGAGACAGAAGACATTTCATTAAACGAAACATTACTCATACAGATGAACCTTGAGAGGTTTTTCTTATGTGGCTAAAACCAAATTTAAAAAAATAGTCGAAATGTTTTAGATATAAATTATTTTTTTTTTCTTTTATCCTTTCTAGCCGGCCTAAGCTTTTGCGTACTTCTGACCACCTGTAAAGACTGCCAAAGCTCTATGCATGATAGCCGGGACCAACGGGTTTACGTGCTTTCCGAGGCACGGAGGTATCACTCTACTAACTTCCAAACTTTCCTTACGGTAGAACCCAATAACACTTTGACCGAGCTAGGAATCAAACCCGGGACCCCACCCTCAGTAGTTATGCTTGCGACGAGGAAACTATAGGAAGAGTGACCAAAAATTAAATATTAGCATATTTGTTTTTTTTAAGTAATTTTATAATAAAAGTCTTTACAATTTTTAAATAATTGTTTAATATTTAATTAATTTTTAATTTTTACAATTTTTGACTGCCTCGATGGTCTAGTGGTCGCAAGCGCGACTGCTGTGCGTGAAGTCTTGGGTTCGATTCCCAGGTCGGGCAAAGTGTTATTGAGTTTTTCCATTAGGAATTTCTCAGAAGCAGCCTCGGAGTCTGGATTTGTGCCCGCTTGATGGCAATAGGCTCGCCCTCTACATGGGACTAAAAACATAACTGGCGAAATGTGGGTGTACTATTAGGTACACTTCTGCCTAACCCTTCAGAGATTACAGGCGTGATGTTATGTATGTATGTCTTTACAATTATCGCCAAAACAGATGTAACAGCGATACAAGTTTAAATTATTATCAAGGTAATGAGCGTTGAAACTATTAATTTTAAGCATTTTATTAATAACTGGGTTTTCAGATCCGTGACTGCAGCATCAATAAGATCCTGTTACTGAGTCCTTTATATTTATTAATCATTTATTAATAACAGGATTTAAAAGTAAAGTATTATGATGGGTTAATCCATTGATTATAGATCTGTAACTGTTGTCCTTTATGTTGTGATTTTCCGACAGTACTGATCAGAATAATTATGTAGCTAACTTGCGCTTGGGAATTTTGTCAGTAAGTATTTTGAAGCAACAATTCGCTCAATTAAGTATTTACTTTAATTGCTGCGCATAATATTATGTAGGTTTATTTTAGTACAGGCTACGAAATTAAATTGTTTTTAATTTTTCATACTATTTTATCTTTGATTAACAGCTTTCCAATGGGGTTGATCAATTAAAATTAGTAACTGCATTAAAGACAATGGTGTCGATTCTAAACTTAATTTAGACTGTTTCTACCTTTTTCTGTTCAATGAAGCAAGAAAGGGACGGATATAAATAAGAGCTCTCTTTAGTATTTAGAAACATCCATACACTTTATAGTTGACATGTCAGAAAGTATTAATTAAAAACATGGAGAAATTCTAAGAAGACCTACACTGACCTTATTGGTGAGGTCCTTCAGAAAGATCAGGTGCAGAGTACTCGTAACCGGCGTGCTTGTATGACGAGATGTATGAACGTAGATGAGGCGAAAAGAGTATGTAAGGATCATAGCAGGTGGCGGTCTGTAGTTTCTGCCTACCCCCATGGGAAAAAGGCGTGAGTTTATGTATGGAGAAATTCTAAAATGCTTTATTTCATTTTTTTAATGCCTATCTTATTTATGGCGACTCAAAAATCTCAGTTCATTACCTTTTGAAAATTGTGTCGCACCTACCCTCCCATAAACATCATCTCATCTCAACAAAGTTAAACATGTCACGCTGATCCGCAAAGAAATGCAGCTGTTGATAAGAGATAAGACCCATTTGACGTGTCGGCCATGACAGGTGTGTGTTTAAACGGGACGATCAGTGTTATCAGTGACTTATGATTACGTGTAGTAAATATTAGAGAATTGGATGGATTTTTATGAGGGTACATACCTAGTTGATTTGTTGGCTTAGGTTTAAAGAAAGAAAGCGGCCAAGGTTCCGTACTACTGTATAATTAGGTATATTAAGATCGAGTAAAATCCCTCTAATTTTTACGCATAACATAACATCACGCCTGTAATCCCCGAAGGGTTAGGCAGAGGTGTACCCATTAGTACACTCACTTACTTTCTTTTTTTTAAGCCTTTATTTTTAGCTTTTGTAAAAAGAACATCTTTAATTGCGATGGGCGAATTTTGGCAGGGAAAAAACTTAATAGGTTCGCATCTCGGACGTACTAATTTGACCGCATCACCGACATGCAAATGTGCCGTTAAGTATTACAATTTTGACGGCAGTCTTCATTCATAGTATTCACAAAAAATACAATTCAGAGTTTTAGAAATAAATTAGTATTGTTGCAGCCAAATACTGTGAAAATTTCGAGTATCTTCCTATAGCGATTCAAAATATACAGTCTGTGACACAGGGACAGACAGACGTGCGGACGGATAAGCGAGAGCAATAAGGCTTCGTTTGGATCATTACAATACGGAACTCTAAAAAGTCATTTAGAAAGACTGTACATGTGACAGCGCTTAAGGGAGACCTTGGGTGGTTCTGAATTCATTTTAAAGTTTGTATTGCGTGAACGAAGTCGCGCGCAGAATCTAGTCCTTGGGTGGTTCTGAATTCATTTTAAAGTTTGTATTGCGTGGCCGAAGTCGCGAGCATAAGCTAGTCTACTTATACAGCTGTGTACTCAATACAGTTTTAAGCTAATTAATATCTCTTCATAACGGAACAGTTACAAAAACAATTTCTCTTCGACAAGTTTTATAGTTTTTTTTGATTATTTTCGCGAAAGTGACAGAATTTTACGACACGATCTGCATTTAACGCCCCGATCATAAATTGCAATTTAGGAATAAAGTCAGTACTCTTACGGATGAGTCGTGAATATATCTTGTTGGATTTACGATTAATAAAATCGTAATCAGTAGCGATATATTGCTGGACCAGATACGTCTTTTTTTAATTGTCGGTTTTTTGGTAGTTACAATGTTATTCAGGCAACGGGAACTAGTTACTGAAAAACCCAGAGCTGAGTATGAAGTCTTGAGTTCGATTAATGATTTTATTCTCTGTATGAGAAGAGGCCTTTGCCCTGCAGTGGGAGAGTAATAGGCTGGTATTGTTTTTAGCCTATTTAAGTTCCGAGTTATGGTTCATTTTTATTATGTGTTACCCAAATTTTAAATATGCTGGTTAGCTTATTATTTACGACTTTGTAAGAATTAAAGTAGTAATTAAAAAATTATGAATAATTATAATAATAATTATATTATGTATACAGAAGCTGTTGGCAAACCTGAATAAATAAATAAATAAATATGTTACTGTAAAAGCTCGAATAATGATATGGCTCGGGACTTAGGGCACCCCGACTCGGACAGGTTAGATTATTTTATGCAAGAATAAACTAATACTATTAAAATAAACTTAGTTACCATTCCTTCAAGACACTTATCGTAACCAATTTCAATAAGTTAAATAATTAAATTCGTAGAACGATGTCCTCACTTAGCGGGCGCCATTATAAAAATAATGCGCGCGCGCAGCTCTCCTTTCACGCGCACCGACGATTATCGTAAACGCGACGTGGCGCAATTGTATCGATATTTGATGCGCGTGAGACTGTTAGGTGAATTTGTGCAAGTTTTCATTGTACAACGAAAACTTGTTATGTGTAGACTTAAAAAAAATATTTAAAAAAAAGATACCTACAACATTTTTATAGACACAAAAATCCATCATTTTTAATTGTTTTGTGGAGTTTCTTTATTTCAATCAGTTGTTTATGTCATATTCATTATTAAATTTATTTGCTGTCATTTTAATTTACTGTTACTAGTCTGTTTTTTATTGGTCTTCCATATTTCTTAAATAAATAATATACATAAAAGATGTTACATAAGGTTTAAAGTTAAAGTACAAGAAAGGACAACATATTAGGTATGAGATATCTCAAAATGTATTTATTAATTTCTATAAAATAAACAGTTAACCTAGCAACCAATAAAAAACTACAAATAATTTGCCGAGTATCATCATCTCCACAAATTGATTGGGTATTTGAAAATAACTCAATAAAGCTACAAGGTTAAAAAAGTAATAACGAATTAAACAGAAAGAAATAACCTTTTAACCAGAAAGTAACAAACAATCTCTTTTATAATATTCCCGTAAACAAATGGAAACGTGTAAAAATCAGGTCAGATCCGAGCGTGTCAAAAGTCGAAAGGATCGCCGTTTTGCCTCTCAACGTCAATTTAAAAGTCGTAAAAAGTTTTTATTGTGTAAATAAGTACTGAAACGTTATATTATTTTGTATGAAAATCATCGGTTAGCTGGCAACACTCGTTGATAATCATCGGCGTGTATAAGTAGGTTAGTATCAGTTTAAAATTAAAATTAATAACTCTCAAGGCGATACGGTATTTACATCGTAAAAAATGTTTGGGTAACTTTGAAGTGGTGAGAAAAACAATTATTTGGTAATGTTGTTTTTTTGTAAACTTTTCAATTTGTAAAATGTAAGTGGCCATCTTGCAATGTTGGTCACGATTTTACAAATATGCGTTTTTATTGATTATTTTTGTGTTTTTGTTCAGAAAACAAAATCATTTACTCTCAGATCAAGATTTATAAAATTCTAACATGCCATAAAGTTAAGCTTAGCGCTATCAAAATGATCACAATATTTTTATTGTTAGATCGTTATTCGTTTGAAGTTATTAATATAATTTCATATTAATAACTTCAAACGAATAACGAATGCATTAATAGGAGTTAGGTTGTCTTAGTTATTAAATGTGTACCTAATAAAAACGATGGAATAAGGAATTAAAAAATAATAATTAAAAAAAAAAATAATTTAAATATGATTATGTCAAACTAAAACTGTAACATTACCATCCAGAAATAATCTTCCTCTATCTTATATTCAAATAAAATGCTTTGGCCTGAATGACTGACTGACGGATCAACGCACAGCCTAAGCCGCTGATCGTAGAGACCTGAAACTTGGAGAGTGTGCTATTTGTATGACGTAGGCATCCGATAAGAAAGGATTTTTCATAATAAATAATTATAGATAATAGCTGAAGCTAGTAGTTCATTATACGCCTCAAACTTATGCTTAGAATAGATAAATTATTTAGTGTTAAATATCTAAATGCTAGGTAAAGTATTGCGACGGACAGCGTGAGTCGAACTAACCATAATCTTAAATAAAAAAACTCTTACATAAAAATTACGTACCCATAAATCACCAAAAAACTTCAACTAACAATGGAGACGTTAATCACCGCTCTCTTCCATTGTTGTAACTATCACCAGCTATAACAAAAACTGTATTATTCATTACAATGATAGTGTTGCCTAAGAGCAATTCTATTTATAGCAATTATGAGGTAGGGGGCGTCCTGTCACTCACTCAAGCGCATCATGATACATGGGTAAAATAACTGTAGGCTTACTCTTGAACAAAATCGAGAATGAGATTGGAATCGACTACATGTTTGACTACAGCTATTGACATGAGGTTGCCATACAAATGAAAACGTAAATTACAAAATATTAAGTAATTAACTCGTTAGTTCTATAAATAAATGTCTTCTTATATTTATTGGAATTGAAACTGGATCGGATGTACATGTAATGTCGATTCCAATCTCATTCTCGATTTTGTTCAAGAGTAAGCCTACTGGTCTTTTCTCTTGTTAGTCTTCTAAGTTCGATTTTCAAGTCCGGCAAAGTTTTATTGAGTTTTTCCATCAGGAATTTCTCAGTAGCAGCCTCGGAGTCTGGATTTGTGCCCGGTTGATGGCAATAGGCTCGCCTACTATTACATGGGACTTGAAACATAACTGACGAAATGTGGGCGTACTAATGGGTACACCTCTGCCTAACCATTCGGGGATTACAGCGTGATGTACAAAAATTATTTTTTTCTCGCCACATTATTATGATTATTCCAAGCGCTACTACTAAGCATAAGGTTCGCTTCCTAGGTCGAGTAAAGTTTTATCAAGTCTTTTGATAATAAGCTGATTTCCAAAATTCATGACTTCTCGCCTCATCGGTCGCAAATCTCTTGAGGACTTCGGTTCGATTCCCAGGTAGAGTAGAGTTTTATTTAGCGTTACGAGCGTTAGTTATAACTAGGAGATATCTATAGTTATAACCAATAACGAACACGTGTAACATCGGGGTTATCTCGAGCACACATAACATCTAGTTCTGAGCAATATTATTTATTGTTCCGTTAATTGGTAAGTCCCAATAGTCGCAGTAACAGACACGCTCTGACGTAAGGGACCAGGTTAACGTGATTTATGTGTCTCTTGCTCCTCCCAGATGAAGTCGATTCAGAATTTGAGGTACTTACATACTTATCTAAAGCCTTATTGGTCTTGTTGTCTCAAGCGCGACTCCACAGTGTGTGTCGTGCTGATCTTCTTCTTCTTTTTTTATCATGTGGGCAGTAAGGTCTTACGACCCCTCCACCCTAGTGTTCAGAGTTTCTTAACCTCCTCAAGGGGCTCTGACATGGTTTGAGTGATGCTGCTGGTTAGTGGTGCTGATTGATCAACTGAAGATGAGAGATGAATTACTGAGCATTTCCTGAAGGGAAACCTAACAACGCTTTGCAACCAGGGAATCGGAACCCAATCAAGCTCAGCAGTTGCGGCTGCAGCCAGAAAACCAAAGGAGAACATGAAAAATATATTTATCTACCATACAAGGTACGTTAATGACTCTGTTTTTGAGTCATTATCTGATATGAACAAATAATATTTGTTCATATCAGATAATGACTCAAAAACAGATTATGTACATATTATGTACCTATTGTTCTTTAATTACTTTTGACGCGAGCTTATAATAATGATGTTTGCTTATTACCTACTCCAGTCAAAAAATAGAGCCTCAATTATTGACTAAGTAGGAATAATATGTCGATCGAGACTGCGGCAACTAGCAACTAAAAAAGTTGCTAGTTGCCGCAACTGAAAACTGTTGACGATTGCCGCAACTCGCAACTTGAGTTGCTCTGTGTGCGCAGTCCAATTCAATTACATGTAAACAGCGAGTTGCCAGTAGGTTGCCAGTTGCCAGTTGCTGCAAAAGTTGCTCCGTGTGCAAAGCGCCTTCAACTTTAAAGAATCATTATTGAAAGATTCACCGACCATTCCGTAGCATTAATGATACCAGCCTATTACTTCCCACTGCAGGGCAAAAGCCTAAACGCATGAGCATTGAAGACCACGATTGCTGGCGGATTGGCGATTTAACTTATATAAAATTAATTATTAGTTTTTGACCGCGACCTCGTCCGCATAAGTTTCGGACTCGCGTTTCATCCCTCTAGGGGATGAATTTTGGAAAATCCTACTGCAGAGTCTACTAACTATTATCTACGTCTCTGCCAAATTTTATCTTTATACGTCAAGCGGTTTTCGATATTTCGTAAAGATTGAGTGAGTGACTTTTTGCTTTTATATATTATATAGATAAGGCCAGGTTTCTTCGCTATGTTTTCCTTCATCGATCTCAGTGATTTCCAAGATAAACGTAGAAAGTACATAATTATGAATTGAAAAAGTCACATTGGTGCTTCCCCAGTGTCGAAGCCGCGACCTCATCCAACGACATGATAATTGTGTAGGGTTTAAGAAATCTTTTATTTTTCTAATCTGAATGAAAGCATCAAAACTTTATCCATCCTATTATTTACCCAGAATTTACACAAAAATCAACGATCCCCAACAAATATCCTAGATCGAAAACTTTCAGGAAGTCTATTGACCTAGAAACTTCTCGATTTGAATCTAAAATACTGACAATTTGGATCTAAAGTCTTAAAGTTTTCGTACCAAAAGTTTCCAATTTATTTTCTTAAGAAATGATAAGTTTTGTTAATATTTGAGTTGTTCAAGAGGAAATGTTTGCGTCTGTTTGAAGCTGGAGCCTTTAGTAATTTAAACTTCCTCTTCTTTATCGTGTGGGCAGTAAGGTCTTACGACCCCACACACCATAGTGTCAGAGTTTCTAAACCGCCTCAAGGGCCTCTGACATGGTATGAATAGGACAGTAAGTCCAGATTTCCTCACGATGTTTTCCTTCACCGATGCCAGTGATGTCTAAGATAAACTTTAGAAAGTACATATGAATTGAAAAAGTCACATTGGTACTTGCTCGGATTTAAACCTGCAACCTCATGATGGATGGCGGGCGCCTTAACCACTGGGCTATAAATAATAATAATAATATAATTTAAACTAATATTTTAAATAGGTAAAATTGCTTGTTTGTTTGTTTGTAGGAGGTTATCTCTGGATGATCTGATTACAATTCGTTTTACTAATAGAAAGCTTCACTACTGCAGGGTGCTATAGGCTGTTTCATACTACTTTACTTCCACGCTACCTACTATTGATCCAATTTATTTATTTACTGAAGCATGGAAGACTTACAGCTTAAATATTAAATAAAAAAGGAGGTCATAGTTAACAGGAAGCCAATTACAACTCTTTGCGTATAGAATTAGAGTGGAAACTTAAAAGTGACAACAGATAGACAACAGGTACATACAACAGATAGATACATACTAATTCGTACTTATAATTGAAGATTTAGAGAAATAAATTAGCAAGAATATGATAATGGTCGTCCCAATGAAAATTTTGGAAGCTTGTCTGTGTAATCTTCCCAAAACACCCTCATGTATAGGTATTCAACATTTTACCAATATCCAGTTACTCCTAAGAGTATGTCGCGAATCAACAAGAATAATGTAACCAGGATTTTGTAAAAACCTAATTTAAAAGAGTGCCGTGGAGTTTCTAGCTCGTTCTTCTCCATAGAGGCCTACCTCCGTTTTGGAACGAGCCTGTAAATGGTCTAATTGTTTTTTTTTTATTACTTTTGACTTTTGACTTGCAGCTTTCTAGACGAAAGTCAGTCTTAATTTACCATCAAATCTCCTAAATATTACATAATAACAACTAACAATGACCCAACAATCACTTTCTACCATATTTTATGAAGAGGCGTTGATATTGTGTCTGCGGCCTATTGTTTCATGAGTTATTAGTTTCGTATGCCGTAAGATAAAAGTCTATGTGGCTGATATGAGAAACGTAAAAATATGCGTTACGTAATTTGAGAGTTATTGATACAATATACCTTGATATGTGTCCCAGTGACTGATTTACTGCAATGATTTAATTTTATATTTTTTCGATCTTATTCGATCTTATAATTTCTATGTTTTACAAATTACTGGTTACGGTCTTACACCATTACTTTTAATTTCCAAAAAGTCTGTGTAGACTATTCCTAACATAAACATCACGCCTGTAATCCTCGAAGGGTTAGACACAGGTGTATCTATTAGTACCTACACCCACATTTCGCCAGCTATGTTTAAGCACCATGTAATAGTGGCGAGCCTATTGCCATCAACCGAGCACGAAACTCCGAGGCTACAACTGAGAAACTTCTGATTAAAAAACCCAATTACACTTTGCCCGACTTAGGAATCGAACTCATAGCGCGTGAGATAAAATAAAAACTTTAAAACAGACAAAGTCGCAGGCGAAAGATAATTGTTTAAAAAATAAGTTATAACTCTGAACCTTTCGATTCCCAACGAGATCTCGTCAAGAGATAATGATTTCGGTAATTGACCCGATGATATATAAGTACTTTAGAATAAATATATTGATCTCATATATTAACATCACGCCTCCAAAATAATATATCTATCGCTAATCACCAATATTCATCACAAACTTACAATTAATTAAAACAATAGCCGGCCCCTATTCCAATGAGCTTAAAGTTTAAAATAAATCATCTCTAAACTATTCAGAAAAAAGCTTCAGGCGCAAACGCACCGATTAATCCCATAATAATCTTGATCGTATCAAAAATCTACTTTAATTTTTTTGCGTTAAAGATCAAAATCATTTGTCTAAGCTATAGTTGAAACTTACCTTGCACGTTAGAAATGCAACAATCAAAATTGAGCTCTAACTTTGAACCCAAGCAATGGAAAATCGCTTGCATTCTTTTCTAAGACCAATACCTGCCTGACGGCATTCTGAATTAAACCCTATTCTTGAAAGTTAAGATATAATTTTGAACGTACAAAGATACCTATACTTGTAGCACATAATATCAATCACAAATCAACATTGACACGGACCTGCCCAGTCGGTATAGAAGTTAATTGTTGGCTGTGCACATTATCATTAGTTCGTAGCGTCGTGCTGCGCCTGCGCAACCAGATAATATCTGCCGATTATAAATTTAAGATGGTCAGTCGTATGATTGTGGTTGGGATCGGTATACATTCGATACGTTAGATGGCAGTTTAATCAGTTATTGGATGTTAGACTTAGTTTAATTTCTGGGATGGTTGGATGAAAATGTGTGGCCTCTCTGTGTAGTACAGCTGCAATTAGCGTTGCCAGGCTTCCGGATAAAACTGGACATAGTTAGGCTTTTTGATTGCGTGTCCGGTCAAAATAAATGATATCCGGCTTGTCCGGCGTTAGTTAGGTTTTTAATTAAAAATATTGATAAATGTTTATCTAGAATTTAATTTTGGCTTATGATTTTTTTTGACTGATTAATAATAAAGTACTTAGACTGATTTTGCATTCAATTTTATAATTATTAAATTAGAATTTAATAAGATTTACGGTTATAATAAAAGAAGCTTGATTTTACATACAATTTTTATGTTGTAGGTACCCTCAATAATGTAGGGTGTCCGCCCTTTTTACCTAAATGTCCGGCCAAACTCACTGGTCTGTCCGGCTATTAGGTTTGGCGACCTGGTAACCCTAGCTGCAATCCTTTTATGGTTCATTAAAGCCATTGATTACGATTACGAGCTATTCATATTAGGTACTTAGTATTTCTTATAGTATTTTTTTCCGTCTATTCTTTTCCATTCCTCCATTCAATTAACTTTTCACAGCACACGACAATTACAACAAAATATAAATTCTATTTTAGATATTATACAGGTGCTTTTATTACTATTTCATTTTTCTTACCTAATTTGTCATTCTTAAATAGGTATATCGGCTACATTCTTAGCCCGAGTCAATCTAATTTAAAATAAGTAGGTTTTTTTACTGACAAACACAAGGTACCGAAGTAATTAATAATAACAATACAACACCAGGTTACTATTTAATTTGCCTACTGCAGCACAAAGGCCTCTTCTCATACAGAGAAGGCATAAGCGTTGCTTACCACGATTAATCAAGATAAAATTACAAGTCTGTATGTTTTCCGTCATCGAAGTCTATTCATGTCAAAGATAAAATAGTTAAGTAAGTTGATTAGTCATGTTGGTTAGCTGACACTTCCTATGACCCAATGGCTGGTTATTACCTTGCTAGAGGCTAAGCAGTGCCATTTCATGGCAATGCCGCCACCGCCAGTCATTTGGGTACATTTCCAGTTGAGAGCGATGCGGCAGAGATTTTTGATGCCATTTAGTTTTAGTTTCTTTTTGGTTTTCATAGATTATTCTCATTTATATCGTCATGTAACTTTTATCCGAGGTATAAATATGATAGTATGATATATTTTCTATAGAGAATTTATGTCAAACCGCCATATTTGTTCTTCTAATAAAAATTATATAAAGATTGAAAAATCGGCCCCTAAGTTTGTAAATATTGTATTTATTATTTAATACCTCTATTTTTAGTCACAGGTAAAATACCATGTTCTCGAGGAAAATTAAAGCCCTTTACAGCCAGTTGGAACAGCAAGCAGAGACTGTCTCAAATAATTTATAGCTGGATAGGTACATCTTGGAGTTTTCCTATACGGAGCCGTCAGCTTGCACTGACACAGCCGGTCCATATCCATTTGAATTTTGATGAGACACGTTGCTATGACGGTTTGTGAATGATTTATTTTATCTATATTCTGTTTGGATTGATTTATTGTAAGACTATGAGGATGATCTTGGAAAAATAAAAATATTTTTTGTATTTTTGTTTTTTTTTTGGTAATTATTGCAAAGTGTTAATGGATTTTTTTTTTCGGGAATTTCTCGCCCGTTTGATGGCAACATTATTGCAAAACGTGAGCGTACTATAAACACCTCTACCCAACCCTTTGAGGAAACAGTCTTGAAGTTATGTTACTATAGTAATTTTGGAGTAGAAGGAAACATTTAGAGTCTTTCATTTTCACATTCACAATATTTTTTTCTTTACAAATTGTGACATTGACTTTGTCATTAAATTAAACCACATAAGACCTTTATTTTGCATCCGTTTGACAAATTATGAGTCTAAAGACTCGATGTCTGGTTACGTCATCACTGTCTTATAAAGGGTAGGTACCTAAATATTAGGATTTATTCGACATGCATTTGAACTCTGTGTCCAAAGAAAAAATATCCAACATTAACAAAAAAGTATTTTTAGTCTGAAAAACATCGGCTTCTCAGCGTATCCACGACTTCTACCCTTTACATCATAAACCAATCCTCCAAACACCACCATCACAACTAATCCAGGTACCCCCAGCTCACAATGAAGTGCAGCATCGGCCACCCATCCATCCGTCATACCTCGCCCGAGGTAAGAGCAACGTTTTTGCGACCGTCTGAATTGATGGGCGCGCGTTATTGGAGGTGGGACTGAGATGTACAGCCGACTCGACTCGATATCAACTGATATAAGGCTAGCTTGTGATACCGGAGGACTGAGGAGTTTTGATACTTGAACGATAACTCCTAATCTTTATTAGACATTGTGAAGGAAAACATCGTGAGGAAACCTGGACTTACTGTTCCACTTAAAAACCATGTCAGAGGCCCTTGAGGCGGTTTAGAAACTCTGACCCTAGGGTGTGTAGGGTCGTAAGGCCTTACTACCCACACGATAAGAAGAAGAAGATTAGACATTGTAGAATCTTGTGCTGGTTTAACTATGTTCAACCTCGTTTAAATAGATTATTTTTTTACAGTTTGATTATGATAAAAATAAAAACTAAAACCGGATTATGACAAAAATCTCCACCAAAAAACTATAAACAAGATTAGAACACACAGTCATACGTTATAACTTACTATTATTTAGTATCATACAAATGACATGTGACAACATAAACAATTTTTTTTAAAGTTTAATATTATTTTTCAAATTTATAAAATTAAACCAACTCGTCAAGTTGGTACAATGTGTTAGAATTTTGAAGCTTTTGTATAATTTTGTTAGTAACACAGGGTAAGTGCTGGTAATCAGTGTTTTGTAGAGACGGTCGGTACATAATAAAAGTCAAAGACATCTTAAAGTATCAAAACCTCCCGCGCCCGCTACGCCGCGCAGACGGCACTACACTCGTATTACTACAAATCATTCAACCGGAGCCAGTCCTGAAATGTTTCCATTCTTTTATTGATTTATTCAGCATTATTATTAATTTTTACAAATAAATATAAAAATCCAACATGGCGGCCGCTTGTTATTTATTAAAACGTTAAACTTACACGCCCAATCTGATAAGTATTTTATATTTATAGCTCATATTTTTGTTTCAATTTCGTTTTTTGTTACTTTCAAGGTTATTTGAGGATGTTCTGTTAGTTAATTTAATGCTGATTTTTGGAATAAAAAGAAACATGATAGATGTAGAATTAGGGGCTCATTAAATGAATGTAGCTCATAATTTATTATGATTCAACTAAAATTAGATTTTTATGCTAATTAGTTTTAAAAGCGTATCACCTGTTTAGTACATTTAAAGTAGTCATCGTTTTAATTTTAAACATAATAGCTGGTCGGCTACCGGTATGATGTTATTATTAGACATAATATTAAATATTAATAATATGCCTACTAACCTGACTGCCTCGTTGGTTTAGTGGTCGCAAGCGCGACTGCTGTGCATGAGGTCTTGGGTTCGATTCCCAGGTCGGGCAAAGTGTTATTGGGTTTTTCCATCAGGAATTTCTCAGTAGCAGCCTCGGAGTCTGGATTTGTGCCCGGTTGATGGCAATAGGCTCGCCCCCTATTACATGGGACTTAAAACATAACTGGCGAAATGTGAGTGTACTAATGGGTACACCTCTGCCTAACCCTTCGGGGATTACAGGCGTGAAGAAGAAGTTATGCCTACTAACATTGATCACGCAGGGGCCATAGTTCTTCCACAGACCCAGTAACTAGACCACTTTAGCTATGAAGACCCATTGTCCCATACTTTGTATCCATATCCTGTAATAGTCATGCACCAACCGAGGGTTGTCTTTGGGTGCACTTGTATTGTACGTACTTACAGGGAAAATCGACAGTTCCTGTCTTATTACCAATTATTGTCTTGTCTGTCCAAAACAAGGAGTGTTATGTGATCAGGGTTAATGTATGTATGTATGTGAGATTCTTTATTTCACCATAACTTTTAAACGCCTGAACCCATATAGATGTATGGGGTATCGTTACAATCCTTGCATCGTTCCAAGTAACATAGGCTAGTTAAAAATAAAAAGTATCCTGTGTGGTCACTTTAAAACGTAAATTAATACCAGCCTCAATTATTTTTTTTATGAATCTGATCGTGTCTCTGTTTATCGTCTAGAATTTGACAAGTAGATTTAAAAAATATATAACACTGTAAATAAAAATTGACGAGTAAACAAAGTACAAATATGTATGTGCAATTTTTGCAATCGTGTTTCTTAATTATAGTAGCTTGTTTCATGTATTTTATCATCATTTCATTAAGTTACCTAAGAAGCCTCTTCGAACGGGGGTAAGCGTAAGGGGCTTAAGCCCCTCGTATGCCTTAAAAAAGCTCGGGACTTCAGGGTCCCTAGATATATAAAGTAGGTATGTAAAACATTCTAATGTCAAATGTACCAAAAAATAACAATCATCTACGAAAAACCTATGGAAAAACTCGTCAGGTCTTTTGAATTACTATAGATATACTAGCAAGACGTCAAAGCCTGATCAAAACTATTCAGAATTTGAAGTAGAAGTATTTGAAGACCAAATAGTTTTCAATACAGACTTCATACATTACAACCAAGCAGCTCTGAAGGTAAAATTTATAAAAGCCGAAGCAATCGACAAACGCCATTCAAGTGTCGTGAATAATGTATTCTATATTGTTAAGACAATTTTCAGGGAGCACCAAACTGAACAGAGATCACTATACAACCGAATAAAACACACGTCTAAACAATATGTAGTTGTCACCGGTTGATAGGACCTGTCTTTCAAACTATCTACTTTATTCTCTCATTTAAAACACCCTAAGAACCATACTCGTACAACCAGAAACACACCGTAACCATGCAATGACAAAGCTCAATTTCAAACGACAAGAAACATTGACTTTCGCGAATTGAACAGCGTGTATTGGCGCAACCGTATTCCGAAATTTCCTAATACAAATATTTCGCTTTCTACACCCTCCAATGCGTGCTCTGGTTACTTGTTTCCGACAAGTTTAGAACCAAAATCAGTAATGTATATTGCGATGGTAGGAATAGTAGTTTTGGAAATGGTGTTGATGTAATACAGTTTTGGTTTGACGTCTCTGGGGAGACGGCAGCTAGGTGTTGAGGTGATCCTGGCCTGGATAGATCAATGATATGTCAAAATCGTGTTATACTTGTGGGATTTATGCAGACTAGTTTCGGTAAGCAATCAGGACAGTGATAGATTCGTAGCGAGGTGTTACGTTGGAAACATTTCCCTCGTGGGCATTGCATTCGATTCGGATTTGATATCTCGTTAGTGCATAGGTACGATTTGGAAAATGGTTTGCGGATAAATATTTTGTGGTTTTATTTGAGTTTTATGCTTATGTGAAAAGTGTTACAGGACTTGCTAGATATGGAACTGTCAAAAGATTATGATGATACATTCAGTTGGATCATTCGGCTCGCTTGAAGATGGTGCTGATCTACGCGTCATGTTCGTCAACGGGCGCTGTCAGTTGAGATTGGTCATTAATCTAAACTGGCTTGTATTGTTATCAATTTATGAATGCTTTTATACTGTTCTTCACCTACATTGTTTTCACATACAAAGGTTTTGGAAAACCTTAATTAAAAAGAGTGTCTGTGGAGTTTCTGGCTCGTTCTTCTTCAAAGACTTTCTGACTTATTGATCGACTTTTATACATAATGAAAAAGTTATTTTAGTTTGATGAATAAGAAATAGTAGTCCGTTTAAAAAGAGACCCTATTTCGTAGTGTTGGGTCTAGGGGATTTAGGGAAGGGTCACTACCCCACTAAGTGTCCAATTTATAATCTGGCAAAATTGTGTAAAGATTTATTGTATACATTGGGGAGTATTCAGCAATGGTTCAGGTAGATAGTGTGATATAATATATTGTTTTATAACGTAAATCGGACCTATACTATATTTAAAATAACGGCAGTTATTGAGTTATATTGTTGAAAACTTGAAATTACTGTATTTTGGTGTTTTTTTTTATATATAGGGCTAATATTCTACACTAGCTAGCTCTTCGTCCGTGCTTGTTTTTCACCTGCATAAAGTTACGTCTTTGGTTACTGCTCCACTCCTGTGGGTCAAAGCGTAATGTTATATAGCCTATACTATTCCTCATGAATCTGGCTATCACATAAAAAAGATTTTTTCAATCCGTCTAGTAGTTTCAGAGATAAACGTGTTTAAAATAAACAAACATAAAATCTCTTTAGCTGTATGAAATAAGTATAGGTAGATTGATTTAATATAAATAAATCTAACGTAGATGAGTCGAAAGGAGTGTCTGTTATAACCAAACAAAAGCCAGGACCAAAAAATACCTGTAACTTTAATGCACCTATTTTTAATTTAAGCGCGAAAAAAGCTACACAACATTTCTCGTGCAAGGCGACGTCTGATGGAGATGAGTCGCTATATAATTCATGGGGAATGGGCCTGCAACCTGTCACGTATCAGGGCGACACGTGTTACGTACACCATGCTCATGCTCACCTAGTAACGACTTTGTACCGATCTACTAAAAAAATAAACTTCTGGAAAAAATTGTGCGAAATATTGAAGAATGTGTGGTATGGCTTAGAGAGCTGTAACTTAGCATCGTCATCATCTGCCTAGCCTTTTCCCAACTATATCGGGGTCGGCTTCCAGTCTAACCTGATGCAGCTGAATACCAGTATTTTATATCTATCTTTTCTATCTGACCTCCACAACCCAGTAACTGGGTAATACAATACCCCTTGGTAAGACTGGTTGTCAGACTTTCAAGTTTCTGACGACTCGTAACGACTGTCAAAGATCCACGTATGACAGCCGGGACCAACGGCTTTACGTGCTTTCCGAGGCACGGAATGATGTCAGTAATGTCTAAGATAAACTTTAGAAAGAACATATGAATTGAAAAAGTCACATTGGTACTTGCCCGGATTCGAATGCACACCCTCACGCTTGAGAGGCGGGCGCCTTAGCCGCTACGCCATCACGACCACTGCTAACTACTAGCTGACCGCTGCTAGCCGTAACTTAGCAATCACTCTGTTATTACGTACTAGGTACATCGTGGGTAGAATCGCGATGAACCTGGTTCAGATGCGTGGAGATTGACAAAGTGAGGTTACTTACACCCAACAATTAGTGAAGTCGAGCTAAGGATGATAATGATGATGAACATGGAACATGTCTGCCTTTTTACTCGACTGCCCCAAAAAAATGAGTGTTATGTTTTCAGGGTTAATGTAGTATGTATGTATGTGAGATTTTTTTCTACCATAACTTCTAAACGTGTGAACCGATTTAGATGTATGGGGTATCGTTACAATCCTTGCATCGTTCTGAGTAACATAGGCTAGTCAAAAATAAAAAGAAACCGGTGTGGTCACTTTAAAACGTACATTAATACCAGCCTCAATTTATTTTTTTAATCTTGTCGTGTCTACGTTTATCGTATAGAATTTGACAAGTAGATTAAAAAATATATAACACTGTAAATAAAAAAAAGTCGTAAATAAAACTGACGAGTAAACAAAGTACAAAAATATGTGCAATTTTCGCAGTCGTGTTTTTTATTTTTTTTAATAATAGTAGCTTTCTCCAAATAGGTAGGTAGACAAAAATTATAGAACGTTATATGCAAAAACATGAATAGACCAGGTATTCTTTCCTTTAGCACTACCAAGACTACACCTGAATTGTTATTAAACTTAATCTATTTATTTACTATTTTTTTAAGAGGTAAAGTTTGTTTGTAAGTAGAAATCTCTGAAACTAATAGTCGAATTACAAAAACTCTTTCACTTATAGAAATCTACTTTATTACCTAGTGTCATAGAGCTTATTTGGCTTCCACGCAGACGAAGTTAATCATAAAAAGATTCAAATGACAATGATAGATTTAGAAGGCCCTAGGTTATAAACTATCCGCGAAAGACTCTTTTGGATCAGAGGGCTGTCCAAATCCAATCTATAAGCACAATTATATAATACTTCAGTTAACATGACAAGTAATTACAAGTAATTGTATGGACTTTAAATGAGACTTTAACCTCTGAGTTTGTTTCGGTGTTTCGTCTCAGAGCAGTCGGCTAGGAAACACTGGACTCATCTAGTTTAAAATGTGACGTGTAAAAGTGTTATTTACAACCAATTTACAGAATAAACATCATTTCATTTCATTTCATTAAATATCATAGTCAAGGACTGAAATAAATGCTTTGACTTAGACTTTAAATCATTCTGTTTATGTGACCTTTCACCTAACAGCTTTATTTCACCACCCACGCATATCGGGGAGGTGAAAGGAGAAACAATTCAATGGAAACCCTACCCCGCCATATTTAATCCACACATCCAAACTACGCAACACACAGCTCTCAGAAAAGCATTAAATTAACTCTTATTGTCTCAAAACTTCTATCGGTTCGGGATCGAATCGCACAAAACATCGTACCTGAATAACCCAATAATTGTGTACATAAATCATTTGAACGACTTCTGATAATTCGCCCTCCGAACTAAGGATGGGTTGCAAGTTATGAGAGAGTGGACGATCTTCAGTCTGGTGATGAGGTCGAGGGAAAGGTGAGTGGAACTAGTAGGCTGGTGTACAAACTGAAGTAGGTATTGAGGAATTTTTTCAACATTTTTTTAGCTAAATGGTGATAAGGAATAAAATAATACATTAATACCAATTCAACTCATTCTAAAAAGTTCAAAATCGCAATTAATTTCAGCGAGCATCAATGTCAAAGAATGTAGGTGTATTAGAGATTTTTTTGACAGATTGCGACTGAAATTAGATAGCGGTCATTCTAAGTTACTAGAATTGAAAAAGTTATAAAACACTAAAAGAGCCTAATAGAAAACAAAAAATAAGAAAAAACAAAAAAATAAAGGCAATTGAAATCAATTTTATTAAAATACTTTAGGTACTTACCTATGTTTTAGTTTTCGTTTGTATTTTATTCAGCAGTTTGCAGTCATTATTTTTATGGTAATTACATGATAATAAGTTTCAAAAACAATAGGTTCACTCATTCTTATTTTTAACAGACTTTTAAAAAAAGGAGGAGGTTCTCAATTCGGATGTTTATATTTTTTTTTTCCTTTCACAGTTTCACGACCTTTCAACTCGCTGTCACTCATAACTTAAACAGAAGTATAATTCTCCCTCCAAACGTAAGGGTTTGAACAGACCGACGATAACAGCGATACGTGCGAAATGCGACTTTTCAACCTTTTGTGGGCCACAGACGCGATAATGTTTCTAATGTATGCGCTATGTTGTGATATTTTTGAGTTTGTCACGCTACTGATCTTTGTACCAGCATTGTGTCTCGGGGTTTATATTTTATCTTTCTTTGAAGTTATTGCTTTGTAGATATTCAAGCTTGAAGGCTGTTGTTTTTCTGTCCGAGATTTTAATGATGTTTGGAACATGAAGTAGATAAGTAAAGGTTTTCGGGGCAAGCACAAAGGGGGAGGTAGATTTTGCTTTTAATTAAATACGTGTAAAACATGGACAATAACGTAATATGTAAATGACATTTTGAAAGGGAGAGGAAGAACGGTATTTTGAGTGGCAACGATTATTTTAATTTTTCACCTAACATCATAATATCACGACTGCAATCCCTAAAGAGTTAGGCAGAGGTGTACCCATAAACACATCCACATTTCGTTAGTTATGCTTAAGTCCCATATAATAGGGAGCGTGTCATTTCCATCAACCGGCCACAAATCCAAGTTCCTGAGAAATTCCTGATGTCAAATCCCCAATAACACTACCCGACCTGGAAACCGAACCCATAACCTCATGCTCAGCAATCGCGCTTTTTTTTTCAACCGACTTCAAAAAGGAGGAGGTTCTCAATTCGACGCGTATGTTTTTTTTTTATGTATATTTGTTCTACGATTATTTGTAACTATTTTATTCTAAACATAAAAATATCACACTGCCTAGAGCCAGTTTAGACTTCTATTTTGTATGATCTCAGTATTTAGACCGCCCTGGATTGTAAAGGTACATCTTCAAAATGTACTGCAAAGGGTTACTTAATGAAGTTAGAGGGAGCAGACCTGTCATGGTTTATTGCACCTCATGTATGTACTCCTAAACCTCACATAATTCAGTTAAGGAAGGAATAGGTGAATTTTATTGAATTCTGTTCGAGATGTCAACTATTATTGAGTGAAGATGGATCTATTTTATTTTAATAGTTAAGTGTATTGCTAAAGTACAGTAAGCAAAGTAGATAGGTATTCAGGGTCGTCAGATTTAGTTGAAGTTTTCATGTATCTGACGACCCTCCTATCGTTTTTGTTGACTGTACAAAGAGATTTTTTATTAAGTTTTTAGGTATGCGTTTGCTATAATGAGTGTAATGATTAAGAGCATTGTCATACTCTCTCAAATTTCTCGTTGAAGGTGGCGCGTGCTTTGGTAATTTTCTGTACCTATCTGTGCACCTACTTATGTTTGGTCTCTGCATCATCCTAAGGTGGACTGAAAGAAAATTCCCAAAACATTAACAAAAAGCATGAATTAGCATAAAGTTTAATAAACAAATTATTTTTTAAGTTTATTTTGGACATGAAATCGCCAATCCGCCTTGAGCAAGCGTGATCAATGCACGTGCCTGTTCTGTATAAGAAGAGGCCTTTGCCCTGCCGTAGGACAATAATAGGCTGCTATTATTATTTGTATTAACCCTAACACTACCTGCGTCTAAATCTAACTACCTCTCAATCTAATTAATGAAATCCCTTTCACTACAGATCTCCTAGATTGGAGAGCAGATACAGGTACAATCACTAGTTTCAAATGTTTCAATACAGTTGGCAGATACACATTGTTCTAAACTTATAATTTGATGACAATCGCGGCCTATGGAACTGTATGGATCCAGGCAATCGCTACCTAACTTATATGAGGAGTCTGTTCAATTTAATTGAAGGTGACTGGGTAATTAGATTCTTAATTGTTGTTTATTCTTGGTTGGTTTAAGCTTATAACAAATAATATCTAGACAGTTTTCAGACTAATGGCGTTTTAATTTGTAATTTACTTCGTTACAATAGATACTTGTTTATTTTTGGCAAGGTACTGTAGAGACCCTGGCTGGTTGAGCCATATGCAAACTATTTGTTATGAGATAGATATGACTTTGATTTTAGAATATAGACAGATCGCGTGTCAGCGGCTGTCAAGCCTAGACTAATAACTAGAAGTAACAAATATAATTTATTTAAAAGTGAATACACGAACTTTAATGAATATTAAGTGTTTAATTCAAACAGATTGAATTATAAGTATATCCCGGTTCAAGTGACTACCCATGTCCGGGGGTTACAGTACCTGCCTACCTCCAAAAGCAAAGGAAAAAATCTTTACTAAATGGTCTAATTGCTACATAATCCGTATATAAATTATGTGGCAGGTTTTATAAGCTTTTGTTGTGGTTCGCATCTATAGAAAACAAGATCATTTTCAATCTATCTAATGTAAGTAAACATTTAGCTCATCTGGATCATAAGTTTGTGTATCTGTTGTTTATTCTGTAAAAAAATCATCTATGAATAATGGCTTGAGATAAGCTGTCCTCTCACAAAATTGTTGACAACTCACCTCAAGTTCACGTAATCTAGATTTAAACGAATGATTTTTTATAGCATATCTCATTGACTGCGGGAAAACACACACGTTGTGTTCCGACTAAAAAACGCGAGTGCGGCGCACACACACCGTATGTGTTTTTCTATGGCGAACGCACGAACATTGGTAGCTAGCCGCACTGGCGTTTGGCGTAGCGAATGTTCGCCCGCAGTCATCGGGATATCCATGTTATTTTGAATATTTTGATTTGTGTTCCACGTTCAAATGAAACACATACTTCCATATTCACAGACCACACACAACCGCCAGAAGCATACAAAAAAAAAAAGAGATTAAAAACATCACAACAAGAGTCCCAAAACGCACATTCGCTCTAATAGATTCCCCACTAAGTGCTCTTAGAATTTCATAAAGAAGAAAAAAACTTTGGCCAACTCTCCCGCCATTCATTAAGGCTCACGTACACGGTCCACGTCATGTGATGATTTAAGGGTCCATGCGGTAATGGTGCGATAAATAATGCGGTCACAGCTACCCCAGTACTTTAAGTACGCGAAAATGGCTCCACTTAGCTACCGCCATCTAGCGGCCAGCAAATAAAACGTATAAATCAACCTCTGTTGTTGTTGATTAGTCTGTGTAATATCGCGTTCGAATTTATGAATGTTACTTTTTTAAATACTTCGTAATTTTAATGTCTTTCCGTTACACAGCATTTAAGTATCGTGTTTTCATTTAATTAATTATTTTAAGTTCAATAATTACTTGTGTAACGTAAGTACCTAATTTAATGAAGTCATTGAAGAACAATAAGGTAGGTAAAACTTTTTAATTTACGATACTTAGGTAACAATTATTATTTCAAAGCTGAAAAAAAAGTCATTTAATGTTTTATTAGGTATTACTGAATGACCACTGAGTATGTTCAAGTCTTATTAATGCCATAAAAATTGTATAGAGGACGCTAGTTTTATGGTCGCTGACCATAAAGTATTAATCATCGAAGCTACAATGGCGTAAAATTCAAAATTTGAATAATATATTTTAAATAAATACACGTGATTTAAAATTGAATACTACATTTATTTGTCTAATTATTTTTAAGTTTAGTTATCGATTGACCTAAGAGTTTTAAGAATGAAAACACAGAGGGCGCTACTGGTATGGTCAATGACCATAACTTACCTGGCTGGTAGTTCAGTATTAAGATTTAAGATGTCGATACTAGTGGTGTTTGACGGATTTACTTCAATCTCATCTGTTTTAATATCTACTACTAAAATATTTTATAGGTTCACTCAAGTCTTTTTCATTTATTATTTATTTTCAATTTAAAACGAAAGAACAAATTTATATTTTACTATTAGACTTAATCAATCATTTTCAATTTATTTTTCTTTGATTTTTTTAAATTTTATTCATTTTTCTATTTTATCTGTTTTAGTAAAGTATGGGATAGACCGAGGAATACTCATGTCTATTATAACATTTATACAAATTGGGGTAGGCGCAATTAATAAAGTAATCAACCACACATAGCTAAGGCAAGTTGGCTAAGGAAAGTAAATGGTAGCAGTAACTTTACTCTGTTTATTTACTATACATACTTACTTATTAAAATACGATAGGTACTTAGTGCTGATGATCCAGTGGATACCGGTTCAATACAGGGCAAGTACTAACAATATTACTTTATCAATTCATAATTATTGTGTTTTTACTTTATTATGTTTTGTACATCACTGACATTGCTGAAGGAAAATGTCAAGAGAGGAAACCCATACTTGCAATTAAGATAAGTCTGAAATCGCCAGTCTTCCTTAAGCCAGCGTGGGCTCGTGTCTTTTCTGTATGATAAGTATCTTTGCCTTGCAGTAGGACTATAGTAAGCTGGTATATTATTTATAATTAGGTCCTTTCGAATTAATAATTCCAAATTCAAACAACCAGCAATTATTGCCCGTTGTACCCCATTATCAAAAACACCTTGACACAATAATTTCCTTCAACGATCTTCCATAACTGATGAGCTTAATGCCTAAATAGCCGATCGGCAAGATTTACCGCCTTCCGTGCCGGTATCGGATCGTTGCCGTGTCGGAGCCGTATCGGTGTCGTGCCGGAACCGCGGAAGGGTCGTTATCGGGTCCTCACATCGCACGTCTCAAACGGTAACTCGTTAATTTCTGTAGATGTCACAAGCCGTGGCCTATAGGATGAGTATGGTGGCACAATGAGAGCATTGTTCATTTAAGGTGGCACTATCTTTGTTTTAAACATTTTGTAATTTATTACTAGTGTATCGACAGGTCTCCACAGTTGAAACCAAAGTGTCTGAAGTATCTGAAGCCAGCCAACATTTTCTAGCCATTTTTTTTATCCAGTCAAACCAAATCATTTATTTCAAATAAACTATTTACAGGCACATCAAATTGTCAAGGCGTCAGTCAGTAGCTACCTAGTTGCTCGTCACAAACAGTAGGTTCCTATAGAGAGAAACGAGCAAGAAATGTGTTAACAACAGATTTGAATAGCCTTTCAGATTTAAGAATATTGAAGTTATTAAAGACATTTTACAAATTGAGTTTAATTTTTTTTGTTTAAATTAAATTAAATACAGAATAACAATAGATTTAACAATAATTACAAAAAACTGCACAAATCAAATCCAAAATTTAATAGACTTCCAGTTTTTCCCGAGCTCTATTTCCCGCGCCCAGTGCGCCCCAGTCCCGATACTACCCGAAGTTAATGCGACGAAGTTGGTGCCCAAATTTTAATAATAATATATCTTTGTAATTTATTTGATTCGCGACGCAAGCGCCGTTTGTTCGGTGACTTGTGGTATTATTTTTTTGGGAAATATAATCTGAGATTATGTTTTTCTTTTTAATTTAGTGTTCCGAATTCTGCATGAGTAGGTAAGTAGGTCGGTCTTTCCGTTTTTATTTTTCTATATTTTAATTGATATTTCATTGAGACTAATTATTTGAAATGCCTGTTCCTCACCTGAGCTAGTATTAAACTATATTACTGAGTCCAAGACATTCTTCTGCTTATTATACTTACAACAATAATTATTTTCAAGTAATCAAAAATGGAAAATGAAGTCACCAACTTGACCCAGTCAGTCTTTGGCAGAATTTCTTCTTCAACGCATTCAAATACAGGTAATATAATTTACTATAATTCTTATTAAATAAATACCATCTTAACCAAATCCTTAACAAAACAAAAAGTGCGGTAATGACAGCATTTTAACTACGGAACATTACACACACCTCCTAAACTCAACCCTGCGCTCGCTATGGGGAAAAACGCCCCCGATCGGGCCGCAGGCGAGTCAAACCGACCCATAAATAATAAATACTAGCACGGTGCGTCTGTAGATAATGGTAATTTACGATTCGCTACCATTGACGTCAAATCTTTGGCAGCAGCGGGACGGTTAGATCGACGCTCGGCGTTTTTCGGGTGAACTCGGATGCTTTCGGGGTTTGTTTTGATATTTCAAGTTTTTGTTTGCTTGTTTGTGTGAGAACAAGTAAACGCTGCATGTGTTAGGTAAACTTGAATTTGTTAAAAAGTTTAGTAAATAATCGTATGCTATGTAATTATCATGATAGTAACTTTGGTTGCTTCTTTAATAATGAAATACTTTAAATGCTTTAGCCCTATAAGGAAACTTTAGCATAAAACAGGAAAAAATTTGAAGTTTTTATCTCTTGTAAAATTACAGAAATAGTAATATAATTGGAAATTACTAAAAAAAAAACATGTTTCGAACAAGGTTTATTGTCATACAAGAGCCCAGAAGGCCTTGCTATACATTGTTTTCAGTTTTTAGCTAAAGTTATCCGCACTTACGCGGTAAATCTTTAGTAATTTCTGTGGGTATACTTTAATTCGCAACCAAACTTGTGCCTGAGCAAAAAGTTATTTTTGTAGACATGCTGCTTGCCTATAAATTGCCGACAGAAGTCTATCAGGCAATCACAAAAAAAAAGTAAAAATTGACCCTAATCTACACACATAAGATTACAGTTTTCCTTTGACCATACAAACGTGCCGAAGCTCAAAATTAAAGTAATACCGTGACTTCCAGCCACAAATCAATACCCAAAATCCTTACCATGCTTCAACGTCTCACAAATGGCTAATTAATAAAACTTAAGCTATAAATATCGCCGGGCGTCGTAGGTAGCTGTTAGCAAAAACTGTTAGGATCATAAAGCTGTCGTGAGATGAGAGAGTGCCTTTGTTGCTGTTTCGTTGGCGAACGATAAATCTAATGCGAGAACAATTTGGTCGTGGTCGCGAGACGGTGTGATGGTCGCGGACGGTCGCGAGTTTTATGCGAATATAGTAGCCTCGGTTGGTGAGGGTTAAGATGTTGTGAGGTTTATGTTGGTTATCTTTTTGTCTACCTAGTGTTTTGGTTCTTGCTTGTATGGAGGGAAGCGGAAATTATGATTTTTCATACTCCTCCACTGTTCTTTTCTGATTAATTTCATTACGGGATCCAAGAAAGTTCTTTTTGAAATAAAAATATTGCCCCATAATATGAATTCCTCCTATATCGTAAGTGCGTTTATAAACATATAAACTCACATACATAAACAGCCACACCCGAAACAACTATCTGTAGGCCACATATTTGCTAAGTGCAGAATCGAACCTGCGTCACGCAGCACAGCAATCGCTTATCCACTGCGCCAGCCGTGTCGTCAGTTGGATCGTTGCCCCGGCAATCGTCGAGTTCCATGGCCTCTGCGCTTTTCTTGTGGTCGCCACTGTTAAATGTAACTTTCAGGATATGCAGTGGAGTGTTTAACTATTGTTTAAATACTCATATAATATCATAACCAAAGTTAGACCCCAAATTTTAGCCATATTGCTTGTCGTGTACCTACTATGCATTAGAATATATGGACCTCAAATTATAAGGTTAGTGGACAGATGAATCAATGACAGCTGATAGAAAATCTCCAAGTTTACACAAGAAAGCAGTTCAATACTTGCCTCCTCCAGATCAAGTGTGCTTTCGCAGCTCCATGTTTAATTGTAATATTAACGACTCGACAAATAGGCGGCGAGCAGTATGAAAAGTAGCGACGTTACCAGCAACACTTTACTAACTAATTAATAAAAGTGCAACACTTTCTCAGCGCGAAGGTTAAAAAGTTAAAAGTTGTATTTTATTATTGTTGCAGATTTTGTAACCTTGGGTAATATTTTAGTCATAAACATTGTTTTTGAAATATTATACTATTTCTCTTTCAAAAATACTTCAAAAATAATACCTACATCATTGTCTCACGTAAAAATGAAATTGTCCTATTTTTTTTTTCTTAAACATGTTTATATTGCTTTGTCATGCAGTGTGCATACGTATTCAAAGTTGAAGCTCATTAGGACACCTCATTAGCTCATTAGGAAAGTGGGTCTTTAAGTTCCTATGACCACTTTCCGGCTCCATCATCAGACCAGCTCTGTGACATTATTATGTTAAATTGTCATGCAGCATGCAATATCGGGAAGCAGCTCGAATTTAATTTATAAGATTTGATTAGCCACAGACACCAAGACAGGTGAAAATCAATAAAACCTTGTGTTAACCCTAACCACACGTGTGGTATCTGAATAACGGGAATCTAGAAATACTTTTACCTAACAGAACACCTAGAAAAATCTTATTTATTCCATCAATAAATCTTCCTAAATCTCATCAGACGATAAACTCAAATCTAGAGCATTCCGAAAGCCCATCCATCTCACCTGCACAAATACTTCGATACATTATAAATTAAAAAGAAAACACCCCATGAGTCACGGCCCACGGGAAAAAACGCCGTATAATGTTATTACAACGCATCAAACGCAGTATAAAACCGTCAACAGTTCGATAAATCTATCATCATGTGCTGCCATCTATCAAAGAGTGTGCGCAACGAGTAAACGTGTAATGTTCCGCGGTGATTGATAGATGGCGCTGCCGTGTTAGTGCGCAAGCGCACGGTAAAAGTGTTTCTGATTTTGATTTAGATTGTTTATTGTATACCTGTGTGCTTTTTAATGGTAAGGTCGTTCAGCTATTCTGGGTTATTTTCAGTGGTTGATTTGTGCAGTGCAGCTATGCATCGCTAGTAGTTTTGAAACCTCGGAAAACAACTTATTTTTTTTTCTTTAAACTTTTAATTACAACCTTTTGAGTAAGTTCTATCTAGTACTGCAACATGTAATAAATCATTTTTTCTGTGTCATGAATAGGTTGCCATAAATGTACTCTATTATGTTAGTTAACATTAACATAACAAGACGCTGTAATCTCTGTAGGGGCAGGCAGAGGTGTACCCATTAGTACACCTATATATTATGGTATGCTGTCGATAACTTTTATTGTATCCAATAAGATCTTCTATCGAGTAATCCACCATGCTTAGATTTGCTTTGGTCGTAGACCGAAATACAGTAAGATTAATGCACAGAAAGAGCCTTTGGTCCAAGTCGCAGGTAAAAATTAGTTTTATCATACATAATTTGTTAAAAAAATCTCAACAGCTTTAACCTACTATTGTACATTATGTATCAATTTTACTTTATATGGAATTAAAGCACAAAATTTCAATAAAGGCCCGGCTACACCGAACGGGAACAAATTGTAGGCGCGGTCGTGGGCGCTGACAGATACTACAGTACTAGGTATGGACGCGTCACTATACGGCGCAGCATACGCTGGAGGAGTGCCCAGCTTGGGCAACGCAGCGCCGTGATCTCGTTGCAGCGACAACTGCGGGTAGCCTCTCGCTCCCGGAGGTGGTTCTGTCCATTGTCGGAAGCGAGAGTGCTTGGGACGCCGTCGCCTCCTTCTGCGAGGAGGTGATGACCGCAAAAGAGGCGGCGGAACGGGAGAGGGAGGCTTCCTCCTCCCATCCCACCCGCATTAGACGCACCAGGCGCCGGAGGGCGCAGAACGATCTCCGGCCACCATGACATGGGGCCTGCGGGCAGCGGACTTGGGGGCAGTCCGTGGCCCGAACAGAAACAGGCCCGAGAGTAAGGCGCGCGTGGTGTTCCCCGCGCGCTGTGCTGGAGTCAGTGCGGCCGGTGAGTGACGGCCGCACGGGGTGACGGGACCCGTCTTGTGGCGGTGGCGGGTCGATGCCTGCCGGGGTGCGGAAGAATGCTCTGAGCGCCCCCGTGCCCCGGCAAAAGGTAATTGGAGGAACACCGTGGGGTTTTAGTCGGTAAGAGTCCGACACACCCCTCCGCCTTCCCCGAGGTGGAGGAAGTCCATGAGGATTTCCCCACGAAAAAAAAAAAAAAAAAAATGGACGCGTCACTATAACGTGGGCACAATACTATCGAAGAATATGACCGCGCCTGCCAGTTGTCCGCTCCTATATGGCCGGGCCTTTAGAGTGATATTAGCGACACCTAGTGACGAATAGCTGCCATTAGTTTTTTGACCCACCCACTGCCTTGTCTTACTTTTATAATTAACGACGACATGCCAGCGATTTATAGTCGCTCGCCAGACACTTTTAAGGTTATGGTGGTTTTATTATTTATTTTATGGCGTTTTTGAAGTATGCTAACGCTGATACATTGAAATTCAGGATTATTTGTAAAGTCGCCAAGGGAGAAAGCTGTTATAGTTTCGTTACAATTTTAATTATTAGCTTAGTTCTGACTAAACGTCTGTAATACACCACATAACATCACGCCTGTAATCCCCGAAGGGTTAGGCAGTGGTGTAATACCCCTATTACATGGGACTATTGCGAGTCTATTGCAATTCACCGGGAACAAATCAAGACTCCGAGGCTGCTTCTAAAAAAATCCTGGTGGAGAAACCAAGTAACACTTGGCCCGACCTGGGAATCGAAGCCTAGACCTCATGCTCAGCAGTCGCGCTTTGCGACCACTAGACAAACAAAGCAGTCCACAATATCGAGAATCACTGAAGTAGTTGGTCAATAACTACACATAATTTAACAAATACAAATATTTTTTTGAAAAACTTAAAACACCAAAACTATCTCCTTTTCAAAAACATTCTACTAAAATCTTTGCTAAATAAATTTTAGCCCTTTAAAAGGTAATAAAACTCGACCTCAGTGCTGCATCCCTGTGAGCCTTGACGAAAGGCCCCCGCGGGCCTTCCCTAATCACTCACTCTCTCCCTCCGAGGTGAGAGGTGAACGGACAGGCCCTGATTCGATTCCCGGACGTGTTGTCCAACTTTTATTTATGAACGCAAAGTTTTTGGATTTATTAGGTCGTGTCATTAAATTAATAATTAAATTAATTTATGTTTTGTCAGTCGTCAAAGTAAGGTGAAGTTACGAGTAGGTTGTCTTTACTCTTGGGTATTTTGTGGATAATTTAAGGGTCACATTTGATGGATGAGCTTGGACATCCATCCCTGTTCTAATTAAACTTAAACTTGGTTCCCTAGGGTTAGTCGTCGCAGATTTTCAAAGTAGTCATACAATAACAACGACATAAGTGCAGGTCTAAGAAATAATATTGCTAGTGGCTTTAGGATATACAATTTTAATAGGTTTTTTTCAGTGTAGGCTTTTCTTCATTGTTCGTAAGGTCCTAAAAGTTGCATTCAAATAATTAAAAATGCCTGAATTTCTTAAAGCGAGCAGATTGAACTTTTTTTTCTGGTTTTACAATTGTTTTACTTTACCATAATATTTTTACAATTATTTACTAAAACATACATTTTTTTTGAACGGTTTAAATGATATTTAAGAAAAGATCGCTCCATTCACACAAAATTCTGTTTACATAATTGTTTCTGATCAATTTAATTCGTTGTTGTCCACCTAATCTTTAATTAGCTACCACACTGATACACCATCAATAATATCTATATAAATATCGACGTCTGAAGGAAATATGAAGTGCTGGGCAACCTACATAGGAGCGAAACCTCTCGTGATGCCCACAAATAAATTATCTATGAACGAGATTGGCTAGTTGCTACTGATACGGACTGGAGAGTGCTCTGTTTCTCAATAATGGAGAGAGTACCCACTTTGTAATTTATTGTAACGTTTGTTTAGAGTAGGTGGTTCTGCTACATAATACATTATAAACTGGATTCATTTTATAATTTTGAATACTAGCTTCTGACTGTATCTTTGTCTGAGTATACTTCAAAATTAGGTTTCAATGTTTTAAAGTTTTTTATGTTATTAATAAAAATATTTTGTATGTGTTAAACTAGACTATTTGTGTTTCGTTCAGCTATTTAAACATGAAACAGTAACGTACATCTATGTATCCATTTTTACAAACTTACGAGTTTACAATAGTAGTAGATAGTCCTACAAATTCATAAACTTTTGCATCTCATCTTCATGTCGTAATGAAATCAATAATTTGATCACCAGTAACTTTGATGAACACAAAGCACATGCAAATAAGGGTGATGAGAACAACTTACTAAAATTAAACACATTAAACATTATTATTAAATTATTTTGACTGCGTCGTTAGTCTAGTGGTCGCAAAGCGCGACTGCCGAGCATGAGGTCTTTGGTTAGATTTCCAGGTCGGATAAAGTGTTATTGGGTTTTTGTCAACAGGAGTTCCTCAGTAGCAGCCTCGGAGCCTGTATTTGTCCAGTTGATGGCAATAGGCCCGCTCCCTCTTACATGGGACTTAAACATGTCTGGTAAAATGTGGGTGGACATCTCTGCTTAACTCTTCGGAGAATACAAGTAATGTTATGTCATGTAAAAACATTAAAATGAAAATCATAGTAGAGCATCTTACCCCTTACATCCTCTAAGAGTTAAGCTCTCGATAATTTTCAAGGGGCAGGAATCTTACAGCAGACTGAAATATCGAAGCGATCACTACATCGGAGCACGATATTTATCATTCACCACGCTATGATGGCTAGATTTATGGGAAATAATCTTTGCTTAACGCGGTCAGGAGTGTAAGACTTGAAAATGTAAGAAAATATCTAGCAGAGGTAAGAAAATGTTAGTGTAAACTGAAAATCTACTACTATTTATTTCTTAAATAAATTATTTACAGGCACTTTTGAATTGTCAAGGATTAAGTCAGTTACAAAGTTCAAGCTAATTGCTCGATCCAATGAGAAGGTTCCTATGGAGAAAAATGAGTAAAAATTGCATTCTTAATAATAAATATAAACAAGCTTTCATTTAAAATTATTACAACATTGAGTATTATATTATCATCAGATCTAAAGTTGTATTCAAAATTTGAACAGATGGTTGAAAATGGCTTGCAATAAGGACAACTTACATACGTACGAACAATGCAAGCTAAATAAAAGCTTGTAAAAAGACTGTTTGTTGTCAGACTTTCTAGCTTCTGGCTACCTATTACGATTGTCAAAGATGAACGAATGGCAGCCAGAACCAACGTCTTTACACATAATCACCATCAGCACACCATCAAACCATTTTCCAAACTCCGGGCTGCTACTGAGAAATTTCCTAATGAATGATCAATAACCCTCTTTGCCGGAGCTGGAAATCAAACCCAGGATCTCATGCTCATCAGTCATGCTTGCGACCACGATACCAATGGCCTATTGGTGCAATATTACATAAACTTCTTTTTCTTATTTTCGAGTCGATGATTTTAGATAATTTCTTTTTAAAAATTGATGGGCCCAGTAAGTGGCGTTGTTTACGTCCTTGAAAGCGCAAATATATGTATATACTTATATATTATATACCATTTCCTAACAATCATAACCACATTTCTCCTAACAGTCTGTCAGCACTGCTTGTCAAGGCGACATAACTTGTTAGTTTTAATACCTCAGTCAATAATATATTGCAGCACAGTGACAGTACAATTTAGAAATCGTTTCCTTCAGTTGTCTTTTACGAGTTGTTAGTTAACTTCTTATTTTTATTGCTTACCCAAACCTTCACTATCCATTTAGGTATACTCATGTCTTGCTAAACGTTGATATTCATTGTTGAGATTGTTCGAAGCATCATACTGGCAACGCTTTGTCCGTTGATATTCTTTACACAGTATTTCAACTAATTTTTTATTTATTATTTACACTTACTTTTACTACAGGGGCAATTCTACTAACTTTGAAAAATGATCGCAATCTAATTTTAGTGTCAATAACTTTTAGGAATGATCGCAATCTAATCTTAGTCTTAGTCTGTCAAAAAGCTTCTGATATACCCATATTCATCATGCTATCAAGCGTGGTAAAGTAATGTTGGGTTTTGTCACATACATAAACTCACGCCTTTTTCCCATGGGGGTAGGCAGATACTACAGAATGCCATGTATGGTTTTGTCAATAGTAGATATTTTTTTCCAATAGCAGCCCGAAGAAGCCGGAGCCGGATGTTTGCACACACACTTGTGCACACATATCCTGCATAGATACTACATGATAGTTGTCAGTGAAATAGACAGCAGTTACCAAAAGTACGCAAGAATATTTTAATAGACCCACAGGCATCTTTTTTTTGAAGGTCAACAAAAGACCCTGGATGCCTGCTTACCTCTGTCCTCTACAACCTTGCTGGTCTGGTGAGGTGACAGCTTCATCAAGTCGCAGAGCCGTGTTTTCATTAGCTGGTAACGTATGACGCGGTGGGGGACTAAATCTTCATTTTTGACGTCCCATGGGTCACTACAAGGATAGTGATTTGTGGGAATCTCCTGGATGCGACAGTGGATTTTTCTCCAATAGAGCACAAAGTATACCGAGGAGCTCGTGGCTAAGGAGGAGCTCGTGGCTAAATAATAACAGCCGCATGGGTCGATTCGTCAGGTTAAGCTACGCTTGCCGGGGTTGGTCCGTGGATGGGTGACCATCTTTACACACCGAGACTCCTCCGTGCCTCGGAAAGCACGTTAAGCCGTTAGTCCCGGCTGTCATATGTGGATCTTTGACAGTCGTTACGGGTCGTCAGAAGCCCGAAAATCTGACAACTAGTCTCACCAAGGGGTATCGTATTACCCAGTTACTGGGTTGTGAAGGTCAGATAAGCAGTCGCTCCATGTAAAGTACTGGTATTCAGCTGCGTCCGGTTAGACTGGAAGCCGACCCCAACATAGTTGGAAAAAGGCTAGACAGATGATGAGAGCGCAAAGTATACAATGTTGTTGAAAATCTTTTAGGTAATAGTTTGTCAGCAAACCTGTGGTTAACCTAAAGAAAAGTGAAAACAACCGCAACAAGCTTAGACACTTGTAACGCTGATGGCACAACCAAAATTATGGACCGATTTTGATACAAAGTTAAGAACTGTAGGCTTATAGTTTCTGTACCGAAGAATACTCTGTGCAATCCTCGTTCCCTGGACAAAGGAAGCTGAAGAAACACCGCGGGGTTTTATAAAATAGGAGACAGACGCACTTCTTCTCCGAGGATGCAGTTGATGAGGACTTCCCAACAAAAAGTAATCTGCAGATCGCTTAACCTCAGAGGGTGCCCTACCTTTATATAATATTCATTCAGTTTTGGGCAGTTTATTTAATTTAACTAGTTTTCGGAGGATTCCTTCATCCATAAGCTATATAAGCTATCACAAAATTAGCAATAAAACTTGCGTTAAGAGAATACTTAAAATTGGCAGTTCTTAATTAATCTTACTAGCCGTTAACAACAACTAAAACTCAACATCAACGCCAAATTTGCTGAGACAAAATTGTTACAAATGAATTTAACTCCAGTATATTTCAAAGAATGCATAAAACTACCAATCACCCTGTACAGTAGACCAGTCATCAACTTTGACCAGAAAAGAAGACTTCAAATGAAATAAAATTTGAGCAGGCCACTTCCAGCCACGAACATAATCCAACATGTCCCTCTCACGGACTAGACGGGGGACGTACTAATGTTGATATATCGGCCGCCGGCCCGACGGACAGACGTGTACACACATCTTAAATAATAAGGATGCTGTACCACCTGTATCATCGTTTATTTATGGCTGGTTACCGTAGTTTTTTGCGCTTTTTATGCTGTTTTTTTTTGTTAGCTGATGTTTGGGATGATGGTGGACATGGAAAGTTTGTTGTGTTTTTTAGGTCATCGTATTTACGTATGCTAAACATGAAATTAATGTGTGCTCATCATAAGTCGTAATGAGATGATAGATAAGGATAAGTAACTTGCGAGAGAATTAGCGACTCCCCCCGGCTTCGCACCTCTACAATGTAGAAATATAAACCTTCCTCTTGAATCACTATCAATACAATCTATCTATTGATGAAAACCGCATTCAAATCCGTTTAGTAGTTTAAAATATCTAAGCTTACAGACGGCGGGAAGTAACTTTCTTTTATATTTCATAGCATAATTATCATCACGCCTGTAATTCCCAAGGGGTTAGGCAGAGGTGTGCCCATGAGTACACTAACAGCGAGGGCGAGCCTATTGCCATTAACCAGCCACAAATCCAGACTTTGAGGCTGCGCTGAAAAATTCCTAATAGAAAAACCCAATAACACCTCAACCTGAAAATCGAGCCCAAGACCTTATGCTCAGCAGTTTGACTGCGACCACTAGACTTGTTAGTCTAGAAACAAAAACTATAAGCTAAACTATACCACTAGCTATAAACTGCCTTGTTAGGCAGTTTATTTGTTTCTACTATGTATGAAAGAAGACTTCTGACACACCAACAAAGAGATATCATTGACACCCATCGCGCTACTGCCACTACTCCTAAACAGGAAGTGTATCAAATGTCATGGGCGAAGTGTTAGAAGGTTTATGGCGCCTAATTGCTACCTACGGGTACAGTTCATGTTTATCAAGTAGCTGTAAGTAATCCATCATATTGCCTTACCGACGAGCAATCGTGATTGCCCCGGGCTATGGTCGCCATGAGTTGAAGACACCTGTTAGTGGAACAGATAACAGTTTATTTTGAAACGTGTGTGAAGGTTATAATGATTACAAGTAAAGTTTTTCAAGTAAAACTTTACTTTCTCGGATTACTGTCTCGGAACTATAGGTGACTGCCTCGATGGTCTAGTGGTGCGACTGCTGTGCATGAGGTCTTGGGTTCGATTTCCAGGTCGAGCAAAAAGTTATTGGGGTTTTCCACTTGGAATTTCTCAGTAGCAGCCTCGGAGTCTGGATTTGATGATGGCAATAGGCTCGCCCCCTATTACATGGGACTAAAAAAAACATAACTGGCGAAATGTGGGTGTACTAATGGGTACACCTCTGCCTAACCCTTCGGGGATTACAGGCATGATGTTATGTTATGTTATAGGTGAATGACCTATAGACCTATGGTCCGAGACAGCCGAGACACGTCGCTGACTTACGCTGAAAACCAGCACCGTGGTTTTCGAGCCTTCGTGCACGCGCCACGTCAGATATTTCGCGCAGTAGTGGCGCATATTACTTAGGTATATGTAGGTATTTATTTTTGTTTTTATTTTTTTAGATTTTTCATACCAACTTGTTTTTATTTTGCTTTTATGTTTAATTTTTTCTTTTTATGTTAAGTGCGTTAGTTTTTCTTTCTTTCCTTCTTGCTAAGCCTCCGCTCCCCGCCCGTCTGTCTATCAACAAACTGTTTCTCATGAAAATTTGGTAGAGTTGTTTTTACACAGTATATGTCTTAGTTATTATGGAAGCTGTATTAACAAATAATAAAAATAAAAAAATATTTTTCATGATTTACTACACAGTATTGCCCTATCAGTTCTGTTCTTTTATCAAACTGATAAACCAACCATCACAACATCCAAATCATCCACAAACTCGCCCCCACCAGCAAACACTCTGAACCAAACCTCAAAACTATCGCATCCACAATTTTTCGCCATCTTCCTTCATAAACAGGGATCATGAGCCTTACCCTTTTGCTATAAATCTAGTCCCCCCACCACCCCCCGACGCCCCTCAGGCCGCGAGGTGGTTTTGAATGGAGATTGAGCCAATTAAAGTAATCGCCGTAACAGTCGACGCTGCCTTGGATTAGTTCTGCGGAGATGAGAGGTGTGGAGTCGCTGTTGTGTTGAGAAGATTTTTTGGGGTTGAAATGGTCGGGGGTGAAATTTTATATTTTATTATTAACGTATTTTTGTGGTTGGTAAACGTTCTGGTTTAGCCTATTAAAATAAGCTTGCAGTTTGACTTCCTTTATAATTTTGTATCAACTAAATCAATCTAAGAAAGTGGAAGGAATAAGGGGAGGCCTTTGCTCAGGAGTGGAACAGTAGGTAACGGCTAACTAAAAAAAAAACAAACTCCAGAAACTTATCAGCATTTGCATTTCAACGGAATAAACTTACGTTATGATAATTTATTACCATCAAGATTTGTTCTACACAAAAAGAAACATACTGTCTAAAACTAGTTTTATTTTTCCATTGTAACTTTTTAATAAAATAAAATAAAGAAACATTATTAATTAACATTAGAATTATTTGACGTACAGTCATGTCTTACAATAAATATATTCTATTCTATTCCATTATTAAAAAATAACAATAAATATTTTTATTAATGTTGCTATCGCCCCCTATATCACAGTCATCTCCTAAAGGATCTACGACTAAACCAACATAATACACTCCCACCTTATAACAATAAAAATTATAATTGTAACTCCCAAAATTGTACCCAAAAAAAATCTCAAGCCAACATCGTCTCCACGCCACTCCGTCCCGCAGGATTAGTATCATACAATACAAGCAACAACTGAATCCTTTTATTTATTGCTATTTATTGTTATTGCATTTTCTCTCATTTCTCTGCTCTAATATTGTCTTGGCATAAATTTCGCTTAGCGTTTGGGTACGTTGTTTTAAATATTATTGCTAATTAGAGCTGCTGTGCATTTCCTTAAGCTTTTAGATGATGAGTGTTTGTGTGATGAGTTTTGGTTGGAACGTACTGCTGTGGTTGCAACCTTTTCTTTTGCACAGTTGTCAACCAGTGCAGCAAACAGTCGTGACAAGTGGATAATATTACAGACTGCCTCCTAGGTCTGGAGGTCTTGGGTTCGATGCGCAAGTCGGGCAAAATGTGTTTGGGTTTTTCCATCAGTAGTTTCTCAGTAGCAACCTCGGAGTCTGGAATTGTGCCCGGTACATGGCAATAGGCTCGCCCCCTATTACATGGGACTTACACATAACTGGCGAAAAGTTGGTGTACTAATGGGTACACCTCTGCCTAACCCTTCGGGGATTACAGGCGTGACGTTAAGTGGAAAATATGAAAGTCTTTGCCCAACAGTGGGACGCCATGGAACAATAAAGCAATCACTTATGAAGTCTCCGCAGATTAGTTGGACTGCCTTATGCCAGCCTCCATAGATGTTCCTAAAAAAGGCGGTTCTACAAGGTAATGATTCAGAAAGCAATACTTCTGCCAACTGCTCGCATTGTCTCTGGAGCCCTGACTGCTGATAGCTTGGACTCTGTTTCTGATACCGGTGAAATACATTTTTTTTATTTTTATGATTAAAAATGTAAATCGAATATAATTATTTTATAGAAGAAAAATAAAATTATCAAAGTTACTTTTTGTTTTTTGGATTATTTTTCTTTGTTTATTTTGTAAAATTACTTAAACAGGCAAATATAATATAGTATACTAGCTTTTGCCCGCGACTTCGTTCGCGTAAATTTTGGTTATCGCGGACACAGACGAAGACGCGGAAAAACTTACCCATGTCATTTCAATTCGAAACGACATGTGGCGTCATCTATGATCATAAGAACGTTATTGTGATTTCCCTCGAAAACAGAGCCTTTTTTCGGGATTAAAGATACCCTATGTTCGTTCCTGTACACCTGGCAAAGTTTATGTAAAATTTCAGGATGATCGATTCAGTGACTTAGGCGTAAAATGGTAACAAACAAACTTACTTTCGCATTTATAATAATAATAGTTAGGATAGGATTTCCCTTACCTATGTGGTTACTTGCGTATACACATTGTAGAAGATGAATTGTATAATCCTCTCTGTAACATGAACAAACTCTCTTAATTTTTCAGAAAAAACTTAACAATACATAATTTTTTTGTTAACAAAAAATATATGCTTTTAACTAGGTACATTGAGTGGAAACAAGATGGCGAAAAATATTTTCAGTCTTTTTGCTAAGTGAACTAGTAGAAAAAAAAAACAATTCTTCAATCCGAGCAATCCTCATCAGACAGTCTTATAACTGTCTGGCTCTACATTGTGGCGTATTAAACGCCGCTCTTCGGTAGAGTATTTCAAATGATTAGGTAGATTTATGCGGGGTAGCGCGGGCCCGCTATCGGCGCGGCTCTACATAGAGTCTTCAGGATATCACAAATTAGATTTTGTAAAGTATTTTATTTGAGTATTGCCGTAATGTCAGAAGTCAAATAATTCTTTGTAAAGTTTTATCGTATTGGCGTTCTGAAGTTTCTGCCTACCCCTATGGGAAAAAGGCGTGAGTTTATGTGTAAATAATCGAATTCGCGTTTTGCTTAGCGGTACACTAACATACGTACCTAATAATAAAATGTCGACCTTGAATTTGTTAAAAAATACCATGCCTATGTTAGTTTTTAACTAATTACTTAGTAGAAAAGCTAATAGAATATATTAAAATGACAAAGTTTTTTTATGACAGTGTTATATTTGAGTTTAAATAAGGATGTTTACAGAGGTCAAATTATTCGCTCAATAAACAGAGTCATTAAAGTCATTAATCGAATTAGATAACCGTCTTCTTATTCATCTAATTAAAAAATAATTCGAGCAGCAAGCATTGTGCGCGGCCAGCTGTATAACTTTGATTATAAAGACGTGTTTAATAAAATTTATTTTTTGTTTAAATTCATTCGGGACAATTCGTTCCTGAGGGTAAGAGCTGTCAGCACAGGGACGGGGCCCCAACAGGGCCAAACGCCTGCCGGGGTTACGGGACGTCTTAACAGTATACCGTGGCCCCGGAACGTAAACGGCAACAGAAGGAACAGGGTGGTTTTTTGACAGTAAAAGTCTGACAGTTCTTTCTGCGCCACCCAGGGCGGATGGAGTCATTTGATGATTTTTACTTCCCCCAAAAGAAAGCAAGGTTACACTAGAATATTTTTTTATTTATTCTTTTGGTTTTACATTCTTTAACCCATCAGCTGGTATGTCAGGCAAAAGTGAAGGTTTGACCTTCTCCAAAAAAAAAAGTGTAAGTACTCAGTATATAAGTAAGTAAGTACATACACATAATCCTACATAAGACAGGATAGCTCTACCTACTACAAATTACACACTGTAACCATTTTACCTCAATCGCTCCACGTCGGAGTATTTCAAATAGATTTATACGTTAGAGCGGGGACGTTATCGACGCGTCTCTACCTAGAGTAGGTAGCGCTGTCTCTAGAATATCACGGGAGAGTGTTTTATTTGGTGATTATGGAGAGCTCGGGGTTTGAGGTGGAGAGAAAGAAAGAAAGAATTCACGTTATAATGCTGAAATTGGTGCTAATCGATCGGTTTTGGGGGTTTTGTGGTTTGAAAAATATTGAGGGAATTTATTATCATTTATTATAAACATACATCACATTACGCCTGTTATCTCCGAAGGGTTAGGCAGAGGCGTGCCTATTAGTACACTCACATATTTCGCCAGTTATGTTTAAGCCTCATTATTTAGGGGGCGAGCCTATTGCCACAAACTGGGCACAAATTCAGACTCCGAGGCTGCTACTTAGAAGTTCCTGATGAAAAAACCCAATAAAACTTTCGACGACCTAGGAATCGAACCGAAGACCTCATGCTCAGCACTCGCGTTTTGCGGTCACTAGACCAATGCGGCAGTATCCAAATATTATAGACCTCCAAAACTAAACAAAGCCTATTTTTTTTGACAGTTTTTTAATTATTCAATACAAACGTTGAATAGTTTTGTTCTGAATTGACATAATGAATATTAAATCATCTAGGCATATATGACAATAGCCTACGGCACTACAAATACCTATAAGCCTAATAAAATATTCATTATTATTAATAACATTATGTGACCTCTTGAACGCATGCGTGTTCGTATGTCATTGTTTAAATACTTGTTTTGTTAATTTGTGTTATCAATCGTTGTTTTGTTTTGATCGATTGCTTTTGATGTTCCATTGATTGAAAGAACATGTAGATTGATTGATGTATTGCAAAAATGGGTCGTAGATGAAAAAGAATGGATGCTAATGTCTTGTGTACATTTTTTTTGGCTTGTTTTGTTTCATACTGTCTTATAATTGGGCAAAGGTATCCCTCAATTCTTTCCAAACTCTTCCAGTCCTCGTCCAGATTATCTGGTCACCACTTTCTGGGTCAGCTTCAATGATGCTGTTCATCTTTATAAATTCTGTCAATTATTTATCTCATTCTGTTAAAAGAAACTTAACAAAGCAGTTACTGTTATATTAACAGTTGCATGTTCTTTGGAATAGCACATAGGCTTCTGTCCTTACTAATATTATTAATGCGAAAGTAACTGTGTCAGTAAACGACTGAACTGATTTAGATGAAATTTGGTACGGGATAAGTTTAAACCCCAAAAAAAAGACATAAGCTACTTTTCATTTTGCGACTTCGTCTGCGTCTGCGATAATTGACATTACAAAGCTAGTCTCAATTTTGACGCGGGCGTAGTCGCGGGCGGAAGCTAGTCTAAAATAAATTACGCGACCAATTACAAACAAGCCATCCTTATTCCATTTCGCAATATCTAACCGAATAACAGAACAAGTTCAGAGCACAATGTGCGGATGTGGCCGCTTACTTACACACTTACGTAAAATGAAAGTGAAGGTATGCCCGGGCGGTGGCCACCGGTCAATGGTTCCGACCACCATGCTTTGTAGCACTTTGCACTTATACCTATGTGTGTTTTGATGGTCATTTTATGAGGTAACTGAGAGGTAGAGCCATTGACTTGTATCTGTGGATGCGCTCTAAATAAGCCGCCGCTTAGAGGCACAAGATGGCCGCAAAATATCAAAAAGTACAGTCGCTAGCACGGTAGCTATTAGTTTAATAGGATTTTAATAGGAGCGGTTGTCAACATAAAATGCCGTACTGTTTACTTTAACGCACTGTTGTCTGTACTTCGATGCGTCTTATACAAATATGAATCTTATTTCGATCAATAACTGGTACTCAAAATGGCGGGCATGACACGTTTTGACAGATATTTTCTTTATAAATATAAGTTAAGCATCTTTATAGGTAACGTATTTCGCTATGGGTAAGTGCTTCGTCACTTTAATTGGCATAAATACTCGTATTTTTTTTCCGTATTTCAATATTCCATAATTATATCTATGTAGTTTCGACTTTCTGATTAACTGATCGACTCCATGACAATTCAAACTTGCCTGCGAATAATACAATCTATAATCTTTAAAATTAGATCTATCTCACCAGTCAGTGTTTTATTAAATGAGTGAGTTTGTAGAGAATTTATGAAATAGTCGGTATGTTTTTTTTTAGATTTTATACCTAAGAAAGAAACGAAGATTTAGGGTTAAAAATATTTTTACTAACATTAGACTTATAGACTAATATGTAGATAATTCACAAGTAATTCGTAATTCAAAGTAATTTTTAAAATTTTTGTTAGTGTTTAAGTCGCTTCAGGGACTTGGTATTTGTACTATAAATTGGACAGATATTTCTAATTTTTATGTACTATATAAAAATTATTAATAAACTTTAACCGACACGTTATTTTCACTGTTGTAGGTACAGCGTGGGACCTAGTTATAAAAAATAAAATATTTGTTAGAGTCAGCATTAAAAGCTAGGCACATTACAACAAACAGTTTCTCAAAAACGACACCAACATTTCCAAAATGTTACAACACAACGCAATTGCTTAAAATGGAAGCGTCTAAACAAGTTTATCAGCTCGTGGCCACACTCCTTTCGCTCGATCAATCAATGTGATACCATCATGCATATTATATACATTTATATGTTCAATATATTATGTACGTGCAATAGTAAATGATTTGTTTCCGAGACCATTCTTAGGTAACTTGATTTCACTGCTGATTAGTCATAGGTGTGTAGACTGTGTGTTCCTTTGGTGTGTAGGGTGTGGGACACCTCCAACAGTGTCACATAACATCACGCAGGTAATGTTCTCGGAGGGTTAGGCAGAGGTGTACTCATTTGTACACCCACATTTCGCCAGTTATGTTTAAGTCCCATGTAATAGGAGGCGAGCCTATTGACATCGACCGGGCACAAATCCAGGCTCCGAGCTACTAAGAAATTCCTGATGGAAAAGCCCAATAACTCTTAGCCCGCCCTGGGAATCGAATCCATGACCTCATGCTAAGCAATCGCGCTTTTAATTTATGATTGACCAAAAACATATGAGTGAGGGAATGAACCCAAGACGCGCAGAGCAACAGACAATCACTCAACCACTGCGCCAACAGTACCAATAATTACTACGCATAATATGTTCTTACTATAAGCAAATACACAGGTCATCATAACAATCTGTGAACGTCAGACGTTTCCTGAGAAATGTCGTGAGACACATACAAACATAATTACTTCTCATTTCATAAACCCATTCTCTTGGTACACCGTAATGAGAACTAATAGCTCTAATTTGAACACTATAAGTGCGTCGGATTTCACTTTAGTTACGTAAAGATATGGGCCATGGAAGCTTGGATTCCGTGATAGACTATACATACATACATACATGCGCGTATATTAAGTAGTAACGTGTGTAAAAATACTTAATAATAAACATACCAGGATATAACGGACTGTCTCGTTGGTCTAGTGGTTGCAAAACGCGACTATTGAGCATGAGGTCTTCGGTTTGATTATCAGGTCGGACAAAGTGTTATTGAGTTTTTCCATCAAGAATTTCCCAGTAGCAGCCTTGAAGTCTGGATTTGTGCATGGCTGTTGGCGATAGGTTCGCCCCCTTTTACATGAGACTTAAACATCACTGGTGGAATGTCAGTGTACTAATGAGTACACCTATGCCTAACCCTTCGGAGATTACAGGCGAGATGTTATGTATGTGTTCAAATAATTAGTTATGTTTAATAAGAACTTCATTTGAGTTGAAGACCACGACTGTAGGTACTCCATAGATTAATCCATTTGACATCACTGAAATAAATTCGTCACACATTCACACAACTACTCTAAACAAAACATTTAGCATAAGCACAGTAACTGCACTCAATTGACACTCCATTCAAAGAATATTGACATTGACTTAATTTCCCAATAAAATACTACCATACCATTGCAATCTACCTCTAATAGTTGCCTCTAAAACAGGAGGATATGCCCTCAATCCTTACCTTACACAACTGGGTTAGTGATAGCCCAAAGGTGCTAACTTAAGTGCATACATTTATCATAAACAATAGCCCGCCCACTGCTGGTCACCGTTGCATCACAATGCGTAATGATAATAAAAACCATTGCATGTTGACGCCATAAAAATAGTCCATGTGTGAAGAAGATTGCGGTAGAAGGGTTAGGGCCAGTTTCAACACCATTCGATTAGTCCTAATTAAATTATTAGGCAGAACGCTTCATACAAATTTTGTTTCATTTTTTAATGAAGTCGTTTGAATTTATAGCTCGTGGCTAAATAATATAATAGCCGCACGGGTCGATTCAACAGGTTAAGCTACGCTTGCCGGGGTTAGTCCGTAGATGGGTTACCATCTTTAAACACCGAGACTCCTCTGTGCCTCGGAAAGCACGCTAAGCCGCTGGTCTCGGCTGTCATACAGTCTTTACGGGTAGTCAGAAGCCCAAAAGTCTAACAACCAGTCTTACCAAGGGATAGGCTGTCGCTCCATGTAAAATATTAATATACAGCTGCATCCAGTTAGACTGAAAGCCGACCCCAACATAGGTAAAAGCTAGACTGATTTATTGTACCTAATAAAATCGAAGTGAAGTGTAAAAAAGCAGGGGCAATCAAAAGCCAAAAAATACAAAAAAAATCGATCGTTGGTCCATTTGTTTGTTTGTTTTAAGTTACCTAAAGCAGTAATTATGCATCAGGGCTACATGTTAAGGCGAGTCTTTGTCCATCACTTGTTTGTTTATGTTGTAGTAAACACCATTTAGAGTACATTAGCAGTACTTATACGTTTTTACGACGTTTGTAGTTCTTAGCCTATTAACACCATTATGTAACAAGTAGGTAGGTACCTACCTACTAATAGCAACAACTTATTTCCCTTCGTAACACTTATTTCAAGTGAGTTTTCACTTTTACTTTTTATATGTGACACTTAACCTTTTTTTTTCTGCAACAACAACATAAAACATCACGCCTGTAATCCCCGAAGGGTTAGGCAGAGGTGTAACCCAGTGTAGGTGTACACCCACATTTCGCCCGTTATGTTTTTAGTCCCATGTACAAAGACGACGTAAGTCTAATGAGTCTAGGATCTTAAGACCCTAGAGTCATTAGACTTACGTCATTTTAGCACGGCTCAACTTTGATTTATATATAAAATATTTATTTGTCAAAAACATAGCAAACATAAGACAAATATTGAAAAAAAACTACCAATTGATTTGTTTTTTAAACTTGTCGCAATCTGATTTCAACGACAATTAATATAAAAAAAATTAAAGTAAACTAGAGGATTTTCTGTTGCCAGATTGAGACTGAACTTAGATTTCGACCGTCTCTAAAAGTTAGTACAATTTTATTAGCCTTCTGTAATCTTAGAACAAAATCTAAGCAAAAATTAAAGCAGTGTCACAATCGAAACGATAACAGTAATACTTAGTTTTCCATACATAGTTCATACATAGCAAGCCCTTTACAATAGCCACATTAGCCCATACAATACAACGTTTAACTGTAACGGTTAGGTGCGCGATGCGTTGAACTCTTTTCTATACGACCTTCGTTACGTTACTTACGGCTCGTCCGTTAACGTTGCGTGGGAGCCGTATTGTAATGGAGCTTATGGCCTATACTGTAGATCATAAGAAAATTTGTTAAAGGATTTTATTTTGTATAAGTACATGAAGATTTTTTAAGCAAATTATACAAGTATTTTATTTTTAATTACTCATAAAGGGTGATTGTTAATTAATGACCGACACTTATACACAGATATGATTGTAAGTATATGATAATAACAAACAATTTTCTTCAAGAAACTATGTTTTTAAATTTGAAAATATTTAGTATAATTTCAATCACCCCAGAATATGAATAAGCAAAGAAATAAAATACGATCAGCTGTAATTTAATTAATTTATTTTATTTATATTTATTTTAAAAATAAAATTATTTAGTGTTACCGGGCATTATTTTATTTTTCATTTAAATATTAACCGTAAAGGATGCATCGCATTTATAGCTGAACAGCTCAATATCAATATATATTTTTTTCTTTCTTTATTTTTTCTTTCTTTCTTTTCAAATGTTACTGCTGACGCTGTTTACCGCTAACAACAAGTTAACAACGTTCAGTCCAGGGTTGCGGGACGTCTTAACAGGATACCGTGGCCCCGGAACGCAAAGAGCTACAGAAGGAACATGGTGGTTTTTTAGTCAATAAAAGTCTGACAGTCCCTTCTGCCCCACCCAGGGCGGAAGGAGTCATTTGATGCATTTTACCTCATAAAAAAAAAGAAGTGTTCAGTGCACATTTTGCCTCTTCTGTTGACACAAAACAAGCGAAATTAGGCTACGATTTTAAGAACACATATAACATTGTGACCCAGCTTTGGGCTTAGGTCCGGTTACACCACCTCTGATTAAGCGCTAATCTTCCGACATATTCAAAATAGAACAGAATTTATATTATAATCTACCAAGTAATTTAATCGGAACTTTACGGAAGGTGGTGAAATAGGCCTTTAGACTAAAGTGTTAAAATTCTTGTAGATTGTATGTAGCGCCCGCGTAATATCTCGCTGTACAAAAAGTACCACAGTTTATTAGCCGCTTACGTTGTAAAGTAGAAAATGATATGTAATTAGTGGCAGATTGCTCTGATCTGAACATAGCTGAGTCACATTTCCTTCATACTTACACATGTACGAGTACTTACACAGCTTGAGAGATATTAACTCAACTGCTAAAAAAAAGGATGATTATGTAAGGATCGTAGCAGCTGGCGTTCTGTAGTTTCTGCCTACCCCCATGGGAAAAAGGCGTGAGTTTATGTATGCTAAAAAAAAAGCACAAGCGCGCGTCGGACATTAGGAGTTCCGTACGTTTGCTTGTATGTAATTTTTACTATTTTTTGTTATAACGGTCATAGTAAAATAATTTTTATCCCGTTTTGTATGCCCATGGAATAATTTAGGACTTAGTCTTAATTCTGGAGTCTACGCAAACGAAATCGCGGGCAGTAGCTAGTCTAACAAATTATTATGTAATGAAACGGAATTCAAAAGTCATGCTTCAATTCAATCTGTACAGTGAAATGGAAAACGAAGTTACTAAGTAACATACTATCAAAACAACACACATACTTGAGATCCCACATAAGCAGTAAGTAGTAATGCGTCATGCGTGCGCGTGATTCGCTAAAAGTGCTTCCAAACGCATGACTCGCTAATACTTGGAAACTAGGTTGCGTGTACGCATCCTCAAGTGATGCGGATTTTATTGGTTGGACATATAAGTATTTGGTTTTAGATATTTTTCATAATAGACTTTCTAAAATCTTGGATATTATAGACATCGGTGAAGAAAAAACATCGTGAGGATTGACCTTGAATATGTAAGTCGGAAATTGCCAATGCGCCTTGAGCAAGCGTGGTGATCAATGCTCGTGCCTTCTCTGTGTGAGAAGAGGCCTTTGTCCTGCAGTGTGACAATAATAGGCTAGTATTATTATTATTTTATTTTGCATATACTTTTGTTTATACTGACCATATGATCTAAACACCAGAAGGTAAATTCTTATTTTTCAAATAATATAAAAACATAACAAAATCTCTTCGCAATCTCATTTCAGCAACAATCATTAACAATGTCTGTAAAAAATCTAGATTTTAGCATTTTTGACTGATTGAGACTAAGACTATAATGCGAACTTTCTTAAAAATACAAGAATTGCCGCAGGTATCCGCTTGTGTAACATTCTACTCATAAGGAAGCCACTGGTGGACGTGATGTGTAATGGGGGCAGCAGAGCTACCGGTAAGGGTCAATGTCGGTGTATGGGCAAATTGCATCATGGATTGTATTGTAAGTTCACCATTGTTTATATTTTTATGGGTGTGGAGCACGAGGCATAATAAGACATTGGAATTTTAATATGTTTTTGGAAATACTCGAACAAAAGACCGATATTATGTGTCGTGATACAAAGGATGATTTGTGGTTATTTGAATATGCTGGGGCTACATCAGGGTGACATACAATCATAGCTATCACCAGCAGCACCGATGAGAAAATTACAGGAAAGTTTTTAAGGGCCAAAAATTTTATTGATTATATTCTTTCAAAATCTAAGAGGAGGAGCTCGTGGCTAAGTAATAACAGCCGCACGGGTCGATCCGTCAGGTTAAGCTACGCTTGCCGGGGTTGGTCCGTGGATGGGTGACCATCTTTACACACTGAGACTCCTCCGTGCCGAGGCTCCTCCGTGCTTTCCGAGGAAAGCACGTTAAGCCGTTGGTCCCGGCTGTCATACGTGGATCTTCTTTGGCAGTCGTTACGGGTCGTCAGAAGCCCGAAAGTCTGACAACCAGTCTTACCTAGGGGTATCATATTACCCAGTTACTGGGTTGTGGAGGTCAGATAGGCAGTCGCTCCATGTAAAATACTGGTATTCAGCTGCATCCGGTTAGACTGGAGGCCGACCCCAACATAGTTGGGAAAAGGCTAGGCAGATGATGATGATTCTTTCAAAATCTAGTTGCAATGCATCTCAGCTCTACCTAAAGATGTAGATATAAAGGTATTTTTGGCAGATTGATGAGACTGAGATTAAATTGCAATCATTCCTAAAAAAATGTAGATTTTTTTTGTTTCATGCTTTTCAGTTGAATTTTTGTTGTAGTCACATTTCAGTAACATTACTTAGCTTTCTTTATTTTATATATTTTTTTTAATTTTTCCACTATATAGGTCTCAAAAAATGACCAGCAATATCTCTATATTGCTTATACTTTTGTTTAAACTGACCATCTGATCTAAATACCAGAAGGTCAATTCTTATTTTCGTTCGTCATCTTTACATCTAAAGATGACGGACGAAATTCACACTAATAGGTAGGATTAGTCCACACTAGCTCAAATTAGAGAAGATTGGCAAATTTGTCCTGTAGGGTAAAACATTACAAAACTGAACTGTTTTACCATATAAGCAATACCTACATAAAAGCCTTTAAGCATTACAAACACACTATTCAAAACACAACTGCATATAATTTCCCTATTACATGCAACATCTTGTTTTGGGAAGACCACTCCGTCGTAACGCATACCTACCCACAAATGACTCACAACTCTTTGTGGAGTACATGCTCAGCATAATATCAGCATGTGATCAGCATTTTATGTTTGACCTAGATTTTGTATCTCACGCACTTTTCTCCTTTCAAAGAGCTCGCTTTTTCTGCGTCTTACGTGGGGATGTGTTTGTTTCCGGATTTTGGAGAGGATAGGGTATGATGTATGCCAGGGTTCCGACATGTGGATACTTCGATGATGGCCAGGGCAACATCATTCGGTTTACAGTACTCCCGACTCATGGTGGTAGGAGGAGCCTTGTGGATATAGTCGGTAAGAGTCCGACATAACCCCCCGTTTTCCCCAGATGGAGGGGAAAAAAAGTATATTCGTTTTTCTTCAATGACGCATGCTATCCTAACTATCAAACTATTAGCGTGAGGAAAGACGGAGTGCACCTGTGTTTGCGTGCGTACGTATGAACTGTAATATCTTTTTTGCACTTAGATAGTCTCCGATAACAGCAGTGCACACAGAACATAGTATTATTCTGTATCTTATAAGTTAAGACCTGTAATTGGCTGTCAGTCTAATTTTCTGTCACTAGTCTGTTTTCTTTTAGCTGTCGGTCTTCCATGTTACTTAAATAAATAAATAAATAAGATCAACCGCTATCAGCCGTGACCTTGGAAATCGGTTAGGAAGATATTATTACAAAATAATAATAGAAAGGAACAATAAATATTGAAGAAAGGCTTCCTATCATGGGTTCTAGAAACTTTTTTGTAATTTGATCTTACTACTATTTTAGTAGATTTAAACATTTTAGAAAAAAATATAAAACTACCATCTCCTAATCCTGATACCAACTGCTTATGTCTATAAAACAAACCACACATATGTTGCTTATTTATTTCAGTTACATAACAAATTGGAAATACATTTTGAGAAATCTCAAAACCATTACGTAACCACTTTGCTAATAAAACTGTTTTATTTATTGATATCGATTTGCATTCCGAAATTTTTGCGATCAGTGTCATTAACCTGTATCGATCCCTTATGAATATGGCTATCAGATACAAGAAGAATTTTTCCAACGTCCAGTTTCATAGATTTTATGTTATACTGCTTGGCTCCCATGGGTCGTACCGTGATGTTAGCCTTTAATATTCCTTATGAATCTGACTATCATATAAAAATATACATATAAATATGGTATATATGAGTTTATGTACTTGTGTACGTTTAAACTTGTTTAGATATTTGTTTTTAATGATTTTAAAATTTCATATATGATTATTTCCTTATATAATTTTTTTTGCACCTGCTTTGTTATCTCTTCACCACCTTTGGTTGACTGGTAGAGAATGCCTAAGGCATTAAGTCCACTTTTGTACTTTTTTGTTGCATAAAGTTTAAATAAATAAATAAATAAAAAATATTTTTCCAAGCTGGCTGGAAGTACCAGAGATTAACGCGTTTAAATAAACAAACAAAAAATCTCTTCAGGTATATTACATTATCTATCTATCTATCTATATTTTTGATTGATTTTAAAAGAGTACGTATGGAGTTTCTTGCCCATTCTTCTCCATACAAAACTACCTTTTGGAAGGGGCAACTAGATTCAATTCTATTTAGTTTTTTGTGTTTGACGTTCAAAAGTGCCTTATTGGCCTAATTGAAATAAATGATTTGACTTTGACTTTGACTATATATAAAATGCTTTGTACTGAATGACTGACTGATTGACGGATCAACGCACAGCCTAAACCGCTGATCGTAGAGATCTGAAACATGGAGGGTGTGTTTTTATATGACGTAGGCATCCGATAAGAAAGGATTCCCCAAAATTCACCCCATAAGAGGATGAAATAGGGGTCCAAAGTTTATTTACAGAAACCAACTTTGACGCGGACGAAGTCGCGAGCAGAAGCAAGTATGTATAGATTAACAACGGAACGAATTGTAGCAACATATTCTCTGATCTTTTAACATTTAGAAATGATGTGTATCCAATCAAAATTCTGTGGTTTGTTAGTCGAGTCAAGTTGATTAGTGAATGTATGTTACGCAATAGTCTTGTGATTGTAGATTAAAATATAGATAGGTATATATAAGAGTAGTCAAACAGCAACTTGAGTATATTGTTGTTAGGAGAACAAAATTATACCTCCGGGGCTGCAGAACGCAAAAGGCAACAGAAGGAACAGGGTGGTTTTTTTGTCAGTAAAAGTCTGACAGTCCCTTCCGCCCCACCCAGGGCGGAAGGACTCATTTGATGATTTTTAGCACCCCCAAAAGAAAGCAAGGTTTCACTACAATTTTTTTTCAAAAAATCAGAACGGACAAATATACCTACTGACTGTCTCGTTCTAGTGGTCGCAAAGCGCGAATGCTGAGCATGAGGTCTTTTTTTTTTAAGTGGTAAAAATCATCAAATGACTCCTTCCGCCCTGGTGGGGCGGGAGGGGCTGTCAGACTTTTACTGACTAAAAAACCACCCTGTTCCTACTGTTGCCCTTTACTTTCCGGGGCTACGGCATCCTATTAAGACGTCCCGCAACCGCGGTAGGCGTTAGCCCCGTTGGGGGCCCCATCCCTGTGCTGACAGCTCTTTGAGCGTGAGCATGAGGTCTTGGGTTGGATTTTGAAGGTCGAGCGAAGTGTTATTGGGTTTCTCTATTAGAAATTTCTCAGTAGCAGCTTTGGAGTCTAGATTTGTGCCCGGTTGATGGCAATAAGCTCGCCCCTGTTACATGGGCACTTAAAAATAACTGGCGAAAAGTGACTCTAGAGTAAATAAATATACATTATTAGCTGACCTGCCCACGCGTTGTTGTGGCTCAGGTTTGCAATATAAAAATATTAAGACCGATAATTGAGATAAAAACTATCCTATCTTTCAAGTTAGATCAAACTGCAGGGGGTGTGCAAATTTAATTAAAATCGGTTAAGTAGTTTAGGAGTCCATTCCGGACAAACAACGTGACGCGTAATTTAAGATTATGAGTAGTTAAACCATAACTCACACATTTACACAGAACCAGACAATATAACTTTCACTGTAATCTCAAGATATTGAAAGTGGCCAGTTATTTATGATGGACGGGTCTGACGTCACTGAGGAAGAATGTTCAAGAAACTAGACAGTTAATTTACTACTCATATTAGTGTAATGTTAGCTCTTTCAACAGGAATCGTCACAAATCATTATCCTCCAAAGAGGTTTGCATATAATATTATGACATTAGAACACCTAGTGCCCACGGGGCCCGCTAGAGCCAGTAGTAAGATCCCTGCCAGGGTTGCGGAATTTTTTCGAACGAGTTACCGCGGCTCTGGAACGCAAAGGGCACTAGAAGGAACACGGATGGGTTTTAGTCAGTAAAAGTCGGACACTCCCTTCCGCTCCGCTCAGAGCGGAAAGAGCCACTTGATGATTTTCCATCATTAAAAAGAAAGTACACCTAAAGTCATAATTACACTCCCCTATCACCAAAGTTTATGGTGGACAATTAAAACCGGGATACAGACATCCAACCATCTAGACTCCGGGCGTCTAAAAACAAAATTATGTTAAAAAACACACTATTATTACACACAGACTTACATTCTCATTTATAATAATAGTATGGATCATGCGTGCAGAAGTAAGAACGTTCATACCAGAAAGTAGAAAAAATTACATGTCAATCATCACTTCATTTTCTCAATTACGTTCAAGCGAATCTCAAAAATTTCTCCACCTAACTCTAAACTTACGCCTACCTACACAAAAATAAATTCTTTCCGCGGCAATAATTCACAGAATCTTCAATTGCTACTCAATTTGACAGAACTAACAAGCCGATGCCTCTAAACACTGTAACGACCGCAAAATGACACATCATTATACTCAACAAAAACTTATAATGTTCTGTATTGCTGTGGCCAATGGCCAGTAGCACAATACCGGTTACTTCAGAAGCCCCATTCAAAAAACTAGTATATATTTGAAAGGCTTTTATTAACAAATTTACTACACCTCGTTATTTCACTCCCGTTAATTGTGTCTTTGAGAATTGCTCTTACCCAGTGGTCGTAGCGTGATGATATATAGCATATAACTTTCCTCGATAAACAGGCTTTATGACGCAAAAGGATTTGTATAAATTGGACTAGTAGTTTCTCAGATAAGCACGTTAAAACAAACACTTCAGCTTTATAATTTTAGCAATTAGTATTTATCAACTTTATCCCATATCTCGGAAAGTACGTGAAGCCGTTGGTCCCGGCTGCCATTCATATAATTTTGACAGTCATTACGGGTAGTCAGAAGCCCGAGAGTATGTCAACCAGTCTTACCAGGGGGTATACTGTTGTACAATAGCTGTCATAAGTGGAGTAGCAATCTAAAAAGGAATAGATTGACACTTTTAAACTTACGACCTTCGACGCCGTGTGCAAATTCTGAGGTTACTTTAGGTACTGTGTTAATACATAATCACTTTTCACACAGATGTAGATACGGCCTGTACAGCGTGTTCCCAGTAATTCAAACCTTAGCATGCTACTGCACTTATGACCGCCTATGGTACATAGTAACCATATTGTGGAAGTCAGATAGGAATTTGCTCTATGTTCTCTGGAAGCCGTAGTTGCTAAATTACTAGGCAAAGGATGATTGTGACCAGTGAAACTTCTTTACTTTATTATCCGATGGCAGTTATATCTTGGAGTCTTAGTACAAGTGAGAGTCGTCAGATGGGTATGTTTTTATATTCCGATACTTACCTATCCCCACTGATTTCGCTGATTAGATTACGAATGCATAAGTACGTGTGGGTCTCGAGTAGTGGGGCTCCAGAAAAGAGGTGTGCTTCTGATTGACAAAGTTAAATATGTACTATCTTTTCAGCCGAACGATGTCCACTGCTGGACATAAGCCTCCCCTAAAGATAGTCACATAACCGGTCTTGGGCTGTCCGAATTCCCAGGTCGTCGGTCTACCTTGTGGGGGGCCTTCCCACACTCCGTATCATAACTGACAGTTACAATCCTGTTACAGTATATTTTAGACATTTTCAAAGTTTTATTTTGCTTAAATCACTGTCCAGCTACCTTCTTATGAGAATTCTATTGATAAAATATAAATATTTACAAACTACAACTAAAAATCTTTTACATAACAACCTTCACTTCTGCTCATACTCTACCGATACTATCATAGTTTGCTTCAGATCACTATCTTCCGCCGTCCGCCTGTCACTTGCGAACTACGGACATCGTTACAACTGCGCCCGCGCAAGATTGATCATTCACCTATCTTAGTCTTACAAAGGTATAGACAGATCTTTTGTGTATAATAATTTGAAAAACCGCATGAATTTTTAAACAATAAAATACAGCTAGATATTGAGGTAAGCTACCAGTCTGAAATGATGAAGCTATTGAAAAAGTCTTTTTATAAGTCTTGTTGTTTGTTTGAATGGGTTTAACTCCAGAACAACTGGTGTGATTTGAAAATTCTTTCGCTGATCCTAAGTTATGCCTGAGTGCCTAATATCCTATGAGCTTTTATATTTTACAAAAAAAAAATAGGAAACTTTGAGAAAGTTCAAGTGGATGCAGTCGCAGTAAAAGTTAATCATAGAACCTATTTAAGTCGCATCGCAAGGAATGCTGGTAAACCAACCGTTAAATATCACACCATTTCCTAACTAAAACAGTAATCCAAAACATACGACAAATTAAGACACAGTGAGCTTGAGGTAAGCTGCCATACTAAATACAGGGCAATCCTGTAAAAATCTCTCTATGCGAATTTACATGACCTTGAGGAGAGTTCTTAATCCTTAGCATCTGAATGATAGCTCATCTCAAACTCACTTCAAAAGCATTCACCGATGATGATTTTTAAAGACCAGACAGGTTTTATTAATCCATAGAAAGTTACCAAATATGTAGACACACTTGATTTTACATAATACTTAAATATTTGAATAATAAAATTGGCAAATGATGATAAATTGATTAACAAGATTACATTAGCGATTAATTGTTAGAAATGTGGGTTTGTTTATGTCATGTTTTAATGTGTTAAATTAAGTATTCAAATTAATATAATATATGTTTATGTAAGTGCCATTTTTTATTTTATTTTCTTGCTTTGGTGTTGACTGGACTTTTGGCGAGTTGGTTTGTGACTGATTTTATTTTTGCTGGATTCATTTTTTTTGTCTTTTATCTTCAGTGTTACATAAGGAAGTTATTATATACTTTTATATTCCATTAGGAAGTCTTTCAGTAAGAGCTCGGAGTCCAGAACTTGGTGGTCTGTACCCCTGTGTCTCGGAAAGCACGAAAAGCTGTTGGCTCCGGTTGTTTTTTGTAGATCTTTGACTAATCGAAGGATCCTCCGTTTTCAAGGTGGTAATAATCGTCAAATGAGTCCTTCCGACCTAGGTGGGGACGAAAGTGACTGTCAGACTTTTACTGACTAAAAAACCACCCTGTTCCTTCTGTTGCCCTTTACGTTCCGGGGCCACGGTATCCTGTTAAGACGTCCCGCAACTCCGGCTCCACTAAACCTACCTAAATAGCCCAGCGTTCACTTCTAATAGAATCTATGCACTAGTAGGACATTGCATAGGTCATAACATTCAAGCATCACAGTAGCATTATGCGAACGCTTTATAAGATTAGCGATTCCGCACAATACCTGGTCAAACTGCCCACGTGACGAAAATGTACAATTCGTTACAATCTGTTCTGTTACGTCACTCAAGATGTATCTTAAAATCTGCTTTCTCTTGTGTATCCTGACCTGCATTTGTTTTTCTTGTGGGATTTAGATATTCTAAACTGGTTGGCAATAAAATTACAATGGTGTGGGTGTACGGTGTTCTAGCTAAACGTTTTGTGCAATAGTTAACTTATTCCGTATGGGGAAGGTCAAAACGGAACTGTTTTGGTTAAACGGTGTCTGCAAATGCACGAGCTTAACAAAAACCGGTTTCGGTATCGAGCAAAAAACCCAAAAAGAAAAAAAAAGTCTTTTTTTTTCTTTTTAATTTTTAACTTTTATTTATTTTTATTAGTAGCTTTTGCCCGCGGCTTGCCTCGCTGTAATTGAGATTTGACAATGATTTCGAGATGTACTCACATCAAAATCAAATCACTTTTTATTTGTTGACACTATACTAAATACAGATCTTATAATTGGTAAAACCGAGCGCTAAGTTATGCCAGTAGTATAGTACTCGGTTTGTTGTTTGGTCGTTGCTATCATCGTCTCAAGATAGAACGTTATCGCCATTGCTTACCTTTAGAAAGAAGAAAAAGAGACTATCAAACAGACTATAGATAATTTTAGTCTGATCTCAGACTTCAAAAAATCAAAAATTTCAACAACCGACTAGGCGCCATCATTAAATTAATTAAGTAAATATGTAAATATTAAAATGCAACAACATTACATAAATGCAGCGTTACGTTACGTACATTTTATTAGAATTCGGCCATTTAATTAGCATACATTATTTAAATTTTATTCAAGCATTGTTATGTCGCCAGCTTGATGCTTAGTTCCGTGTATCTTTTCAAAGATTAAGATCGAATTCCTATTGTTTTAGTTTGAATTTGACGACAGTTTAACTAAATGAAAGTCTTTTGTCTCACGTTCCTGGTAGCGTTATTATGTAATTATGCTTCTTGATCTTTTAACCGGACTTTTAACATTTTAATTGAGCTAAAAATTTAATTACGTCAATCAAATTTATCATGGTGAATGTGTTACATTAATAGGCAGTAACAGTTCAATGAACTATAGTAGTTTAATCAGCGTTGTGTATACAAAGCGTTATAATTACTATTATACGAAAAAGGCGAGAAATTTTGACGTGTTTTATTTTTTATTTTGGAGGAATTATACCCAATGATAGTATAGACAAAAAGTCTCGTCAAAAAAGGTTTTAAAAAGAAGTTAAAAAAGTACCGATAAATGTTCACAAAAAAACCTTAAAACCAAACAAACTAAAAATAAAAACATTAAAAAAAAATGATATTTTTAAAGCATCATACATTTATATTATAACAACACGTAAATTAAAGTAAATTTTATAATAACAAGGCAAAAGGGTGACGACTCGCGAGCGGCGTGATTCCAGTTAACCGTTAGATTTTTCGAGGCGATTCCGGCTGCTTCATTGCACAGAGCGAAGCTACTGTAATAAGTGAAAACCATCATCATCTGCCCAGCCTTTAGCCAACGATGTTGGGGTCGGCTCCGAGTCTAACCGGATGCTGCTGAATACCAGTATTTTACATGGAGCGACTGCCTATCTGACCTCTACAGCCCAGTAACTGGGCAGTACGATACACTAGTTCACCCGAACGATACCGTTTCATTGTAGTGTCGTAGCAAAGCTACTGTATTAAACGAAAACCATTTCTTTAAAAAAGTCAGAATTACTCAACATCAAAAAACAAAAACATTTATTTACATAGCACGTCAGATGGTCATCGAAAACAATGAATTCACCAAGATGAACTTTCTCCCGCCGTGTTTGGTGTTTTGACCTATTCAATGCAAATTATCTCGAGTTTTAACGTTATATGGGAGTGAACTTTGTTAAACGACTGTACTCTGTAATTATACCAAAATGACTCAACCCACATTATCTTGCTAATTCAATATACCAAACTATTTTAAACAATTTATTTGTTTGTCTGTCTGTTGCGGCTAGTATCTAAAAGAGCCGGACCAATTTGGCCTTTTTTTTTTGTGTCTTGGGAATCTTCATAGACTTCCTCCGTCCTGGGGGGATGACGGAGGGGCATGCCGGACGCTTACCGGCTAAAACCACCGCAGTGTTCCGCCTCTGCCTATGGCCGGGGATGCGGGATTCACATTAGCGTACAAGGCCGATGTTATGAGGAGTAATTTAAGCGACTTTTACTGTAGAAAATGAATTAGGTTTCAATAACAAAATCGCGTCATGACCGGCATTGACGCGAATAAACATTAATATCACGCCTGTAATCCCCAGAGGGTTAGGCAGAGGTGGTTAGGAGAGTAATATTTAAGTCCCATGTAATAGGGGACGCGAACAAAGTCGCAGGTATAAGCTTGTTATTAATTAATTGTAGGTTTGTTCATTATGACAAAACTAAGCTCTATTGTAATGGTAAATAGACAATCATTCGTTACGGCTATAGCTTCCATTATTCACACAGCATAACACATAAATGATTTGTTTTATTTTATTAAAATCGATATTACGTAGTACTCAAGATCAGTTTCTTAATAATTGGCGTAGTAAATGAACAATGCGGCGATGCTTTCATTTTTAATTATTATTTTATACTAGATTCCGACAACCAGTCTTACCAAGGGGTATTGTATTACCTACCTAATTACCTACTGGGTTGTGGAGGTCAGATAGACAGTCGCTCCATGTAAAATGCTGGTATTCAGCTGCATGTGGTTAAACTAGAAGACGACCCTGACATATTTGGGAAGACAAAAATGATGATGATTTTATACAAGACTACTCGAGACTTCGTCTGCCAGGCGTCAATGTCGATTTAATGTTTTTTCCAAAATGAAAACATGCTGTCAGTAAAAGTTCCGGCTGGACTGATTTTGACGAAACTTTCATAGACAGATAGTTGAGTAACATAGGTTATTATTAATTATAAAAAAAAAATAGGGGCTGCGCTATGAAATAAAACACCACAGATAAACTCGCGGGCTTAAGCATATATTGACTAACATTATGAGTATATCAAATTAATGTAAAGTATAAACTTATGTATGTACGTATTATACAATAGTCTCAAAAACCAGTGTAACTACAATCTAAAGCGACGGAGCGTTAGTCTTCGGTTACTCTGTATTTTACGAGTACATTGTGAAATTATACGTATGTTATACATTTTATTGATTGCGTTTATTCTACTAAAACGAACTGTCGGTTATGATGTTATTGTATTTTATTTGTATTAAAATGAGCCATCCCAGTATTTCTCTTACTAATTCAATATTCCAAATGTTTATCTACCTACATTAATAACGGTTTATGTTTAAGTTCTTTATTTGTTTCTTTTTTTAGACTAGGTATTTGGACCTAGTAGATCCTACCAGAGAGACATATTAACATAAGTACAAGCCTAGTAATGACGAGTAAACCTAGGTACCTAATTACATCAGCTAATGATTAATTAAAATATTATCTTAAACGTTTACACGGCTGAGCAAATGTTGGAAATGTATGAATGTTGTGTTTAATTAACTAAAAGCATTCTAACGTATACCTTTAACTAATTTTATTTACTAAAACCATGGACGAACTAATAAAAATTATATTTTAGGGTTTCGTAATTTAAAAGGAAAATTCAGAATCATTATAATTAGGATAACTTTTTGTTCGTCTATCACAAAGAAGTTTTTCTATAACAATATTGATAGACAATGTAATCGTCAAAATCATTTTGTCTGTTGATGATAATGCGACAAAATGATTTGCCTCTCTGTCAGCAATAATATTTTTCTCACTTTTAAATACTTTCAAAAAACATATTAGACTTTTATTTTTACATAAATAAATACACAAATGCTTTTATTTAGTGCTTTCACATTAGCCTTTAGCTTCAGAAACCATATTATTTACAACAATAACTCGTTGCAAGAGAAAGTGCTAAGAACCAAAACATAATCAGAAGCTCAATTTTCGCGTCGCTCGTAAAAAAAGTCATTACTCACTTTTCGGTGAAATCACAAGCAAAATGCGCGAATAAATGAGTAAACAATTTAAATAACACAAATTGATAAAATGGAGGTCGATGTTGATGAACATGGTGATTATCGTATACGAAAATTAAACCATCTCAAAAAAATGTTATACGTAAGTCTTGAATTTCGCAACATTTACTAATTAACAGAATGGCGTTATTAAGTAACGAAATAATTTGACGTTCCTAAACAAGATCCTACAGATGGCCACGACCAGATCACTGGCTACTTCTCATGCGTTAATTATATAACCGCTAGAGATTCGGAACACTCGAGGTTGCAAGGAGAAAGTGCATGGTGCATTCGGATAAACAACTCGGGCGAAATTATTCGCTAATTCCGCGAAAATGGCCGCTCTGACGCAACACAAGATGGCCCCCATTATGGCCAGTGTCGAAATTTTTATCTAATCCTCGAAAGTGCGATCTGGTATCTCGAACTGTAATTTCTAATTCTTCATCGGTTTTAAGGTTATTACGTTCACATATCTCGGTCAGCGGGTTACGAAATCACTCGTGATTCATTTTGTGAGGCGCTAAGTATGTAACTTAATATGTCGAAAAAAATACCAATATTATTTATTCCACTTTATTATAAAATCGCACGTCAATTACGTCACACGCATGTCATAAAGTCGTTCGCTGACATCAGTACTTTCGATTTTATCGAAAACGACTTTCGATAGGGACATATTACAGCTCTTTAAGGCGTCGAAACATGTTTTTGTTTCGCATTTAATATACTTTTTTGTTGAACCGAATATGGTTTTACGATTGTAGCACCAAGATGTACCAGTTGCAGTACCTCGGGATGTGAAAGTTTGGATTAAATCAAGGAGCCGTGCGTACAAAATAGATTGTTCTTTTATTTACAGAAACTTATAACAACAAATATAATACATAATAACATCTAGGATGCGATCACAATGATTTACATTAAATGAGATGGGATGACTAACAATTTGGATCGTTTAGTGGGGATGGCCGTATGACTCAGAGGGGACTCCGTAGGATCCTGAGGGGATTCCGATGGTGGTGAAGTGGGAACTACCACCGCCGGATGAGTAGCCACCGTGTCCGCCGGATGAGTAGCCACCGGATGAGTAGCCACCTTGTCCACCGGAGTAGTAGCTGCCGTGACCGCCGGCGTACTCCTGAGCCTGGTGGTACTGAGCGACCTGGATGGCCTGCTGGACGTGGTCGAGTTCAATGCCAACGACCCTCTGGTTGGGAACACCGTACACGGGGGCGGGGGCGCCGTAGTGAGATGAGATGCCGTGTCCGTGTCCGCTGCCTCTGATCTCTTGTTCCTTGGCCTCTTCAGTAAAGAGAATGTTCTTGATTTTGTGTAGGAGATGAGGGTCTACATAGTATCCCTCGCTTTCGGAATGTCCGATGGGTACTTGCGAGTAGTGGCCACCACCGCCGAGGCTGCCTAGGGAGATGGACGATGAGTGCGAAGATGGGCTAGAGTAGCTGTAACCCACGGGGGGCTCAGCGACGGCGCAACCCAGGAGGGCGAGGGCGACCTGTCAACAAACATTAATTTAAGATACCGATTCCCAAACTTTCATAAACCTGGGAAAAAAAATATTATTTTTGCAAAACTTTGCATATTTTGGCTCGGTAACCAATTCATCGCCAATTCCTTGGCCCACAACAGTAAGGTGTAGCTTCGAAGCTATCACTCTTAAAGCTGTTATTCCATACGCCTCTCCACAAATTAAGTGTTCCATTTTTCCAAAAAACTGGTACAGAACACTTAGAATAGAAGATCAAATCCTTGGGGAGTCTCGGAGACATCCGAATGCACATCCAGAAAACACCGAATTTTACGAAACTTAGGATCACTTCACAAGGTGTGCATAGTGCACCTTCACACGACACAACACATTCACTGCACTCCAACTTACGATGTATTTGGCCATGTCTAGTTTGGTCGAACGCTGGCTGATGTGTGATGCCCTGTGCTCCAACCGATCCGCTTATATAGTGGACATCAGACAGTCTACTTTTACTTTGCTAGCTGAGGCTACCGAGGACGAATTCGGGTTGGAAATGGACTATTTTTGCATTTTTGGTTTTGTAGTGTAGGCTTAATATTTTTGGTGATAGAGTAGCTGAAATGGGTTACTAGGTAAATGCTCCAATTTTCCTAAGTATACAAATTTAAGCATCCGCATCATTTTTTGTATGCATCCATTTATTTAATTTCAGAATACACGCATAACAAATAAGGCAACAAAATAAAACAATTAAATAATAACAAAAAAGTTTTTTTTTAATATTCATAATTAACTTCATTAATAAACATTTTAAACAAAGTTTGTGAACCTACTTTCAAGGTATTGTTATTCAAATAAAAGTATGCATTGTTATTGATATTCGCTGGTTTTCTAAACTTTTAAATGACTCAACCGCTTTAATAATTAATTTAATCATTTTCGAAATACCTAGACAGATACAAACACTCACTTTGAGATGACTTTATAAATATTTTATAATATTAACACATAGAAATAAAATTTAATATAAATTTCCGCATCCGTTTTGGCTAATATTGTAAATGTTAATATTGATTTATTTAATATTGTTATCGTTTCATTAAATGCATTAAAAATATTTTCATAAAATATACAAATGTAGAACTATTGATATATTAAATTTATTTATTTATTTAAATGTGATGCATTTTCGAAACACACATTTCATTATTGTTACATTCGTGCAATCATCTTTATTCTAGATGTTTTGTGGCCTCATCATTATAATAATTAATTGTGAAGGCTTCACGTAAACTAATAATGTTTAACAGAAAAATACCAATTTATAGGTACTGAATATAAAAAGCTAAAGATTTATTTTGTTTGTATATTTAAACGAGTTAATACTTTAAACTTTCCGTCGGATTGGAAAAAAAAATATTTTGTATTTAATATAATAGCCAGATTCATAAAGAATGGTAAAGTATAGGCTAAATAACATCACGCTACGACCTACGGAAGCAGAGCAGTAACCAAAGACAGAAATCTCGGGGTGTAGCTATAGTTCCTAGGATAAAGCAGGATGACACTTAACCTCATACTCAATCCACCTAAATTGACCGAGATTTTTACAGAACAAATATTCCTATGAACAAGTCCAGTCTTCCCAGTAGCAGCCTCGGAGTCTGTATTTGTGCCCGGTTGGTGGCAATAGGCTCGCCCCCTATTAAATAGGACTTAAACATAACTGGCGAGATATGGTTGTACTGATGGGTACACCTCCGCCTAATTCTTGGGGGATTACAGACGTGATGTTTATGTTAAGTACAGTCCTTTCATATAACAAGTGTTACTATATCTGACCCTACGTTCAAAGTTATAACTAATAAAACTCATTCATGCTAACTTATGCGTAAATGAAAACCAATTACACTTAAAACTACATAATCTTAACTCGCCATAATCATCAAGCATAATAAATAATGAAGAGCGTTGAAACTAAATGATATTTGCATAATGGTGTAGCATATTCGTAGCTAATTACACACATACGGACAAACGGTTTGTTAATGTTGTATAACCGTGTCAAGGAGTAAAGTGTGCTTTTGAAATTGTCGTTAGAGACCCTTTTGTTTCGGATTTTCTAATTAGTTTTTTGAGTTTCTTTAAGGCTTAGTTTGTTTTTTTGGCAGATTATATTAATTTTTTATATACATAACATCATGCCTGTAATACCCAAGGGGTTGAGCAGAGGTGTAATAGCCACCCGCATTTCGCCAGTTATGTTAAAGACCCATATAATAGAGGGCGAGCCTATTGCCATCAGCCGGGCACAAATCCAGACTCCGAAGCTGCTACTGAAAAATTCCTGATAGAAAAACTCAATAACACTTTTCCTGATCTGGGAACCGAACACAAGAACTCATACTCAGCAGTCGCGCTTTGCGGTAACTAGACCAATGAAGCAGTTTTTATATTTTTTTAAATAATACCAGCCCGTTTTTGCCGCCAGTCATATTAAAGGCCTCTTCTCATACATAGAAGCATTGATCATCATGCTTGCTCAATTCTAGGTTTTCCTCACAATGTTTGCCTTTACCGATAAAAAGTAAATTCGTAAAAAGACGACGCAGACAAAGTCACGGGTAGAAGCTAATTATATATAAAATAGAAGAAGTAAAGTGAGTGATTAAAAACAACAAAGAAATTGAAGATTTCGTTGTCAAAATGGTAGAAAAATAAATCTACGTTCTTTTTCAAAATTCACTCATTCTTACAGACATACATACATTTTTAAATAGTAGGTGTAACCATGCACGTTGTAATCTGTCAATAGCTCATTCGCAAGGTGATAACCACCCGCTGCTTAGCATAGATTATAAAAGACAGATGCGTAGATGCAATTTCTCCATTATATAACCTTGGATTGATAAATGACTTATGCATTCCCTTAAAAGATCTATAATCAACAATGAGAAGTGAAAAAATAATCGTTTTGTTAAATAAAGATTTTTTTTTTCAACAACACAGAAAACAACAACTCGAACACAAATCGAACAATAACACAAATCGAAAGAAAATAAATATATTACATGCATTAAATTATTATATGCCATGACAAACAACCAAATGTCTCAAATTTTCTGTTATTAGTTTTAATTTAATTTTAATTTATAATTTATTTAGTTACATTTTATATTTGTCCTGATTGAATTTTGATATTGTATGATCTGAAATTGATTGAAATAAATGAAATGAAATTACAATATAATATATAAATAAAAATTCGTCCTCTTTAGCTGTATGTCAGTAAGACCCACTCAAACCATGTCAGAGGCCCTTTTTTGGGGTGGTAAAAATCATCAAATGAGTCCTTTCGACCTGTTCGGGGACGGAAGGGACTGTCAGACTTTTACTGACTAAAAAAACCACCCTGTTCCTTCTGTAGCCCATTGCGTTCCGGGCTCTCGGTATGTTGTAAAGACGTCCCGCGATCCCGGCAAATGTCAGAGGCCCTTGAGGCGGTTTAGGAACTCTGACACTAGGGTGTGGGGTCGTAAGACCTTACTGCCCATACGATAAAGAAGAAGTACGAGATGCTAATTCTCTATTTTGTAAACCAGAGAATCGGCACCATTGGATAAAATTCCCTAGTTGGTCTGTCTGCATGGTTTAGCATAATATGTTTACTTTAAGTTGCATTGTAAAGTGTTTCAAACAGGAAAATGTGAAAGTCGGTTTTCTACTGACCCCGTGTACCGGTAACAAGGTATTCTCAATGATGGTGCATTTTTCAGTCAATATTATGCCGTAACACTATATTGAGTACGTGTATAGGTACTTTATTTATCTACTTATTTACAAAGGCCATGACATCGCTATTAATCATACTACTTTTTGTAATTTTAGAAAAAAAAAAACTTCGGCTTTTTCCTTAGTTTAATTCATAATAACCCTAATTTTATTCATATTCCTATTACATGGCACTTAACATAACTGGTGAAATGTGGGTTCTCTAATAGGTACACCTCTGCCTAACCCTTCGGGGATTACAGGCGTGGTGTTTTGGATGTGTTTTATTTTTCTTTTATGTCTTTTTATTTCGATCTGTAAAGAACTTGATAGCAAAATTGTTTTAAAGTAGTTACTATTTTTATTTTACTGTGATTACATTTTGTTTTTGTCTGTACTATTATAAACAGGAAAAATTTGATTGTTTGTTTGTTTGCACTGTATAGGCTCCGAAACTACAGAACCGATTTAAAAAAAAAATTAACTGTTGAGAAGCTACTTTGTCCCCGGGGGACATAGGCTATAATAATATTTTCAAAAAGGTGAACGCGAACGAAGTCGCATGGAGAATGCTATATAAAATATTGATACCTGCAGGGTGATACTTATTTTATTAGAAACTTGAAAAGAGGTCATTGTACTCATCAAAATCAGCTGTTCCCTGATTTATAATATTCTTAGTATACTTTTTTGATATGATTACATTTTGTGTTTGTATAAAATAATTAGGTATGTTTTTATGTAGTTACTCAACTATAATTGTATAATATTTGCAGTTAGTTAAAATTATTATTACCGTGCATTTAAAAATAGGTAAGTGTGCGAGCTTACGTAATTATGTAAATGATGTTTGTGTGTGTTTCATTAATCAAAGTCATTGCCAAACGGCAAAGGTACTTAAATAAAAATAAAAAGAAACAATTAAACTACTTACTATGTCAATAAAAAATTAAGAGTGTGCAATTATTCTATTAAAATATTAAGATTTATTCAAGCTTATGTACTTGAATGAGCCATTTTACAGTAAATTAATTTAATTGTTTTTTTTTCCATAAAGTCTTTCTTGCAAGATCCCTCCCTATTATGAGCAGAATTGCTCAAAATAGCGATGGATCTAAGAACTAAGTTCCTTAACGCAGCTTACGATAGCGTCTTCGTACTTAACTGTCAGCAATCATCACGTAAGGAAAAAGCGTTATGCCCACTCCAAGGAAATTTCCCTTTCTTTCTATTTTTCTCTGTCTTTTTCTATTATTTGCGAGTAAAGGTGAGTGTCTGCGAGTATCAAGATTTAAGCAGCAAGCATTGTGTGCGGCCAGCTGTATAACCTCAAATCTGAACAAAAGTTTATTTTTTTTATTTTTTGGTATTTATTAACTAGGTTTACTGTACTGTCCCACTGACGGGCAAAGGTCCCCCCCATTACTTCCATCTATTGCGACTTCTCGTTACATCTAAAATAAGTTTAAAACAATTAAATATTAAAATGATCTTAAGTAGGTACCTACCTATTGATTCCCAACTGATTAATCTTCTATGTCATTCAATCAATGCGCAAGAGCCTACACGAAAGAATAAACAGACAATTAAGTAAATACCTAATTAGGTATTTATCATCTTCAACCACTAAATAAAAGCCTGCTTATGCTGTTATAATTACAAGCGTGAAGTTATGTAATTAATGTCCTTTCTAAATAACATACAAACAGACGAAAAGTGTAATGTTATAAACATACCTGTAATTTTAAGACTTGTTTAATGTTGTAATTATCAAATTAATTATACTTTTAAAGTATTGTAACTTTTGAGTACGAAATTATATACATTTCTTCATTCGCTACGTGTCTTAAACAAGTTGGATTGTTTTGGTAATGGTGGAAATTACTTGACAGATATTGATGCGACGATATTTTTTTATATTTTTACAATGCTTGAAAGCTAATTTCATTGTAATGACATTATGATAGCTAATTGAAAGCTTCCATAGATATATAGAAGATAGTTATTATTATATTCTATAAAAACATAGCCATATGACACTCGGCAATTAAATAGAGTTGCTATCTCTCTGTTATATATTTTTTGTAATCGTATCAGTACTTCTAAAGTTTACCTCTTACCAACAAATATTTTATATGAGTAGGTAGATACCTACTAGCCATCTTGACAGACGTTCTCCTGCCTGAACGTTGGTTCCACCAACCGGATCCAATCGTATTTTCAAACCACCAGGAACCTATTGAAATATATCCACAAAATTTCATCAAAATCGGTCTAGCCGTTTAGGAGGAGTTAGATGACAAACACATGTACAAAAGAATTATTTATATTTAAGAAGACAGAAAAGCTGACCCCACTACGAATTTTCGAAAAATACATATGATCAAGATTAAAAATGGAAGTAAAAAATATAAAGGATGATTAACATTGAATGGTAAGTAAATTATAATCACCCTGTGTAATGATCATCCTTCAATAAAAGTCAAGCGCAATGTCCTCAAGTTCGCGGCACTGACCTTTGACAGATGTTGAATAATGCGCGTGCGCATTTGACGTACCGTGGGTACACACGCGAGCGCGGTTTACTTGCGATGGAGTAATTGATAAATGCGATATTTGTAAAAATATTTTTAAGACGTCTATGGACATAGATGTAAAGAAAAAAAAAATGTTTTTGTTTTTTTTTTAAACCACATATGCTCAGAACTTTTGCTAGTCAAAATTACTAAGGTAGGTATTGCAAAAAAACTTAGTATTTGTCTTCCCCAAATTAATTAACATATTACATCTGTAGATCAACTTAAGTACGTGCTGTAAATTATAATTAAGCTCTATTCTATTCAAAAGACTATTGAAAAAAAAGAAAACTTTTTACCAGTCTCGAACACTTCGGGTATTTATAATGTCAAACAAGAATAGACCAAACAGGGCAGCCAGTAAAGCAGCAATATTTAGCCTAACCTAAGGGCAACGAAAATAGTACAGTTTTAGTTACTCTATTAGAATAAAATACCAGGGTGGCTACATCTATGTAATTTAAGCAAACTCCAATAAATTTTGCCTTTTCTATATGAGAAGTGACCTTTGCAGTGGAACAGTCAACAACATAACATCACGCCTGTTATCCCCGAAGGGTTAGGCAGAGGTGTACCCATTAGAACACCCACATTTCGCAAGTTATGTTCAAGTCCCATGTAATAGGAGGCGAGCCTATTGACATCAACCGGGCACAAATCCAGACTCCGAGACTGCTACTGAGAAATTCCTGATGGAAATCCCAATCACACTTTTCGTCTATAAGTCGCGCTTTGCGACCACTAGACCAACGAGGCAGTCATAGGCTGGCATTATTATTAGATCTCTATTGAGTTGCTTTATGGCATCGTCTTCTAATAAACATATGGCCAGTGTACGCAAATATAAGGAAAAACCACAAAAATACCTCTACTCGAAGTATTATCGATTAACATCAAACATCCGCTTTAATATTTATTCAACAATGATAAATAAAATAGTGAGAGTCCAACTTACACCACATACCGACGTATTAATTAACCATCAAATTCCCCACACCTATTCCATTCACAATGTGCAACTATGCTGTGCTCATCTCAATGGAGAAAGGAATTGAGATCCGAGCTAATATGTGGGTGGGTGTCCGTTGAATGACGTTTTTGACGAATGACGGATGATGAAAGTCAAGTTTTAAAATGTCGATTTAATAAAAACGGAATGGAAAGTGTTGAAATAGTCTCTGAGGAAGCCTACCTATTAATTGGTCTTGGTAAGTACACAGCATAATTTATTATGTTAAATATCTTCTTACATCCATAATCTATATGAAATGCGTGCCTATGAGACGGTAGAACATGCTAATCTGATTTTGATTGTCATCAAAACATCTATGTACCCGTTTGCAACGGAAATAAATGATTTGATTTGATTGGAAAATGTGTACACCACTATTTAGAATGATGATGTCACGAATAAATATTTGAATAGATAATGGTAATCATAATGTTATGTTAATGTGACGAACAGATAGTGTAATACATAATACAAAGTAGTACCTAACAAATAACCTTAATCTTTTGTTCTCGACTTTCATTATCGCAGTTCCAAATTGCACTTTTTACCGTCGAAAGTTTCGTGCGATTTCACGATCGCTCGAAACATAACTATCGTATCGTCTCAACAATGGACACGCGCCGACCGACTATCATGCATCGGAAACCACACAACCTGCCCAATCTCGACCACTCACCGATCACTATTATGTAAACATTACAATAATTATGCACGTCACAATGCAGATTATTTTGTACAACTTATATTTGCAAGATTTTTCTTGTACAATCTTCGCTTGATATAACAGCATTGCTTGCGCACACGGCACTGGACTGATTGCTCAGAAAATCTTACCGTTGGCTACCAGTAAACCGTCACCTTTTTATGTGATGTCAATTCTTTAAAGAGCTGTGAAACACTTATACAAAATTCTTAATTACGTTCGCGCAGAAAAAATCGCACAACTGATTGTTTGATCTTCCTCATGAAGTACCTGTATTTGTGTTGAAAGCAAGCATAGACAGCTGCTAATGTGGATTGTGGACGAAGTGAAGATATGACTTGATACGTCCTTAGTCACTGCTCCGCTTCTATGAGTCGCAGCGTGAAGATATGTAGCCTATTATACTATTCCCCACGAAACTGGCTTTAACATACTAGAATATATTTTTTAATCACACTTTTACTTTTAAAGATTGGCACTTTATTTCAGTAAAAGTATAGAACACAGAATTCTGATCTAAACTGCATGTCAATGCAGTTTCAGCCTTCGATGCATTTATTTCCAATAACACCTTGAAATATGACTTTGACTTTATCCTAAAGATAAAAAAAGGAAGTAAACCAAGTAAATGTCTGCTTTTGACCCAGTTGTCGTAAACATCGCCCTCGTTATACCATTTTTGGGTAAGCAGAAAATCACATAACACTTGTGTCTTGTGTGGGGTAGACTCACGGTTAAAATAATGAATGTTGGTATTACTTATGTAATAATACGTCTGTCATGTGGTTCTGTACTTTATACATTATGTAAAAAAAGTAAAAATGTTTTCTTGAAACAATACTTATAGTACACAAAGAAAACTAAAATAACAAATATTAAAATTGTTTCACTGCAAGGCAAAGGTTTCTTCTCATACAAAGAAGGCATGAGCATTTAGCACCAGGTTTGTTCAAGGCGGATTGGCGATTTCAGACTTATAATAATTATTTCACCCGTCTTTGCTGACTGCTTTGTTTCCGTGAGTCGTAGCGTGAAGTTATATGTATATAGCCTATATCCATGAATCTGGCTATCATATTCAAAAAGATTTTTTTCGACTGGAAGGCTAGAAGTTTCAGAGAGTAGCGTGTGCAAACAAACAAAAAATCGCTTATGCTTAATATTATAATTAGTACTCGTAATAGATTAGTTATGTTTTCCTTCACCGATGTCTAAGATAAATTTAGAAAGTACATTTGAAATTTTAAAAAAGTCACGTTGGTCCTTGCTCGTGTCCGGTTGCGTACCCACGGCCTCGTGCATGAGACGCGGGGGCCTTAACCACCGGGCCATCACGACACTATACAAGGTGTAATCTTGCATCTTCGTTAAAATTAGGAGGTTGTATTATAAGACATAAACAATCAAATAAAATAACTACATCAGGTCAATAATTAATAAATATTCGTGTTTTAGTTGTTTATTCAAAAATCACTTACAATAAAAACCATATTTATTTTATTATTGATTCGTGTTAAGAATCTCTGGCTACTTAACACGATGATTTAAAAAATAATAATATGGATTTGTTCTTGACTCTAGGTTCTGACCTAGACTAGATTAGTTAAAAAAAAATCGATTCGACTTTGTCTCTGTCAGCCAGAGGCGACAAAGACAAAGTCGAATCGATTTTTTTTAAATGGAATTTGACGAGGTTTTCAAACTACACCTTGTATAATTACAAAAATACATTTGTAACTATTTCTTAACAACAAAATCACTGCAATACAAAATCACAGTGCGTCAATATAAAGCAATGATTGCATGAAAGTGAGACAGCTCCAATTAATGCATCCGCAAGATGATCGGTTACAAATATTGCGATACTTATGTATTAGAATGAGCCAAGTGTGAATCTAGACCGTTTGGTAACGAACCGGTCTGGTTGGGTCTATGTAAACTTGACACGGTGCTGTGTAGGAAAAGTTGCTTCTTGTAGTAATGATACGCTTCTTTCTAATATTGTGCGGTTATGTAAACGAGAAGATGTAGAATTGCTCACCTGATCTGAAGTACAGAGTATATTGTGTAGAATTTTCTGGCTTATCGTGTAATGCAAGACAATACATAAACAACGACGCCTCGTCGCCTCGACTGCCTCGTTGGTCTAGTGGTTGCAAGCGCGACTGCTGTGCATGAGGTCATGGGTTCGATTCCCAGGTCGGGCAAAGTGTTATTGGGTTTTTCCATCAGGAATTTCTCAGTAGCAGCCTCGGGGTCTGGATTTGTGCCCGGTTGATGGCAATAGGCTCGCCCCCTATTACATGGGACTAAAAACATAACTGGCGAAAAGTGGGTGTACTATATGGGTACACCTCTGCCTAACCCTTCGGGGATTACAAAAATAAAAATCAAAAATCGTGATTAATAAACAAAATAAAAAATCGTGAGGAATATTTTAAGTCTGAAATGGCTCATCCGCCTTGAACAAGCGTGGTGGTCAATGTTAGAGCCTTCTCTGTGTGGAAAGAGGCCTAAGAGGCCTTTACCCTGCAACGGAACATTTTTTTTTAATACTATTTATTTAACCATATTACGTATATGGTTAAATAAATAGCATTAAAAAAAAATGTTCCGTGGAAATCAATTCTAGGGCATGAATATCTTATTCATGAGCTGACTACTTAGGTAAACTAAGTAGTCAGCTCTAAATTCTGAAGAAGTCGTAATCGTAGTCGCCGTAATCGTAGTCGTTGTAATCGTAGTCACCGTAATCGTCATCGCCATCTAATCTTATGCGTGCTTGCTGTGTAAATATTGTGGTCATACCTAATTAATCATCCTATTTGACCTCTCAAAGTCAGTCCTTCCGTGTAATATATTCCGCTTCAACCAGTCATGCTGGAGCCTATCCACAATATACCTAATTAGGAAAAGGCTAGGCAGATGGCAAATGATGTATTATTCAGTATCGCAACACCTACATACCTATTTGATGATCGATGACTAAGCGAAAGATCACTATCTTCTTGACTCTCGGCAACTTGTGATTGATGCAACAAACATCAATTCTCTTTAAGTCAATTATCAGTAATTTGCGGGAAAATTAACCTTATTATTCAGCGTTTAAGATGGTTATTAACTGCAGTGACGTTGTGTGTTTTTGTTATAATACATAATTAGATATTACACCTTTCAGTTGCATATTTTGTTAAGTTGAAGTAAATTAAGTCTTGTTCTGTGAGAGATACGGTAGTAATTCTTTATTTTATTAAAAACTGCACTGGAATTACGTAAAAGTTACAGTTATTATTGTATTTAATCAGAATCAAATAGAGGTAATGCTTTTCATTAAAAAAAACCGACAGCCTCGTTGGTCTAATGCGACTGCTAAGCATGAGCTATTGGGTCCAATACCCAGGTCGGGCAAAGTGTTATTGGGTGTTTACATCAGAAATTTCTCAGTAGCAGCCTCGCAGTCTGGTTTCGTGCCCGGTTGATGGCAATAGGCTCGCCCCCTATTACATGGGACTTTTACGTAACTGGCGAAATGTGCCTCTGTCTAACTCTTCGGGAATTACAGGCGTGATGATATGAAAAAAGAATCGTTAGAATATTCTTGTTTCTGAGGCGACCCCTTGTCAGGTATGGCCTAAATTGCCAATGATGCCTTTCCATCACATAGACAATCAACCGATTGCTACCCATTAAAAAACGTCAGTAAAAAATGAATCATAAACAGGAAAAAATAAAGTGCATGATGCAACAACAATTAAAACTTAGGTACCTGCACAACAAATTTCGCAAGGTTTTCATTACGTCAAATGAAAATTCACTTTAAGTCTTTACAAATAAGCTCTAAATTAAGTAAGTGAAACTTGTTGATTTGTCAGAATTCCCAAGGCAATAATTTTGAAAGGTATTATTATGTTTTAGATTCAGATTTGTTGGGTTTAGCAAAAATAAAGAAAACCGGTTCGAACTGTGATTTATTATTTACTATGAGAATTAAACAGAAACAGTATTACACGTTATTATAGAGAGCAGCGCGCAAGAAGGTGACACCACACAAGTGACAGAAAAGAAAACAAATTATGGCTGCGTTCCATTTCTAACACCCACCTCTGAACGTAAGCCCATATTTGTTACACAGTAAACATATTTCTCAACAGTGGTCCCTTTAGTTAAAATATCAGATATATTTTCACTGCCCTTTACATAACAAAACTTTAACACATTACTATTAACATGTTCCTTGAGAAAATGGAATCTTATATCTATATGTTTCGATCTTGGTAAGTAGCAATCATTCTTAGTTAGCTTGATCGCGCTTTGGCTGTCGCTGTAGACGACGAGCGTACCGGCACCGTGCCCGAGCTCGCCCTGCAGCTGCCGCAGCCAGAGTGCCTCCTGCGCCGCTGACCCCATGGCCATGTATTCCGCCTCTGCGGTCGATAGGGCCACGGTCTGCTGCTTGCGGGAACACCAAGATATAGCTCCTCCCTGTAACATAAAAATATAGCCCGTGCACGATTTTCGGTCACGGACATCGTTGGCCCAGTCCGCATCACACCAGCCTGTGATTTCACTGGAACCATTCTTGGTATAAGTCAATTTATAATCTTCGGTACCCTTCAGATACCTCATGACCCTCTTAACAGCGGTCCAATGCTCAGTCTTAGGCTGTTTATTGTATCTACTGAGAGTGTTGATAATATAAGATATGTCTGGCCTGGTGCCTTGTGCCACATACAAAAGGCTTCCAATAGCTTGTTGATATGGACAATCAAAATGCTCCTCGTCTGCATTCTCTTTGAACTTCAGTCCTACCTCCACTGGTGTCTTAACAGGTTTACAGTCCAACATTTTAAATCTTGTTAGTATTTCTTTAATATACTTTTTTTGGTCCAAAGTAATACAGTTTTTACTCTTTCTTATATCAAGCCCCACACATTGGCTGGCTTCTCCAAGATCTTTCATATTTAGCTTCTGTTGTAATCTTTCTTTCAGATCCCTTTTTATTTCTTCCTGAGAAGTAAATATGATAACGTCATCCACCCAGACTGCAATATAAATTTGCTTTTCAATATTATAATATACACAAGGATCAGTTTTAGATTGCTGAATTCCCATTTCCTTTAAAACATTGCTTAGCTTCAGATTCCACAGTCTGCTCGCCTGCTTTAGGCCATATATAGACTTCTGTAAATAACATACTTGTGTCCCTTTCTCATACATATGAGGCTGAACCATATAGATATCTGTATCGATTGTACCTTGTAAGAAAGCAGAAACAGCATCCATCTGATCGATGCAAAAATCATGCTGTGCAGCTAAAGCAATCAGGTAACGTATTGATGTATATCTAACGACAGGTGAGTATACTTCTTGGTAGTCAATGCCCTTTTTCTGCGCATAACCTTTGATGACAAGTCTGGCCTTGTATCTGATGACATTTCCCTGTTGATCAGTTTTAGCCTTGTACACCCATTTATTAGGCAAAACCTTTTTTCCTGCAGGTAGGTCTACAAGCTTCCATGTTTCATTTTTCATCAAAGATTCAAACTCTTCATCCATTGCTTTTCTCCATTTGCTAGCCTCTGAGGATGATAGCGCTTCTTCTACAGTCTGAGGTTCTAATGAGTATGTGTACAAACACAACATACCTTTTTTCTCAGAGTTATCTCTGTTACGGGGCCTTAATGTAATTTTAGAACTTGTATCTAGTATAGGTAAGATTGTCTTAGGAGGAGAATATGAGCTGTCAAGGTCATCCGTATCTGTTTCATATTCACTGGAGCTTTCATTATTGAATCCTTTCAAATCAGACTGACATTCAGGTTTACTGACCGACTGAGGAATAATGACTGACTCTTCTTTTTGCACCTCTTTGCTATGTTCTGAACAGCTGGAGCTTTCCCCTGAGTGTGACTTCTCTGATGTCACAGCATTCTCATCCTCATGCAAGTTCTCTGAAATAATACATTTAAAATCTTCATTACCATTTTCAAAGAAAATTACATCTCTACTTTTAATTATCTGGTGTGTCTTTGGGTGCATAACCCGATATCCTTTGCTATTATCACAGTAGCCAACGAAGATCATCTTTTGGGATTTCTTGTCCCACTTTTGTCTCTTCTCTTTTGGAATGTGCACCATTGACATACAACCAAATATTCGCATGTGAGACATATTAGGTTTTCGCCCTGTCCACATTTCATAAGGTGTCTTCCCATGAAGTGCTTTAGTTGGTGACCTATTTACAACATAGGCAGCTGTAGCAATAGCTTCTGCCCATACACCTTTTTCTAAATTGGCATAGGACATCATACATCTCGCTTTCTCTACTAGGGTCCTGTTCATGCGTTCAGCCAAACCATTCTGCTGAGGAGTGTATGGAGTCGATGTCTGATGTGTGATTCCACAATAAGCTAAGTATCGCTCAAAATTTGTGTTGCAATACTCCTTTCCATTGTCCGTTCTAAGTATTTTAATTTTATAATCAAGTTTATTCTCCATTTTCCTTTTAAAATCCTTAAAAACTTCTAGAATATTAAGCTTGTCTTTTGTGAAATACACATGTACCATTCTGGTATAGTCATCAGTGAAAGTAATAAAATATTTCATACCTCCATATGACATACTCTCCATAGGACCGCACAGGTCTGAGTGTACTAACTCCAACGGCCTTGTTGCTCTGGATCCATCATGTTTAAATGACAGCCTTGCTTGCTTCCCCTCTAGACAGGCTGAACATTGCATTGTGTCTTGACCTCCACGCTCCACCGTCACCCCTTCAGTACATTGAGGCAACTTCTGAACATCTAAAACATTTAAATGTGCCATCCGGAGATGCCATAGGTTAAAAGTATTTAATTTTACCTTATCAGAAGCCAAATGAGCAGTCTCCTTCTTTGGATGCATATCCAAAATGTATAGCTTGTTACTTAATGTAGCTGTGCATATAAGCTTGCCATTAGCATCACTGACATAACAACCTCCCTTGTTGAATGTCACTTTAAATCCACTTTTTGTTATAGTACTTACTGATATGAGATTGGCAGCGAGTCCAGGCACATATAGTACATTTTTTAATTGAATTTGTCCTCCTTGTGAAATAGCTACATTAATCTCACCAACACCATTCACAGACAGCGGCTCTCTGTTAGCTACTGTTATGGTTTTCACTGATGGTTCTCGAACATTATACATCCATGCCTTGGTACCACACATGTGCATCGATGCACCCGAGTCGATATACCATTTTCCTTTACATTCACCATCGGTTGCTGAAAATGCTGCAGCAAAACTTGAACTTCCCTTCTGGTTAAATTCTTTGCTAGGTGACTTCTTTGAACTCTGACAGTGTTTAGCAATATGTCCATATCCGTTGCAACTGAAACACCGAGGTCCCTTTGTCTTAATACTTGACTTTGACTTGCGCTGTTCATTCTTGCCTTTTCTTGAGTCTGAGAGAAAGGCTGTACTGGAATCTGTGCTCTCTATTTCCTGAAGCAACTTTGTCTTGATTAAGTCAGCACTGATTGTAGTTCCTGAATTCTCCAAACCCATTATCATAGGCTTGTAGTTGTCTGGCAGGCCAGCCAACATTAGTGTGCCCAACCATTCGTCATTCACATCGAAGCTAATGTTCCGCAACTTATGTGCTGCATTCATAATTCTGCTGACGTAATCTTCTATGCCGTTACTTGACTCTAGAGACGTGTTTATCAGTTCCTTTAACAAACCCACTTTTCTGGTGAGACCGTTGTCGTCGAATGCTTTATGTAAGCTAGTCCAAACTTCTTTTGCAGTTTTGCAGTCCTGTACGTGTACGTAATTCTGAGGACTTATTAATAAAATCAACTTTGACCTCGCTTTTACATCTTTCGCCGGTTCGACTTTTGTTTCTGACGCGTGTTCTACACAATCCCATAAATCCTCATGTTCTAAATAAGTTTTCACGCTGAACTTCCAAGTAGCGAAATTCTCTCGGCCACTCAGCCTTTCCAGGTGAAACATATTTAAATTGGAATTTGCCATAACGGTTCATAAAAAATTTTCCAAATTCGCGTTGCTTTTGTTTTTAACCTCAAAATAATCTCTGAAGCACAAATCGAATATTTTCTAATATTTCCGCTAATTTCACCAACCACGCTCTGCTACCATGTTGGGTTTAGCAAAAATAAAGAAAACCGGTTCGAACTGTGATTTATTATTTACTATGAGAATTAAACAGAAACAGTATTACACGTTATTATAGAGAGCAGCGCGCAAGAAGGTGACACCACACAAGTGACAGAAAAGAAAACAAATTATGGCTGCGTTCCATTTCTAACAAGATTTTATCTAAGTACTAGTTTTTGGCCGCGACTATTCTTACGGATTCCTTCCTTTTTTTTAGATAGGTACTGAAATACTGTATGCTAACTGTTGACTTAGTAATACCGTTACTTCCTACTAGCGCAATATTTTTTAGAATCGGACCTGTACACATTTAACCAAACATACAAACTCTTCGGCTTAATACTAGTTTAGATACTTAATTAACTTAACGACAAATTCTTACATAGCAACATTTTGTTTTACTATCGAAAAAAAGACAAATCTGGTTTTGTGCAGGTGCATCTAAGCAAGAAAGCAAGTCTAAAATAAAAATAGAATATGATTTAAAAATAAGTAAAACTTAAATAAATAATTAATAACCTTATTTGCATCACAAATGATCTAGTTAAACTTGTTAAGGAAAAACTTGACTTGGTATATTTTATTGTACTGCTCTTCTAGCATTTTTTGATTATGTAAGTTATTCTGTGCAACAAAATAAATAGAACAGATTAAAATCTAAAGCATAGATAACAAAACTAGCAAATTACCTTGAAAAATTATCTACATTTTATGTTTTACAATTAAAATAATATTTAGTAAAATATCTTTTTTACTAAATAAGAGATACTAAAAATACAAAATTAAATTAAATATATAATTTATTTCTAGTAACAAAAATCCATTACACAAACAATTTCGAAAACTGCTTTTAAGAAATTCCTAATGAAAAATATCAAAAGCACTTTTCCCGACCTCGAAAGCGAACATAAGACCGCACGCTCAGTAGGTGCGCTTGCGACAGTGGACAGACCTAATACATGATCGATAGCACCATCCCTTTTTTGCATCAAAACAATAGCGCCATTAATATTTCATAAGAAAGGCCCTTGATCTAAATCATAACATAACATCACGCCTGTAATCCCTGAAGGGTTAGGCAGAGATATACCCATTTTTATTAGTACACCCACAATTCGCCATTCATGTTTAAGTTCGACGTAATAGGGAGCGAACCTATTGCCATCAACCGGGCACAAATCTAGACTCCGAGGCTGCTATTGAGAAATTCCGGATCGGAAAGCCCCATAACACTGTCCGACCTGGGAATCGAACCCAAGACCGCTCAGCAAGTCAAGCCTTGATCTAAATCAAGAAATTATAATAATTAAAAGCAGTAAACTTTATAATAATATCGATATTACGATTATTAGGGTAATCATTTCGTCTAAAGAAACCTTTCACTTACTTGCAGATGACATGTACGCTCGGGTATTGTAACATTTTCAACCTTTTGGTGACGTAATAACTATACTTTTGGCTCGATCGTCCGTCAGCTATAACTGCGTGGGTTATGCTCATTGTAGGGTGACCAAAGTGTTTGAAGGTAAGAGTTTTGTCCACTCTAATTTGAAATTACCACTGCAGTAGTAAGATTCATTTTCGCCTTGGTACTCATATCTATGGGAGTATAGAATTATCAGATAACAGTAATTATACACAAAAATTCTAATTGATTTCGGAAAAGAAGAAAAAAAATGCAAAAATGACGGTTCAACATTAAAAATAATAATATCAATTCGAATTATGAATGAAATGATGATTGATGCCCACGACTTTGTCCGCATCAAATTTTATTTCTCCATACAAACTTTGGACCCCTTTTCAACCCCTTAGGGGGTGAATTTTGGAATATCCTTAGCGGACGTCTACTAACTATAAACTGCCTCCCTGCCTTGCATCTTTATGGGCCAAGTGGTTTTCGATATTTCATGAACTCATCACACGAGTGACCTTTCGCTTTTATATAAATATTTAGATTAACAACATTAACATACACAATGACAGGTGTGACATCTCTACGTTGCCAATACTCGAACGTCATCTGTCATAGTGAGTCAATTTTACAACTAATCGTTCAAAAAAACGTCTCGTGATAGATCTCTGCGCCGGCTCCGACTGCGACGACGGCGCCATTAACGAGGGCAGACACCATGAATATTAAATATTACATAAGAACATATTTGAACATATATATTTAATTATTTGAGGCTCATCTATAAAATATAACATGAACATTTAAGTATGCGGTTGTTGCCACATTTGAACCACAAAAGATTCATTTTTGCAATATCGAAGAGCTTGATCAGAATGTTTGTTTAGTAAAATTGTGAAATTTACATATTCTTGGAAGATTTTTGTGTTATTTACGCAGTGAGCGATTGGCTGCTATGTTACAAGTACTTAATGGCTGAGATTTTAGGACAAGAAACTTTATTGAGTTTCTTGCCTATTCTTCTCCATACAAAACTACCTTTTGGAATCAATTCAAAGTCAAAGTCAAAGTCAAATCATTTATTTCAATTAGGCCAATAAGGCACTTTTGAACGTCAAACACAAAAAACAAAATAGAATGAATCTAGTTGCCCCTTCCAAAAGGTAGTTTTGTATGGAGAAGAATGGGCAAGAAACTCCATACGTACTCTTTTAAAATCAATCCTCCAATTAGATTCAATCCTATTTTTTTTTTGTGTATGACGTTCAAAAGTGCCTTATTGGCCTAATTGAAATAAATGATTTGACTTTGACTTTTGACTTTAAGTAACTTCAAGGACAGATTGAACATGTTGTGCTATTCATCTAGATCGCTGCACATAAATAAAAAATATCAAAAAAATCCTAGCTTGAAGAGACCATTAAACCCACTAGTTGCAACTGTAGAAAAAATAATCTATTAATATTAATAAAAAAATGAATCCCTATTCATTGTTGGTCACGGAATCAAGCGTGAACGGCTGGAAAAAATTGACTTATTTGAATATTCTTTTTTTGCTGTATTTGTTGTTATAAAGAGAAGGTTCTTATATAGAAAAAATATATTTTTAATAAACAGGACAGTCCCACATTTATCTAAAATCATTCTCACAATATAAAGTGCAGTACTTATCAGAATGTCAAAAGTTGCACCACATACTTAGTTTAAAACAGTGTAAAGGCATAAGTTGCGCTTGCGCTTACCTTTTATTTTCTTGTTTTATTTTATTACGAATTATGTGGAACGACGAGGAACAGCCAGATTTTTTGTCATGAAATACTGACCTTTGGTCTTTAAGTTTAATCTTCATCACTATGTGCCAGCGGTTTCTTGTGACCTATTTTTTACTCACCCTTAACCCCAAATACGTTGGAATTGGTGTTAATTAAAAACTAAAACGTTTCTTGTATGGGGATCTCCTGTTATTTACTTCATTTGATTTAATATGTTTTGTCTTACCAGCCATAATAATACAGACTCTCTGAAATTTCAAGTGTCAGACGGGAGAACAGACCAACAGCGGAGTCTTACTAATAGGGCCTCGTTACCCTAAAAATATAACAAGTAATTTTATTTACTCACATCACCGATCACCATCGGTAATGTAAACCAACGTAACTCCTAATCCAAGAGCATTTGCCCGACCCACGCAATTGCCACAAGCAATAAATACTTTTGCTCATCATAGATAATATATTATACATTTTTAACTATGGCCACACCCACCAAAGAGATTGTTGTCATCGCAATAGACAAATAAAATAATAATTTCTACATTCTCACATTACTTCATTTTGTTGTCTGACTGGACTCTAGCCATAGCTATAAACTTTCACTGTCTATGACCACTTCTTATTGCATGTGTAGTCTAGTTAAATTGTCATAGTGTCTAAATCGTCCGTGGGTCAACACTAGCTAGTTGTTGGGAACTAGTGTTGCGTCAGTAGTTTTAATAGTGATGTGATTGAATCGATAAAAATAAGAGATCTGAGAAAAATAAAAGATTTTTCTATGTATTTTGGGTGTAACGAAGAGTGTAGCTGACTAATCCTTTCACCACTATACATCCATATGGCTCTCCTCCATGCCATGAGCATCGGCCCTCCTCAGGGCCAAATAACAAAATAGACCACACTACCGGCACCCACTACTGGCTTTCTAAGCCCGCCCTCAATTAATATTGAAGGATTTCCAAACAATAAGTACGTTGTTCTATCCCAACTATGTCAATACACAAATTACGACATTTCTGTGTCCAGGAACCGCATCACTGCAACTCCTGAAAGCCAGAATCAACAGTGGAGACTAGAAAAGAACCCAGAAAAGTGTCGAGCCAATGAAGTTTGACGAGTCCCTGAGAAACGATTCAACTGTCTTGGATCCAACAACGAAATTAATCAGAAAATAATAGCAGAGGAGTTAGAAAAATATAATTTCCACTTTCCTCTAAACAAGCAGTCGTTTCGGTCAGTTAGTTAAGTGCATATATCCCCAAAATGATGCTGGCAGCGCTGTTTTTCCTAATCCCACAGTAAATGTCTGCAACCTGTAGTACCCATCAGCTCACCTATCTGGTTACGACTCTCCAATAGCTTTTAAGTGAATCGAAAACTTTCACTTCAAATGTCCTGTACCAACTTGAACCATTTACATGGCTATATAGTTTTATGGCCCAATGTGGGTCAACGCTGGTCAGTTATTGTGAGTCATTGTTATATAAGTCAGGTTCCTACTAGTGATGCGGTTTGGTATCGACAATTTTATGGCAATATCGAAAAATAATTGCACTGCTGACATTTAGATGGATTAGTTTGAGATATGGTTTGAGTAGTATGGGCGATTAATTGCCTATATTACTCTTATCAACTAGATTTGTTTTTTAATAAATGGTTCTATATCTACTTTTATAGTTTATCTTGGACAGCACTTTATCTTAGTGTGATGATGATGATGACAAATATAGATACTAAATAATATAATTTTATTACTTTTTTTAAGCCTAGTTGTTAGCTAAGTACACCCACATTTCGCCAGTTATGTTTTTAGTCCCATGCAATAGGGAGAGAGCCTATTGCAACCGGGCACAAATATGTGTGTGTGGATGTACTAATGGGTACACCTCTGCCTAACCCTTCGGGGATTACAGGCGTGATGTTATGTTATGTATGTTGTTAGCTACTACAACACCATAGGTATGCTGTCGCAGTCTTTAGGTCCTCAAGTGAGCAGGTGTCAGGGCATGCAGCGTATGATAAAAGGTTGGCCATGGTCTGCGAAGAGATGCCGCATAGGCACCGAAGGTTGGTTCCATCTGTGTGTTTTGGTGGTGAAACCCCACCTATAGAGATTCTCTTTGCTGAGGCCGACTTTGATGCGGAGTCTGTTAAAAGTTTTCCAAGTCGGCCACGGCAACCGTGCTCAGGTGGATCAGTGACATCGGTGGAGGAACACAACGTGAGGAACAGTGGATTTAAAACTAATATAAGTCTGAAATCGCCAATCCCCTTTGAGCAAGAGTGGTGATAAATGCTCATGCCTCATCTGTGTGGGAAGAGGCCTTTGCCCTGCAGTTGGACAATAATAGGCTGGTATTATTAGGTACTATAAAAATGGTTCTCTAGTCGAGAGAATGAGGTCAGACATTTCTGATACGAAAATATGCTCAGTCTTTAAAGTCCACTACACATTTATATCTCCTACTAGCGAACTGCTGGCTTCACATGGGTGCAAATTTCGAGTATTTTATTTGCCAAAATTTATTTTGTCACACAAACTTTGTGCTCTAAATTATGAAAACAACAAAAAAGGATTCATCCAAAAAGGTCCAGCCGTTCTTTATTTTTATTGATAGATAAATGTTGCATATATTAACAATACATAAACCATAATATTTTCCCAAAAAAACCTTTTTTGGTACACTAATTACCGATCGTCATTTTACTAAGAGAAAGGGCACACGACGATTCACCGCTTAAAATGTTACTAAACAGTCATAAAATGAACAATGTAATCGTAAAAGCTGCATGGTAGTAATCATAAAAGATATCGATACGAACATCTCTATTTAATACAACTTGAGCGGTTTTGTTCTGTGTTGCAACCGAACGTATCGATTCAATTAAATGATGCTTTGTAGATCGTTGTGACGTAATTTAGTGCGTTGACCAATGAGGGCAAACCATCCTGTGTTTTTAGGAGGATATATGACATAGATATCCTAACGCACACTATTTTGTCCTTAAAAGGAATTAGACGCTGATGAATATTTCATTATTTCTAATTAGGTACCGGTGTGCTGCATCAATTGGCTACCTTTTTAGCATAAAATACCTTAAAATGATCCTCCTTTTGTGACTTATTTTCGATTATCAACCAGAAGTTTTTGACGATGTCTGTACTAACGAGATTTGTATGAAGAATAAGAGATTTTGTAAGTCGTATGCATTCCTATTTTAGAGTTATCTTGCTCAGTCAGCAATATTATAGTACTATTAGGAGTATTTGGCTTTTTAAGTGTTTTAATGGGCGTACATACCGCGACTAGTTACTTTTTTTCGTGGTGGTATCCTCATTAATTCCTCCCGGGGGAGAATAGAGTGTTATATTAGACTTTCTGATCCCCACAGTTCCTCCATAGTTCCTTCGCTACCTTGAGTCGACAAACCGACATCCTCTTTTTTTTTTTAAATCATCAAATGAGTCCTTCCGCCCTGGGTGATGCGGAAGGGACTGTCAGACTTTTACTGACTAAAAAGCCAACCTGTTTCCTCCACGATCCAGAGCCACGGTATTCCGTTAAGACGTCCCGCAACCCCAAGCAAGCCTCGAACTGACGAATGAAAATCTTGAAACGCATATAAATGAACAAGCAAATCTATCTGCTACGAAATGTAAAGAATTCACAGACCGGTTTGAAGACGCTTCAAAATAAAGATGAAAGCAATAACGGAAGCAGGAAGTAATCAACAGAATACAACTCTTATTAGTTAACACACGCAAGCACTAATTTTGATGTAGAAATCACAAACAAGTTTTATTTACCGAAATATCAATTATAACTGAAATATTTGCTTTCTAATTGATGCAATGAGATCGATAAGAAAGTAACATAACTTAACATCTCGCCTGTTATCCCCAAAGGGGTAGGCAGAGGTATACTCATTACTACACCAATTTCGTCAGTTATTTTTAAGTCCCATGCAATAGGGGGCGGTGGGGGGTAATGTAAAAAAGTGTTCAAAGATATGGTAGAGGTTGGGTGTCAAAGTTACCGTAACGGAAGCAAATAAAATTAAGAATAATACTCATTATTACATGAAAAGGCAGTCTGGTCATGTAAAGTAGCCATTCATCACCAGTCGCTTGGCGATGTCCCGAAAAACAAGATGTGTGTTTCAACCCCAAACGACTCAAACAAGCTATATGTTCGAGTATATTGACCAATGTTGCCATACAACGTAGACTTAATTTTAACTTATGCAATAAATAGAAATCAAAATTCATTTTTTACCGGCGCAATAGAGCAGACACAGAGAATTTTGACTTGTGTAATGAAACAAAATGAACCACCACGCTGACGTTTTGACAAAATGATTCGTAATAGTTGTTACGAAATATATAATTTTAACGCCAAGTAAAATGGCATCTTTTTGCGACATACCCAAAAGGTTGGCTAATGTATAGAATTAATTGAACTTAGCTTATTATGTAAATATTAATCTGGTTATCATCGAGCATTTAATAAGACAGAAATGGATATACATATATGACGTACGCGATCTGATAATTTACATTTACTATTACACAAATAAGAGGTCACACAAACACTATACAATTTTTATTTTATTTCATTTTCTCTTTCTATATAGTACACATATACATGTTTTTTAATTTAATTTTTTTATGTTTCCTTAAGTAGATCGATTGTTTTGTAAGTTTTTATTTTGATATCCAAAAGATACAAATTATAGTTAAATTATGTAACGGCTACTACACATGTAAAATACTCGAGGGGGTTGGCGCTGATATTCGAAATACAGGCTTTGCCTAGTTCGGATACAGATGACTACACCACTTATTCTAACTTAAATTAGCCTGTTAACTGTAATGTATGCCTAAGATTCCTTAAATAAACATATTATTATTATTATTTATTATTTATTATTATTTAAATGTTCGTTACTAGGAAAGTACTATTGTGACTTTCAATTCATATGAACCGTCTTAGTTTATCTTGGACATCACTGACATCGGTGAAGAAAAAACATCGTAAGAAAACCTGGACTTATAATGAAAGTCTGAATTCGCCAATCTGCTTTGAGCAACCGTAGTAATCAATGCTTGTGCCTTCTCTATATGAGAAGGGGCCATTACCCTGCATTAAGATAATAATAGTCTCATATTATTAATACATCGTAGCGGGGGCATTCCGCGGTTTACATCCGTTTAAATAAAGATTAAGCGCGCTCACACGTCAGATTTTTGTCGGATCGATTCACGGCCAATTATCGACTTTTTGTTGGACATGTACAGCGGTATAAGTGGAGTAGCAATCTACAAAGCAAATCGATTGACACTTCGGTTAACTTACGACCTTTCGACCTTTTTGAGTTGTACTTAGGTACTGTGTTATTACGTTCAAGTGCCTTATAATGGCTTAATAAAATAAATGATTTGACTTTGATTTTAACTTTGAATACATCAATATACACACAGATGTAGGTACGGCCTGTACCGCGTGTTCACAGCAATTCAAACCTTAGCATGCTACCGCTCTTATGACTGCTCTTTTTTTTTTTTTAGATGGAACCCCGGCAGGCCTTGGCCCCGTTGGGGGCTCCGTCCCTGTGCTGACAGCTCTTTGAGGCGCGCGCGAACTGAACGCGCCGTCGACCCGGGCGTGGTCCTTGATCGGACGGCGAGCTACCCATTACTCGTCGTCCGCAAGCCCGCGCCTACGGTGGCCGGATGTCGCCTCGCGACGTCCGACGCCCTGGGCGTCTCCCGCGGCGGCTGGGGCGACTCTACTTTGGTAGTATTAGTAAGGTTTTCATTTACATCCAAAAAAAATCTATTAACATTATGTCTGTGAGTGAGCGCCCTAAGGGTATAGAACATCTCTATAATTTCAAATTTCAAGTTGTACAATTTCAATGGTTCGAAGCTGCACATTAAGTCTTACTATCACCGGTAGCATTACAAAGCGTATGCAGTGAAAGGTAAATATTATCAGAGAACAGCTGATCTGCACTAGTGACCTTTGTCATATTGCAATAGATGCTAATATGCAATGTAAGACGGAATGGATTTGTCAATTGGTAATCGATGAAAGGAAATTGGTATAGGATAGAGTTATAGTGAGTTATTTTTTTATAATTATTTATTTACCTACATCAACCCTACATCTACCATTGCAGTTACCCAATACGATAGTGGAGTTATTAATGAAAATTACATAAATCTTATTTATATTTATTTATTTATTTATTATTTATTTATTTATTCAACTAACACACACTATTTTACAGGTGGAACCCAAAACAATAGAGTGTTTCTAAAAAATAATTAAATCTAGACTTATCTACTACAAACTAATACTAAAAAACATAAACAAAAAATTTAAATCAATAAACTAAAACCTATTAAAAATTAGACATAAATAAATAATCTAAACTAATATAGTTTCTAACTTCAGGTAACTTATTATTATTATTAATTCTAATTATAACTAACAAAATTTAACAAAACTCTTGCGAATTCACTCATATTGCACGAAAATATGTATATATTAAATCTATCATTACAATATACTACTGTTCTCTGTTTTGTAAAGACAACACGTGTAATATCGTGTTATAATGTCTCGCTACGCATGACCAATGATTGTGGCAAATTTAGTTGAGGACTATGTCCAGCCAGTGGACGTCATTCGGCTGATGATGCACTGATGATGAATGTGCTTCATGTGTAGATATTATGTCAGATAGATTTAGATCATTCAATTCCATTAAAACTCTGGTCAGGTTTGTGAACAAGTGCTGTCATTTTTTATCGTTTTTTTTTTGTTTCTCTGCTGTTACTGAGCGTTTGACTGCTCAACGGTTTCGGTCAATTTAAACTCCGATCTGTAGGTCAGATTCGTAAATGAGTGCTGTCACTCGTTCACGAATATGACCTAGTCATCAGTTATCGTTATTATTATTTTTTGTTTCTTTGGCTCTGTTGGTTAGCGATTAACTGCTGCGCAGCGAGTCTCAGGTTCGGTTCACGTCCGAACAAAGATTTATAGAAGCCGCAGGTAGTTGTTCCAGGTCTGTTTGTTTGCGTTAGTGAGTTTCAAATGAGAAAAAGTCCTAGTGTGGGGCAACATTTTTACACAAAAAACTTTTAATGAAATAATACAGGATATTAAGAAATACAAGACTACATGCCAAAAAAAAAAAACACAGAGATGGTAAAATCCAATTACGTTCAGTGCATAGTCTTAACGGTCTTGCGTCTGTAATACAAATAAACGACTGCATTTAATGCATAGTTACATCACAATAATATTTCAAAATATATATCTGAACTGACTTGAACAATAATTTCATTTGATTCACCGAAGTTACGTAGGTATATAATGTAACTCATTGCAAAGAGGTTCTTCATTCCACTTGGCTTGAAGTGAAGCAGTCTTATTCTGTAAAAAACTCCTTCAGTGAAGTTAGGTAAAGCGAGTTTGAGATGAGCTATCGCCCTTTATGAAGTTAGGGACTGCCTCGTTGGTCTAGTGGTCGCAAGCGCGACTGCTGTGCATGAGGTCTTGGGTTCGATTTCCAGGTCGGACAAAGTGTTATTGGGTTTTCCATCAGGAATTTCTCAGTCTGGATTTGTGCCTGGTTGATGGCAATAGGCTCGCCCCCTATTACATGGGACTAAAAACATAACTGGCGAAATGTGGGTGTACTAATGGGTACACCTCTGCCTAACCCTTTGGGGATTACAGGCGTGATGTTATGCTATGAAGTTAGGAATTGCCCGCTCACTTTAAACTCATTTGACATTTTACAGTGGGACATTTTTACAGAATAGTCCGGCAAGATATGGTGCTACCTTAACTGGTTCTTTAGCTGTAAAAGACATACATATAATGTATATTAATAAGAAAAATTTGGTAGCACAGCAAAGGACTTTCGTGGAACTCTCTACCAGCATCTGTATTTCCAAACGCATTTGACCCTAATACCTTCAAAGTTAGGCTTCTTCTGGGTAAGCTCACACCATCGAAGTCTTTGTCTCTGTCACCTCTGACCTTGACTAGAGTCAAGATTAAACCCATCGGTATTCAGTTATATTTGATCAAGTCTTAAAGTATTACACATGTAATATGTTGAAATAGTAAAAGTCAAAGTCATATTATATATTTTTTTCAATTTATTCATTAGAAGACCCCTTTGGATGTCATTTTAAAAGACAGTTTCGTATGGAGAAGCACGGGCAAGAAACTTCATCCTTACCCCCCATTACTAATGTAAAATATTTTGAATACCCCCCCCCCACCGCGCCCCTTATTACATGGGACTTGAAACATAACTGGAGAAATGTGGGTGTACCAATGGGTACACCTCTGCCTAACCCTTCGGGGATTACAAGCGTGATGTTATGTTATGTTTATTTTGAATACATAAATTATATAATTAAACGATGACATCTCAAGTATTATGCAACAATATGAAGCAAAATGCAAACCCTGGCATGATTAAACTCTTGTTTTTAAGTCTGTATATTATTTAGAATATATTCGCCAAATTCATACATTTATAATTGATCAATCGCGATGATGTGATTACAACGATTAATAAAACACGTTGAATTTAAAATGTTAAATTATGTTAATTAACTGTCCGCATTTCTTTATATTTGCATGTCTGCATCGTTTCAATTTGTAAATTAAAATCTTTGTGTGAGAGAGATTATGTCATTTTTTTATTATTGTTGGAATACTAGATTGGTAAAGACTGAGTGAAAAAACTAGCTTTCCGGGTTCAGTTACTACATTTTAGGAGGCAACAGTAGATGTGTTATATGTTCTACTTATTGTTTAAAGTTTATTACTGCATATTTTTACTTACTTATTTTCATATTTATTTCTTTGCATACCATAATGTGTTTTATAGATGTTACATAGGACTTAAAGCTAAAAGTGCAGTTATGGACCCTGTTAGGGCACAGCAACATTGTAAAGAATTAACTAAAAATAAAAAAATAAAAAAACTAAATTAAAGAAAAAAAATTACATTTTGCAATTGTGTGTAATTCTAAATTAGGTACGTTAGTTATAACTTTATTACATACATAACATCTCGCCTGTAATCCCTGAAGGGCTAGGCAGAGGTGTACCCAATAGTACACCCACATTTCGCCAGTTATGTTTTTAGTCCCATGTAATAGGGGGCGAGCCTATTGCCATCAACCGGGCACAAATCCAGACTCCGAGGCTGCTACTGAGAAATCCCTGATGGAAAAACCCAATAACACTTTGCCCGACCTGGGAATCGAACCCATGACCTCATGCACAGCAGTCGCGCTTGCGACCACTAGACCAACGAGGCAGTCATAACTTTATTAAGGTAATTTATAATAATATTGTGTTTGTGTTTATGGCAATTAGTGTCCTATCAACATCATATCAATCAAAAGGCGCCTATTGCATAGATCTTTCCTAAAATTTTCCAAACCAACCGATCCTGAGTTGTTCACGTCGAGCAACTTTCCACAATTCTCACTAGATAATCGGTCTACCTTGTAGGGGACCTGCTAGCCCTGACTCTTCCGATGCCTATTCCACCTTCGTGCCACATCATCCGTCATCTCAATAGGCAATGAGCCCAGCCCACAGTCATATGACCTTGGTTATTCTTTTCATTTATCTTTACGTAACAGACGAGCAGTTTCATTTTATGCATAATTATATAGATTTATAATGAGTATAATTATTGTGTGTCGTGATGGCCCAGTGGTTAAGGCGCCCGCCTCTCATGCATGAGGTTGTGGGTTCAAATCCGGGCAAGTACCAATGTGAATTTTTCAATTCATATGTACTTTCTAAAGTTTATCTTGGACATCACTGGCATCGGTGAAGGAAAACATCGTGAGGAAACCTGGACTTACTGTTCCACTCAAACCATGTCAGAGGCCCTTGAGGCGGTTTAGAAACTCTGACACTTGGGTGTGTAGGGTCGTAAGGCCTTACTACCCACACGATAAGAAGAAGAAGAAGAGTATAATTATGATTAGTTAACGATTCGACAATCGAGAACAAAATGACACATCACATCTTTATAGCAAATATTTCGTTTATATAACACCATAATCAAAACTCATATTAATTTTGTCGCAATACTATAATATTCTGCATTTTTTCGTAACATCTCTTTAGGGATTTTATTAGAAGTCTAATATGTATATTAGTCAGCGACCATTATTATGTAACGGTAAAAGTGTGACCATGATGCGACCATGCGACCACGTTGTATTACGTTTACACATTACCCTCCTTTGCGCACATGGTAAGCTTTTAGGTAATTGTGCAAGCTGTAGGTAGGTATTGTACTTGTAAGTAAGTAGATCAAGTGTTACATAAAGATTAGAATATAATATCAAATGGTTTGTTGTGTGGTGTAAAAGAAAAGAGAATGCGGGTGAGAAGCTCATGATTATTACAATATTTAGTTTTGCTGTGCTATTTTAAGTACTTGCGAGGCTTCAAAATACAGCAAAGATTTTTTCGTTGAAGTTAGGGCTTTAAATCGTACAAGATAAAATATTTTTTATAATGACAAGATAAAAAGGTGACGGCCGGTGGGCGGCGAGCTGGCAGCTTACGGTTGGATTACTCGAGGCGATTCCGGCGGGGCTGATATTGTGTCAGTGTGCATTTACCATTAGTCTGATAAAAAGCAAAACAACACAAAAAATAAAACTCTTCTTTTACATTATACATACACATTTAAACTCAAGTCACGTCTCATCTTTTATTTGAAATAAACCATTTAAAAGTCATTTTTTACACACACCTCTGCGTTATCCTTCGAGGAGTACAGGCGTGATGTTATGTGTTCTTTGTAACATAAAAAAATGCCGTACGCTCATAGTTTATCAAAAAAATTGTCCACGTCACTATTATTAGGCACTTTTGAACTGTCAGCGAGTGATACCACAATATCACTTCTCCTCATAACTTGGACCACGTGAATCCCACGCATAGTTTTTCGTACGTGCGCCTTAAGTTTGTGCCATTGACCCGCATTCCGTGCGTTTACTTGTAAACTGAATTTTGATGGGATTTTTATGGTAATTTGTTGTAACGCTTGGTCATGGTGTTATCAACACCGATAATGATCTCTTTACACCTTTTTTAGTAAACATACAACCATAGTGTACTGCTTTTAAAATTTACGTAGTTCTTTGTCATACAAGTGATCTAAAAAAAAAAACTTTTGTGTAAATCGTTGTGATGGCCCATTGCTAAAGGCCTCTTATGCTTGAGGATGTGTGTTTGATACTGGTCAAGTAAAGTAATTTCTTTTCGCGTTACATCGTGATATTAATGAAAAATATTGTGATGAATATTGGATTTACCTTATAATTAAGTACCAATGTGACTTTTTCAATTCATATGCACTTTCTAAAGTTTATCTCGGACATCACTGGCATCGGTGAAGGAAAACATCGTGAGGAAACCAGGACTGTTCCATTCAAACCATGTCAGAGGCCCTTGGGGCGGTTCAGAAACTCTGACACCAGGGTGTGTGGGGTCGTAAGGCCTTACTACCCACACGATAAGAAGAAGAAGACCTTATAATTCAAAACCAACAACTAGATTGAATTCTTTTTTTTTGTTTATGACGTTTAAAGTAATGGCCTAATTGAAATAAATGTTTTGACTTTGACTTTAACACTCTGAAATCGTCAATCGGCCGCAGCAGGCTTAAATATCGCCACAATGATCGATTTTACGTGCCCGCAACCAGCGCTTTTATACTAAAAAAAAAAAAAAATATGCGGATTATATAGTCACTCAACCTGTATCTCAGTTAAAGTATAAAAAAAAAATTTAATGACAAAAATTATGTCATCAGACCAGTTGGATAATATCTGTGCAAACGTGTGATCGTTATCGCGGTGTCAAGGGCTTTGACTCCAAGCTGAGGACAAACCTCTTTTTATTTCGACTGCTCCAATAGCGCTGTGGTTACCTACCAACGCTTTTGTACTTGGTGACAGCAGGTTTGATTTCCGCGCGGAATAACCGATTCAGGATGTAATCTTTTCCTTATATTCAATGCTATATAATAATACCAGCCTATTACTGTCCCACTGAAGGACAAAGGCCTCTTCTCATACAGAGAAGGCACGAGCATTGATTGCCACGATTGCTCAAGGTGAATTGGCGATAGCGGACAACGTGGCAATTAAAACAAAATGACGGTTTCCTGCACCATCGCAACGTTTACATACATACACACAGATCATAAACGTGGCTTAAAAGGCAGTATAAATGGGACTGGGCTAGACTTATCTGCCGCATATCGAACGACCAATGAGCCCGTGGTACACAAGACTGGTGCCTCGAAATGTCGAAACGAGGATGCGATAGACCACGAATGAGATTGTGGAACGACTTGGTCGGCTTCCTTAAGAATTGGCACGACGTAGCGCAAAGTCGCGACAGATGGAAGGAATTGAGGGAGGCCTTTGCCCAGCAGTGGGGCAGAACAGGCTATATTATAATAATTATAATTATTGATGTGTAAGTGTGAACAATATCTAAAGACAGTTACGGGAAGTTCAAAGCAGTTTGGCTCATAATCAGGAACTACAAGCTTATGTAAAATTGCGTAACTTTACATTAGTAAACACGGCTAGACAGACTACTGTTATGTAAGTATATAACAGGCTTATATATTAGTGTTTTAGCTTCGTTTCAGATTTGCAAAATGTTGACAGGCGTCTAAGCCGTCAATCATGTTACGCATGATGATGTGTCTAACGTCGTGTTATCAGAAGAAGCGCTTTCTTTGATAGCCAAAGTCAAAGTGAAAGACAAATTAATTATTTTAATTATCATTAACCGATGAACCAGTGGTTTTTTTAATTAGCATTCAAAAGTGTCTTCTAATGATCCAATTATAAGACCATTATGCTCTTTTAAATGCTATTTCCGAGATACAGGAATTGAATCTAGGTGTCCCTACCAAAGGTATGGAGTACGAAGAAGAATGGGCAAGAAACTCCGTACTACATTCAAATCAAGGTTAACAAGAAAGCCTTGACTGATGTAAGAAAATAAGGAATATCAACGTTTGCAAGACTTGTAAGAATTTTAGCGCGATACGGTAAGTAGGTGACTAGCGGTCGTAAGCTATGCTGCTTCTATAGAATTTTTGATTCCTTTTGAAGAACACCAGTGTTATTTTGTAAAAGTAATCCTCGATGTATTTGTGAAGTGAGCTTGAGGTAAACTGTCGGTGCCTAACATCGTGATGAGAATGCACCAAGAAACATTTTTACAAAAAATAGCACTGCAAGTAGGATGACAGCTCACCTACCAACCTAAACCTATCCGTGGCAAATTATTAGATCGTTTCGGCAATTTTGGTATTGAACGTCACTTTAAAGAATGACTGCTGACGAACACAGACAATCTTATAACACATAACTAATTCAAACATTCACAATAAACACACATTCTAATCCTTACATCCAATCATAATCCGCCCAGCCGTTTCGACACATGTTGTAACAAACATACAGACACACGAGATGCGTCTCAGCAATGTCACAGAGAGTAGTATTACGTCACGGACACAGTGGTCTTAATACCCACATACTTATTAGATCAAGACTGGTAACATCTTATACGTAATTGGCCGAGTTTCTGTTAGATAACTATCTTGAGCCCGCGGCGTCGTATGACCGTTGTTAGGAAGATACACGGTAACTCAAAGAATCGTATTTTCTATTATGAGTTATTGAGTAACGTATTATTTTGAAATTAAGTTATTTGACTCACCTAGATAATAATGGCTTTATCTACAAAATCTTATCGATTTTAATTAGGTTCCTGATGCCTATACAACAAAGTTTTTTTTGACATCCCATAACGTTAGAGTATTAATGAGACCATGCCATGTCAAATAATTAAGTGGCTGATGAATACATTTTTATTTTCGTTTTCTTTTCATGTAGAAAAAAAATGTATATAAGTGCGAAAATTATCCATGAGTAAAACCACAGCCTTGTGCATGAGAGATTTATGAGGCTGTGGATTTTTTACATGGCACGGGCAAGTACCAATGTGACTTTTTTTATTTGACATGTACTTCCTAAGTTTATCTTGGAATAATACTGACATTGGTAAAGGAAAACATCGTGAGGAAACCTGGGGGCTTAGACAAAGTAACATCGCTTCGTCGATTGACCACGTGACTTAACGCGGCTTATGTCAATCCCATACATTCTAATCTTTTCTAACTTCGTTATCGTTTTGAAATTGTTACTTTGTCTAAGCTCCCTGGACTTCTAATTAATATACATGTGAATCTGCATTCGCCAATCCTCTTTGAGCAAACGTGGTGATCAATGCTCGTGCCTTCTCTTTATAAGAAGATGCCTGTGCCATGGAGTGGGGCAATAATGGCTGGTATTATTATATTAGAAACAGAGAAGTCACCCATTATAATGACTTCACCAAATAAGCATCATCTCTAACGTTTTCCTCAACTCTTGATTCATTTGACTCGCCTTTCACTTACGCTGCAACAGTTATTAAAACTAAGTTAAAATAAAATAATAATTTCAGACCTATATTGTAACATTGCAATAATTTCTAGTATTGCACTAATGCATTATCAGTTGCACATCAGTTAAGGCTGTAGTCACATTTAATTAGAGAGCCTATGAGGCTATGACTTAACAGTGAACGTAAGATCAGACATGACGCTTTTAAAGTGCTTCCCAGATACATGCCCGCGAATTCTTAGCGTATATGTCGGTTATCAGTTTATCACGAACGCAGACGAAGTCGCAGAATAAAAAGTTGCCTATATCTTTTCTTGAGGATCAAACTAACTCCGTACCAAATTTTATGAAAATCGGTCCAGTGGTTTGATCTTGAAAGCGTAACATATACAGAGTAACTTTATTTTACGTATTGGGTATTTAATAGGCTTGTCATCATGATTATTAATATGATTGCTTCGGGAATGACTTCCGACCGAAGAAGAAACCTGGCTACTGCAGTTACTGCCTTGGAAGTCCGTAGACTGCACAGCTATTGTAGGAGCACTTCATATTAACGGTGATATTTGACCAAAAATAAAAGTCATTTCCCAGCGAAAATTTTAGCTCAACGTTAATTAGTTCTATGAACAGTATGCGTCGTTTGTGATGTGTCCTTTTTAACTCCCGACGCAAAAACGACGGGGTATTATAAGTTTGACGTGTCTGTGTGTTTGTTTGTCTGTAGCTCTCGAACGGATGAACCGATTTTGATTTTGTGTTTTTTTTTTGTTTGAAAAGTGAATTAGTCGGGAGTGTTCTTACTTATTTTTGATGATCGGTCCAAGATGGCCGCTGTCGAAGGTTTTTAATTTTTTTTTACACTTTATATGACTGCAGCTTTACGCATTAATATTGTGAAACTGAACGATTTAAGATAGGTAGGTATGTTGTAAGTTTATAAAAGTATTAACGGTCTACTTGACACAAGGTTGTGTATTGTTTAAGAGCGGATCTTAGATCAGATAAGATTTGTGTGGTTTAAACTGAGATTGGTAATGACAGTGATTGCTTTTTTGTTTTTGGTTGCTATGGTAACCGCATTTAGATGTAGTGCTTGAAAGCTGTAACCGCAAAAGATCGCTGGTCATCTGTATGGTCTTAGAACCCGATGTCACTAAATCTACGTCATGATAGCATGGCTGAAATTTAGAGGATTTATTTATTTTTTATTTTATATTGATAAGGATCTTCAATAACTTCACACAAATAACTTCATACAAATAATAGTCACATGATAATTATTTAGGAGACCACAGTATGCAAAATAAAGTTAAGAACTAGCTGACACAGAAAAAGTTAAAACAAATAAAATTTAATTAAAAAAAACAACAACACTCACTTATTTGTTATTTAATATATTTTATTATTAACTTAATTACTATTATTATAAATGCGAAAATTTGGATGGATGGACGTTTGTTTCTCAATCACGCGAAAACACCTGAATGGATCCGAATGAAATTTGGCACAGATATAGTCTGGAATATCACATAGGCTACTTTTTATCCCATTTTTGTATTCCTGAGAGTTAACTTAGAACTTAGGTTTTAGGTGGTAAAAAACATCAACTGACTCCTTCCGCTCTGGGTGGGACAGAAGGGTCTGTCAGAATTTTACTGACTAAAAAACTACCTGTTCCTTCTGTAGCCCTTTGCATTCCGGGACCACGGTATCCTGTTAAGACGTCCCGCAACCCCGGCAGGCGTTTGGCCCCGTTGGTGCCCCGTCCCTGTGCTGACAGATCTTTGAGGCGCGCGCGAACAGAACGCGCCGTCGACCCGGGCATGGCCTTTGATCGGACGGCGAGCTACCCATTACTCGCCGTCCGCAAGCCCGAGAACTTAGGTTTAATGCAATATAATAGAACGTATTTAAATAAATTCTTCTATGCATCTTCTTTTCTATTTAAAGTACAAAAATAAAAATAAAAAACAACTCACAAAATATCATTAAACACCAACACTCACATACGTTTTACTTTTTACGAGTAATTTATTTAAAAGATGCTCGTTTGACCATAGTAGTACTAATTGTTATTACTATTGAGCTATTGACATAGTTTTTTTTATAGCTAAACATTAAGACTAAGGTATTGGATATCATTTAGGTTTTTATTGAGGTTAGATTATGGGTTTACATAATTGTGAAACAGTTTGGAGAGAGGACCCATCTTTTTATGTGTATGCGTAAGCTAAAGTGACACTAAAGTGTACGTATGGAGTTTCTTGCCCATTTTTAACTCATACAAAACTACGTTTTGGAAGGGGCAACAGGATTGAATTCTATTTTTTTTTCTTGTAATGACGTTTAAAAATTCCCTAACTACATTGGCCTAATTAAAATCAATGATTTGACTTTGGCTTTGACAAAATAAACCAAGTGAATTTTAATTTTAAATCGACAATCAGTTTAGAAGATTCAGGGGGCCTACCGCCATCTCTTATAACAATATTATTTTAATATTACTTTGTAATTTCTGTTGCTGCATTTTCAACTCTCGGCGCTTAGCCGAGCTTTCAAAATCCAACAGTGCTGAAGGCAAAATAATATTAAAATAATATTGTTTTAAGAGGTTGTGGTTGGCCCCCTGGTCGGGAAAGTTAAAGGTGAGTAATTCTGATAACTAAAAAAGTCCAATACTTGGTCACATTCTCACCTTCCCGACAATCAAGTTAGACTAATTTTTGACATATTGAAACTTAGATTATATTGCGATCGTTCCTAAATGTTCGTAGAATTTCGCCTTCTAAACTCAATAAAGTTTATCTTGGACATCACTGACATCGGTGAAGGAAAACATCGTGAGGAAACCTGGACTTGTAATTAATATAAGTCTGGAATCGCCAATCCGCCTTGAGCAGGCGTGGTGATCAATGCTCATGCCTTCTCTATATGAGAAGAGGCTTTTGCCCTGCAGTGAGACAGTAATAGGCTGATATTATTTATTTTTATTTAAACTCAATCAAGAAATAAAAAATATTACATAACATCACGCCTGTAAACCCCGAAGGATTAGGCAGAGGTGTACCCATTAGTACACCCACATTTCGCCAGTTACGTTTTTAGTCCCATGTAATAGGGGGCGAGCCTATTGCCATCAACCAGGCACAAATCCAAATTCCGAGGCTGCTACTGAGAAATTCCTGATGGAAAAACCCAATAACACTTTTTGCCCGACCTGGGTATCGAACCCAAGACCTAATGCACAGCAGTCGCACTTGCGACCACTAGACCAACGAGACAGTTAAAAATATTAATTTAATTTAATTGACTTAATGCTAGACATCTACACCCAAGGTGTAAAAATTTAACCAAAATGATGATTCGAACTCGTGACCTCGCAGACACTAAGCCACTACCGAACTACCAGTAAATTATGCTCGACCAATTAATATCAAATTAACACATGTCATAAACACTAGTTTTTGCAATTATTCAAATAAGTATCAATAAATACGCAATGATTCAGTTATTAATTGCTGTTATTAATTAGTTTTTATATTTATGTAATCGTTTTAATTTTTCAATGCTGTTAGCCTGTGATTTACTGACATAATAGTCGTAATATACTCTCTATATAATATGAGGTGCTCGTGGCTAAGTAATAACAGCCACACGGGTTGATCTATCAGGTTGAGCTACGCTTGCCGGGGTTGATCCGTGGATGGGTGACCATCTTTACACAACGAGACTCCTCCGTGCCTCAGAAAGCTCATTCGGTTGTCTTAAGTGGATCTCTGACAGTCGTTACGGTTATCATCATCATCATCTGCCTAGCCTTTTCCCAACTATGTTGGGGTCGGCTTCCAGTCTAACCGGATGCAGCTAAGTACCAGTATTTTACATGGAGCGACTACCTATCTGACCTCCACAACCCAGTAACTGGGTAATACGAGACCCCAAGGTAAGTTGTCAGTCGTTACGGTCATCAGAAGCTCTAAAGTCTGAGAACCAATCCTACCAAGGGGTAACGTATCACCCAGTTACTGGGTTGGGAAGGTCAGATACACATTTGGTTTTTAAATAAAAAAATACAATAATGTCTTAAGTAGGTTATGATACCTGCCTATCCTTGTCCCACTGCAGAGCAAAAGCCTCGTCTCATACAGAAAAGGCACGAGCATTGATCACCCACACTTGCTCAAGGCAGATAGGCGATTTCAGACTTATGTTAAGGGTTTGCTTAGATGGTTCGGTCATGTTGAGAGGATGAGTGAAAGGATGACAAAAGGTATTTATATGGCAGAGGTGAGTGGCAACGCCGGGAGGGGTCGCCCTAGGAAGACCTACACTGACCTTATTGGTGAGGTCCTTCAGAAAAGTCAGGTGCGGAGTACTCGTAACCGGCGTGCTAGTATGACGAGATGTATGAACGTAGATGAGGCGAAAGGAGTATGGAAGGATCATAGCAGGTGGCGTTCTGTAGTTTCTGCCTACCCCCATGGGAAAAAGGCGTGAGATTATGTATGTATGTATGCTAATTATAAGTCCAGGCTTCCTTACAATGCTTTCTTTTACCGATGTCATTGATGTCTAAGATAAACTTAGCAAATAAGTAGGTGTTTATGTGATAATTTCTTACACAACACATTAACGTTAAATTTATTTACTAACACACATCGTCATGATGTTTCGTAGGTAGATTCTCATAAATATGTGAACACTAGACTTACTCTATAAGTCTAGAAAGTATCAAAAGAACATAACTAGTATTAAAATGTCGAAGGTCACGACTTAAGTTAAAATATTAAACGAGTTTAGTTCAAAAATGTGCGCAAGCGCATGATGCTATCGTAGAAGTTAGAACGTGAATTTACATAGAGTTGATGATACCATTAAAGTATTGTTATTAATACTTTATTACTAAGTAAAGGGTTTATTTCTCTACTCCATAGGTACAGCTTCACCATGTCCACTTATTCATTTATCTGTTCGTCCATATGTCACAGACTTTTTACTCGTCAAATTTACGAGGGTAGTTAGTCTTATAACTGGTTCAACCAAACAAGACAGTCACATGACAACCGGACTGGCCTTTTCTTAGTCCTAAAAATTGCCACACGACGTGGCAAAGCTGTCAGTCTAATGGACACTTGCCCCATTGATAGCGATGCGGACAAGGTTTTTGATGCCCTTTATGCTTCCTCCTTCCTTTTTTATAAATTTTGCATACTTTGTAATTTGATTATTATTTAAAAGTCTTTATGGTAAATACTTATACAGATGGATATAGTTAATATCATCTAGTTACTTTATCTAGAAACTAGCTACTTATATAAATGAGTAATTATTATTGATTATTTTTTTTAAACTTCATATGTTAAAGTAATAATTTGTGTGTCTTAATTTAAATGATTACTATGAACATTTGCATGTTTAATTTCAAGTTAGATTGTACAAGTAATAAAATTCTGTGAACATCTATATTTTGTAGGTACTTTGTAAACAAAAAAATATATTTTCTATTCACAAGACTCGAAACGTAATCGAAACACACTAAAATAATACCACACACACCACTACACACCTCAAATAACTTCTAACTCGAGTGGCTCGGTACAGTGAAAGTAAAAAATATTATGTTTAATAATAAAAAAATAAAAAGCACCGGCAATTTGCGCCCGCGCAGACATCGACATAATGACGGATTATGGCAGACACTTGTTAACCTTTGGGTGTCTGTATTGTTACATCTAACACTTTTACTGGCTGTTTGACCGTATTCTACTAATTTCATATCATCAATCTGACTGCCTCGTGAGGCTTAGTGGTCGCAAAGCGCGACTGCTGAGCGTGAGGTCTTGGGTTCGATTCCCAGGTCGGGCAAAGTGTTATTGGGTCTTTTCATTAGGAATTTCTCAGTAGCAGCCTCGCAGTCTGGATTTGTGCCCGATTGATGGCAACAGGCTCGCCCCCTTTTACATGGTACCTCTGCATAACCCTTCGGGAATTACAATGTTAACAATAAAAAGTAATTGTCCTGAAACTGAAAAGCATAACATAACATCACGCCTGTAATCCCCGAAGGGTTAGGCAGAGGTGTACCCCATTAGCACACCCACATTTCGGCAGTTATGTTTTTTTAGACCCATGTAATAGGGGGCGAGCCTATTGCCATCAACCACGCACAAACTGAAAAGATTTGCCTAAATATTATTAATAATCTTTAGCCAAAACTTTAAACGTTGAAATAAATACAACAACAATAGAAACATACAACATAAATATATATTCCATAATTCAATAATTACCTACAAGAAAAACATTAAATATCTATGTATTAAAATCAGTAGCAGCCCTAATGTGGAGATTGCAGTGACGTAACGCTAAACCATAGATAATCTCCACATAACAATTCCTCATTGGCCTAATGACTTAAGTGCCTTATAAATACTCGCATTACAACATCCGGTTTGATTACTTTGTTGTAATCAACGGACTTTGTAATAATTTGTATATTAGACTATTTAACAACCTCTCACTAAAATAATGTTACACAAAAAAATGCAGGAAATAGTGTTAATTTTTTGCAGCATAGCCAAAATGTCGAAGACATTCCAGGCAGATTAAAACGCTGTTCGACATTTTTAAATTATTGTTCTGATCTGACATAAATTATGTCAAATACTGACATGTGACCGCCACCATCTCTGCCGGAACTGGCTTAACCCTTCGGTGAATACAGGCAAGTATTAGATCCCTATCCACACAGTGATATATATTGACAAGAAAGTATATACATAAGAAAAAAATAGGGCGAGGCTTCCTAGAATATAACTGTATAGCTATTTTATTTATAAACATAAACTATTATATAAAAGCGAGAGGACACGAAATCTAGAAAATTAGACCTAGGGCAGGTAGTTTTTCTGTAGGGGTTGTCGCACGATACTGGCTGGATCCGCGCCCTAGGACCTAGAGGCGAAGGTACTCGCTTCGCTGTACCGGTGGCGCGAGGAAGCGCGGACAGCGCCAGTTTAAATTGCATCGGTCGCAACTTCGCGGGACAGGCTCTCACGCCCTACCATCACCTCATCATCATCGAGGCGATTTGGGAGAAGGCATGTCTCCCTGTCCACCAGGTGCTTTCGGGGCATACCTGTTTAGGGAAGTACCGGTTCGCATAAACAGGGAGCCAGTTGCCCGAAGTCACCAATGCGTGGACCGCCGGAAAGACACGATGCGCCATACGCTGTTGAAAAAAGGGGAAGTAGTTTATGTGTAGAAAATGTTAGCTGAGAACGGATTTTTCCCCAAAGACCTCCTCTTTTAATTCTACGCGGACGTAGTCGCGGGTAAAAGCTAGTATAGTAGTAGTATAGTTGTATTATCAATTCACCAAGATACGGTTTGCAACTCCATTGATCCAACAAGATTTTAGATACCTCATTAAATTAGTAATTTTAGTTTCTAAGGCATTTACTGTTGCGTAACCTAAATAAGACCCTAGTGTTTACCTAGTCCTACAAAATATCATCCCAAAAACCGGTACAACATAAACAATATCCGCCTAAACTTTCCCGAGGCATGATCTTACCATTAAATCAAACCCCTCAGGCTCCGAGATCGAAGAAGATATGACACAGTAAACATACACCCTGTATGTGTACCTACCTGATCCCGAAATTCACATACAAAGTTATGGAATTAGTCATAAAATGGATTCGTGACTCAAATATCTAACCTATGCATTGTGTGTGCGATTGTAGCTTTCATATCTCGACACTATTGCCACAAAATATTAAACCTTAACCCATTGATATAAGTTTGGAATTTCTTTGACTAGGTGTTGGAAGATGGGATCTTTTAAAAATTAGGATTATAAACGATGCCAGTTGACATTCGATAGAGGGCGTCATGTGATGTCATTAAATCAGTACGGCAACAAAATTTAGGGCTTAAAGGGGCTTACGATAGGGAGGAGTACGTTTATACCATCACGGTTTGACTGTGAGGGGGAAGATTGGCAGTTCAGTATAAATGAGTGCCTTCGGTAGTCGGGGAAAAATGTTTTAGCGTACCTACGTGTTAATGGGGTAACAGCGCATGATTTACAATATTGTCTGCTAGATAAAAGTTCCTTGTCTATTTGGGTAATCTTTGAGCTCGATCTTGGCTATGATAGGACTGGGCAGAGTTATAAGAGATCAGCTTAATTGAGCATGACATGTAATAAAAGTTAACCCTTTAATGTCAGAAATGCTGTTAAAATCTTTTTACTTTTTACCTACAAGAATGTATTCCTGTGGGAATAGGGGTTATGTTAAATCAAGGAAACATGGAAAAATAAAGAAAAGCTATTATTAAGGATAACCACATGGTTCTTAATATTTATAAAATCACGTCTTTTCGATATTAGGTCTGTCTTCTGCAAACTATAATTCCACTGTCACTTTCAAATCTTCCTTCTAAATACCATTTACTTTATACAAAGCAAACATCATCAACGTTTAATTCCTACCCATGTTTAAACAGCAGTAAGTCTCATTAATAACCATACGAATTTACATCCAGCAAGTCCTCAACGGCCAGAACATTCAACCGTGGATGGAAGCTAGAAGATCCATTTTAGTTGCTGCTCGTGACTTCGTTTTAGGTATTTTTTGGGAACAATGACATTTGGGCCAGGTACGCAAGACATCCTACCAAAGTTTTATCACCAAAGCATCAACGGTTGAAGAATGCACAGAGGACAATATTAACTTTTATAATTGTGAATAACATTATTGTTTTGCAGAAGGTTACAAAAGAAAATAATAACAGACTCATTTATAAACAAGGAAAAATTTGATCAAATAAAATTTCTACCTTTTCCCTCAACTCACAAACATAATGACTGCTAACAACATTATTCTTTTTTTTTGTTGGCAACTCCACGGATACTGATAGACACATATTTTTCTTTGAGAATGGAAAGCACTGCTAATTTGATTACCGGTTCAAACGGCCGTCATGCGCAATGCTCCTTTGATCGGCAAAAATACAGATATGTGGTGTACTCTGCCTTATATCGTGGTGTCGGGCATAGACGGTAGCGGGCACGATGGAAAAATATAGCAATAAAAAGAAGATACATCGGACGTAAAAACTAATAAAAATGGCGGTAAAAAAATGTTTTTCTTATAAGAATAACACAGCTTCAGTTTAAGTTAATAATTAAATAGTCACATATAAAAAATTATAAATACCAATAATATAATATGTAAGTAAAAATGGGCGGGGGATGTCAAATATAAGGACATCAAAAAATTCGTCCAAATTGCTGTGAATGGACCAAACTAAACGGTGCCATTGCCACGTTGTATGGCAATCCAGATCTTTGGCCAAAAATAAAACAAGTCCTCTGGCAATTTGAGAAAAACAATCGTATTTCTAATGCGTATAGAAAACATGAAGAAGTATAAACAGCTATGACTTGATTCGTTTATAAAACTTACTTAAATTCGCTGTTTTATCTTTCTCATTAATAATGAAAACAAAAATTATAAAAAAAATAACAATAAAACTATAACCAGATTTTCTCCCGCCGTCCTGTCACTACTTGCACTACAATCGGATAGTGCCTGAGGCATATCGTTCCCCGCTTTAGCTAATGAGATGTCAGTACAATCATTTGTGCTTTAACCTTACGCGATGAGGTTTTTGGCCTTTCATTTTGCCCGCCTTTAATTCAACCATTAATTAATTTAAGACGCATAGTGTGCCGAACACATGTTAATGTGGAAAAAAAAATAGGCCAAGGTTTACGTGTTTACTGTAAATAAGGTGATAAGTGTATTGTTGTTTACTTTTCCATTGTCGACTGGTTTTTGTGTGTTATTAAGACTTTTATTTTAAATCAGGAAGTCGTTATATCCATGCTCCAAATGTGGCGATCTTGGCGTAATGTTGTTCCACTTCTTTGCGTTGGTTTAAATCATGAATGTACGCACGTACATTTAAATATGAATTATTTTATAGATTCGTTATGATTGATTTGGTGGTATATGTATTTGACCTCAAACTTATCGTAGGTGTGTCTTGAACACTTTTGATGTAATTTTAACAGTCAAAGTTCAAGCTGTATCAAGATATTCAAAGTCTACCAAAGCATTCAATATTTCAGTTAAAAAAATACCAATGTCACAATCGTCCTGGCATTCAAAAAAGTGAATGATAATCCTTGAACAACCACAAGTTCGTCACTGCAACTATTGCTTTTTTAACATAATAAATTATTAAAATAATCTACTGCTAACAAGGCAGCATCATGCGTTAGGCAACTCTACATTTCTCAGTCTTTTTTTTCTTTAGAACGGAATGAGATCACACCAAGGCGAGCAAGATTTAAAGCGAACGGCTTAAAAGTGAAAATGGATATAATGTACACGTCCACTGTCCAAATTACACACGCAGGTCAAGAAACAAGGTTAGCTGATAAAAACTTAATTATACACTTTTTCTTAAACAACGAGCTGTTTAAAACACTGTGGCGTAAATGATTATGCATGTTTAATTACAGGAAATATTGTAATGTGTAATTAGCTGTAAAATAAAATATTGTTTTAAGAGTGTTCGGAATTTAAATCGGAAGATATGTAGGTAAGAATTTAAAATAAATGTTTTTCTAAACCCCGAGCACCTTTTACAGGCTAAACAACTACGTAGGTACCTAAATATCTATTGGTACTGTCTATCTGTCATTTAGTTGTAACGCCGAGTGTACATAGTCTTTAAACCAAATTATAATCACTATAATTATCATCTAGCTTCTGTCTACGACTTCTTTCAGAATTAAGACAAAGTTCTAAATTATCTGTAGCCTGCTATCTGCTATTCCAGGCTATAATCTATCTCTGTGCCAAATTTCATCGAGATCCGTTTAGCCGTTCTGGCGTGATTGGGTAACAAACATTCATCATAACCTTTCGCATTTATAATAGTAGTAATCAATTAATGTTATACCCAAAACCAAAAAGCAGACACATAAATTAAAACTAAACAAGAAAAAGCTATTGCTTTATTGTATTTTAACTGTTCCTAAAACATACTATCGTTAGATTCAAAAAAATAAAAAAAAACAAATCAACACCCACCATCACACATTTGAAACAAAACCACGAGCTCTATTAACAAAAACTAAACCAAACAAAAAGCACAGTGCGCCAAACATAAACACACCAGACAAAAACGTAAAAAGGCAAATTTTCCAATTACGCGTAAGCTTTAACATTTCAAAGCGCCTGTCCGTATCACGGCAAAGACCTAGACGTTTTCCATTCGCATTATGTGACTAATTGAATAAAAAGTAAATCTTTTATAACAAAAGGTTATACGGATATGGTTTATCTTCGCATCGCCTCAGGTGGTACGGGTAATTATTATTTTACTTTGTACTTGTATGTTTTATTTTGTTCCCCTGTGTTCTTTTGCTAACCTCCATTACTGTTATTGTCTTTAACATAAATTCTCATCGTCATTTGGACTTGAAGTTGGTACACAGTGGCTGTTTTTGATTTTGCTTAATTTATTTTAGTAATTAAATATTTAAATATTTTTTTTGCATATTTTTTTTCTTATAGTATAAAGGTAAATTGACTTTAACGGATTGCTATAATAATGAAAATTTTTACGACAACATATTTTTTTATAAACTTCGTCTCTATTTATGTCCACTGTCCATTATAATAGGTGCAGGGGAATTTGTGTATAGAAATACACAAATAAAATGTATGATGAAGCAAGTAATTATAAAAATAATCTATAAATTAATACATTTATAAAACAGTATTTTAGTTTTATTATTTCCTAGCTTTTGCCGGCGACTTCGTCCGCGCAAAAATAGAATAAAATATAGTCTATGTTACTCGCAAATAATGTAGCTTTGTATAATGGTGAAAGAATTTTTAAAATCGGTCCAGTAGTTTTTGAGTTTATCCATTACAAACAAACAAAAATACAAATTTTTCCTCTTTATAATATTAGTGTAGACTTATAGAATTGAATCTATTCTTTTTATGTGAAATATATAAGAATAAACTATTAAACTATACATTCTTATTTATTCAGTTACCTTGATAAATCATCTAACAAAAAAAAATACAACATAAAAACAGCATTATTGCATAAAACCATCCACAAACAAAGACGTTTGATGTACAGTCGAGTAAAGAGGTGATGTTCAGTCCCAATGTCCCTATCGATGGCCCGAGGCGTACTGTCCCGCGTATTGGGGCGGCGTAGTGAGCCTAATATGGCGCACGCTGCGTGCCGATACGCGTGCCAATGACGTGTCACGTGTTTATTAATTGTGTGAGTAGTTCGGCATTGTTGTGGGTTTTAATTTAAAAAGATCAAAGAACTTGCTGGTTTAGAATTATAATGTAGATTTAGATATACAAAAGGTCTTAATTCTCAGATTTTTTCATTTTTCACTAGCTTTTATTTACAGTCCCGATGTCTGTGGCTAATCAAATTTTACAAGTTGAGCCACTTTCCGATGTTTGATTGAGCTGAAATGTGCAATTTTTTTTAAGTTGTAAAAATCATCAAATGACTCCTTCCGCCCTGGGTGGGGCGGAAGGGACTGTCAAACTTTTACTGACTAAAAAACCGGGCCACGGTATCCTGTTAAGACGTCCCGCAACCCCATGCTTGCTTTGGTGATTGGCGATTTCAAACTTTATACATTATCACCTATAAGTCCATGTTTCCTCACGATGTTTTCTTTCACCGTTGTTAGTTATGTCTAAGAAGAAAAATCTAGAAAGTACACATTATGAATTGATTTTGTGATTGCAAACCCACAACCTTGCGCCTGAGAGGCGGGCAGCTCAACCACTGGGCCATCACGACACTGAACGTATGAATGCTGTGAAATCTAAGAATAATATTATTATGTCTTTAACTAGTATAATTGACCAATGACCGTTTTATAATTAAGTCGAAAACATAAAAAAAAATTGAAAGAATAAAAATTGGAATATAAAACGAATTTACACGTTTAAATCATTCTGTATTTCACAAGACCAATTATTTTTCAGAATTTTATGCAATTTACTTTGAAGACTACAATACGTTCGCAAAATGTGCAATAATTGCATTGTTTGCAAACAAAATATTGACTTGCTTCGTGAGAACTAGAATAAGAAGGGCAACAGGCTTCGCATTGAACTTCAAAACACGTAAATGTTGTGGGAAAATGAGTCATACTGTGTTGTAATCAAGGTACATTACTCGTATCGATAGTTTTACTTCAATGGAAAATGTACTAAACTACTTTTTTATTACATTTTTTATTTAATTTCGTGTTTATTTATTTGCATACTATAATGTATATAACAGCAGCATAGGGCTTAAAACTAAAGTACAGTTATGGACCCTGTTAGGGCCCAGCAACATTATTATCTTAAGATTAAAACACTACAATAAAATAAAAAAATAAAAATTCTTGTTACCTTTTGTTAAATATATAGGTACAGGTGAAAAATTACCTCGACTTGGTACCTCGTGGTCAAGTGGTCGCAAAGCGCGACTGACGCACATGAGGTCTTGGATTCGATTACCAGGTCGGGCAAAGTTTTATTGAGATTTTCCATGAAGAATTTCCCAGTAGCAGCCTCGTTGTCTAGATTTGTGCCCGGTTGATGGCAATAGGCTCGCTCCCTATTACATAGGACTTCAACATAACTGGCGAAATATCGGTGTACTAATGGGTACACCTCTACCTAACCCTTCAGGGATTACAAGCGTGATGTTATTTTAATATTCATCAATGAATGATAAAAACAGCATCGTAAGCAATAACAAATTTCATTTTCATAAAAATACAAAAACATTCTAGTCAAAAATAATTAAAACTCAACCCCAAAACCCCTCTAAACACCACCCCACCTCGTAACTCCAACCCGTTCAACTCCTCAACATTCTTATCCTCCATATTGCAATCGCAGCGATCTCACAAAACACGTCCGAAGTGCAAGGCAGCAGAACGGGCCCAACTTAATTTAGTGGCCGATAATTAAACCCCGTCGGGGTGGCCGGTGGACCTCCCGAGGTCCGAACATGCTGAGATGTGTATTTTTGTCTAATAAGGGGTTGGGCGGAGCCGGCTATAACGGCTAGGACTTGTGACTGATAATGTTGGAGAGAGAGGCTATTTTTTTTTGTTGCACGTTCAGTTAAGTATTTTCAGGTTTTTGTTTTTCTTTTATTTATCACTATTTATATGACAATACCTAGCAAGCAACTAAGTTCAAAAGCTACCTATTGTTAACATCTTCAAAACGATTTTTTGACATTTAGTTCGCTATAAAGAATTTGAATTAAGAAATGTCACTACAATAATTAAAAACCCTATATACCTACCTTAGTATTGCCTAGCTATCTGGAATATCAACCAAGAGTGTTTAAAATTATGTAAAAAATTTGCTTATTAACAAGTTAATCAGTAACAAAGCTCTAAGGGATTATTTCGCCGGCAGCTGCACTAAGTCAATTTATATACTCGAAGTATTTTTATCACAAAAACTTTAAAGAATTTATCAATTTATATTTCACACAATAGATACTAAAAATACACTTTAGTCAGCAAACTATTTCTATGCCTTCGAAATCTAGCCTATTTACATATTTAAAACTGGATACAACTAGGCCGACTGTTTTATAGCAAAACGATATTCAAAATATTGGCTAGCCAAATCAATTTAGTTAGCAGAAACTAGAAAATGATTTTAACTAGACCACTCACGTCACCATATTTAAAAAATGCAAACGTCAAACGGCTTTTATTTATTAAAAAAAATAGAAAAAAAACATAGTCAAACTATCTATAAAGCAATTAGAGCCGAAAGGTCAATTTTTCATCGTAAAATCGAGTGAAAAAATGTTTATATCGAAAAGTCGAGGATTCATGTCTGGCGTACAGAAATAAAATTCTGAAAGTCGATTGACTGACGACCAATGGATAGCGTTTGTATGTAAAATGTAAATAAGTCAACGTCTTTTTTTTTTTTGGTCGGGGACGTGGATTACTGTCACACCGTAAAAGAGAAATAAGCAATCATATTATTATTTGAAAAGAATTTTGCGAATTTTATCGCCTTCAAGTGTTACTTATAGTTAGGTAAGACGGGTAGGTTAAAAAGTATCATATTTAGGTGTAATTAACTCAATAACAAAAGAAAATGGCTTCTAATTATTATTTTTTTTTTTTTCAAAGTCAACTTCAGTTTTTCTAGCTATTTTGTACTGGTTCACCTGTTGTTAACGACTGTATAAGACCGTGAATGTTAATTTGTTACACCTAAGACCTCATGTAGTATAAAGACGCTGTTAACAATCCTATATAAATAAAATGAACACGAATAAATAATATAGTAGATTATAATACCTAAAATACTTCCACTGTTACTTTCTTATATCGAATTCCCACAATGTTCCATAGCAATTATAAAAAACTTAAAATATATCTATCCAAAAAAGTACAAAAAATTACTTTCTACTTTTCAAAAACGTTTAAAAACAACATTCAAGATGGCACCGAAGGAATTCGGTTGGATGGCCGACGAATTAAGAATCAGACAAATTATAGTGATAATTTTTTATGTGGTACGTACTTAATTAGAGTTCAGACATTCTTGTTGTCTCAATATGGCTGATCAAATTATACAAGGGGCAGTTTTGTATCAAATATATATATATAAAAGATATAAATAATCATATGAAATTACGACACCTGGTCACAGCACCTCGTCACCTGGCTTTGCGTTAATTGCGTAGAAGTCGTATAATTCTTAAAGGACTATAATTAGTAGTTTCTTTGAACTACAGAAAAAAATAATAGGAGAAGTATAATATAAATCAGAAGTATGTAAAATGCTGTGGACCTATAACTGTTTATTCAAAGTTACTACTGGGCACAAAAACTAAAAAATAAAAACCAAAAAAAAAGGGGATTGTCGTTAATCATCGACTCGAAAAAGGGAATTTCAAAGTTTACATAAACGATACGCACTATAATTTAAAATGGGTTCATACTTACCTAGGCTTGTAATTTCCATATCTATTCAATCAATCTTAATACATCTGTTCGTTGACACATTATTCACATTACAGTACGGTGTAACAGGCGGCCTCTGCAAACGAATTGGCGTGAATTGTCACTTGTATCTGAAAACGTTCGGCCAGTCGGGGTTTTAGAGGGAAAATAAATAAAACAAAACTACCGTCAGTTATATTTTAACATGACAACTCTATTCAAATGAAACTTCTCGTAAATTTTGCTTAGTTACAAAAAAAACGTGGTTTATTCGTGTGTTTATGTCTCTTTGTAGTTTAGCGTTTTATTAGACTATTTGCAATTTTTTTACAGTTTAAATAGTACTTGCGTTGTCGAACAAACAAGGGTAAGGGCATAATTTAGTGCTATAAATAAGCTTACAATACAGCCATCTACTATCATATCAGCCTTTGGCCGTCCACTGCTGAACGTAGGCCTCCCCCAAAGAGCGCCAACCATCCCGGTCTTGGGCAGCCCGCATCACACTACGTTTGTCTAAACGTGGTCTCCACTCTAACACGTGACTGCTCCACCGACCGTCTGTCGGTCTGTCTGCAGACATGCCATGTATTAGTAAAAGACCAAACAGATGGAAATTCTAAAAACGTTTTTTTTTGTGTAAGTATCGTGTAAACATTTTTATTTATTTTGTTAAAATTATTATTGCTACTGTAATTGAACTGCCTCGTTGGTCTAGCGTTCGCAAAGCGCGACTTCTGAGCATGAGGTCTTGGGTTCGATTTACAGGTCGTGCAAAGTGTTATTAGGTTTTACCATCAGGAATTCAGCCTCGGAGCCTGGAATTGTGCTCGGTTGATGGCAATAGGCTCGCCTCCTATTACATGGGACTTAAACATAACTGGCGAAATGTGGGTTCATAAATGCATACACCTCTGCCTAACCCTTCGGGGATTACAGGCGTGGTGTTATGTTATGAATAAGATTGCATACGGCTCATCCAGTCAGAGCCTTTACTCTCTTCTGTATAGTCAACTCCTAACATCGATATTCCACAAACCCACATGTAAGTATTCGTCCTCAAAATTCAGAAGGCGTAACAATTAATTGTATTAGCGGGTAGTGCGACGGCCAACAGCTGTGCTCCTCATGAAAGTCAAGAAGCCATTCGTCTCACGTCCACAGCGCTGTGCCAAGTGTTTAACATATTTATTATGTCAAATTATTGGGCACATATCTACACTAATATAACGAAGCTTAATAGTTTTTTTGTTTATTAATTTAATAGTTAATCTCTATAACAACTAGACTGGTTAAAAAACTTGATACCCAGATTCGTGAGAGGTGTTTTTTACGTCTTTATATTCAAAATTTATTTGCATTCGATAGTGTGTTTATAGATGTTACATAGGACTTAAAGCTTAAAGTACAGTTATGGACCCTGTTAGGGCACAGCAACATTGTAATAAATTAACTCATAATAAAAAAAAAAAACAAAATTAAAAATTAAAAATAACATTATGAAGGACATCGATGTCTTTGGTTACTGCTCCGCTCCCATGGGTCGTAGCGTGATGTTATATATCTTATAATATTCCTTATGAATATTGTGTACACAGAGATTTTTTCAATCCGACTGGTAGTCCCAGCGATTAGACTGTTTGAACCAACAAACAAAATGCTTTTCAGCTTCATTATTTTATTTATTTAAACTTTATGCAACAAAAGTACAAAGCTGGACTTAATGCATTAGGCATTCTCTAACGGTCGACATAGCTGGTGAAGAGTTAACATGGTAGGTGCAAGTTATTGTACGAGAGTAAAACAACAAAATTAGACATGTAAAAGGGGGAGAGCCTGTTGCCATCAATCGGGCACAAATCCAGACTCCGAGGCTGCTACTGAGAAATTCCTGATGGAAAAACCCAAAAACACTTTGCCCGACCTGGGAATCGAACCCATGACCTCATGCACAGCAACAGACCAACCAGGCATTCGAAATGCGAATGCGTCGTCTGGCGAAATGTGGGTGTACTAATGGGTACACCTCTGCCTAACCCTTCGGGGATTACAGGCGTGATGTTATGTTATGAAAAAAAAGTACTCAACAATTTTACATACGTAAATAAAATGAAGTGTACACAAGTACACTTAAATAATTACATTCTTCATACTTACTATAAAATGCCTTATAATATACATAAACATATATAATATAATATATATATATACCTATATACATATAAAACATGTCTTATAAAGAATAGAATGGAGGATTATAAATATTCTATAGTAAAGATATTAGGTATCAAAATGTTACATAATTCATCTGACAGGTGGTTTCAATAACCTTCTATTGAATATTTTTTAATCTTCCACAATAATAAAAACAACTAATCACACGGTTCATCTCATATTACTCCACAAAAGACCTTGATATACTTCCTAAGCCACAGTACAATGGAAACTTAACCTCTTTTTATACGACTTACGAAAAAAGAATACGAAAATTGATTTCTAACCTGTCATTAGTAAGACAGACAGACGGATAAGAGTATGGTAGCCATCAATCAAGTGAATCAAAATTCTTTTAGTGAAACATTAAAAGAAAAACAATAAGTAATAAAATTGTGTAATTTCAGGGATGGTCAACCTATGAGACGTCTGAGAAAATAAAATTTGGTGCTTTGATAAAATTGTATTAATAAAAAAAAATAATTAATTATTTAATTTTCATCATATAATTGTATTATGCTTTTTTAAAAATTATATTTGGGACAAAAAAACCAGTTATATTTTATCATAAGAGATACTATATTATATTTAAATTTACACATGTTTACGAGTATAAGTATTCAAAATAAAAATGAATTAATGTAAATAAAATTATTGCAATAACAAATTAATTTAATATACATTTATACCTAGTATTACTTTTCATAATTTACTATTTTATTACATTTCACAAAGGGTTTTAAAGTTTTATCGAGGTTACCGGTAAAAATAACTTTTCAAAATAGCGCCCCCCCCCCCTGGGAAAATTAAATAAAAAATTGGGCCCATTATATACATTTAAAGGTTTGCCATCCCTGCTTAAAGTAGTAAAATATGACCTATTGTGATGTACATTCGATTCACTATCACTTTTCGCACAGGTTTAATATTGTTACAGATTTATTAGTGTGTGTAAGATTGACAAATAAGTGATTGTTTTAATTGACTTGAACAAGATAATGAAACAATCTCATCAGCTTTTGTATAGCATATTGCAAGATAGGTACTACACAATTTCATGGAAAGGTGAGCAATAGCAATTTTTTGGTCAGGTGTAGCAATTAAGTACTTTATTCCTGTATATAAAAAGAAAAAAGAAATAAAAACTATTTATACACGCGAGAAAGATGCACATAAACGCACCAAAGAAAAAAAGTACATAAAAGCAAAGTAAGTACAGCATACATACATAAACTCACGCCTTTTTCCCATGGGGGTCGGCAGAAACTACAGAACGCCACCTGCTACGATCCTTACATACTCCTTTCGCCTCATCTACGTTCATACATCTCCTCATACAAGCACGCCGGTTACGAGTACTCCGCACCTGACCTTTCTGAAGGAACAAGTACAAGTTGGTAGATATTAAATGTAAAAAGCTAAAAACAAATACTTAAGAAATATGCGTCACTGCCGCGCGAAACGGCTGACGCTCAGCATAATGCAAGATTACAAGCCAGTTTTTAGGTGCTATAATAAATATTTTTTTAAGTACCTACTCATAACTCATCCCCGAATAATTTATAAATCGGAAAAATGAAGGCGCCATTATAAACCCCGCAATCGCTCCAAAATCATAGTAAAAATAAATAAAGACCCATAGACCAACTAAAACAAATGGACTTTCAATTAATTTAATTTACACTAAAACGTGCACTAAAATAAACAATAATGACTCATTCAAAGTTTGTTGTAACAGTTGAAATTGACGCAACCATTGTATTTTATTGGTTGCTAGCGACGCGCCCCGGCTTCGCACGGGTGCAATCGTTTATAAAAGCTCCCGGCGTCGGAGGTGGCTTGACTTTTTCCGTCACTTACAACAATTAGGTATCGTTATATTCCAGTTGATAAACTATATACCTAAATCTTCCTCATGAATCACTCTATATACTGGTGAAAATCGTACTTAAATCTGTTCAGTAGTTATTGAGTTTATTGCGAGCAGATAGACAGACGAGGTGAAGGACCTTGTTTATAAAAATATAACATCACGCCTGTAATCCCCGATGGGTTAGACAGAGGTGTACCCATTATAACTCTCACAATTCGCCAATTATGTTTAATTCCCTTATCATAGGGGGCGAGTTTGTTTCCATCAACTGGCCACAAATCGAGACTTCGAGGCTGCTACTGAGAAATTTCTAAAATTTCTAAATCCAATAACCAATTAACAAAAACCTTGATAAATATACCTAAACACAAATCAAGAATCACTCTATATATTGGTGAAAACCACACGAAAATCCGTTTAGCAGTTATTGAGTTTAACGCCAACAGACAGACACTGCGGAGGACTTGATTTTATAATACATTTTAGTGATTTCTACGGCATCACCTGTGTTGCCAGAGTGCGGTGTTCCACCGTACATCACAGAACGTTTACTGGTACGAGTAATATATCGCGTGTGTGTCAAAACATACGTGAGGAACGACTATACGACGTAACTGTTGAGAGGAATGCGTAGGGGAGTTTTAGGAGTTTATTTTTTATTTCTTTACCTCCATTCTTTTGCAGTATATCACTGGATAGACATGGGATCTTTTCTCCCCAAATTTTTTGGGTTAGGAAAAAATTATTGCTTTTAAAAGTGAGTTTTTTGACCACCGGTTGCTTGGACACTGTTTTTGATAACGGTGGGCTATTTTTTGTGTTTTTTATTTTTTTTATTTTTATGTAATAATATTCAAAAATAAATAAATAAATATTAATATACTATGTACAAATTTATTAAAGTGGTGGGAGGGGGAAAGTTTGTATTGATGTATTTTTGTTACTTAATCATGCTGACATGGCTGAACGGATTTGGCACAGAGATAGACCATGGTTTGACATAGCACTTAAGTTACATGTTATCGTGGGATAATATGATGCGGACAAAGTCGCAGGCAGAAGCTAGGAATAAATATAAAAATATATAAACCATTTTTTTTTTCTGTAAAACTAATTACCCGAAGCGTACACATTTACGTATTTCGTCCGATGCGCAAGCGCAGTTTACTTTGGTGTCATCGTAAAGTAGACGTTATAAAAGGCAGATATGTTTACATTACTGTGTCGTGTTTGAGTGAAATTAAATTGATTTTAGGTATTTCCGACTGCCTGTACTGATCTAAATCTGTTACGGGCTTTAGGTATTATATATTCTTAGGTTAGACAGAGGTGTACCCACATGTCGCCAGTTATGTTTGAGTCCTATGTAATATGTATGTATGTATGTATGTATATGTAGGGGGCGAGCCTATTGCCATCAACCGGGTACAAATCTAGACTCCGAGGCTGCTACTGAGAAATTCCTGATGAAAAAACTCAATTACACTACCTGGGAATCGAACCCAAGAAAAAAGACGATGAGGATGGGGATGGGGTGTAAAGAGCATCGTAATAAAAACCTACCATGGAATTATAATACAAGATCCCAAATAATTAATTTTTTTCGTAGTCAGTCAGCTTGAGCACGCTTGGCGATCAATGCTCGTGCTACTCTGTATGAGAAGAGGCCGTTACTCTGCAGTGGGCAGATAAATTTCAAGCGCCCATCACCTGAAGACTGCACTAGGTACAGCCAAGAACAAAAGCATCAATAACAGGTACAGTCACCGACATAACCTTAGAAGCAACAAATAACTCAGGCCCGAGATTTGTTGTCGCAATCCATTGTCGCCGCGACACGCCAGTAATGAAAGCCGCTTATCTACGCGACTGTACCTCAGCGCTGTCGGTTATCTACGTCACTGTACCCTCAAGGAGGCTAATCGGACCGTTGAATTAAACTTAAAATTTGCATTTTTATTAATATATTTTTTTTTGGACTTAAATAGGGGTAAAAGAAAATGGCGGCGCTGACAGTAGTAAAGATTAGTCTTGTATTACTGTCTTTTGTATTTTATCTTAAAGTTGTTCTTCTTCTCACTATATTCTTCGGTTAAAATGTTACAAGTATAATTGTCTTACACATCTACTTAATAATTGACTGCACAAGTGCACACTGGAACACATTACAACTTAGGTAGAAAAAAAAATGTGTAAGATGGCGTTTATTAAACTTTAAATCAATAAATAATAATAATAATACCAGGCTATTACTTTCTCACTGCAGGGCATAGGCCACTTCTTATACAGAGAAGGCACAAGCATCAATCACCACTCTTGCTCAAGGCGGATTGGCGAATTCAGACTTATGTTAATTGTAAGTCCAGGTATCCTCACGATCTTTTTCTTTATCGATGTCCATGATGTCCAAGATAAACTTATAAAGTACATAATTATAAAATAGAAAAAATAACATTGATTACTTACCTGTGCATAGTTGCAAACCCACAACCTCATGTATGAGAGGCGGGAAACTTAACCATTGGGCCATCACAACATTTCAACATCATAACATCACGCCTATAATCACTGAAGGGTTAGGCAGAGGTGTATCTATTAATGCACCCACATTTCGCCAGTTATGTTTAATTCCCATGTAGCAGGAGGCGAGCCTATTTCCAAATCCAGACTCCAAGACTGCTACAGAGAAATTCCTGATGGAAAAACCCAACAACACCTTGCCCATCTTGAAAATCGAACCCAAAACCTCATGCTCAGAAGTCGCGTATTACGATTACTAGACTAACGAAGCAGTCATTTCAACATAATCATCTTAAAAAAAAAATAATAAGCTATATTTCGAAACAAAAAAAAATAAAAAGAAACAGTCATCACACGTAACATTTTCATCAACATTAACGCCCAATCATTCAATAGACTCGCACAGTACAATAAAGCACAAAAGTAACAACAGTGCGAATAAATTGGCGTACAGTCGAGCACAACTCGTAAATACCGCACAGGTGTGAGTTGTTGTGTGTTTACGCAATCGTATCGTTACAGTTACGCGTGTCGCTCGTATTTCGTACGCGGAAGGAGGTACCGTACGTGTGTGACTTGGATCGCTACGATTTTTTGAGGACGATAAAAATATCTTTATGTATGGAGACTGACTTTATGATGATGATGCAAGATGCTATCGTGTGTGTTGATGCAAATCTCGATTTTGAAGTTTTTTTTTTGGTTATGGAATTACGTTACCCCATCTCGTTTAAGGGTACCGTGGTATGGTTTTGTTTTTTATGGTCACGGTAGCGGTACGTGTTTAAAATAATCTGACTACAATTATTATAAACGCGAAAGTTTGGGGTGATGGATGGATGATTTGATATTCTTTCACGCTTAAATGGCTGAACAGGACTAGCTGAAATTTGATAAACATAAGTAGATAACTAGCTTAACACATAGAATATTTTTTCTTGTAAGATAATTTTGAACTTTGACTAAATTCTGAAGTCTAAAGGGACGAACACGCGAGCAGAACTAGTATTCAACAAATCTAGGTAGGTAAACTACATAAACTGAAATAGTATTTTGACTGGTAAACATAATTATGTAAAATTATCCACAAAAAAATAGGTAAATTATTACACTACCCAATAGACAGACAGCTACTTAATAAAAATAACACATTCCAATCTCAAACTTCAAATACTCATCAGTGGAAATTAAAACGTCATAAAAATACTAATTAGCAAAACACACACACACGTAAAAAAATTACAAACATAATTAATTACCATCAAAAACAACATCAAAGCTTGAAATAGCTGAAAGGGACGTCAAGCCGGACTGACGTGGACACACGGACAGGGAACATTGAAAAGGAAATTAGCCTCAGTGTGGCGACCATTCGCATTTTTTCCATTTATGTCAACATGACAAGAGCACAGTGCTTCACGCCGACAAAGGATGGGACTGGACCATCAATGTTGATTGTAACACAAACCGTACTGGAAAACGTTAATTTTATAAGTATTTTTATTGTATTGTTGTCTGTTGAGTATGGAAAGGATTTTGTTTTATTAAGTTTAATATTTTCGGACGGGCAAAGTGTTATTGGATTTCAGGCATTTCTTAGTAGCAGCCTCAGAATCTGGGTTTGTGCCCGATTGATGGGAATTAAACATCACTGACGAAATGTGGGTGTACTAGTGGGTACACCTCTGCCTAACCCTTTGAGGATTACAGGCGTAGTGTTACGTGTGAGTTGTTTATTATTTGTGGGACTAGCTTTGTAGTTTTCAGTATAATCTTTTAAGGATTTAATATTTTTTATGTACATCATAGTACTTTACCATTTAAAAGAAGTTTTTTATTCTCTTCTCGTTCTTCTCTCTCTTCAAGGTTCTTAATTTTTGTGTATTTCCTGATATTCATAATTAATTACAGAATTCACTTTTGTAATAGTTTTAACTTTGTCGTCATAATATTGGAGACTATAAGGCCGTGCAATACTTGCAACCTGAAACAGACCTGCTGAATATTTAGCTAAATTCTGATAGAAAACCTTCTAAATGTTTTATATGTTCATAGGCATTACATGCTCAAGTACATAACAGCTTTCCACATGAATTACAGCGAACACAATCACGCAATTCGTATTTTCGCAAGTCTAGATAAACGAACGCAACACCCCACCCTTCGAAAAAAGAGAAAAGTCGGAAGACACAGGATAACAGTAACACATTTTCGTCGCGGAGGCTAACGATTCCGAAGTGAACTGTCCCATAAATCTAGGCCAGCCTGATTGATACATGGCGGTGGGTTGACGCCCATCGAGTAATTTAGTGCCGCCACTCCGCCCACCATCCAGATAGCGGGACTTTTGTTTTGCATTAATTCTCTTTCGCTGTTCTTTCCATCGATGCTAAAGAAAAGAATTTACTTTTTAAAAGGAATTCTACGTTGTGATAAATGTTGAGATAATTTTTTTTTACGAGATTTTTTTTTGTGTCTACGGAAATTTAGTGCCTTGTCCACTGGGCGATTTGTGTAGATTGTTTTTGTAGATTAGCATTCTGCTCAAATATACTTCGTAGATAAGTTTTAATAGATTCTTAATATTCATGGAAAACATCGATATGATGATGTTTATTAGCCTAAACGCAAATTATTAGGTGAACTTCTGAATTAATTATAATAATAAATCTTTACGTATGGGGTAAATAACTAAAAGGAGACAATTTTAATTATGATTTGCGTAATACATTTGGCCTCTATACGTAATTTGGGAAAGTACGAAATTAAAGATGTCCCAAGGTGAATATCGAATGTCATAATTATTTGATATTGATACAATCATAGATGGTGCGGTTGCGCAATGGCATTGAATCATCTACTTATACAAAATATTGTGAAAAAAAAATATTTTTCTAGAATGTTGTAACAATATTTATTGCTAACTTAGGCATTAGATTTGGCGCATTGGAAAATAGAGGTACCTACTCTAGATTTTCATTCGTGTCAAGTTACGTCTTTATGTTATTTCTTATGAATCTAGCTATCATATTATACGAAAAGGTTTTTCCAATCCGTCTGGTAAAAACCAACAAACACAAAATCTGATCAGCTTTATATTCTTAGTATAGATATTTTGCATTATATTCGCTGCTTTAGGTACTTCCTTTAGAAAGTGTTGTTTGTGCCACACGGCGCAAAATGAGTTATCAATTTCAGTTGAATGTAAATTACGCGACTCACAATATACTTTCGTCGGGCCTCACACTCAAAAACGCCTCATACAAGATTTATGATCCAATTAACCGTTCTGAAACACCATCACCCATACCTGATGACATAAGTATCTAAATAGCTACATATTGAGCGCCTCAGTACCAAACGATCAACCAATCCGAGCATCACTCTAAAGCATCCTTCAAAAAATTTATAATTAAAATAAAACCCCTGACGGCAGTCATCTTGGAACGATTTTCATCAAACATAGCGAAGAACACACCTTTCAAATAAAGAAAAACAAAATCAAAATCGGTTCATCCGTTTAGGAGTTACAATGCCACAGACAGACACATACACAGACACGTCAAACGTAACACCCGTCGTTTTAGCTTCGGGGGTTAAAAAAAACACAAAACAAAACAAAAACGCGTTAAAACAAAACATTAACCATCAAGTCACAACACCACTTCATTCCTCATAGTTTTCTCATCTAAAGAGCAACAAAAGTCCCCCCCTCCGCCCCCCCTACACAAAACCGACTAATTCCAGTACCAGTGAGGTTCCGACGACAGACCTAGCTTGTAATAAGGCCTTTCTTAACAGCTAATCTTAGGACAAAGCTTTAATACGGCCGGCCCCGGGGTGTAGGACGAGTGTTGCCTTTTGTTTATTTTAATTTTTATTTTACGCCTGCGCAGCGAACTGTGACTGGTACTACAAGGAGGTTATACAGGGTGTTTGTTTATTCATTTAAACTTTATGTAACAAGAAGTAGGTACAGAGGTGGATTTAATGTCTTAGGCATTCTCTAACAGTCAACCAAAGGTGGTGAAGAGATTACATGGTAGGTCCAAATTTATCGCCACACGCCGCGTTACTGCTCCGCTTCCAGAGGTCGTAGCGTGATGCTATATATGCTATTTCTCATGAATCTGACTATCATACCTATACGAAAAGATCTTTTCCAATACGACCGGTAGTTTCAGACATTTGTGCGTTTAAACAAACAAATAGAAAAAGCTCTTTAGATTTATTACATTAAGGACTAATTTTCCAATAGTCAGATAACTTTTATCCAAAGAATAAATATGACAGTTTAACATAATATTTTCTATACAAAAGCTGTCAAACCGCCATATTTATCCCTCCATTAAGAGTTATCTGACGTTTGAAAAATTATCCCTAATAAGTACAGATAATATGATTATTAATGATTTGCCCAAAAATAAAATGTTACACCCTGTATATGCGCAGGATAGCCAGTGATATGCAGCTCATTTTCAGCTGTAGCGCGAATTATCAGCGACGCGTGACGACAGTGTCTGCCTACGAGCTCATACTGCAGTACAAAGTACTATTTATAATATCTTTTGTGGCTTATTTGTTTTTAAGAGGTTTGCATCTTACTTTGCTTGGACACACAACTATGAGTACAGGACTAGACAGACCGGTCATTGTGTCTAGTCACTGCTTACTGGTGAGTACTTTTGAAATGACTTGAAAAAAAGGAGGAGGTGGTGAGTCTGATCGCCGATCCACTTTGAGCAAGAATTGTGTTCAGTCTTCGTGCCTTCTCTATACGAGAAGAGGCCTTTCCTGCAGTGTGATTATAAAAGGCTAGTATTATTATTATAATATACTAGCTTTTACCCGCGATTTAGTCCGTGTAAATGTCGGTTATTGCGCACACAAACGAAGTCGCGGAATAAAAAGTAGCCTATAGGTAACACCGTAGCAAATTTCATAAAATTCGATCCAGTAGTTTTTGAGCTAATTCATTGCAAACAAACAAAAATACAAATCTTCCTTCTTTACAATATTAGTGTAAATTATTTTATAATTATTTTAATAAAAGCTGTTAGATTTTTTAAAAAAAGCATCCCACGCCTGCAACCAGACTGATTAACTAAAATATAAACACTACACTCATCTGTATCCAACTCTACTAGACAAAAATATAGTGACGTCACAGCTGAGACAGCTCGACTGGCTCGTCGCTGGCAGGTCTTCGTACAAGAACAATGGTTAGTTTCGCAGTAACCTCCGGGTGATGTGACGATATGAAAAACATATGGTAGGTCGTGGACTGTGGAGGGTACCTAATTGTTTTGTGAAAATGTGGCAGTGTGTGTTTTTGTGGCTGTTTTTTATGAGACTGGCTTTTGAACGTGACTTCGTCTGCTTGAAAGCCAAGTTTACCATAAAATATATTCTATGACACTTGAAAAAACGCTAGTTTGCTATCAGTGATATAATTTTTGTAATCAGATCAGTACTTCTAGAGATTACCTCTTAAAAACCAAAAAACAGTAAAATTAGAGACATATCGTGTGCCAGATAAGATCTTGCTTATGTAACTCCTTTAAGGGATGAATATTCAAAGATTCCCTCTTAGTGCTCAACCTTCAGTAGATAGGGCACTATTGTGTATTTACACAAGTTTCTAGATACAGCGGTTTAGGCTGTGCGGTGTAGTCAGTGAACTTAAGATTTGTATTAAAGAGATTTCTTTCGCATTTTAGGAAACATGCTGTCATGTCGCGGTTAATAATATGACCTGTTGATTGAGTTATGTTACTAAGTTCGAACTAAGTAACGGACGAGAAAAAAAAGAGTTAAAATAATTTAAGTACTATCCGCTGCCAAAAAAATAGAAAAATATATTCTCAGAAAATTCATTTCCCATCTTTATTCCCTCTGGTAGCCACGACACCTAAATCAAAAGCAAGCCGAAGCCAAACTCATTCAGAATTCACACCGCCTCAAAGGCTATCAAATCGGAAATATCTCCACGTAAATGCACCCATCTGGAGTACTGAAGCTGCTAATATCTCAAGCGCGACCAATGACTTTGCTTTTACTCACCTGCCAACTTCTACCTGCACTCGCAAAAGCAACGAACACGTCTTACCTCTACGAAAATACAATTGAAAATGGAACGACATCGGTTCTCGTTAAGGTAAAGTTATGTTTGCGAAGTCAAAAGCAGATAGCGTTTACGAAGCGGGCTGTGGCCGAGGTAAGGTTAAAATATGCAGCGCTTGTATTGAGGGGACCTGCATAAAGGGGTAAGACAGTCCGTGTGGTCGCGACGCACTCCGTGCATGCACTAGCTGGGTGCGTTTCCATGGTAGGACGGGACCGGTGAAGGAAGCTAGCGGAGACTAGACTTGAAAGGAACTATTTCAATAGACCTTGATAAGTTATTTCAATAGATATGAATTATCTATGTAAGTACTAGATAATATGAACCTAAACGAAATAAGAATTTAGTTTGTTTTTAACCAGCTTCTGCCCGCTACTTCGTCCGCGTAGTTTTTATCACCCGCTTTAAGTCCGTCGTCCGTCGCCTTCAAGTCCGCCGTCTTGAGTTACTGCTGCGCTTCCGCCTTTCGTAGTGTGATGTTATATAGCTTATTTTACTCGTCATGAATCTGGCTATAATATACAAAATTATTTTTTCCAGCGCGACGTGTAGTTTCAGAGATTATTGCGTTTAAACAAACAAAACAATGTATTAGTTTAATTTTATATGAAAATTTACTGTACTAGCAAATAAAAAGGGGTTTTCATTCCAGCATTCTTAAGACCACCTGAAGTATACGTTAAATACGTCATACAATGGACACACACCCCCAGTCAGTTTTCAAAAAGCCCATGAGAGCGTGTCTTGACAAAGTGACCGCTATTAAACATTCACTGCTGCTCGAGTAAGGTGTTAAGTCGTCGCAAGTCTCTTTGAGGCGGCGTTGTATGCGCGGCAGTCCCACCGCAACACAACAGGGACTCACAAGCATACACCTGATAATTTCAGGTGGAAATCTCCAAGAATATGTAATGGAATTTCTAAGATTTCAGGAACAGTTGATAATTAAAAGGTAAATAAAAATATGAAATTCTTGGTACATAAGTATTGCTTCTATAGCCTGTATTTTACAGGGTAATTATTAGTCTTAACTCATCATCATCTGCCTAGCCTTTTCCCAACTATGTTGGGATCGGCTTCCAGTCTAACCGGATGCAGCAGTACCAGTATTTTACATGGAGCGACTGCCTATCTGACCTCCACAACCCAGTAACTGGATAATACGATACCCCTTGGTGAGACTAGTTGTCAGATTTTCGGGCTTCTGACGACCCGTAACGACTGTCAAAGATCCACATATGACAGCCGGGACCAACGGCTTAACGTGCTTTCCGAGGCACGGAGGAGTCTCGGTGTGTAAAGATGGTCATCCATCCACGGACCAACCCCGGCAAGCGTAGCTTAACCTGACGGATCGACCCATGCGGCTGTTATTACTTAGCCACGAGCTCCTCATAATTAATTATTAGTCTTAACTAACAGATAATTATCCGGACTTAGTAAACTTGCCCGGAGGAAAAAAAAATTTTGTTTAACAATTCAAGTTTTTACCCAATACTTTCCAGAATGAGTGTGCGAGCTAAGATCACCAAATCAAAGTAGACGCGAAACAAGAAAAAAAAAACATTCATTCATTTCCAAAAATAAAATTCACTCAACCCCCACGATACTACCCCACTTCCTCAAAACACATCTCAACCCTAGAATGCGAGTACAACTAAAGAAACAACCGAACTACATCACACACGGCGCTGACATTTCCAATATAAAATAAACAAGTGGGGTATGATTACGGGGCGGGTTGAACCCCGATCGATGACGGTTGACCCCTTTACCTGCCCCCGCTGTCCGTCCGTCCGTCTTGAAATCCGCTGCAACTGTTAAGGCGAAGACATTGTCTGGCTGGCCTTTCTTAATATACCTAACTCGCATCTTTTCACGACTTCTCCCGCAAAAATGTCTGTTTGTCCAAAAAAACATTGCACCCCCATTACGTCCCCTAAGGGGGTGAGTTTTGGTAAATTCTTTCTTAACGCATGCCTACGTCTTACTATCTGCGTGCCAAATTTCAGCGCAATCCGTTCAGTGGTTTGAGCTGTGTGTTGTTGAGTCAGTCAGTTACGGTTGCCCTTTACATATTTAAATAACTAGCCACTCACTCATCACGAATTATCAAAAACCGCTTCACATAAATATAAAGAAATTTAGCAGGGAGATAGTTTATAGTTACTAGACATCCTCTAAGAAATAATTTTCTAAATTTAACCCCATAATTATGGGGATGAAACGGCGGTCCAAATTTTGTATGGAGAAACCAACTTTGACGCGAGCAAAACTAGTTGCCATTTATCCAAGATGTAAATATTTGTACGGCTGAAACGTCGAATATAGTGAAACCCATAGATCTTAAGAACTTATATTAGCTACCTATATTCTTGCAAATAAATGTATAATTCATTAATTCATTCATTTCTTTTTAAAATTGTAAGGATTCAACGCTGAAACAAAAGAAAAAGACGTATCTCTAGACTGCCTCGTTGGTCTAGTGGTCGCAAGCGCGACTGCTGCGCATGAGGTCTTGGGTTCGATTCCCAGGTCGGCCAAAGTGTTATTGGGTTTTTCCATCAGGAATTTCTCAGTAGGAGCCTCGGAGTCTGGATTTGTGCCCGGTTGATGGCAATAGGCTCGCCCCCTATTACCTACATGGGACTAAAAACATAACTGGCGAAATGTGGGTGTACTAATGGGTACACCTCTGCCTAACCCTTCGGGGATTACAGGCGTGATGTTATGTATGTTATTTATAATAGATTAATTAATTCATTGTTTTTTAAAATTGTAAGGGTTTGACGCTGAAACAAAAGAAAAGGACGTATCTCTAAAAAAACTAACATAAGAACAAGTAAATCAAAGTTATAAAATAAAGGTAAATTTTATAACATCTTTCCATATTTTCTCAACAAAAACTTAAGTCCCAATAAATTCTAAAAGGTGATATTCTCCCCTTAATACAAGGGGAGGTAGGTGCAATCTGGTGCCTTTTGTCCGTATCATGTCACCCCGCAGTCCTCACTCAACGATCTTTTATATTTGTACAAGACTGTTCAACTTTGAGTTGGTTACAGAAGTTGAAAGGTTGATGGCACAAGTGGGGATGGTGTATTATGATAGGTCATAAATTAATGATTTGTTGAGAGAGAAGTTGGTGTTTTTAGTTGGACTGATTTGAAGATTTTATATAATGTGAATATGAAATGTCGTGTTGGCAAAGTGGTTGAGGCGTTTGCCTCTTATGCTAGAGGTTGTAGGTTCGAATCCGGGCAAGTACCAATGTGACTTTTTCAATCTATCCTAACCGGATGCAGCTGAATATCAGTATTTTATGCTACCTATCTGACCTCCACAACCCAGTAACTGAGTAATACGATACCCCTTGATAAGACTGGCTGTCAAATTTTCGAGCTTCTGACGTCCCATAACGACTGTCAAGGATCCTCGTATGACAGCCGGGAGCAACGGCTTAACGTACTTTAAAAAAATATTATGATTATGTACCACATTTTACATCAGTTAGTTTCCAAAAGTTACCTTCACTTTAAAATGATACAAAATATAAAAACTCTTAAAAAACCATTTCAATTTTTTAATTACGCGAAAAGAGTATGTAAGGGTCGTAGAAGGTGGCGTTCTGTAGTTTCTGCCTACCCCCATGGGGAAAAAGCGTGACTTTATGTTTATGTTTTTAATTACATAATGTAATAGACGGGAATCTAACAAGTTATATGTTTAGATAAATGCCTATACCCTGTCCATAAAATATCATTGAGTTCAATTACCTATTAATCAAAATACGACAAAACCACTTTTGCACGAAACGTACTCAGTAAAGTCTTATTAAACACACGCAAAATATCACTCCTGTAATCCTCAAAGGGTTAGGCAGAGGTGTACTCATTAGTACACCCACATTTCGCCATCAACCGGGCACAAATCCAAATTCCGAGGCTGCTAATGAGAAATTTCTAACCCAATAACACTTTGCCCGACCTGGGAATCGAATCCAAGACCAAGTCCCAAAGTCAAGTCCTATTAAAGCCCTGGTTTTCCATCTCCCATACCAGTTAGATACTAAAAATAACCCCCCCACATACCAATGTCTACGTAACCAACAACTAAAACATAAAACTTGTACAGAATTAATACAAAAGTTGTTTTGTCCATAAAATTTGATGTCGCCCCCCCATCTTAGTGAAACTTGAAACTCATTTTCATATTTTCAACTATCTGACCGGCAAAACAAATCCACAACTCACGCCGTAATAGTTACGTGCAGTCGTAGTGCATTAATGTGCTGCCGACAGATGTGGCAGTGCTGGATGTGACGAGAGCGTAGTTGAGAATAAAAAAAATATATATATCTAGGGTAATTGAAAAAATACCCGAAACCTAAAAAGGGGTCATTGTACTCATCATTATGAACAACTTTTACTATGGGACCAACACTGAAATCATGAAAAAAAAATCAACTGTTCCATACATTACGATCGTGTTATGTAGCATTTATGTAGGGGACAGTTGATTTTTTTTCATGATTTCAGGGTTGGTCCTATAGTAAAAGTTGTTCATAATGATGAGTACAATGACCCCTTTTCAGGTTTCGGGTAGTTTTTCAACTACCCTGTATATTTGACTGCCTCGCTGGTCTAGTAGTCGCAAAGCGCGACTGTTGAGCATGACGTCTTGGGTGGGAAAAAGTGTTATTTTCTATTAAGAAGAATTTTTATTTCGAACTACCTTTAAATTCTTTTGCTTTTTTAACTTAACCTGTCTATCCACACAGTTCAGGGTTCCCTAAGTTCTCATAACTCCACGATATTAAGTAAAAATATAACATTATGATTAGTAGAACAGTTAAGTATTAATTTTATTACTTATTTCATCTTTACATGGCTACTAAATTCAATAATTGTTTTTCTTTTGTAAATGAAATACAAAAGCGCATTTTCAGGATCAATTAAGAAATATATATATTTTTATTTGACTTTAATTCCTAGCTATAAATATGTATGTACATACTACCCGATTAACTTTCACAAAAACACCTCTTCAAAACTATCCCGAAACTTAAAAAAAAGTAAATACTATCTACCACTTCCAGTCAACTCTAACACTCGCAACTATTTATGACTACTGCTTACCACGCTGCATCCGGGGGTCTCATAAAATTCTATCGCCGGGATTGTGCAGCGTTGATCCGTCTGCAGCGGGGGGAAGGGGGGAGAGGACCGTAGATTATGAAATAACCCACTCTCCCCCTCATTGGACCAATTACAAATGACCAGTCGAAGGGTTAAAATGTGCAAGTGGATAATCGTTACAGAGGTAATAGGGTTACGTCTAGACTCAAATTGGATGAGGCAGGGATTGAAGCTGATCAGCTGGTAACCCATTCAGAGGTTTAGAATTAAGGTTTTAGAATTTCCAATCCAGGAACATAACATAATCATACCTAAAATAGATACTAGCTTTCGCTCGAGACTTCGTCCGTGTCAAAGTTTTAACTTTAATAATATTAATTGTAATATCTCCAGCATATGTTAATCATCCATTTGTACATGAAGCGACTGCCCATCTGACCTCTACAATCCAGTTACTATTTTTGGGGACTAACTACTCGTAAAGACTGTCATAGATCTTCGAATGGTAGCCGAAACTAACAGCTTTACGTACTCTTCAAGGCCCCTGGGTATCATACAACCAACTTCCATCCTGGACCCTACTGAAAAATCCTTATAAGAATAACTGTACAATGACTTCAAGCAGTATCTATTGAATTTAATCTACAAGCGCATAGTCCCAAAAATTACGCCATTACATAAAAACAAAAAAACAACAGCAACATAGGAAAGCACACAACCCAATATTTCGAAAATCATATAACTAATAAAAACGCTAAACATACTGTAGGAATGGGTCGCGAACCGAACAATATTGCTCCGTTCCTTGCCAAATCGAAAACTAAGCTCGGTCCGTACTCATAAGTTCCTGTATCTCTGTACTGCACAACTTTCAACTGCGACGCTCATTTGCAAACGTTATATAGGACAAGAATTGGGAATTGGATCAAGTATTCTTTTGAAGCATAAAAGATAACATAAGTTTTGTGTTCTCACAAATAAGGCACTTTTTGCCTTAAAAATCTAAAAACCAAAGATTCAACCAATGTACTCGATTGCCAGAGATACATACATATTACATCACGCATCACGTTGAAGAGAGAGAAGATCGAGAAGAGAACAAGAAACATCTTTTAAATGGTCAAGCACTATAATTTACATAATAATATTAAATCCATAAAAAATTATACTTCAAATTACAAAGCTAGTCCCACAAAATATTAAACAACACACACATAACATCACGTCTGTAATCGCCGAAGGGTTAGGCAGAGGTGTACCCATTAGTACACCCACATTTTGCGAGTTATGTTCAAGTCCCATGTAGTAGCGAGCGAGCCTATTGCTATTTATTATGTATTTTATCAGAACTAGACGAAATTGGTGTTTAATAGCTGACTACTCTGAGAAAAAACCACAAAAAGAAACTCCAAGGTACATAAAACATAAACACATAACATCACGCCTGTAATCCCCGAAGGGTTAGGCAGAGGTGTATCATGAGTACACCCACATTTCGCCAGTTATGTTTTTAGTCCCATGTAATAGGGGGCAAACCTATTTGCCATCAACCGGGCACAAATCCAGACTCCGAGGCTGCTACTGAGAAAATCCGGATGGAAAAACCCAATAACACTTTGCCCGACTTGGGAATCGAACCCAAGACCTCATGCACAGCAGTCGCGCTTGCGACCACTAGACCAACGAGGCAGTCAAACTCCAAGGTCAAAGTGTTTTTTCAAATTTCATAGAGTTTATTGTAATGGTCAGTTATAGATAGATATATATAAGTACCCATGATTGTCCCTCTCTCAAAATATCCCAAGATTTTAATGATAAAATACTTCTATTCTTCTTCGCCTGTATTAGATTTTCTCTATTCACAGAATACATGATCCTATAAGCACAACCTAGCTTTCTGCTCACCCAAAACAAAAGCACACCTAAACAGAATAGGCGTAATAATTCCATCTGAACACGTTAACTAAGGACACTATGTACGGTCAGCAGGTAAACAAAGCGACGCATTAGGAGGGTAGATTAACAAAAAAGGCGGGGGTGAAATACGGCGGAGCCTGTAAATTTTCTTACGGCGCCCCCTCTGACGGCCCCGAACATCGACACTGCGCTGACATGAGTACGGTGTGCAGAAAAGTCGAAAATGTTAATGTTTTATAGAAAGAAATTTTAAATTTGTAATATTATGTGGGTATGTATTTTTAAAATGCCAACTGAAGCCAAAGTACTTACTGTAAAAAAAGAGCAAGTTTACTTCAATTTGCGATTTGAAAAAAAAAAGAAAATCTGTCATAAAATCATTGTGCTGATTCCATTCATGGTAAATAAAAATATTAGCTTAGTAAAAATTTATCAAGTAGTTACTTAATGCGAATGTAAATTATTTCAAAATCGAGATAAGTTTATTATTAAAAAAACATAATTAATTTTGTATCATTCGCTAAGGGAATATTTTGGTAAACACGTGAAACAATAAAATAGACATTTCAAATCAAAGCTTAAACATGAAAATATCTAGAAACAATTAATATAATATATTATGTTTAAAAAGTGACAGCTGCGATACTTTTTCTGCGGACGCTACACACGTCTCCCGATTCGTCCCACCGAAAATTTTCGTTCGAGCCGTTTCTAAAGCGCCTTTTTTAATCTCTATAAATCAAATTTATGACTTGTGTAAGCTTTCTGTTTTATTTACCCTTTTATAATTTTGTTGTCTGTACATACACGGGTGGAGTTGGGGCAGCACACACACACCCGCATTATAAACACACACACATGTGTACGGTTGTCACATTCATTTTAGCAAGTTCTAGGATTTGTAGCGTCATAAATGCTTTTGGCAAGTTTAGAAAGTTGTTTATTAAAATAATAAATAATTAATTTATATAATTATGTTATGTGACTATACACTGCTGTTTAACTATGGTACTATACTCATGAATCTGCCTGTCAAATTAAAAAAATCTATTTGAAGAAACAAACAAATACATTAGTTTTATTATATTAGTATAGATTTGCCTCAGAAAGTACGTAAAGCCGCTGGTCCTGATAGTCATTGAAAAGTCCAAAAGTATAACCGGACTAACCAAGTGATAACGTTTTACCCAGTAACTGAGTTATGGAGGTCATAGGCAGTCGGTCCATGTAAAACACTGGTATTCAGCTACATCCAGTTATATTGGAAGCGACCGGCGACCTCAACATTAGTGGGAAAAGGCTAGACAAACGATTATAATGGAATAATTATTTTAAATTGTATAATCATGATACCGAATTTGGTATTTTTAATGGTCCTTTGATCCGTCGACACAAAGGATCGGTTGGGTCAAAAGAACAATTTTTCTTTATACTTTATCGCTGCTGTTGTAAGATTCATCTAATTAGTATGCCAGGCAATGATTAAGATAAGAGTTGCTAGAGTTTGTAATAGAACGCAGACCGGTCCAATAAGGCAAGAGATGCTAATGTTTTTTTGAAATAGAAAGTAAAGATCTACATTTTGATTCGCATTTCAAAATCTATCTGTTGTTGCATACCTTAGGCTATGAAAGTGATTCTTTATATAAACATAATTATGCTTTTAATTAATTTATATTCTATCATACATATTAATTATTATAAAATCTACAGTGATTAACACTTTCAATGTTTCTGATACTATGGTGTGTCTTCAAACAATTAGAAACATAATATATTATTATTATTTCAGTACCTAAGCTCTTACTAGCCGAAAAACTGGTCCTTTAATACTAAAATCGGTTTGGTTCTCTTTTTTAAAAATTAATTGTAATGATTTGTTTGTATGACGATTACAGTTTTGGATTGCATTGACTTATTTATGCTGGACTGGAAAGGTCGTACTTAAGTCAAAAGAACTGAACTTCCATTAGTGGTGGCTCCTACATAATAAGTTACATTGTTTCACACACCCAAACAATATTTTTTTTAATACTTTTCCTCACACTTGTAATTATTCTAAGCTTAATTTTAAAGTCTCGCAGACGAAGTCGCGGACAGAAGCTAGTTATACTATAAACCTAATCTGTTATTCACAATGACCCCTATCACGTTCTACATGCTCACTACACTGTGCGAGTGAAAAAGCATGATAATCTCCTTTGTTTGGCCGCCATTTTTGAAATATTACCTTCAACAACTACCTCACAAGCCACAACCATCGCACAGCAGTCAATACGACCTCATATTTTTACCATAGGCGTTCTCCCGTCACGATACACAAAGACGTGGTAATAATTCCTTCCACGACACACGGTGAACAATACTGGAATTAATTACCTGATCCGCCCAGTGGACCCCAGATGTTTTTCACTCATTGTTTATTATGGCTGGAAGTTGGACTGCGCCTGATCACGTTTATTAAGCTATATGTTGATGTTTGTATTGTTTAGCAATGAAGTGTCTTTGATGGCACAGTTGGCGCATTGGCCAAGCGATTGGCTGCTGCGCTGCGTATCTCCGGTTCGGACCCCACACGGAACCAATATATGTATGATCTTCAGGGGAATGTCAATTTATTTGTTTTTATACGCACTCACGATACTGGAGAAATATTAGTGTGGGGCCACGGCATCAGTACACTAATAAAAAATACAAACTAATATATTTTCTAAAAATTATCATATCATCATCATAACATCACGCCTGTAATCCCCGAAGGGTTAGACACAGGTGTTAGTACACCCACATTTCGCCAGTTATGTTTTTAGTCCCATGTAATAGGGGGCGAGCCTATTGCCATCAACCGGGCACAAATCCAGACTCCAAGGCTGCTACTGAGAAATTCCTGATGGAAAAACCCAATAACACTTTGCCCGACATGGGAATCGAACCCAAGACCTCATGCGCAGCAGTTGCACTTGCGACCACCAGACCAACGAGGCAGTGAAAAAAAAAATACAGTTTTTTTTATGATTTTATAGGTACCTATTATGTTAAAAAATAAATACCGTTAACACAGAAGCGTGTACTAAGCAGCTTAGCTGGGGTCCGCCAAAGAACACGTCACAACATGCTCTCAACTTTGTTATACATTTCCTTGACTTAGCTTTTTGGGGTTCCGTGATAATACTGAAAATGAATCGACAATTTATTTAAATTATTTTTTATGACTTGAAATCAGACATTGCGGTTGTGTATGCACTGTTTGTTATTAATTAGGATATAATGACATTTACTCATATCCAGAAATTAAATTAAATTCTTTATTTCTAATATATAACTTTCAAAAGTAGGATTGAAATAATTTATTTGACATTGAACTTAGAACGATTAGGAAAGCCAACCCCAAATAAATATAGTATAAGGCCGGAGAAGAAGAAGAAACGAGATTATATTTTTTTTTTTTTAAGGAAACAGATTTATTGCAAACATGCAAAAAATAAAATTCTTCAGTTAATTTTAAACTCTATTTAATCCACGATACGCCGCTAAATAGGTACTAGCCCAATGGTTTACTAGCAAATTATTTGGTGGTTTTGGCAGTGTAAGTTGTGGTTAGCTGTATGACTCGTCAGCCTGTATCGGTTGGTTGCCAAGCTTACACCAAAATGACATGATTACACTACTAACTTGTCATATTTATTCCTTAACGCGGCTTGCGGTGGGAGTTAAATGGCAGAAATCGTCACGTGAGGAAAAAGCGTTATGGCCTCTCCAGGCGACCATGGCTTTAAATAGAAATTCTGATTAATGATTTGATTTTGTTTCTCTTCACATTTGTATAATCATTGAATTTATCCCCTCACGTTACCTATACAAATTATCGTGAACATTTTTATTAAAAAATAAGGAAATAAGTATGGAATATCTATATAATATTCCAAGTATATAACTTCTTCTTCATACGAAACTACCTTTTTGTAAATTCAATATATAAGTATTAATTTTTGTAAATAACGTTCAAGAGTGCCTTGTAATGAAATAATTTAAGTAAATAATCTGACTTTGACTTTGACAGCAATGCTCTGTGAAATAACCGGCATTTAGAATAAAACTTTATTTTATATACAAATAAAACGACGACCTTTTTTTAGTTTTTGATTTCATTTCATATCTATCTGAGAAAATAAACCCAAAAAACAAGACAACAAAGAGAATATAATTTGTTTTATATACGGAACCTTAAACCTCACAACACATTTAGCCAACATAACGCCATAAAAACTTTCCTTTGACGCGTTGCCCACTACGTCACACACACAAAGCGAGCGATTACATAGAAAAACGTGCGAAACGCTTAAAACGGGGGGGAGACGACCTAGGGTGGGGGGGTGCTACAGAAATGCAAATATGAAATATGAAAATGAAGATGGCATGTAATAAAAGTGATATACTGGGCTCCGTAGAGCCATTTCGTACCGTGGGTAGTCGTCTCGTCAGTTTTATGCTCGGCCGTCCATCATGGCCTGACAGCGTTCATGGATGCCTCCTTGAGCTCCTGCAGGGGGGAGGGGGGGTGGCGGACGGGGAGAGGGGGGGATGGACGCGCAGATTTATTATTTCAATGTTGATGTTTGATGTTTTATTATTTGAGTCGTGTTTTGTTCTGCTTTTGGGGTCATTGACGTCATAATGTGCGCGAATTTTCTTCATTGAAATGTCGATCGTAATTTAATTAATTAATTAATTATTTATCGTAATTTTTCAATAACTGAAATTTTTTCAGGCGATGTTATATTACACTGCTTGACTAAATTTAGAGAACAAGGGTATAATTGAATTTATTTTTTGAATTTCGAACATTTATTTAATGCAGTTTAAACATTTACAATTGTTTATTTTGTTATTTAATGCATTTACAATTAATTTTAATGGCCAGTACTTTTTCTAGAGAATTTTATTAAATTAATTGATATAGTTGGTGTGTTCCCTATACTTTGCTGAGCAGTGTATATTGGCACATCTTTTTCTGCTGACTTACTCCATTTTAAAGTAAACTTAAACACACACCCGAACCTACACATCTCACGACATAAGGTAAACTCAAAAAGTACAGTAAGCAAAACAATAAGGACCGTTAACAAAAATTTTAATTACCATAAAACAGCTCAAGTGGTAGTGGTAGGGTCAGCACATTCAGCGGCGATGCAAACAAGGCTGGCTTTAATCGAGTGCCCTAACTCGGCGTAAGCTTTTTGATATCTCCGATACCGGGCGAGGTGCAGATCCTTGTACGGTCAGCAAAAAAGTTTTTAAATAAATAAACTAAGCAGGACACATAAAATGTTGAAAAGTATGGAATATGCGCACCAAGTGTAATACTATTTTTTGATTATATTTTTTGTGACAATTGAGTCAAAATTCATTAAATGGAAAAAACTATAAATTAAAACTATAAAATACGGGGAATCCTAAAAAAATACTGTTATTTCTTTTTATTTATTTTTCTTATTGATTGTCAATCAATAGAAAATAAAACAAAATTGAATGGATGAATTATTCAAGAAGGTTTTGATTATGGTAAATAGAAATTTAATGAAATTGAACTTTATGGTTACCATTAATTTTTAAATAACCAAATAAAAAATCAAGCGTTTTTTTTTGGACCGTAACTTTCTTTCCAGCTTCCATATTTGCTGGCGCTACACTGACCATGTAGGTAGCGTTAGCAAAGCCAGGTAGAGCATGTTTACGGGGGCTCGGTCGCGTACATCACCGCGACAACGCGCCAGTGTGCGCGCGACCTAACGTGCTTCTAATAACATTAGCTTTTAACTGTCCTACTCAGGTTTTCAGGGGTTTTAAGAACTGGTGTTGTTTTCAGTTATAGTTAGATGTGATTACAGGTTGTTTGGTGTCTTGATTTTAGTTGGACTCTCGAGACTGAATCCATGAAGATTTCTACCCAAAACATAAAATGTATAATAGGTATAAAAAGATACTTGTAATATGTTCTTCTCATTATTACGATTTTTTTATCAGAACAGTACCTGTTAATCTTCTAGTTATGGAGATATTAAAGATCAAAGATTTAGGTTTATTTTTGGTAGTTTCACGAATACAAGTTATAAATGAGACAACTAAACTTCTAATACCCTAATAATCCCTGTAATACTGTTGCGTAAGCACAACGTTACATTGCGCGCAATGTAATCAAGCACGACCCGGGAATCGGTCCCCAAACTCCACGCTCAGCAGCTGCGCTTACGACCTCTAAAACAACAGGGCAACCAGGTAGCTTGTACACGTTAAGAAAAGTCACAGGGCCTATTCAAGAATTTGTGTCTAATCTACACATGCACTGTGTACACTGCTTCGGTGCTGACCAAGAATAAAATCATGCCTGCGCTAGACTCGAAGCTCGAAGTTGCTGCAAACATCCGATTTTATTTTTGTCGTGTACTTACATGATAAATTGATTCTATCTGCTGCAGACATTGTTACTTAACATGTACAAGGGGCCTTAGAAAACAGGTAGTAGCTACTACAAAATACCCCAAAAAAATAATTTAACACAGAACAATACGACTTCCAAATTCGGCCAAAATCTCCAAGTATAAAGGTAGTTTAATATGTGTTTAGTAGTACTAAACCTCTTATAATTCTGCCGGCCACCGCGGCCGTGCGCGCCTCGTAAACAGACACACACTTGCAGTTTTTGTGTATACTTGCCTTCTGCTCACCGCATAGTTAAGGGGCTGTGCTGATTGCTTGATTGGAGGTTCAAAAAAATATAAATTCTTACTCTAGGCCGCGACTTCGTCTATGTAAACGTTGGACTACCGTTTCATCCCCTTAAGGGGTGAATTTTGTAAAATCATTTATTAGTTCATGCACGTTATAATAATTATCTGAGTACCAAGTTTCAGCGCAATCTGTTCAGTGGTTTGGGCTGTGTGTTGACGGATCAGTCTGTCAAAACGGTTGATTTAATTATGTTGTTGTTATATGTAGAAGATTCTTCCGATAGAACTTCGGTCACAATCACCTCACCTCGTATAATTAAGAAGTAAAAGAAACTTAGTTATCCCTACACTCAACGGTCAAAACGAAAATTCAAAAAAACCCCAATGGCGGCCATCTTGTACCGATTTTCATCAAACATAGCTAAGAAAACTCCCGACTAATTTACCTTTAAAAAAAAAAACAAATCAAAATCGGTTCATTCGTTCGGGAGCTACGATGCCATAGACAGACACACACAGTCGTTATTGCGTCAGGGGTAAAAAACTGGCAAATGCCACTCCGTAGCATGCCAGTGGCAAGTTCAAATATGCTTTCTAAAAAATACTGGTAAGTAGGTAATTAGTAGTACCTCCCCCTTAAGTTCAAGCAGGTATTTAGTGTTCGTATTTATAGTGCTGTGTTTAAGAGTGAGTTAGGCGCGATCCTACTGGCTGATATTATGCGACGCTCCTCGTCTCTTTGTTGCCTGGCTTACCAGCTCTGAAGAATACTTGCACAGAATTTTGCCCATTTTGGTGGTTACATGAAATTATTTAAATAATTATACTAGCCTATTGTCCTAGTGCAAGGCAAAGGCCTCTTCTCATACAGAGAAGGCACAAGCATTCATCACCATGCGTGCACAAGGCGGATTGGTGATTTCAAACCGGTAATTCGTGTTGTCTCACGACGTTTTTCTTCACCGATGTCAATGTGTTCAAAATAATCTTACAAAGTACATACGTATGAATTAAAAAGTCTCATTGATACTCAAACCCGCATTCAAAACGACATCATAAAGTCAAAGTCAATGTAAAGTTATTGATTTTATTATGACCATTAAAAGGACCATATATGAACGTCATTTACAAGATTTTTTTTAAAATCTAGTTGATTTTACAAAAGTTAGTTTTGTGTGGAGAAAAATGAGTACGAAACTTTATATCTACTAACTATTTTAAAATATCAAACATTTTCGAGTTTTGGAATTCTCTGGTTCCTTACATTTGAGATAACATGGCATGCATTTTCTTATATCCTAAAGATGATAACCCTACATCATCATCTATAGGATCTATATGCATGCCTTTCTAATATTGTTGAGTTTGTGTCATAATTTGATTGACATAAGCATCTACAAAAACGTCTTGATACATCTAACAATAACAAGCCAACATTCCAACAAAATCACGCCCAATAAACCCATCGTCAGTACTTACATAACTCATAAAACTTCAACACGGCCATAACATAACTAATTGTATCCATAGCAAAACAATAATAACTATAGACCAATATACACAGAACGGTAGCAGCGCACTATTCTAAATATTTATGTGTTAAAAAGTTATACAGCTAGAATGCTGAGAATCAAGCCGTTTGGTCAAATAAATCCGTCGTTGGCTAAGAGTAAAACAGTACATATTTTGTTGCTGGATTTAAATCAAGATTGGTGCGCGGGAGCATTTGGTGGGTATGGTTTTGGGAGTGGCGGGACTGTCCTGATAAAAAAGGTGGGTATATTGGTGTTAATTTTCCTTACAAAAGAAATGCTTATTTAACCTACATGTCAAATCATTTTGTATTATTTGCTCAATATTTAGTGACATGATTTAAATGATTTGCGAAAATAATAGACATCAGCCGGTTGTGGTGAAGTGAGTTTGAGGTGAGCTTATCATCCCTTGTACAGTATAGTTAAAATCTCTATCGGTCAATTTAGGTTAGCTTGAGGTGAGCTGTCAAACAATAGCATGTACCTATGTCGGATGACAATCACTTTACCTAAATTCTCGAGGGAGATATTTATATAATTCTCTCTCAATTTCTATCCTATTAATTAACAGTTCATCTCAAGTTCACTTCACAAAAATTCATGATGATTTTTGTAGAATAGAACGGTAGACCAGTTCCTACCTAACATGCATATCATTAGCAAGAAATTATTTGTATAACTAAACGACAGAAATATTTAAAAACAAACAAATCCACTGCAATCACGTCGTCTATTCCATAAATCACGTTCGACTTTAACAAATCATGTTCCCTTACAAAAACTTATCCCCGCAACAACCAAACATCTTGGTCACAGCATCAACACAGTAGTTCCAGTGTTTACTCTCCGAGATCTCCGCACAATTCGTCATCAGTAGAATGAATCCCTCAACACCTCCGCTCTGAATGAATAGACTTGGCATCATAGCCGGGGTGATCATGCGCACAATAATTTTGTTTAGAAGGTCGACGTGAATTGTTTCATTCAAGTTTAGTATACTAAACTGTCTGGGAATTTTTCGTTGAGATCAAATTAATTTTCATAATAATTTCTACAGGTAATCTGTTATGGTAAAAATAAGATTGGATTTTTAATCTGTGCTTTTGAAATCTTCTTTATCGTGTGGGAAGTAAGGTCTTGTGACACCCTAGTATCACAAGACCTAGTAGAGTATCTAAGCAGCCTCAAAGGCTCTAAGCTTTTAAAATTATAACTTTGAACAGAATTTAAAGAATTATTAATTATTTATGTACAACACCTATAAATAATAATACATTTATAAGGTATGTACCTACAATTAATAAAACCAAAAAACTTAGCCGTTTACTGTCAATGGCACAATTGCCACGTTTTATGGCATTGCTGATTCTTTGGCCCAAAAAAGGCTAGCCCTCTGGTCGCGCGAAGAGAAGCCGCTTGGTAATATTCTGAAAACAGCACACGATAATTATAAACCTTATTGACATTTAATAGAATAACACTATAATGTATCAAATATTGTCTTGTCTATCTCTTCCTAACTCCTGACAATTTTATATCCATTGATTCCCGTGGCTCAATCTCGCTGAGTCGTGTCAATCGACGCCCGCGCACCGCACACATGCAAACAATCAAACTCACAACATCCTGGAATTATAACTACAGTATTATTAAGGACGCTTCGTAAGCCAGAAGTACTAGAACTATTTGAGTAGGTATTTGCTGTAATTATCGCTTTTTTAACCACATATGGTAATAGAAATTATAGAAAAAAAAACAGAATCAAAAAAGTTTTCTATTTTTCACTTTTTAGTGCTTGTGTGTTTATTGTTGAAATCCTTACATAAATCCCTTTCAAACAATACCTCACACGATATATTTAATTTTGGAAAGTGGTAGGGGTTGACGTACCCCCTCCCCACTTCCTTCAGTCAGTCATCGACTACATGTATAAACAAAGCAATTTTTCTTGTTACGGCGGTTCTGCTCTGATTTTATAAGGAGTTCCGTTCCATATCTCCAAAGTTCATCATCAGATCGTGACAATATTCCTATGGGACCTATTCGGAACTATACTCTTTCAAACAAAAAAAGAATCATCCAAATCGATTCATAATTGGCGGAGTAATCTTAAAAAAAAAAAACATACGCGTCGAATTGAGAACCTCCTCCTTTTTGAAGTCAGTTGAAAAGAAAATAATTGTAACATAACATAAAGTTACACAAATATGGTCAATACCTTTGTCATAAATAATAATAATAATTCCAGTCGGTTATTGTCCTACTGCAATGGCCTCTTCCTATAATGAGAAGACACGAGCATTAATCACCACGCCTGTTTACGACGGGTTGGCGATTTCAGACTTATTGTATTATGAGTATGTAAGGATCGTAGCAGGTGGCGTTCTGTAGTTTCTGCCTACCCCAATAGGAAAAAGGCGTGAGTTTATGTATGTTAATTATGAGTCTAGGTTACCTCACGATGAAGAGATCCATCAGAGATTAAAAATTAAAAATTAAAAATTTATTTATTGTTTACAAGGACCAGATTATAGTACTGATACATTGGGACATGAGAATAATACACAGTCTGGTAAGCGGGTGAAGCGCTGTACTCCTATATAGGCTACTGAGTAGCCTGTGTTTAGGAGAGACAGGACTGATCCCGTTTATACAATATACATATAGGGGTCTCATGACGTAAGTAGTACATTTATAATTAGGTCATCCATCAGAGATCTTTGTCAGATTTGGCTGAAAAAAGAAGCCACCTAAAAAAATACGTAATCAAGTACGTAATAAACTATCAAAATAAGTATGCAGTGAATTTTAATTAATTATTAACTACGAAAACTACTTTTGACACATTATTTAACAATTACGCTCAATTAAACATAAATACAGTTTAAAATTGAATAATAATTAAATTAACGTGAACAATAATAAATTTTAAAACAAAATGTGCACTCGCGTGGTATAATTAAAAATCATAATTACTATTGGTACGACGACAAACGTTTACGACCGCAATCAAACACAGTTGCACATTAAATAGGGTGGGAGGGACTGTTGATGTCCTTCTCAATTTTTTATTAAATTAAAAAAACAATATAGGTAGGTATTTTTTAACATTCAAGTTTAGAATGCTCTGGCAATTTTTTGATGTAAATCATCGAAATTCATGAAATCATAATAAACTTATAATAATAGAATTTATTAGTAGTTTACAACAAAGTGCCTTAAGCTGTTGTATGCAGCATTTTTTTCCTAAATGTCTTATTTTGTTCATAGTAACAAAATAACAAAACTAAACTAAATAGTGGTCAATGTGCCTAAAGAAATTGATTGTGGATATGAAAATTCTCGTCACAAAATATTACACAAATATCTGAAACGCAACTTCCAAAATAATTTGACTACATTTTTTGCTTGACCTCTTAGTGAAAATTAAACACGTCATGCATTGCTTCTTTCACAGTTACCTCAAATTCCTCAGCATTCAACCACGCCTCATGACGTTTACAATTTATAAAAGCCTCCTACAGCTCACTCACCCATCCATAAACATCCATCAATTTTGAACAAAACAATTATTTTACCAGGCCGACAACCACGACCGCTACCCCACAATTCATTATCAACAAAAATGAGTATATATTTATTTGCACAGGCCACACACGTCAAAACAATACGATTGTGCCCGCCGCTTGTGCAGGACGCTACCCTGTCATTTACCACAAAAACTAGATGAAACCGATTAAAACCGCCCGAAACTGGTTATGGCGGAATTATAAGTGTTTTATGTAATTATTTCGAATGTTATTTTCGATGTGAAGTTTTCGTTTTAAAGGTATTTTTGTACCTAATGTTACATGTATAAAAAGTTTATGACAGACGGATAAAAAATTGTCTTCTAATGGTTTTGTTTTTTTTCCTTTTGAGGTAAGGAACCCTAAAAACACTGATGGCACTTAGAATGCACAGAAACATGTTGTTGTAGCTGTCCTAAACTATTTAATTACTTTAAAATACAAGTTATAGTGACATAAGACATGACATTTTGAATTAAGATTATCTGAAAAATTATAGTACAGCAACATTCATCATTCACACAGCTTTACACCAAAAAGTAAATATGAAAATCCAGTTTAAATTACCTAAATACTTAATTCAAACCCTTTTCTTTCCATCGACCATAAATTTTAACAGAAAGCTCTCCAAGTTTCTAAAAACACGGCATTATATTCAACAGCCTAAAACTCAGACCTATTTTAAATCCTGAAAATCAGTTGGAAAATTTTCCTAAATCACCAATGTTTGTTAACAGGACTGCAGACAAGCGCCCACGCATAGCTCATAACGGACAATAGTCCGATCCTAAATATCCGATATTTATTTATTTATAGCATTTATAATACGGTGAATATATCACTGAACTGTCATACCAACCACGATAATGCAAAATTTGTGGCTAGGAAAACTGTGGAGTAGTGTGATTAACGAAATTATTTGTTAATTAGTTAATTACTTTAGTTGTGATTTCTGTTAGTTGGTAATTTGATATTGTTATCAAAAGGCCAATTCTACTAATTTAAAACTTTCAAAATCTAGGCGTAATCCCATCTCAGTAATTAATGTCAAAAAATGTAAGTATATTAGAGGCATTTTTGACAGATTCAGATAAGTTAGATTGCGATCGTTCCTAAAAGTAAGTGGAATATTATCCTCCTGTAATGACTTTCTTACGATATACTTGTCAAGTTTTAGATTGAAAGCCTTTCACCTCAATGAAACTTCTACCCCAAGGGCGGTTGGGAACAAGTTTCCTCTCCTCCTAGACATACGTTATTATGTATGGTTGCCATGACTATGTTGTCCCTAGATGAGAATCCGTGAAGCATTTACTAAACACAAAACCAAAAATAATCATCCTACAACCAAACAATCCATAGCTTTGACAAATAATCCTATTTTACATCGTTTAGCAAACAAAACCTTCTATAACAGGCCACAAAATCTTTAGCCCTAACCCGCTCCACATCACCCCTGTCCGTGCATCGCCGGCAGCATCGAAGTGCGCCAGTAACGAGAGCCACGTCACAATAATTCTCGCGCACGACAATGCTTTAATGTGCGTTTGATTCATTCGTTACAAAATGAGGTTATCATTGCCAGTTACGCTTTTGTAATGAATTTTGCTATTGTCGGGCGGCCTTTAGCGCCGGAATGGCTTTAACAAATCATTTTGACGTTTTATCTGTGCATATGTTTTTGGTAAAAATTGTGGTTGTTGTTAAGTAATTTTTTTTCGGCATGTTTAGATTTTTTGACTATGGGAGGTTCTCTAGAACTTAAAGAAAACTTAAAAAAAAGTTTATTTTTTCTATCACTGCTATTTCATTTTATCAAAAATATATGCATATTTAGAATACATGTGCATGTATTTTAAATTCCAGCTTAAGCACACACCGGGAAGTGGGTCAAATTTAACTTAAGATTCTGAGATAAATTGCCATAGTTAGATAATTTTAATGTAAGTTTTAATTAAGTTCCTAAGGCCACGTTCCAGCTCCATCATCAGATCAGTAGGCTTAATCTTGAACAAAATCGAGAATGAGATTGGAATCGACATTACATGTACATCCTATCCAGTTTCAATTCCAATAAATATAAGAAGACATTTATAGAATTAACGAATATTTAATATTTTAAAATTTGGTAATTTATGTTTTCATTTGTATGGCAACCTCATGTCAATCGCTGTAGTCAAACTTGCAGTCGATTCCAATCTCATTCTCGTTTTTGTTCAAGAGTCAGCCTACAGGTCTGTGACATCATTATATTGCCTTGTCATACACATTGCACATTTATACAAAATTTCAGCTCAATCGAACATCGGGAAGTGGCTCAAATACAACTTGTAAGATTTGATGAGCCACAGACAGGTGATAGTAAATAAATCTTGTATTAAAAAGAGCTTTGTCTGTAGCTTTTCTTCTCGGCCAAGATCAACCTCATTTTATTGCCTATGAAAACATTTCTACATGTAGGATGGTAATGGAAGTCCCTTATTTTGTCCCGAAACGATTCTACCTTGGTTTATCACCTGTAAAAACATTTCTGTAGAACGTTAATGGGTCACTTATTTTCTCTTGAAATGATTCCAATCAGGACTATAGGTATCTAGTATTTCTAGCTAGGTTCTTAATGCTTTATGAATACAGTAAATAATACTAAAGAGATATGTAAATATTGAAAAAAATAATGTAAATATTATTAATAAATATTAAAGACAACATTTCAATATTTATGTAAAAAAAATATTTCTCCGATTTTGTTGTTTACGCTAGCACATAATTTGCACCTGCTATGTTATCTCTTCATCACCTTTGGTTGACTGTTAGAGAATGACTTAGACATTAAGTCCGCCTTAGAACTTTTTGATGCATAAAGTTTAAATAAATAAATAGTGTCTTTAGATTCAGAACACAAGCCTTGCGGCGTTGGTCTAGTGGTCGCAACGCGCGACTGCTGTTCTGACTGTTTGATTCCCAGGTCGGGCAAATTGTCATTGGGTTTTTCCATAAAGAATTTCTCAGTAGCAGCCTCGGAGTCTGGATTACTGCCCGGTTGCTGGCAATAGGCTCGCCACTATTACATGGAACTTAAACATAACTGGCGAAATGTTGGTATACTAATCGGTACACCTCTGCCTAACCCTTCGGGGACTACAGGCGTGATGTTATGTAAGGAAAATCAAAACCAGAATCTGTTTATAAGGAAAGGACCTACCTATAAATAAAAATCTAAATCAGAAACTATTAAACACTAACTTTACTATAAAATATGATCCCATAAAAACCAAGAAGCTCTCTACATCCCAACATTATCATTACAAATGCAAGACGAAAACCCTACATCATGCGACGCAAACGCTGACGGTGCCTAAACTTATCCGCCGGTACTTTTCACCCGGACACCTTAAGGCCATTAAGGCACTAATGACTGCCTGTAAATTGGCCATAACTCAGGCCAGCCCATAAATAACTGCTCGCCTCTTGATAAGGGCTGCTGACTTGTCGCAAACGTCCGACTTGTCTGTCTTAGTTTAACATGTACGATTTATAGTTACGACAGTCGACAAGTTTGTCTCTTGTCTCCGTACTTTATGTATATTAAGTAGTTTTGGGTCTGTTAACGGTTACTGATATTGATGGGAGCGCCATCTGTTGTGCGGAGACGTAATTAAGATGCGAGTTGCAGCTACTAGACGATAGATGGCTTTAATTTCGTCGATAATGGATGGGTTTGGGATGGTGGTGTGATGGATGTTCATGTACGTTTTACATGGAATGGGTGTAACGATGTAAATATAAAGCGGTCATAAATTAAAACTTCTTAACTGTCTAGTTTTCATTTCGTATGAGCCATAGTCTAGTGGTGTCTGTTTAATGTCAAAATATTGATATCTCTGCTGTCTTCTCTAAAACTAGCGTCTTTGTAGCAGATTAGTAGTTTATCCTTTTTAAAGGTCATTAAACGTAACAACAGAACATCAATTCTACAAATTATAAACGTTCGAAATGTAGTCGCAATCTCGTTTGTATGACAGCCAATGTCAAAAAATATACGTAAATTATTGACAGATTGACAACGTGATTTAATTGTTATGGTTTCTCAAAGTTGATAGAATTGCCCCCTACTAGTTTGCAGTTTCGTAATATTTGTAACCTTTTTAATTGATGTTTCCGCATATAAAGACAAAGGATATCCAAAAATACCCAACAACCTTATTCTCTAAAAATCTCCCTCCTTGAATTTAAATTAAACGGCAATTCCTTGCATTAGGTTGGCTATCAGCTCACCTCAAGCTCACTCCACCGAAGAAGATTTCTACAGAATAGACCAGCAGTTGCGTCATAAGCTGACCCCTGACCAGCGTGTCACTACGTGGTATGCTACTGGTTTCATACATTTATTCGGTTGCTCCACGCCACGCGGGGCGGGACTATTGTCTAGTCTTATTTATTTATTTAAAAACTTAATGCATATGTAAAAAAAAAATTGTACAAAGACCTAATGCCTCGCGCATTTTCTACCAGTCTACCTTAGGGTGATGCAGAGACAAAACATAGAAGGTGTATAGATACAGAATATTGCCAAGAATAAAATATAAATACATACATATAAACAAAATATACAAAGTAGATAAAGGTAAAAATACATAGATAGAGAAGTACAGCAAATTAATTGTGGGACGAGTCTGCCAACTTGATGTATGAAACTGATAGCAGCTTGCAGGTTAAGTATAGACGCAGCTTCTCAACATATTGATACACCAGATGATAAACAAGACAGGCTTAAACAAAGAAACAAACAAACAATTATCGCGCACGCCGCGTCGACCGAAATTAGCAATTACTTTGAGGGAATCTCCGGAGCCACCATTATCTTAGCAGCCGTAACTCCGCTGCTAACTGTTATTGCCATCATTCCCCGCTTGATTTAAACAAGACGTTACGCCACAGTCCCTCGTCAAACACGGATATAAGCTGAGTCGGATACGGTATTATGATTCAATGGGATGGCTTTGTCCTCGTTCTTCAAGACCTTCATAGTATGAGGAAGGAATGATAATTTAGCTTATAACTAGCTTTTGCTTACGACTTCATAAGTGTAAATGCTGAACCCCTGCTTCATCCCATATTGGAAATTCTTTCTTAGCGCACACCTACATCAAAAAAGTTAAAATATATGTTTATATTATAAATGCGAGAAAGTTCATAGGTTTGTAACGCGTTTACGGCTAAACTGATAAACCAATTTTGATGAAATAAAGCACAGACTAAGCTGGAACTCCAAAAAAAGACATATTTATGTTAGTTTTCTTCGCGAGTTACGTCTGTATCCGCAATAACTGACGTGGACGAAAGCTTGTTCTAATTTAAAGTACTAGGCTTGCATAAATTTAAGATGATAAGGCGACCCAAATGCCAAACTTTTCTAATAGACATAAGAACATCATCATGAGATGACATTTTATATTTCTAGTATTAATAAACATTCTTACGCTTGTCTTAAAATGTAGTTATTCTACAAGTGAGATTAGTTATATAAAACCGTTTAACAGTAATCTCTGAATAATTAAAGGAATTACGCTAAACTAATTCAATATGTTTCAAAATGTGTTAGAATACCTACTATATAACAATAACAGTTCAATTTAACACAAAAGTTATACTTACGATGGATTTAAAATTAACAGCGTTAAATACTAAATACCATTACAATTAGGAGAAAATTGGGAGAAAATGTGTCACAGCGTGGGTTGGTTCCTTTTGGCATATCTAACATAGTATAAGAAAAAAACAAAGTCGCTTTCCGCCGTCTGTAAAAGATCTTTTAAAGTACGCAACGTATTTTAATGCGGTTTTCATCAATAGATATCGTGATTCAAAAGGAAGGTTGATGTATCTACTTTACACCCGTGCGAAGCCAATAAAGAACTCTAATATAATATAATATCACACCTGTAATCATCGAAGGGTTAGGCAGAACATTAGTACACCCAGATTTCGCCAGTTATGTTTCATGGGACGACGCTATTGCCATCAACCGGGCACAAAACCAGACTCCAAAGCTGCTACTGAGAAATACCTGATGGGAAAACCCAATACCACGTTGCCCGCTTAGCAGTCGCGCTTTGCGACCACTAGACCTTCGAGGCAGTCAATACAATAATAACATACATGTATAAACTCACGCTTTTTTCCCATGTGGGTAGGCAGAAACCACAAAACGCCACCTGCTACGATCACATACTCCTTTCACCTCATCTACAAAAGGAAGCCTGCCGGGGTTGCGGGACGTCTTAGCAGGATACCGTGGCCCCAGAACGTAAAGGGCAACAGAAGGAACAGGGTGGTTTTTTAGTCAGTAAAAGTCTGACAGTCTAGAAAAAAAAAACTATAAAAGGAAAGAAAAAGGAAGGGATAGGAAAGGTTAAGCATTCGGTCATGTTGAGAGGATTTGTGTGTGCGTAACAAAAGGCAGAGGTGAGTGGCAACGCAGGGAGGGGTCGCCCTAGGAAGACCTACACTGACCTTATTGGAGAGGTCCTTCAGAAAGGTCAGGTGCGCAGTACTCGTAACCAGCGTGCTTGTATGACGAGATGTATGAACAATAATAATACCCGAGTTAATATGTTAAACTCAACCCTGTTTCGTAGCTCCGTTCCTCTTCGCTGAGCGACACCATGATATACTGAGATAAAGAACTCCATTACACTACAATGACCATAGGAACACCTTTGTTGTAGCCGACGATAACATTACACTTACTGGCCTGAAGGCGGAATTAAATTGTCAATCTGCGAGCCTGCAGGATGTGGGGGGAACATGCTATGAACGAAAACAAGGGGGTAATTTTAGTAAGTTTTAAGGAATGTTTGCTTTCTAATCTTTGTCTCAATCTGTCAAAAATATCTTTACCTATAATTTTTGACATTAATTGTCGCTAAGATGGGATTGTGACTAGATTTTGAACGTTTTTAGTAATATCACATAGTACAAACAAGGATTTTCCAAAAAAAAATGTGTGTGATCTACCTACATAGGTACACTACAACTCTTGCGTAGGTAATGCATATTAATAAAAACAAATTTGTTGATCTAATTTTGTACAAGGAATTAATCGTGACATATTTAACTATGGATTACTTAAATTTGTGATTAAAAGATCCCCCAAAGATGTTTTTTTTTTCAAAAAATCTGTAGTTTTATATATTTTGACTGAGTATGAAACAGCAGTTTTTATATATTATGAGATATCCCTTATGGATAAACCCATAGCACTTTTTACCCGACCATGGGATCGAACCCTTGCTCATCAGTTGCTCTTGTAACCAGGACATTAAAAGGGCAGTCTAGGAGTTTGAATACACATACAAATTGCATGACAATGCCATTTACACAAAAGCTTGATTATAAAAAAAAAAAATTAAAATAGAACATATTTTTTTATCCGTATCCAAAAATTATACAGGTACCTATTAGTTTTGCTATCTCTAAAAGTCTAGGTCAACCTGAAAAGTCTAGTCTTAAGTGAACCCAAGATAGCAATAAGCAATAGATTATCTAACAAAATGCTAACATTTTCACAGTTTAATTCTGTTTCTCTTCATTTCAAAATATAACGCTTATCGTGCCATAAGCTTTCGCATCCCCCTTTTATAGCTGACATTAAACGTGGCACAGATCTATGGCAAGATGATGACTATAATAGGAAGTCGTCTATGGATTTACAAAAAAAAAATAACATAAAATCACGCCTGTAATCCCCGAAGGGTTAGGCAGTTGTGTACCCATTAGTACATCCACATTTCGCCAGTTATGTTTAAGTCCCATGTAATGGGGGCGAGCCTATTGCCATCAAACGGGCACAAATCCAGACTCCGAGGCTGCTACTAAGCAATTTCCGATGGAAAAACCCAATAACACCTTGCTCGACCTGGGAATTGAACCCAAGACCTCATGCTTAGCGGTCGTGCTTTGCGACCACTAGACCAACGAGGCAGTCTAAAAGAAGAAAAAAAATATATTTACCTATTTATTTACTTTAATTTATAATGGTTACAGTACCAATTACAATAATTAATGATACTCAAAACTGATAAAAATATAAAACAAGAAAACACAAATACACATTTAAAAACAAAACAACGTCATCTCTTTCATAAACTCATCTCACAGTACTTTTGACATACCAACAAATCGACTTAGACCATTCATCTGGAAACAGATCGTTTGTTACATAGATTATTGCTTAATATTCCTCATAAATCTGGCTATCATATATACAATAAGATATTTTCCAATACGACTAGAAGTTCCAGAGATATAAACAAACATACAAAAAAACTGTTCTGCTTTATTAAATTAGTATAGATGACAGACAACGGATACGCCCAATCCTGCCATATCGCGTAAGAAGACGAATGCTTATAACTACATAGAAACTCTTTCATTGATATAGCATTAATTTGGATATAAAACTCTGTAGGATAAATTTCACTAAACTATTAAACATGGCATAAGTTTTAGGCTGTAAAATATAATGATTTTTTTACAGTTTTTCGTGCAAAATCGATTTACGTTAATTTGATTATTTATTTGCGCATTCAGACAAACTAACTCTTAATAAAAGCTTTATAAAAGTAGTAACAACTAGTATTTGATGGAAACTTCATATAAAAAATACGAATTGAAAATAATAAAATACAGCTCAAAGAAAAGTCAGCTTTCTATTAGCCAAAATAAATTCTAAATCTAACTAAAAATGTATGTTACGGTCATTCAAATAAGGCACACATTCCTATTTTTGTCAAAAGACCCACAGACCCTGCCTTAAATATTTGACAAATATGACGGTCGTCATCTAGAAAAACTTGAAGGTGACGACGTCAAGAAATTGGCAACACTTTAAAACTATTACTGGAACATTTCGGCGGATCGAACGGCATTTGTCTAGAGACCGGGCCGCTGGGTGACACCAAATGTAGCGATTACGAAGGACAGTCCCCGTTTATAAGGGGTGAAATAATATCACAATGTTTGATGGTGAGCTATTTTATTTTATGTCTGTTTTAATCTCTATGTTAATGATCTAGTTTCTATGTTAAATGTGTGTTCATCAATTGTTTTTAATAACAAAAACTGCATTTAAATTATTATTTTGTATTAAGCTGTGTCTATGAAAGTAGAAATACTGCAAAAAAAATAAAAATTCTTATACTTTGAATAATAGGTTTATTTTTTCTTTTGTTTATTACAAAAATAACAAAAACAAAAATAAACATAAGTCCAATAAAACATAATTAAGTGTAGGTATGACTTTTTAAAAAGCTATACAAATGTAAATCTTTTTTTAAAGTTTATCACGATAAACATTACCAAAATCACAGAGCTAGATTTATTATAACAAAATATAATTCAATTTTTTAAAGCCTTGCAACAATCGAATAATCAAACATTAAAATAAACTCCAGCTGCACATTTTAAAATCCTACTTTCCCGTCTCGAGCTGGCGACACTAGCCCCCATCGCCCCTCGGATTACACGGGCAGAGGGGAGACATTTACTAGTGACATTTGGAGTATTTATTCGCATAATAATAATTCCTCAACACGGCGACGGGGACGTTCCTCCGTGAAGAGTTATGGCTGGGGAGACACCTCCGAGGTGACGCGAATGCTGTTGGGAGAATGAGGATGTGACACGCTTTTTACGATGTTCATGTAGAAAATGAAAGAAATGACTATCGATGGAATTGAATGGAATTGCGATTATGAAAGAATGAAATTCGAAAATAAATATTTTTGATAAAAAACACAAAAAGTTGCCTTTGTTTCATAGACCGGGATTGACTACATAATTTAATATTTAATATCTATTAAACAAGCATAGAAACTAACTGTCTCTCACAAAAAGGAATTTAAACTTTGTAGTGTCAAAAGATCGTATTTTTACAACAAAATTTCTTATTTAAAATGTGAACCTAGTTCAAGAACCTAATACGGCCAGACCAACATCATCTTAGCATGGCTTTTTAGCGACATACGGAGCGTAAAAACATACATCTCATACCCATTATCTAGGCATACTGCACATCAAAGTAAGTAAACATTTAGTAAAAATCATTGCTGGGAAGTAATTTTATTTTGGTGTTTAAAATCACTGCGCAACGTAACACACACAAAACCTTATTCTTACTGCTGCATTTTAAACTTCTTTTCATATACAGAAAACCGTAATAAAAAATTTGAAATTTGACTTTCAATATCTCCGTAACTGAACGATTCTAGGAAGGGTACAGACCAAATAAAAATATTAGAATAATAGGAAGAACATGAAACTTTCAGCTTATTTTTATATACTTATTATAACTACTTATCTTCAAAATTTCAGCTATACTAAAATGACATTAGTGTGGTGTTTCTAAAACTTCAGTTAAGTACCAAGATCTAAAAACTACACACAACCTAACTTCTAATATAACTTCCTCACTATAGCCTAACGAAACTCAAGCAAATAAGGGTACGTCCACACTGCTCTCACGGTCGCCGTCCACGTTAAGATTAAGGCATTAACTAGTACACGCGGCGACGGCCTACAGACGGCCGATGTTATACATAACGATAGAACAAAGATATGCAGAATGCTGGAATTGATGATGGTAATGAGGTAGAAGGTACTGGGAATAGAGAAATTCATTAAGAAGGGAAGAAAGAAGACAGAAATTAAGAAGACGTAAGAAATGAAATAAGTATTTGCAACTTTATCGTATGAAAACAAATAAGAAAAAGAAAATCAAAGAAAAGAATCAAAACTTCTCGAATATTATTTTTTAACTACGAGTATGTTTACAAAAACAGCACGGAAAAATCCACCAGAAAAAGAAAAAAAAATATAAGCACCTGTGAGACGATTTTTCAGTCTTTTTATAACTTTTATCAGAAGAAAAAACATGGCTGTTTGACTACCCTAAATCAATGATATCAACCTACTATTATCCCAATGCAAGTTCTCTTCTCATACTGAGAAGACACGAGGATTGACTACAACGCTTGCTCAAGGGGTATTGGCTATTTCAGATGACTATAAACCTAGGTTTCCTCACAGACAATTTTGGGAAGAACCTATTCTTAATTCACGAGAAAAATCAACAAAACATCATCTAAATGTCTCAGTAACAAAAATAAAATTCTGCAAAACGAACTGCCCTCAACATTACAACTTCCAAAAACTATTATAACTTATCCAGTTTTCCTAACTCACAATGATGTAACCATTTGCGGTGTCCTAGTATTAGAGCAATACCCATGATTACCTCATCAGCAAATATCTTAGATTAAGCTTGAAGAATTAACTCGTTACTGTCGACTTGTACCCTTCAGGCCTAGCGATGCTTTTGAGGGTTAAGATCCGAGGAAGGGCAACTATTTTCAAGCTGGAATAATAATGTTAGTTTTAGTTAGAAATATTGATACCATTTCTTTGTTATAGTTTAGTCAGACATCGATCTTTATTAGTTTCTGACGGATTCCTAAAATATTTTTGAACTGGACTCGCCAGTTTAACTTTCCATGTCTTAGATATGAAGGTAGTAAAATATAAACTAACCCTTCGTGGTCGCAGAAGCAGCCGCTAAGCTAGAGGTCTGGAGTTAGATTCCAAGGTAAAATTCTTGTAGCCGTTGATCCTGGCTGTCATTTGTAGATCTACGATAGTCGTTGCAGGTAGACAAAAGTCGGGAAGTTTGACAACTAGTCTCACCTAGAGGTATCATGATCTATAATTTTTGTATTGAGCAGGTGACATTTTTGACAGTGACTGTGTAAGTGGCTACGCTAAAATATATGTAAAAGCAATAATCACCGCAAAAAGTCTTACCAAGAGGTATCCTGTTGCAGAATTTTCGTAACAGACAGGCGGAATTTTGTAATGATTAGGAAGGCTACTTTAAAACATTCGTAGAACTATTTATAATATTGAAAAGTTTTATGAAAGCCAGCACCAAACAACCTAAAACATCCCAAAAGGGAAAACAGTGGGTGGAAATCTTCAAGCTCTTTCACAATGGTTCACATAATAGAGCTAGAAGCCAAGTGGATATATTGCTCGCGATAAAAACGTATCCATCCCGATATGCCCTCAGTAAATCACCACTTAATAGTCGAGGAGCTCGTAAATATGTCAACAGGCTCCAATATCTAAAGATGTATATGTGAGGAGATCTTTTTTTGTGCGAAGTTGCAGTGCGTCAGGATTTGTCGATCTTACTTGTGTGTGGTAGGAGATGGATGGCTCTGAAGGAGGAGGTGCGTTATCGACTGTAATTGTTGTAGGGTTCTTTCTTAGAAGAAGAATGTTTGAAGAGTAATCGCTTAATGAAAAAGTTTATGTCTTATGTAGTAGGCGCACTATATCATTGCTTGTAATTGTAAAAGTAACAGTGTCCATCTGTTACGACGAAACCACTAAATCGATTTTGCTGGAATTTGGTACAGAGTAAGTTTTAGCCCAAAGAAATGACATTTCTTGGGGCTTAAACTTACCCTGTACCTTTCAGCAAAATCGGTTTATTTTTTATTCCGCGACTTCGTATACATCTGTTATAATCGACATTTACACGGACATAGTCACGCGTAAAAACTATTGTCTTCATAGTATTTAAATACAAAGTCGCTTCCCGCCTTCTGTACGCTCAGATCTTTTAAATTACGCAACGGATTTTAATGTGGTTTTCATCAATAGAAAGAGTGTTTCAAAAAGAAGGTTTATGAAAGCGTTATACTTACACAATGAAACCAGCTTAAAAATGTATACCTACTATAACTTTTCAGCAAATGAACAACCATTTTTCACTAAGTCAAGGACAATAAAATAATTTTATTGCTAAGTTAATGCGTAAATTCTTAACAAAACATTAAAAAATACACACAACTATAGCCCAGCAATAAACGCTGGCTCACAACCGCTATAACTCGACAACAATGCTCGGAACTAATTAAATTCAAATTAATCGTAAAAAAAAGGAATCACGTCAAATTGACCGTAAAATTTCAAGAAAGAAAAACAATGGGGTACCGACGATAACGGCGCTGGACTTAAATTAAATCGGAGTCGTTTCGACGAACCCTTCACTTTTGTAAACATACGGGCCTACATTGCGTAGGGAAACGCGGCGGCGACCGAAATACATATTTTGTTGTAAGTAGGTACAATGCAATTAAATATACAATTAATTAACTCTTTATTTATCTAGTAGCTTTAGTCAGGTTTACTTTATTGATTATATTTTGTTAACTTTTCAATAAAATCTTTAAGAAAACTTGGTTAATATATCATAAATATACGTTTACCTACTTTTACATGATATTCTATATTTTACATCAGCGATAAACATAATATTGTTGTTTACAGTAAATTAACGGAAATGTGACGATAATTAAGAAGCATAAACATACATTTTCATTAACACGCATTAATAAATTTTGAAATAATTATATGCACAGCCACGAGTTTTACACACAATGGCTTTTAAAAACTAAACTTAAACTTGGATTAACAACTTAAAATCATGATAATTGTAAGCAGCTACCTCATAATACACGACTAGAGGTACCTAGTTGTTGATTATATGACCATATATTATAATACAATTAATTAACAAACAATAGTACAATTGAAATTTTGATTAATAAGTATTAATATGTAATAGTATTATTTGATAAATTAGAAAATTAATATTATATAACTAAAATCCGTAAAAAATGCATACAATGTTATCAAATAGTAATAAAATGTACCAAAGATTATATGGCATTAAAAAATCGTCCGAATCACTGTCCATAGGACAAATATCTAAAAAAACTTTCAGCATTGTCACGGTTTATGTTAAAAAATAATTTAAAACACGAACTCCCTAGCGCACCGGTTCAAACCGCACCACCAACACATTTTCAACACGGAGGGTTAACTCTAAACTCCGTCCAAGGTATGAATATTTACGAAAGCATTAATTATTTTTTAACTTTCTTCCTGTTTTAAGAGGCTTTTCTTAGCGTAAGGTGGAAATACCCAATGACTGTTGTTTTAGTTGGCGAAGTTAAGTATACCCTATTACCGTCCCATTGCGAGCTTCAAGCTTATTAAATCAGGCAAAGTAGAAGAAATATTAGTGGTGGAATTTTTAAGCTTCGTTTAAAAATGGTATTTATATTGTATGTGAGAAGTCCCAAGTTTTCTGAAGGAAAACTACTGAATTTGTGTAATAAAACACAATTTTCATTTGTTTTTTTTTATATATTTTCCTCCCACTGGGAATTTGTCCTGTATTGTGTGTACGTTTACTGATACATACATACAAACAATGAAACCTGAAATAAATTTTACCAAAATAATTGTTTCGTGCGGGAATTGAACACTGGTTAGCCACTGGGTCAAGCGTGTCATCATTGTCGTTTTATTGACAACATAATTATATTCAAATTAAAACTTATTTTCCGATCGATATCCACTGATTAATTAACCAGACACCTAGATGTTTAAGTGGGTAAACATTAATTTAAATAGTTTTGTAAATAATACAATACAAACCTATCCAATTCTTAAACCCAGCAAGATAGATAGACATAAGGTTAAGCTTATCTTTAGATAGACAAGTGTGCAGGTTAAGCAACTGCTTAACCTGCACACTTGTCTATCTAAAGTCAAAATTTCAAGCCTCGCAATACTCATTTACAACACAAACTCAACAAGAATTGCAACGGTCACCCATCCAATTCCAAACCTCAGCCACAGTCACTTAACCTGCACACTTATGTCTATCTTTATACAAAATTTCAAGTCTTCTAAAACTCATTTGCAAGACAAACTAAAAAAAATTGCAACGGTTACCCATCCAATTCCAAACCTCAGCAACAGTCACTTAACCTGCACCTATTTTCCACTCAAACATTGCCTCGCTCGCTTCCATCCGCTTAAAGCCATAGAAACCGCACTATCTCAGTTTTAAACTTTGATATTCCATAAGGCGCCACAAATATAAGTTTATTTTTCTTATTATACAGTTAACAAGGGGTGTGTTATCGGTCGGCAGGCCTGCTAGCAGTTAAAGCGAATTTATACTTTCGATTACACTGGGCTGTGGATGAATAAAAAACAAATGAGCCAAGAATTTGTTGGTACGCTGCGCTACTGCGCACTGTGTTGGATTAGTGTGGACGTGACTAGGGTTTCTGAAAAGCTTACGTAAAAACTAAAAAAAAAATATAGTAAAATAAAAATAATACTCGTAATTAGTGACTGGTACTTTCACACATGACTGTAATCATGATAACAAACTACTTTCCCTAAAAAAACATTTTTTAGTACTCGTAACCGGCGTGCTTGTATGACGAGATGTATGAACGTAGATGAGGCGAAAGGAGTATGTAATAATCGTAGCAGGTGGCGTTCTGTAGTTTGTGCCTACCCCCATGGGAAAAAGGCGTGAGTTTATGATGATGACGAAACCATTTTTTTTTTTTTCATTTGTAAATGCTAAGGGTAAGACCCCAGTCACCTCAATAGAATACTGAGTAACAAAAATAACACACAATCAGCTGTAAATTAATTTTGTTACTTTTAATACTTTTTACCCGACTGCAACTGCCCCACAAAAAGGAGTCTTATGTTTTCAGCGTTCATGTATGTATTTTACAAATTATTCACTTGTACGATACGCTATTATTTTCTTAATTAATTTAATATTAAATATATACAATTCGACACTTTAAATTGGAAATCTACAATTACTTTACTGTACTATCAACAAGTCTTGCCAGCTTCGGCGGTCATCTTAACAAAGTAGGTACATCAAGGATAAGGTACTAGTGAAACCTAGATTTAAAAGCAAAGTAACATTTTAAATCCTCCATTTCGAACCTCCACAAAAACTTGTATCGTATTATCCACATTAAAATATCGTCGTCATCCAAAGGCGCAGACCTACGCTATTATATTTAATGTGTATGCTTGCTTGATTTGAACGTAGTATCAAACTCCAGCATTCTTTGTCTCTTAGTAATGTTAATTTGTCGTGTTTTCTTGTTATTATCAAGTGAGCAAATTAAACTTTACGATTTTGCATACTTATTGTAATGAGCTACGCTGCTACGTAGCTACGCGGCTACGCGGCTACGAATGGAGAGCTACACGCGCTACGGATTGACTGTGACACGGGATTAGGGAAAACGTTTTTTAGGGTAATTTATTTTGAAGGTAATCAATCTTATTACAGAAAAAAGTAATAATGTTATTTGTTATTAACAAATGTAAACAATAATTTATCTACACGTTATGTGTGGATGTCACTTTTCCGAAATATTTTTTTTTGTCTAATTCAATTGACATTTTTTAATCTAAATTTACATTTTGGTTATTATGGTACAGAAACTTTTTTAAAAGTTACTTTATGAATAAGAAAATGCATAGTTATGTTGGTAGACAATCACGAAAATATTTAACAATTTATCACTTTAACGTACTTACAACGTAATTGAAACTATGCTTAGTTACGTCAATTTTCATAGCTTTACTATGTGCCTACTTCCTATAAAAAAATACCTTACGACTTTCTCAAGTTTTATGCATTTGAACACAAGACTAATGTCTTAGTTACCAACTTTCTCGATAGATGGCGTTATAGGTATACTTATTAATTAAATAAATAAATAAAAAATATATTTTGATTCCAACACATTTTTTTTTTAATGCTTCACTGTATACGAAATGTGAATGTGTATTTTAAGTGCAATTATAATTAAGATTTTAATCAAAATCATACCACTCATTCATACTGAATATTATAAATGCGATAATTTGGGTGGATGTTCGTTACTCAATCACACTAGAACGGCGTGAAATTTGGCACAGCGATAGATTATAGTCTGTATCCACATTGGCTACTTTTTATCCTGAAAAACTGTACAGTTCCTGTGTGATATATCAACTTTGACGCAAACAAAGTCGCGGGCACAAGCTAGTAAATAATAAATGATTAAGACTGTTTGATTATAATTTGTCCAAAATAATAAAAAGAATGAATCTAACCCCAAAACGCCGCCGCGATACAAGAATCCGAGATATAAATCCTAATCCAATATCATGACATATCAATACACAAATATATGGAACCTGATGGGGACAAATCCGCAGACTTAACCCTAGTTTACGACTGGCGACTGATGGACATTGACCGGTATCGGAGCGGGCCAGCCTGTGGCAGTGTTGCCAGCTACATTTTCTTGTTTTGGCTGTTAGATCTGTCTTTTCTATTATTTTTTGTTATTTTTTGTAGCGCCTGTGAGAAATGAGATGTTTAATATTTTGTGTGACAGACAATTGTTATTAAAATATTGTAAGTAAAAAGTGTTAAATATAAAATATAAGCCTTTAAAGAATAATTGATTTCTATGTACCAATGTATCTGTGTGTGATTTCTATGTATAAATATTGTTTATTGTTAATATTTGTATGCCAACACCAAAAAGCAAAATGTGTCTTTTAATAATGTATCAAATATTATGTTAAAATGTACCCACTTATGATTTTGATATAATTAAGATTACATCTTTTTGAAATTGTAATTTTGTACTTTCTACTAACAAATTCTTTTTTTCGTAGGGAAAATATTCCCAATCTGGCAACACCAAAGCATCCCCGTTTGAATTACTATAGTTATTTCTTGTTTATTGTCCCAGTATTGGACGGCAGTAGGGTTGGTCATTTTATTGCCACGCGTCATTGTAGGGTTATACGATGTAGGATTTAGTGCGTGCCGGGATGTGTTGTTTTGCATCGTGACGTCATCATATATTAAGTATTTATGTTTGTTTTGTTCTGCCTCGCTAGTGTTTGATATTATTATTTTCTATATGATGAAATGCGCATAAATACGTTTAGTGACTTCATAACAGTTGTTAATTTTTTTTCTTAAATTGCTTAATGATTGAAATTATACGGTATTGGTAGGGCATGTGAAGAGGAGGGATGAAACTCATGGATAGGTAGAGAGCAAGAGGCACGCCAAAGGAAAGATGGATGGATTGTGTGAAGAATGATATGAATGAAAGGAAGTCATTGATTGCATGACGGCTGACAGGACGGAATACAAGAAGCAAACGTGTTGCGCCGACCCCAAGTAACATGGGACAAGGACAGGAAGATGATGATGATTGGAATTATAGAATACTAAGTAGGTATATATAAAATAAATATAATATAGAACCGCCTCTCTGCTACTTCGTAAGTGTGATTTTTTTTCACCTGTATTAAGTTACGTCTTTGGTTACTGCTGTGCTCCTATGAGTCGTAGCTTGATGTTATATAGTCTATACTAATTCTCATAATTCTGTCTATTACATGCAATAGCAATTGTTTTCCAATCCGACCGGAAGTTCCAGAGATTAGCGCGTTTAAACAAACTAAAAAAAAAAACTATTCATTTATTACATTGAGGGTGTTATTTTTGTCATTTCAAACATTATTTTATTGTAGCTACTTATTTAGGGCTGATTGTTCAATAATCCGATAATTTTTATCCGAACGATAAATCTGGTGGTTTGAAACAAAAGTACAGGCAAATACTTTTGCGAAATATCATAAAATCGAATTATCATAAGCATAACTATTCTTTAAATAAAGTTATCCAACGATTAAAAAATCACCTTTATTTTCTACCCATTGCAAAAAAAAAACACGCCACAACCAATCCGAGTATATCTACCCGATGCAACTTAATTCGGCAAAATTACAATCGTTCAACAAACAGTAGCCGAACCGATTAAAACAATTGAACGTATTTATTTCCACCATTATAACCCTACCAATGCATAGTGCACCGTAATTATCGTAAAATGTGAACATGTTTATGTATTTTTAATTCCGTCGTATATCGCGTTTGGTCGCGATGTAAAATGGGGAGGCTGGCTGTACGGAAATCACTACAATAAACTTGTGTTAATGTTTGAATTGTTATGTATCACTATTGTGTTAATATTGTCATGCTGAAGTGATATTTTGTTGGTTGAATTTATTCAAAAATGTTATTTAATTCTGATGCATCAGAAAATGTAAGAATTGAATTGGTAATTTTAACTGTTGTTGAATTTTAATTGTTGTTTTTAACGATATTTATCTTAATACATGAGAAAGTTTGTTTGGATGGATGTTTTTTCTCAATCACGCTAAATCAGCTTATTGGATCTGGATGACATTTGGCACAAAAATAGATCATAGCCTGGAATAGCACATAGACTACTTTTTATTCTGGTAAAATATACGGTACCCCGTGGGATAACATATTTATTTTGAGGCCGGTGAATGCTAGTGTAGTATAAAATTAAATAACAAGATTTATTATTATTATATTTATTTATTTATTTTTTATTACCTAAAAACCTAAATTTAGGTAATAACATACCTATAATTCTACGATCAGCAAATCAAACACGATACTTCATAACTACGATATTTGCATAAAGGACTAAACAACTGGCTAAGTGCGGAGACAGCCCAACCAACCTATTTAACTTACTGCGATATTTAGATATAGTTTTTCTAACCCTATCAGTGCAATAGTAATTCACAATGTCCGCCTAGCCCGTCCACTACGTTCCACCCATCCCTCCACCCGGGAGGATCGTGACCATTACCCAGGGCACTTAGCTGACCCACCCAGATGCAAGGTAGATCGTTGGAAATAGCACTAAATATAAACCAATAGCAGCCACTAACCGCGCGGGGTCTAATTACCAATAATTATCGTTTTGTGCCGTTTGTCCGGGATGCAGTTTTAAATACGCCATTTTGTTCCGCCACTCGGCTACTAATGAGTGTAACAGATCGCTTTTTGATAATGTTATTGATATGGCTTGGGGACTACGATACGTTGAGATTTTGCGGAATTAAATTAGTGCGGATATGTGAAGTGTGAATTGGTATTGGTCATCGTACCGTGGAATTACGGCCGCGGGCGCAGGGTTGAATTGAATTGTTAAATTGACAGCACATCTATTAATTTTTGGATTGGATTTAAAAGTTTTAATTAATTTATTCTTTATGTAAATAAATTATGTCGTGATGGCCCAAGTGTTGCCCGCCTCTCATGCATGAGGTAGTTATAGCTTCGATACTGGGCAAGTACCAATATGACTTTTTAAATTTTCAATTCATAGTGTACTTTCTGAGTTTATCTTGGATCACTGAAATCGGTGACCTATAATTAATGCAAGTGTGATGTCACCAATCCACTTCAAGCAAGCTTGGTGATCAATGCTCGTTTATTCTGCTAATAGATTAACATTTTCCAAAATACAAATCAAAATCTGGTCTCTTTTTTGGGTTAACTATTAGTTAAAAACCTTATTTTTATCTGAACACCTTGAAACCCCAACAACACCAAATAAAAAATATCATTTCAATCTAAATCTATCAAAAGTAATTTACCTGCATTTTTTGACATTGGTTATCTCTGAGATGAGATTGCGACAACATTTTGTACTATATTTTTGGAAATCTTTCGTAATTAAAAAAGTTGAAAATCGAGTCGCAACCGCATCTTATCAACAATCAACCTCAAAATATTCCTTGTTTGTTTGACAGATTGATAAGATCATAAAAGTTTCTAAAGTTACCACCCATACAGCATGACTTTATTGATACACAGAACTTAGAAAACAGTATGACAAACACAACCGGCTATACAGGTTGTTCCAAAAACAAATCCGAATAGTAGCGCAGCGTACGTTGTCTACATGGTTGTCAAAATGTATCGGAGTGCAATAAAGTGCGTCGCAATACGAACCACGCCGTGTCCGCACGCCGCCGCGCGCCGTAACTCCGCACGTGCGGTTTGCTGCCGGACCGGACAGGAATGTATAGAGTAGTTTGAACCGGATTTTTTTATGATAGGTCTAATATTGTGGTGACTGTGTACTGGAAGGTTGATCGATGACCTATAGGGCTATTCTGTAAAAATCATCTTCTGTCAGCTGAATTAAGGTGCAGGAGTTTGAGCTGTTATCCCACCGAAGTTAGGGATTGATAGGTCTCCTCAAACTCATCTGATTTTTACAGAATGGACCGGCTGTTTAAAGTCGTGGAAATCCGTTGAAAGTAAAATAATTATGTGTTAAAATAATGATGTATGGAGGAGATCTATTTCCCAGATCAATGTTCCCAGCAGTGGACATCTCTCGGTTGAATAATGATAATGATAGTAACTATAAAGTCAAAGGACGATAAACTCATGTGGTCAAGAAATCAATCGCCATTGTTAGGATTAAGTTCATGAATAATAAAGATAAAAAACAAAATCTGTTTTTAAAATAGAACGCACAGATAATGTTTCGAAATTGGAGCAATGTTTAGTTAGTTTCCACAATCATCTAGTTAGATAATAGTTGGTAATGATAAATAAAATAATAATTATCTGTGATTCCCAGAAAGTAGTGTAGGTATCAAGGCTTGTATTATTGCATACAACTTGAATGTTAAATAAAAAAGTACCTACATAGCACTACATTTCACAGTACTAAATAATGATATTTTTTTAACACTACTGCTAAATTCCATTGGATATAATATTTTATAGTATACTGAAATCTTTCCGCGACTTTGGTCGCGTGATTTTTGTAACGGATCCATAATTTATTAAGATATAATATAGCTTATGACAACCGGTGATAGTGTAACTTCCCAACAGTGAAAGATTTTTTCAAATCGGTTCAGTAGTTTTACAGCCTATGCAAACTAACAAACAATCTAATCTGTCTTCTTTATAATAATATATATCTATTATATGGTATGGTATGGTTATTTTTTTATTTACTTCTATTGTTTAAATCTTCAACTTAATCAAACTTTTATTATTTTTGTCACTTTAACTTTATATATATAATAATTTATACTAACTTACTCTTTAATTATCCAGCGCATAAAATGTACCTATAAGTTGTATCCTATAAATAACGCAGTGGATTACATAATTATTAGTATAACTTTCACTGCTTGTATACCATAATTATGTAATTGTTAGTTGTTCCAAATAAATAAAATAAAAAGTAAAAAAAGCATTATTTTTGCCAATAATAAAAATGGCCAAATATATTTTTGTGCATCGGTATCAGCAGCTCCATCAATTCCTAAACAAACTGACCAATTAAAACAAGGCAAGTCGACGTCGGCCATCTTAAATCTGCGCGGCCGTGCATTGGCAATATCTGAGCGCCACCTATTACTTCGGTGCCGGCTGTATGCGTACAACCAGCATACGATTTACTGTTATTTCCTTGAATACGAAGCTGGTTTGCGTTTTGTGTTCCTATTGGATGCAGTTTTGAAGAAATTGTGATTGAGATGACAATGTTGCTTGTTTTTTTTTTACTGTTTTGTCTGCTGCGTTCTGACACTTCTGACTATTGTGTAGTGTTATGCTGTGTGCTCAGAAATGCTTTGTCGAATTACCGCCCGGGTTAGGTACATCTGAATTAAGTATACAGTACTGAGTATACAGAAGTACCCCTAGAAGTAGTTATTTACCTGCTGATAAAGAGTATAGTCTGTGATAGAAAATGTAGCCAGAATCCCAGATGGTGATACATGGTACAACGTTATGTTCTACTGCCCTGTTCTGTGGCTGCCCCATTAGTCTTATGGTGTGGTTTCCGGGATTCAGTTCCCAGGTCAAGCTTAGTGTTATTTATTAATTAATTTATCAGATGGAAAACCAACAGCTATTTAAAAGATGGATATAGAAATTGAATAAGTTACATTAAGCCAATTACAGGTTCTCACGGGGGTTTTCATCAGTTTTTGGTGGTGTGACACCACCGCCATCACGTACTCCGTGTGATACCTCCCGGTCCATTTTTAACCCGGACCCTATGACGGTAATTACTCCAGCTAATCAGAGAGTGTCCCACACTGCGTTGGGTTTTCAGAACACGCCACAACATCAAAGACAATCAGTTCTACGGCAAACCTGACACCCTATAAGTACCTACCTTATCACTAATGAATTGATACTACGCCTCAAACAACCCGTTATCATGTAAATCAATTACAACTGACACGATTACTGCTGATTAACTTTAGTATAATCTAATGATAGTTCTTGTGAACTCGTCCAATCTTTATTGTATCCGATGAATTATGATAACGCACTAGGTCACCTTGATACTTCTAGGGTTATTGGGGCCAACGTCTCTTAGTGACACTCCACTGAGGAGGAGACCAGCGGAGCGGAGAGAAGATGTGAATCAACTTATCACATTGGTTGAACTTGACATCATCTCCCCGATTCGCTCACGTAATTGGGCGATTTCTCTCGATCGTCTTATACTCGATGGAGTGGCATCCTTAAATAATACCAGCTTAATATTATTCCACTGCAGGAAGAAAGGCCTCCTCTTATAGAGAGAAGGCACAGGCCTTGATCAACGTACGCTTGCTCTAAACAAATTGGCGATTTCACACTTATAATAAAATAGCTTCTGCCCGCGACTTCGTCCGCGTCAAAGTTGGTTTCTTCATACAAACCTTGGCCCCTCATTTTGGAATATCTGTCTAAAAACTATAAACTTTCTCCCTGCCAAATTTCATCTTTATACGTCAAGCGGTTTTCGATATTTCATGATGAGAGAGTGAAAGATCTTTCGCTTTTATACATTAAGATGAGATTAAGACATAAGTTCAGGTTCCCGCACGATATTTTTTTTACTGATGTCAGTGATGTCCAAGATTATCTCAGAACCCCATGCCATCCCCCCCCCCACCTCTTTATAGTACGGTAAATTGGTCAAGTAATTATAACCTAAAACTAAAGTTGCTTTCTGCCTGCCATGCGCTAGAAGTTAGTTTTGGCTCGCTACTGTTTTGCTTTCGATGCATTACGCAGGACTGATGAGGGTTTTATCTAGCTGGGTTATATTTAGCTGGAGTTTATCTACTTAATTTTCGTTCGCTACTTAATTTTTAAAGAACCTTGGTCGAAAGGTTACTTTCGAGGGCTGCTATTCAACCGTAGGTATATACTCATTCAGACTTCAAAATCGGACCATTATTTATGTCCATGGAATGCATGATGCATCAAACAAAAAGGATTTATGCAGATTTAAAACTGACATACTGGCCATGTTTTTGGTGTCATTGTTGTTTTCAATTTGAAATAATTTAAAAGTGAAAGACCAATAAACAAACAGATATAAGTGACTCGATTTAGGAGCAGTATGTTATTGTTTTGACTAGATCATAAATGTGGGCCATGTTTGAATATAAGGACAATTCTTTATAATCCTTGTTTGAGATAAATGAGGAGGTAGTCAGAACTAATTACGTTAATTACGTATCATAATAGAACATAATTATCTGATCGTCGTCAGGTTATGTGGCACAAATCTATATTTGAGATAAGACAGACACTTACACGTGTATAGCACTTGGTGGTAAAAACTATGCCGCATGATGCTTCTAACCTTATTGGGTAGCAATAAGGACGATTTTCGTAGATCAAGTATTACGCACCCCTTTCGTGCTGTTGACTTAATAATCCTATTATACTTTTCCTTTTATTATTATTTATTTATTACTTGGTCTAAAATAATAAAGAGTTATCTAATAATAACGACGAGATAATGACGTAATTAGGACACATTTTTTTTCTAAATACAAAAACAAGCCAGCTAACAACACATCCGACTAATTACAGTGCGCGTATTAATCACGGCATTATTCGGCACGCGAGCGCATCCTTTCGATGATTATTATCACTAAATCATATTTAGTGCAGTCATTATCGCCTCTGCGCACGATATTATTGAGTGCGCTCATAATAAATAACAGCTATTTGGTGAGATTCTAATTTTACCCTCGTATTTTACAGTGGTTGCGCTGTGGCCTTCCGATTAGCTGGTATACAGATTAGATGATAAATTGGTGAAAACAATGGCCGAATCAAATATAACTAGGTATTGTCTATTAAAAATAGTAATAGCAGAAATGGACCATCATATTTTTTTTTAACTAGTAACAGAACAATATTTCATGGTGACTTAAAACTTATTTTGAAATGTCAAGATTTCATAATACATAAATATTATTATTTTGTGTTAATCTTTCCATGTTTTATGCTCGGGTCTTAGCAAGCTGACAATGCGAACATCGTTACAAAGTAATAGAACCATTCGGCTTTAATTAACACTACATTTTCATAGTCAAATTACAACGCCATTTTGACATAACCAGTATGACGAATAAGCATGAAAACAGCAACACCTAATGAACTAATAACCAAAAATTATTGCCATACTAAAACCTTATCATTACCAACATTATAACATAAAACATGGCAACATTGTTCCAAACGCGACGCGAATCACACAGCCTATAGCCACGCTGACGGCTTTACGATCGTATTAATGCTAATTTCGGGCGCATTCGGTAAAATTCGGCAATGTTCGGCACTTCGGGAGCTGATGACGTTATGTCATTTTAATGCGAGCACCTTGTTTTGGTGATTGGGTTGTAATGGCATTATTTAGATATATGATGTTGAGTATACATTCGTAATGAGTTTAGGTGATGGTTTTGAAGATAATTTTGAAATGTATTTGTATTAGTTTCAAAGCTGAATTAAAGAATCATGGCTTAACACTAACAGTCTTGTCTAATCTGAGTGTCAAAGATGGTGGCATGTTTTAAGTGAAATCGATAGTAGTTCTATTGTAAGGCGTGAGTTTATGTATATTAACCAATCACTCCTGTGGTGTTTCGACGATATAAAAAAAAATAGCTGTTCCATGCCTCGGAGTCTAGATTTGTGCCCGGTTGATGGCAATAAGCTCGCCCCCTATTACATGGGACAAACATAACTGGCAAAATGTGGATGTAACTCATGGGTACTTACACCTCTGCCTAACCCTTCGGGGATTACAGACGTGATGTTATGCCATACAAAAGTGCCGTAGCTACACGGTCAAAATATATAAGTGCGGTTTTTTTTGTAATTCAACAAAAACGTTAACACTCCAGAATCTTAACAAAATGATACAAAATTGTGATACAATGTCCTTTCACTGTATTTGAAAGACATAATATCACGGCTGTAATCCCCGAAGGGCTAGGCAGAGGTGTGTCCAATAGTACACCCACATTTCACCAGTTATGTTTTTAGTCCCATGTAATAGGGGGCGAGCCTATTGCTTATTTAAAAGACAAAAATCTAAATACCTATTTTAACCCAGAAAACATGCCAAACAGCCAAAATTGACAGTGTTTCCACCGTAACGACAGCACATAAAAAGTTATCAACTAAAATAATTATCAAAATAAATTGCCGCTAAAATGGCGCACTAACCCATAAAACTAAACGCAATCAGTTCAAAAACTACCGCAGAGAGTGGCATAAATCAAAATTTAACAACGGCTAGTCGGCCTGGATGATTAAATTCATAGCTAACGGTGCTTTTATTGTGTAAATAGCAATCAGTTGCTTAGTTGTAGGTAGTGGTTTAAAATTGTTATTAATTTGATATTTTATAATAATAGTTGTTTTATTTTTAGTTAAAAATTCGCCTTTTTATTTACCCTGTATTTTATGTACTCTGTAACTACATAACGACGCCACTAGATTTGTTTGTAGGTCCGTTCCTATGTTCACTGGTCACATACAGGTCAAATTTCGAGCTTCGCCAGCTGAAAAAACCATCAGATAAGAACAGCTGACGATGATAGTAAAGAAGAAAAGAAAGTAAGCTAATTTGTTATTATAGCCTATGTCGTACACAAGGCATGTTAACTTCAGATCTGTAAAAATGATTAATTTTACTAAAGTTACACTTTACTAAGAAGTTAGTTATAATTGACGTTACAACAGAGAAATAAAAATGGCGGATTGACAGTTTTTAAATAGAAAAAGCGGCACACTATTAATATTACAATAAATTGTTATTACAAATTTATATGAAACTGTACTTTTTATTTAGATAAAAGATTTTGGACTAATATTTATATTGTAAATTAACCCCCAAATAAAAATAATCTAAACTACTGTTTGTCTATTACTGTCATTCCTCCCTTCGACGGTTCATCTCACAGTTCGGTTCACCTGTAAATTAACCCAGAATGATTAAGATGGATCTTCATCCATTTTAATAATTCTGGGTTAATTAATACATCTTCATGTATTGTTATGGGCAAGACCAAAAAAAAAACAATTAATTTCTAACTGATGGAACCAACCGTACTGCAACCGATTGCTTCCATCAGTTACATAATATAGTCCCGCGGGTGTATCCCCGTTGGAAAATGGCTCGGCCGCGCCATAATGAGCGCGCGATTGTCGTTGCTTTGATTTAATGACTCGAAATAATAGCAATCAATGCGATCGCTGAACGACTCCCGATATTTTTGCGATGCATGCACAGGGTGTTAGGAATTTGAGAGGGTTAATTTTGTCGTGAGTCATGATGAAATTGGAATAAGTTGGTTGGTACGTACTGTTGAATACGGAAAGTTAAGATTTCCCAACTCGTGGTACAAAATCATGGAATGATGGAAATCATACGTGAGTGTTATGATCAAAGTCAGGAAATTTGTAAAATACCTACTAACAGTACCTAACTATTTGTTAAACTCAATTTTACAATAATTAAAGTTTAAAGTACATAATATTTTATTGTATAATTACTTATAGTTTAGGATTAAGAGTTAATTTTTAGGCAACGTTTGTAACTAAGGAGATCAATACCCAAAACTATCAATTATCAGCTATCAATTTTCTTTTTTTAATTAAAAATTTACTCAACTAACTTCTGCCCGCGGAAAAAGTAAGTTTCTGTATTACAAGGATAAAAATTATCAGTGTTAATTCAGGAAATGGTATAATTATATATCTATGGGCCATTTCCATCCAAATCCGTTCATCAGTTTACGCGTGATTGAGTAACAAACATCCAGACATCTACAGAAATTTTCACATTTATAACATTCAAAAAGCAAGATTAAAAACACCCTGTATCGTTCGTCCTCGTTGACATCAGCCCGTGTAATGGAAGCGCATTATTTTACGTCTAATTAATTTACGATAATGCACTGAAACACCATTAAATAATATATTATTGTCATCAATCGTAATTTTACATTAATTTCATTATATTGCTATCATTTCGACTTTTCTGAATATTTAATTATTACTCATTATTGTTAAAATTTTATCTCTTAAACAAGTACGATCTTATTAAGTTCTCTAAAATCTATAGTTTTTAATTGGTTTTAGGAGTCTGCATTGTTACTTTTCGGCACGAATATAATTAGAAAATTATATTTTAATGAAGTTTCGCTCATTTTTCTGAAGCTAAACAGAATTGGAAATGTCTATTGTTGAAATCTCAGATAATCTCCTGCCAAATCTCATTGTTATTGTCGTGTGGGATCCAAAATAATAACAACCAATAATAAGTTGACGTGACCAAATTGACAACAGATGAAATTAAACAGGCTTTTAAAAAAATATTCGAGCTATCGAATATTTGTTTATATTTCTTTTATTTATTTTACAAACATTTTATTTTTGAAATAGTATTCAAAAGTTTACTATTCAAAAGTATAATATTTAAAAGTAGGTACTTAAGTTGTATAATATTAAATTAATATAATATTATTAAAAAAATAGAATAAATACAGAAAATTGTAGCCCATTGGCATCGGGAACAGTGTCCAAGCTACCAGTGGTCAGGGCTCATAAGAGACGAATCGAATTGGAGTAGTTTATATTATTTTTATTCAAGTCATCATTTACTGCTTGGAGTCCTGCCCACTTCGCAAGCTAAGACGACCGTAACGATAACTTAGAAAATATTGGACAACCATAAACATTGACAAAGAAATATTATTTCCTAACTTGTGCGCTCACAAACGAAAACGAATTATTGTTTCAACAAATTATTTTCTGGACATAAAACTCCCAATTGGCAGAGATATAGTAATAAGCATTGAAGATATCTACTTATCGGAGATACGGAACCAACAAGCCGTGGCGCAATAAACCAATAAAATAAGAATATAAATAAAAATAACTGCTGTGTTATAAATAATGTTAGAGTACTACTTGTATAGGGCTGTATATCACTGGGCTCAGGGTGGCGTGTCACCCGTCTGAGTTATAGCGTCACAGAACATAAAATATACAACAAAAACTGTTGTTCTTCCAACAGTTTTGCCCCATATTAAGAATGAGCACAAACAGAATGTGGATTTGGAACAGGGGCCAGCGATATCGTGGAGGCGACACGCGACTAAAAATATTTGGAGTAAGTGCATGATGTCTGCATAAAAGTTACTGTCTGCACAAAATTATTGTTTATACAAAAGCAATAACTATGTGAAGGTAATATTTTATATTTAAAGATTTATAGGCAGCGAATCTTGAAGTATGTATCCAGAAGTAGAAAAAAAATCCGTAACTTTAGACACGACACATATTAGGTTGTAAGTACATCGTTTTTTTAAATTTGTTCACCATCCTTGGAAATCTCTGATCCTACCTCTCGCTCATTTCTACTAACTTTTAGAAACAATAGAATTTTTTTTTAGAATCAAATGTCAGTCGTGTTCTGTCAAAACTCCTAATAATACATATTTTTTGACAATTATTGTCAATGTAATTTATGTATTTAATTATTTTTATTTTTATAATTTGTGGTTACTGATATGGGAATTAACTCCTAAAATAAATGATTATTATTATTGTCACTATTAGCATTGCAAATAGATTTTTACATTTTTTAATTAGACGAACTGGCTTTAAAATGATAAGCAATGATGCTTAAGTCTAGACTTAGACTTTATGTTCTTTGACTGTCTCAACGCCATAGCCACTTGAAATGCTTCCCTTACAAACAGCGACTCCACGTCATCCACCAAACCACATCCTCGGGGCCGATTCAAGCCCAGTTCACGGGGTAATTCGTTATTTTTATTGTTTTTTGTTATTATGATTCTGTCCCCTGGATTACTGTCCGTGATACATGGGCAAGCACTGGATGCGTTTAATTGCCCCGGACGCTTTCCCGGAACGCGATAAATAATAAGATTAAGGTGGAAAATAGTGGATTTGGCTGTTTATAATATGGGCGTTACTTACCCTTTATGTTTTTGTGAGCGGTTGTGTGAAGGTGAATGGTTTTTTGAGGATTTTTTTTTAATATTTTTGTAAAATAAAAATGGTTATGTTGCATTTTTTTTAAATCTTTAATCAGAGGAGTAAGAAGTATTTGAGGGAGACTATTGGCCAGTAGTGGACTAGCGTAGGCTAGGAAAAAAACAGTTTTATTTGTTTTGGTAATTAATAATATTCATAATATTCATACCTTAACTAAATACTTTTATTTAAAAAAATATAAATGCTAGATCTAATAATTGAATAAATTATAATGAATTACAGATGCCTACGTTCAGCAGTGGGTATACGTTAAGCTAGGCAGATAGTTATGATGATGATGAATTGAATAAAAAAACAAAGAAGAAATAAATTTATTTATTGTACAAAAACATATGAAATATGATATTATTATGATATTGACTAGCTTACAATCGATAACTTTGTCAGTTTTAACACTTTTTAATTATGTAAACAGTTAAAAAAAACCAAACCATACCTAAATATCTAAGTTCGCTTTATACCAGGAACTTAGGTAGGCATTTCTAATGAGAAAATCTCAATAACATTGCTCGGACAAAGGACATCAGGATCTACAATAGCTGTAGAAGCGCATACTATAATACAAATCTATAAATAAAAAACTGCCTCGTTGTTCTAGTGGTCGCAAGTGCGACTGCTGTGCATGAGGTCTTGGGTTCGATTCCCAGGTCAGGCAAAGTGTTATTGGGTTTTTCCATCAGGAATTTCTCAGTAGCAGCCTCGGAGTCTGGATTTGTGCGCGGTTGATGGCAATAGGCTCGCCCCCTATTACATGGGACCAAAAACATAACTGGCGAAATGTGGGTGTACTAATGGGTACACCTTTGCCTAACCCTTCGGGGATTACAGGCGTGATGTTATGTTTATGTTATAAATAAAAAAATAATAATAATATTAGTTAATAAATAGTCATTCATATTATAGTAATTTCAGTTGCACCCGTACAGAATATAGGTACACAAGGCGCGTGAACGCCATCTATCGAGCGAGGGGACTACTTTAGCGAGACGGATATAAAAAAAAAATCTTTTGCTTAAAATTTTCTTTCTTATTCTTAGCTTAAATTTTTTTTTCTGATGTCTTTTTTTTTAATACGTCTATGTCATATATATTTAATTATTTTGCAGTTTGTATACTTATGTGCAATTGTATTAGGTACTTTTACCTTTTAAAATGTTATTATAATAGTGATTTCACGCTGATTTATTAAATAAAACTTCTTTCGATTTGCATTAATTATGTCACTTTTGCAATAACAAAAACTTTTACTTTAATACCAATACCACTATAGGACCAATTATAAACGTCAATGAGAATACTTATGTTAAACCTTGTTTAAAACAACAAAAGCATGAAATCGAGATGCCAAATAAAAAAATAAAAACCTGTAAACATTTCCATAATTAGCAAAGTTAAGAAGATAAAAGGCGAAAAAATCAGTTGTTTCGCCTGAAAAAGTTAAAAATAATAACAGGCCGGGTCACAATTTGAAACAAAACAGGCGTTACGATGTATTTGTAGGTAGTATCAGGCCTTCTCATTAGGGTGCTGGGATACGCGTATTTGTATGAACAGGCGCCTACAAAAGTGTTTGTGAAATATAAATACATATAATAAATAAAAAATGTTTAGTTAAGGCTTCCGACTCTCATGCATAAGACTGTGTGAGGTGACGTTTTTTGTTTCATAATTATGTACTTTCTAACTTTTTCTTGGACATCACTGACATCGGTGAAGGAAAACATTGTGAGAAAACCTGGGCGTATAATTAAGTATATTATAAGTCTGAAATCGCCAATCCGCTTCGAGCAAGCGTGCTGATCAATGTAAGACAGAAATTCACGCGAAAATGACGCACATAATTTAAAAAGAAAGTGCCTTATCTGTATGGGAAGAGGCATTTGCTCTGCAGTGGAATAGCAATAGGCTGGTATTATTATTTACTAGCTTCTGCCCGCGACTTCGTCCGCATCAAAGTTGATAACTCCATACAAACTTTGGACCCCCGTTTCATACCTACTCTTTGGGATATGGGTAATTTATTTTGAAAAATCGTTACTTAGCGGACTTCTACTAACTAACATAAACTACCTTCCTGCGAAATTTTCGATATTTCGTGATGAGTGCTTTCGCTTTTGTATGTTTATTTAAGGTATATTGAAATTACTTCTTTCCAAAATATTATGAAGTGGTATCAAAATTGACTTATTCTTCGATCCCAAACCATTGAAACGCAAGTTCCAATACACTACTGTCTTAATACTGTACCTCACATTGTAGCTTCGATTATTTAGATATTAGATTCGATAGAGCATCTGAAATCAGAATCTGACTTTCATGTTTTTGAAAGAAAGTATGAGCAAAACCCTGTAAACATAGACTTATTTAAAGTCTAAGCAAAGTTTTACCGTCTTAAATCACGATTCATCGATGATTTTAGATATTATCTTTTTTAGGGTTCCGTACCACAGTCGGCAAATACGGAACTCTTATAGGAGAACTTTGTTGCCCGTCTGTCTGTCTGTAAAGACCCTTTTCTAAGGAACGCGTGGAGGTATCCAGCAAAAATTAAAATTAAATACTCAGGTCTGGGGCACGCCGCAATCGCGGCGGTAAGACCCCTCTTTGAGGAGTGACTGGAGAGGCGCCACGGCGTCCTCACCTCTCGTCTGACGCAGGTCCTCACCGGACGCGGTTGTTTCGGGAGGTTCTTGTGTTGGATTCAGCGGAAGAAAACTCCCGGGTGTCACCACTGTGTGGACCGCCCGGAAGACACGGTGGAGCATACGGTGTAGGTCTGCCCCGCCTGAGCAGAGCACCGCCGTGTCCTCTCGCGTCCGGGCCCTGGTTCAGGCCATGCTCCCGAGCGAGAGGCAATGGAAAGCAGTAACCTCCTACTGCGAAGCAGTAATGTTAGTGAAGAAGGACGACATCCTCCACCTCACTCCCCAGCCACCGCGGGAGACCCCCAGGGCGTCGGACGTTGCAAGACGTTATCCTAGTGATGGGTAGCTCGTCGTCCAATCAAGGACCAGGCCCGAGTCCACAGGGCGTATTGTTCCACGCGCGTTTCAAAGAGCTGTCAGCACAGGGACGGGGCCCTGACAGGGCCAAACGCCTGTCGGAGTCGCGGGAAGTCTTAACAGGATACCGTGGCCCCGGAACGCAAAGACAACAGAAGGAACAGGGTGGTCTCTTCCGCCCCATCCAGGGCAGAACGACTCATAATTATGATGATTTTCACCACCCAAAAAATAATACTTTGGTGTGCAATGACTCATGCCAGCAGTGAAAAAATTAAACTTCTAAGTCACCGCAAACTAAAGACGGGCGCTGTAGTAATTGGGCCATCATATAAAAGGACCACCACACTTGCCCTGAGTGTCTGCGGGATCTATAACTCCTCATTTGGCTAGGTTACGTTTGCAGCGGCTTACTTGAGTGCGCAGTCCATTAAGCGCTTTCCATATAGGCCACTAAAAATCTCAACAGAGTGCCATGTGTTCCTGGGGTTGAACTCTTTTTGGTGGAAGTTGTGTGATGGTGGGTGCCGACGTGGTCCTGTATGGCCTGTGTGCATCGAAGAAAACTCTTCCGACTCTTGAATCTACCCAGAGCTACCTGCATATTGATAGAGGGGATGTAAGGAAGCGGATTCTTGATTTGTTTCATCTGTGCATGCTACATAGATAGCTTCGAATGACAGATGGTGCAATTCCAGCCAATAGGAAGAGTTTATTGAGCAGTCAGTTTCAGGCAGCCCCGATATAATTTTACACGTCTCGTTAAGGATGATATTGCTTTTTGGTCAATGACACACTGAACACGCAAATTGACCAGCAGAAGGAGTATAAATACGTAACAGTTGTGCGTAAAACATCGGGTGCTGCTCCCTAGTTGGTAGAATTAAGGTGTCATAGCAGATGATTTTTTGATTGGTGTTGTTGCAATGTAGGTATATAAAAAGTAAGTGCTCTGTCCAATATAACACCAGGGTACTTAGGGTTCTTCTAATACTATACGTAACTTCCTCGCCACGAAATACTAAGTGTCCTGTTGGCGAATCTATTGTTAAGATGGAAAGATTCATGTCTTGCAGCACAGCCGCGGTAATAAGTAATCTAAAAAATGTAATGCCATTTAGAAATTGATTTTAAAGCTAGTGGAATATGTTCCATTTACGGTGCCTATGAAAAAAACTCTGCCTGCGATCACAGTCGCTTCATCAAATCAAGTACCCAGAAAGTTTGAAGTCTGTAAGACATTCTCCGACAGGAGAATGACTGCAACAGATTTTTTAATTGATTTTCGTGCACTTCCGGTTGTTGCCAAATTCTTTATATTTAGCCATTGAAATAGAAGTATTCTTTTTAGTACCTAATCACTCATCTTACACTAAGATCTTTTTATAAAAGAATTCGGAAGCGCAACGAAAGTAATACTAATTACCTACTACTGCGTTAAAAAATTACACTCGCCACTCCTCGCTAATATACGTCCGCTGGTATTCCAGTAGTATACTTAAAATGTTTGCAGATAGGCCGCCCGTCACTTGTTGAGTGTTGAGCAGCTCGTTGTAGGTATAGCATAATGATTTTGATTTCAAAGGATAAATTATAACTAATACCTAACTGCAGTATTGTATGTACCGTTGGTGTCGTTCTATAGCAATCCAGCAGTAAAATGTTTAGGATTAATAGCCATAATGCGATAATCCTTACCTACACACATTTATGTTTAATCCCATGTAAAAGGGCGCGAGCCTATTGCCATCTACCGGGCACAAAGCCAGACTTCGAGGTTGCTATTGTGAAATTCCTGATGGAAAAATCCAATAACACTATGCCCAACCAGAAAATCGAACCCAAGACTTCATGCTTTGCAGTCGTTCAAACAGGCAAAAATACTTTAGCTGTTGATTTATGTGTTGTGTAACTATGCATAGATATTATTTTCTGCATTAATATTTAAAAAGTACGTTAACAAATCAAAGTTGTGATAGAAACATGCACTCCTATTTTTTTTTTGTTAGGAAATGTCTTTATTCAATTAAAAAACATTAAAAAAAAATTGAAAAAATACAAAAAGTAATGTGAATATTGAGGACCGAACTTCCGCCCACCGTTTCGCAAGTTGGTCGACGAACCATTAGGCAATTTACATTGATGACAAATGACTTGAAATAGCCGTTCTAGTTTTCCATAATTGACTGCTTAGCTTCTTGAAGGTATAGCGTGATAATAACTATTTTACAACTTCAGTCTGCAGCTATTTATAATATTTTTACATTTTGTTTCGTCTTTTTTACAATCCTTTGGTAAACTGTTGTAGTCTGCTAATCCCCCAAAGCAAAAAGCGTGATAATTTATAGCCTATGTTCTAATTTGGCCACTGTGGAATATTCATTTAAAATTTGAACAAAATCTATCCGGCAGTTTTTGCGTGATGCTCCAACAAACAAACAGACAAACAGACAAAAATTTAAAAAAAAATATTTTCGGCATAAGTATCATTCAAAGACCCCTAAGCATTTTTTCTTTTTCAAAAATATTAAATGTACAGTTTTGACGTCTCTACGATTTTATTATATGTATAGATTTTATTTTATAGAATTTTTTTAGGTTTTTTACTTTTACAATATAATATTATTGAATTTGTATTCATTTATATTTTTAACACTAAAATAATAAAAATAAAACCTTAAATTACTGTTTAATTTTCTTAACATTTTGTTAAAACAGCATTCCGCTCGAGCGTACCCAGTATTATAAATCCGGTGTAACGCTCATTCCAAAACGATAATTAAGCGACAGCGGCTCGTTGTTCACAAAAGGTGCCTAGTTTATTGCAACGTATGTGTACGCGAGCGTCCTTTTTGCATATCCCCTCTGTATATGAGGAAAGATGTATCTACTGATGGTAGGAATGGCCTTGTATACATATATACGTAAAGACGCTTTAATTAGTAACATTTTATAATTGGGGTCCCAAGCGTCAAACAGAAAAACGAAGTTTTTTGATGACTTTGCGTCCGTCTGTCACAAAACGGATGTTGCGACAATGTCAGATGTACGATTGTACGCCCTCTCAACAAGGAAGATCTGCCCCGGGAGAGCGGCCACCGCTGCCGGCCAGCTTGGGACAAGCGGATCCTTGTGCTCCGCCGACAATCCCTGCTACCTGTGGGGTAGTGCACCGCCATTAATGACTATGTTTATCTTCATAATGTAGTTCATTAATAAATAATTTAATCTCAAGACAATTGATAACTACTTAACAACAGACATTGAAAAAATATATTTATTCTAATTAACTTAATGAGTACCTTTATTTATGAGATTATCGATTAGTCCGTTCTGAAGAAATAATAACAAACAAGACTATTACTGAGAACCCAACAATACCTTAGTGAGTTTATCAACAAACGGCGAAAACATTATCTAATGAGTCAAAACAATGCGCGGGCGCACCTTATAACCACAACAAAATGTTTCAACACCTCAGTTACCGACTATCGTTCGTAGCGGAAAGACGTCTCCAAAATGTGCAGTACATTCCTTGACCCCGAAGCGATATTATCAGGCAACGAGCAATGGATACAGCTCGAAGAAAAGTGGGGAAAACCGGTCGACTTAGAAACTGAAGAAGACCATTCTCCAGGGAAGCTACAGCCTGTCTTCAGCACCTTGGACTTGATGAAGACTACCTTCGATTCTTCGTTTCTATTCAAGAAAGTTCGTAGGAAAGTTGGTAGAAGGCTGTCGAAATCAGGAGTCTTAGACTACCAAGACTTCTTGCAAGAACTTCAAGAGAAGAATCAGAAGAAGGAGTTCTACTTCATCAACGGACAGATACTCTCAGCAGCTTCCGTAGAAGAAATATGTGACACGATTGACGACATCTTCAAGTCTGTGGACAAGCTTTCCTCGGCGACCAGTACTGTCCGCAAAAAGAATACTCTTCCTGAGAAAGTGAGCTGCAGCATATCAGCTGAAGACTTGTCTTTCGATGATACTCCTACAGAAAAAGAAAAAAGTGATGGAGATGACGTGGAACGCTACATTGATGAAGCTTTTGAGAAACTGAACCACTTGTCCAATATGACAATGGATAATGTTGATGACGTCACAAAGGAATCAGTGACGACACTTGTGAGGAAGTTCAGCTCCATCCTCCGCAATCCAGCAGTGAACTGCAACCCTCGAAGGCAGCGGCAATGCTGTAACAAGTTCAAGGAGTTAGCAGAATTCTGGAAAAGCCATGCGTTTTCTGAAAGTGAGGCTGGACATTGAACTAAAGTGATTAGATGTTGGTATTTCAATTGGAGGGTACTTTTTTGTACATCTGTGGTTTTAGTTGTGTAGTATAATGATGACAAGATACTTGAGTTTCTATGGCCGTGGTGTGGGTTTGAATTTTTTATGCTGAGTAAGTACAGTTAAAAGATAACGTAAGCCAAAAAAAACAACTATTTAGGAGATTGCAAAATAATGCATTATTTTTCATTTGCACTATTAGAATACAATTTTATGATTTATGTTCACTTCAAATTAGATCTATTAGGGCCGATATTTCAATCGTTAGATAACTTTTATTAGAAGAATAAGTATGGCTGTTTGGCATAATTATTTTCTATAGAAAAGCTGTCAAACTGGTCTATTTATACCTATGTTGTGTATGTTAGAATTTAAACGACGTTAATATACGAAGTAAGTAGTATGTTATTTGTGTAAAAAAGTATTACAATATATGAGCACCAAATATATGTATGTGAGAATTCATTTTGTTTTGTTATAATTATAAGATTGATACCTCATTACCAAAGTTTATTTATGATGTTTTGAAATAATTATTATTAAATATATTGTATTTAGGTATAATGTCGGTAATTTTATATTATAACTAATTGATGTATGTAGATAGATTAGTAAGTGTGTTGATGAAGACAAAGATTGTAATATAATTCGAATTATAAATAGATTAATATTGCAGCAGTGTTGTGGTTTTAATATTTCCTATTGTGGGGTACATTGAAATATAGTATGATGTTTGTTCGTTATAGAATTTTTTATTATGTGTTTTATCGAAAACTGTAATTTTATAATTACTGTAAACTGACTTTATTAAATACTTTAGGTTTGTGAATATTTATTGTGAAAGGTTAAATAAAATATGAATTTTAATAGTTTGTACAAACAAACTTAGCATGTTATTGTACGCTTTAAATAAAATGTTTCCAAATCAAAGTTTAGTTTAATTTACGCATTTCTTACGCATCTAAGAATCATGTAATTAATGCCTTGGGAGGTAAGTAAGGCCATATTTTGACTACTGAAGGTCGAAATTACAACAAAGATTTGTTCAGTTACCTATATTAATTATAAAGTGGGTTAGTTATACATAGCTAAAGTTTTTTGTAAATACGTAACACATGATATTGGTGGGCCTATATTTAGGTATATAATATAACACTAAGCCAATTCTCTTGGAAGAGTTAGGGATGATTCTCATTAGAGCGGGCCGTGCCCGGGCCGTGGCGTGGACGAGCCGACGTGGTATTGAAGTGCGTCGAGAGGGCCCGGACGGGACACGGATAATGCACTGTGTAATATAAATTGATTCATACAAAATATTTGTAACAGATTTAAAACCGTGCCCCGTCCGTGCCCCGTCCGGGCCCCGCCCCGGGCACGGCCCGCTCTAATGAGAATCATCCCTTAGGGAGAGGCGAACATCGGTACACCCACATATCATACATTGCTCAAGATATTAAAACTATTTGCCTGTCCATTTTCTTTTGACAGCCCTTTGTTTTCTAGCCACTGCAAGTTACGTTGCCAGAAGCACTTGTGTTTGTGGACTATAAAATCCTCTGCGTACGAAGTTTCTTATTGGGCTCGGCCACCACCGTAACAGAAATTCATTCGGAAGAATTATCAACGTTATTATTGCACGAAGACCACGCTTGGGGCACAGCTGTTCACAAGTTAGCAAAATAAACAAAACACAAACAGACAAATATTCATGACATAAACAGAGTCGTTACCGAGCTATTACTTAACTAGCTTCTGCCCGCGACTTCGTCCGCATCAAAGTTGATAACTCCATACAAACTTTGGACCCCCGTTTCATACCTACTCTTTGGGATATGGGTAATTTATTTTGAAAAATCGTTACTTAGCGGACTTCTACTAACTAACATAAACTACCTTCCTGCGAAATTTTCGATATTTCGTGATGAGTGCTTTCGCTTTTGTATGTTTATTTAAGGTATATTGAAATTACTTCTTTCCAAAATATTATGAAGTGGTATCAAAATTGACTTATTCTTCGATCCCAAACCATTGAAACGCAAGTTCCAATACACTACTGTCTTAATACTGTACCTCACATTGTAGCTTCGATTATTTAGATATTAGATTCGATAGAGCATCTGAAATCAGAATCTGACTTTCATGTTTTTGAAAGAAAGTATGAGCAAAACCCTGTAAACATAGACTTATTTAAAGTCTAAGCAAAGTTTTACCGTCTTAAATCACGATTCATCGATGATTTTAGATATTATCTTTTTTAGGGTTCCGTACCACAGTCGGCAAATACGGAACTCTTATAGGAGAACTTTGTTGCCCGTCTGTCTGTCTGTAAAGACCCTTTTCTAAGGAACGCGTGGAGGTATCCAGCAAAAATTAAAATTAAATACTCAGGTCTGGGGCACGCCGCAATCGCGGCGGTAAGACCCCTCTTTGAGGAGTGACTGGAGAGGCGCCACGGCGTCCTCACCTCTCGTCTGACGCAGGTCCTCACCGGACGCGGTTGTTTCGGGAGGTTCTTGTGTTGGATTCAGCGGAAGAAAACTCCCGGGTGTCACCACTGTGTGGACCGCCCGGAAGACACGGTGGAGCATACGGTGTAGGTCTGCCCCGCCTGAGCAGAGCACCGCCGTGTCCTCTCGCGTCCGGGCCCTGGTTCAGGCCATGCTCCCGAGCGAGAGGCAATGGAAAGCAGTAACCTCCTACTGCGAAGCAGTAATGTTAGTGAAGAAGGACGACATCCTCCACCTCACTCCCCAGCCACCGCGGGAGACCCCCAGGGCGTCGGACGTTGCAAGACGTTATCCTAGTGATGGGTAGCTCGTCGTCCAATCAAGGACCAGGCCCGAGTCCACAGGGCGTATTGTTCCACGCGCGTTTCAAAGAGCTGTCAGCACAGGGACGGGGCCCTGACAGGGCCAAACGCCTGTCGGAGTCGCGGGAAGTCTTAACAGGATACCGTGGCCCCGGAACGCAAAGACAACAGAAGGAACAGGGTGGTCTCTTCCGCCCCATCCAGGGCAGAACGACTCATAATTATGATGATTTTCACCACCCAAAAAATAATACTTTGGTGTGCAATGACTCATGCCAGCAGTGAAAAAATTAAACTTCTAAGTCACCGCAAACTAAAGACGGGCGCTGTAGTAATTGGGCCATCATATAAAAGGACCACCACACTTGCCCTGAGTGTCTGCGGGATCTATAACTCCTCATTTGGCTAGGTTACGTTTGCAGCGGCTTACTTGAGTGCGCAGTCCATTAAGCGCTTTCCATATAGGCCACTAAAAATCTCAACAGAGTGCCATGTGTTCCTGGGGTTGAACTCTTTTTGGTGGAAGTTGTGTGATGGTGGGTGCCGACGTGGTCCTGTATGGCCTGTGTGCATCGAAGAAAACTCTTCCGACTCTTGAATCTACCCAGAGCTACCTGCATATTGATAGAGGGGATGTAAGGAAGCGGATTCTTGATTTGTTTCATCTGTGCATGCTACATAGATAGCTTCGAATGACAGATGGTGCAATTCCAGCCAATAGGAAGAGTTTATTGAGCAGTCAGTTTCAGGCAGCCCCGATATAATTTTACACGTCTCGTTAAGGATGATATTGCTTTTTGGTCAATGACACACTGAACACGCAAATTGACCAGCAGAAGGAGTATAAATACGTAACAGTTGTGCGTAAAACATCGGGTGCTGCTCCCTAGTTGGTAGAATTAAGGTGTCATAGCAGATGATTTTTTGATTGGTGTTGTTGCAATGTAGGTATATAAAAAGTAAGTGCTCTGTCCAATATAACACCAGGGTACTTAGGGTTCTTCTAATACTATACGTAACTTCCTCGCCACGAAATACTAAGTGTCCTGTTGGCGAATCTATTGTTAAGATGGAAAGATTCATGTCTTGCAGCACAGCCGCGGTAATAAGTAATCTAAAAAATGTAATGCCATTTAGAAATTGATTTTAAAGCTAGTGGAATATGTTCCATTTACGGTGCCTATGAAAAAAACTCTGCCTGCGATCACAGTCGCTTCATCAAATCAAGTACCCAGAAAGTTTGAAGTCTGTAAGACATTCTCCGACAGGAGAATGACTGCAACAGATTTTTTAATTGATTTTCGTGCACTTCCGGTTGTTGCCAAATTCTTTATATTTAGCCATTGAAATAGAAGTATTCTTTTTAGTACCTAATCACTCATCTTACACTAAGATCTTTTTATAAAAGAATTCGGAAGCGCAACGAAAGTAATACTAATTACCTACTACTGCGTTAAAAAATTACACTCGCCACTCCTCGCTAATATACGTCCGCTGGTATTCCAGTAGTATACTTAAAATGTTTGCAGATAGGCCGCCCGTCACTTGTTGAGTGTTGAGCAGCTCGTTGTAGGTATAGCATAATGATTTTGATTTCAAAGGATAAATTATAACTAATACCTAACTGCAGTATTGTATGTACCGTTGGTGTCGTTCTATAGCAATCCAGCAGTAAAATGTTTAGGATTAATAGCCATAATGCGATAATCCTTACCTACACACATTTATGTTTAATCCCATGTAAAAGGGCGCGAGCCTATTGCCATCTACCGGGCACAAAGCCAGACTTCGAGGTTGCTATTGTGAAATTCCTGATGGAAAAATCCAATAACACTATGCCCAACCAGAAAATCGAACCCAAGACTTCATGCTTTGCAGTCGTTCAAACAGGCAAAAATACTTTAGCTGTTGATTTATGTGTTGTGTAACTATGCATAGATATTATTTTCTGCATTAATATTTAAAAAGTACGTTAACAAATCAAAGTTGTGATAGAAACATGCACTCCTATTTTTTTTTTGTTAGGAAATGTCTTTATTCAATTAAAAAACATTAAAAAAAAATTGAAAAAATACAAAAAGTAATGTGAATATTGAGGACCGAACTTCCGCCCACCGTTTCGCAAGTTGGTCGACGAACCATTAGGCAATTTACATTGATGACAAATGACTTGAAATAGCCGTTCTAGTTTTCCATAATTGACTGCTTAGCTTCTTGAAGGTATAGCGTGATAATAACTATTTTACAACTTCAGTCTGCAGCTATTTATAATATTTTTACATTTTGTTTCGTCTTTTTTACAATCCTTTGGTAAACTGTTGTAGTCTGCTAATCCCCCAAAGCAAAAAGCGTGATAATTTATAGCCTATGTTCTAATTTGGCCACTGTGGAATATTCATTTAAAATTTGAACAAAATCTATCCGGCAGTTTTTGCGTGATGCTCCAACAAACAAACAGACAAACAGACAAAAATTTAAAAAAAAATATTTTCGGCATAAGTATCATTCAAAGACCCCTAAGCATTTTTTCTTTTTCAAAAATATTAAATGTACAGTTTTGACGTCTCTACGATTTTATTATATGTATAGATTACCTGAACGGACAACAAATAGAAATTCATGGTTCATTAAGCAAACAACCGTGGCTTGGTTCCGTGGGTCCTCGCAGGACACGGGCCAAGTTAGTCGCTAAATCACGAGCGGTGCCTGTGGACCCCTAGATGGGGACACACGGGAGTCCAAATGGGGACGGTGCCGTTGAGGTGGTGATGGAAGTCAGGGTATGGTGATCAAAATGTGTTATATTTGAGTAAATAGCAAAATATATTCATTTAAAATGTTGGTAAGTATAGAGTACACGTATTAAAACACCCATTGCTCGTTGACGGTTCAAAACCCAACCTTGAAAAAATGTCGTTAAGACTGTGTGACTCTGTTCCTTATTCATCTTAATCTAAATACATAAAAGCGAACGGTCATGGGTACACTCACTCATTACAAAGTATCGGAAACAGATTAACGTATTAATATGAAAGGCAGAGATGTCATTTATAGTTTGTAGATGTCCGCTGAGAAAAGATTTTCTAAAATTCACCCCCAAAGAAGATGAAACGGGGTCCGAGATTTACGCGGACGAAGTCGCAGGTAAAAGCTTGTATTTTCAACCGACTTCAAAAAGGAGGAGGTTCTCAATTCGACGCGTATGTTTTTTTTTTTGTATATTTGTTCTAGGATTACTCCGCCAATTATGAATCGATTTGGATGATTCTTTTTTGTTTGAAAGAGTATTGTTCCGAATAGATCTCATAGGAATATTGTCATGATCTGATGATGAACTTTGGAGATATGGAACGGAACTCCTTATAAAATCACAGCAGAACTGCCGTAACAAGAAAAATTGCTTTGTTTATACGTGTAGTCGATGACTGACTGAAGGAAGTGGGGAGGGGGTACGTCAACCCCCCTCCTACCACTTTCCAAAATTAAATATATCGTTTGAGGTATTGTTTGAAAGGGCTTTATATAAGGATTTCAAACATTAACACACAACACTAAAAAGTGAAAAATAAAAAGCTTTTTTTACAAAAAAGATGACCGCCTTCAAAAAACTACAAAATAAAAAATTACTTTAGCTAGGAAGTCGGCGGCTTTGGTTTTGTTTCTTGTTATGTAGGTATTGCCACCGACTTCCAAGCTAAAGTAATTTTTTATTTTGTAGTTTTTATATAGCTTAGTCTTATTCATTGAAAAACTACCTTGATGTTAAAATCACAGTCACATTAAAATCTTAAAACTAACTACCGAAACTATGTCACCTAGCTTATACAACAAAACAGACTGACACATCAGTTTTAACCCAGCATCTCCTCCCCAACTTCCTCCCCGTATGTCCGTCATGTTTCGCGCACTGACCGGAAGCAGAAACTTATTCCGGCTTGTTCATGAGAGTTAGACAGTTTGTCAATTTATGAGCGCTGAGCACAATAACGCGAGCGCAGCGGATCGGACTGAAGGCAGATGCCGTTAATTGAGTTAACGTGATTAGCTATCTGTTTGTGCCGTGTTTGTGTCAAAGGGGAATTGAGACATCTTCCTACCCTCGTTTTTGGTTGGCGTTGGAAGAAAGTATGACATGACGTGTGAGAAAAAAGTTTGGCTGTGGTATAATTCAAAGGAATAGCAGCTTAGGGAGCCTCTGCGAGTTGGCTTCGGCCCTGTCGTGTGTAGCAACCTTATTCTATGTTACCAGTCTTATTTTATTTAGGTACATGTAATCCTTTTAATTGTTTAATCGATATAATAAAGATAGTATTGACTCAGCTCTCGGTGTTTAAATATCTCCTCGAGATCCCGCCTCACAGCCCGTCGTACGACTTTCAAAGATCCGGGCCCTCATTGATCCCGAGTTATTTAAATAACATAAAAATAATTTATATTTATTTAAATACATAGGTACACATACATAACATCGCACCAGAAATCTCCGAAGAGTTAGGCAGAGTTGTACCCATTAGTACCCTCAAATTTCACCAGTTATGTTAAAGTCATGCTACTGAGAAATACTGAGAAACGTAGGTATAAACGTAATATATTGACAAATAATAAAAAAACTGAAAATTTTTAGTAGGCTATCCGGAACCGAACTAGCTAGATTAGGTTAATTATTTAATAAAAATGATTAGTTTACATAAAGTTAAAACTGTGACCCCCTACGCCTGAAACGACATGTTATAATAGAAAAAAATATATATTCACATCTACTTCGTATGTAAGTGCAATAGTAGTTGTAGGGAGGTACTTCAATAAAATTATGCAAGACAATACCCCCATGATAACTTTGTGACTGGTTTGTAATAATGTTTTATAAAATGATATTTAGTTTACTTAATAACATAACATAACATAACATCACGCCTGTAATCCCCGAAGGGTTAGGCAGAGGTGTACCCATTAGTACACCCACATTTACTTAATAAATGAAAAATGTATAAATGATCATCCGAAACATTTGTAAAGAATTTTCGGAATAAGTCGGTTGTGTAATAAATACGAGTAGTTACGAAAAAAGCTGTTATAAACTAAACACTTGTCAATGGTGTTTTAGTGAAATATTAGTGATAAGTGTCATTAGTTACTGCCTCGTTGGTCTAGTAAGTGCAAAGCGCAACTGCTGAGCATGAGGGCTTGGGTTCGATTCCCAGGCCGGGCAAAGTGTTATTGGGTTTTTCCATCAGGAATTTCTCAGTAGCAGCCTCGGAGTCTGGATTTGTGCCCGGTTGATGGCAATAGGCTCGCCCCCTATTACATGGGACTTAAATATAACTGGGGGAATGTGGGTGTACTAATGGGTACACCTCTGCCTTACCCTTCGGGATTACAGGCGTGATGTAATGTTATTAGTGAAACCTTACACAGACGTACTCGTGCGTTTATAAACAACATCCAAAATATATTAATTAAAACTCAACCTTAATTCACTTTGCTAGCTATACACTAGCTCCGTCAACAACTTGCTGCACTTTAATTAGGTGTAACGCAATGTTGCGGCTGCGCCGGACTCCTAAACCCAGCGTGTTACACGACAAGTATGGCGCTTGTTTGTTGCGGAGTATCGTTGAAAAGCTATTGGTTGTAGATTCTGAGTTTATTTTGTATCTTCCGGGATGTAGTTTAGAAATCACGAGATTTATGTTAAGATTAGGTTGAAACTAAATTTTGAATAGGTATTTTTAATTATAATACGTACCACGAAAGAAGACTTGACAAGCGTCGGTAATGAGGAGCTTGCGCAGGTATGGATGGACGAAATAGTTATCCATAATTTGTGTATCTATTCAGGGATATTTTGCAGACATTTAGATTAAAATTCTTTACAAGAATAATACCTATTTATTAAGAAAAAATAAAGTTTGTGTGGTGTGTCAAATCTTTAGCCGCGTACGCACGTACGAACAAATTTGTTGCGTTACATGATACGCAACAACTTGGTTCGCACGTGCGTACCACTATCGAACATCGAACACTCTGTTCGTCAAACATGTTCGCGGCGATCCTTGTAGTGTGTTCTGTATGGACGGTGTTCGAAGAGCTTTAATAAATGTTACGCAACAAAACTGTTCGTATACCTAGATCTGGGCGGGGTGCGGGCGGGCTAAGGCTACTAAGATAGAGTTCACGACTGTTGTTCGCGAACTCGACTCGAACTATGTTTGCGTTCGTGTTCGAATATGCCGTCCATACGTACGAACCAAATGTTCGGGTCTGGTGTTTGTGTTCGCTATGTTCGTGTTCGTACGTGCGTACGCGCCTTTTTCTTTCGTGGTACGTACGTACCAGTTGTACGTGAATTGGCCCATAGAAGCTATGGTCCATCTTAATAACTTATTTGTATATTTAATAACTAAGTATTAGTTATTCGTTCGCTCATTAGTCAGTGAGTAAGTGACCTCCAAATTGATACGACATCTTGAAAACTACTTGACCTATAAAGACGGACTTTGCAGCAGGGCCGGATTAAGGAGGGTTTTGACTTCCACGCGGACGAAGTCGCGAGCAAAAGTTAATTTATTTAAAACTATATTTTTTTTATATAAATTATTGATTCGACCTATGATTATAATAATTACGACAAAAATGTGAAACTATTTATTACATGAACTATATTATTCTCATATTGTTAAAAAAGCCAAATTTATCTACTACAGCAATCATTTAAAATTCTATGTAGTTTAAAATAATCCAAAAATATAAACATTTTTCCATGTTATTTTTCATTGGACAGAAATTACAAGAGACGCCCCCTAATTTCTGTTGTCACCTCATTACCCACTAAGAACTTAATGTCTTTGATGACATAAAGATGGGTGTCCACTAACGTGGTTATAAAAACGGCAACAGTGCTCCATTAGTGACATCACAGGCTCGGCCGCTCTCGATCAATTTGTGCGAAATCGCCGGCGCGAAGTGTTTTTTAATTAATTTTATGAGTGAATTTTGTTGCGGGACGAAGATGCGTGGAGTGGCTGATGCAGTTTTTTTTTTATGTGGCGAGTACCTGACTTCTGTAGATTTCACTTTGGTTTTGATTTTGGAGCAGAAAATCCTTCATGCCTTTGAGTATTTATAGCGAACTTATTAGTTTAATCAAAGTTAAATCATTTATTTCAATTAGACCATGAAATATTGACACTTATACAAAAAAATACTCGTGGTTACTTTCAAAAGTTAGTTTTTATATGGAGAAGAATGGGCAAGAAACTCTATGTATACTTACTGTTTTATAAAATAAATGTTTTACAATATGTTGTATACAGGATTAGGTACGCGTGATTACGATGTACCTTACATAAAAACACACACAATAATCAATGTATAGGAACGCTAATTATTCTTATTGGTTTTATCTGTATTATTTTTCATTTAAAATATATTTTACAGCTCAATATTTCCTAAACAGATTTCTACCAAGTTAAATGGAAACTCCGTTCCCTTTGTACCAAGGAACGCGCCTCCCTACTACTAAAAAAACTTCATCCCTAAAAAAACAACACATGTCAGCTCCATTCAGTCACTGTCCGCGCGACATTGTCGTCGTCGACGCACTAATTCAATACGGCCGACGTAAGCCATTTGCGTTCGCGCTTGACGCATCGCCCGTGAAAAAATCAATTACGATTTTTTGATAGCCATGCTGACCGGCGGTGTGGTGTGGAGGTGGCTTTATTTAGGGATTTATTTACTATAGTTTTTTTTTTTATTGTAAGTCTTTTACTTTAGGGCAATGTATGATCGAACAAGCGATTTGGTTTACAGACAATAGTAATTATCATTCTGCTACATAATGCCATTCATTATTATTTTGAGTTCACGTTTTAAGCTTGTGATGTCTAATAATTTTAAAGCTTATTAGAGTAATTTAAAAGAATTTACACACTCGAAACATTGTTTACAAGTTGCAAGTTTACTGCCTGTATTAAAACCAAATTATAAGACAAACAAAATATTCCAGTATCTTCCTATCTAATTACCAAAATACATGAGGTAGTTTTGGATACACGTGGGTCAATTTTTTTTAACGACCTTGCTTTATCCACCTTTTACTGTTTTATATTAAAGTCAAAGTCAAATCATTTATTTCAATTAGGCCAATATAAGGCAGTTTTGAACGTCATATACAAAAAAAGGTTTGAATCTAGTTGCCCCTTCCTAAAGGTAGTTTTGTATGGAGAAGAATGGGCAAGAAACTCCATACGTACTCTTTTAAAATAAATATTTATCCAACATTTGCATACAGAATCATACATAACACGTGAATAATTTTTTAATGATCTGTAATAATACTCAAATCATATCAAATAGGGTTTTTTTAACAAAAACCAGGCCAACACACAGAGGACAGTTATAGAATTCAAATAAAATACCAGATCCATCTCCACTTTAGCCACCCCCTGACTGGCCAGTGTATTTTCAATAACACTACTCTGTCACACGACAGTTGACACTTCAATTCGCTTCAATCTAAAATGGTGCCGTCAATGCGTAAAGCCGTGTGGTAGGCAGCAAGCGAAGTGGAAGCAAAAAAAAAAAATATTTTTGCAATATATTGCCCACAAGTTGTGAAGGTTATAAATATGTGGCATTTTTTGTAAGAGGCGTAATAATTTATGGCTGTTTTATTGCGTGACAGTTTTAACAGGTCATTAATATTGTAATTAAACGAGGGTAGTTTAAGATTTAAAAATAAAATGACGTGGACTTTGTTGAATTTTGATAAAAAGTTCAGTAATAACCTTTTGCGTGTAACACTAACGTTCGATAACACCTCAAGAACTTTAGGAAATCTTTTCTTTTTCTCCCGGAAAAGAAATGTGCGGTCGGGAGACACCTGTATACAATAGAAAGAGAATAAGAGGAAAGGTCGTCTGGAGGAGGCTTAACGCCTTTTCCTTACGTGACGATTTCTGCCAGTTTACTACTGCAAGCCGCGTTAAGGAAATTAATTCCAAAAACATTAAAATTGTCATTTGAGGTTTCAGAAGCTAATTATATGAAGAAATAGCCTAAGATTCCCTAAAAATCTACCAAATCTGTCAATACAACATATCTCATCATAGCTTCATTACAAAAACGATATTCATAAATCAAAATCTGCAATAGCACCGTCAATAACAACGCAAGCGACTATATATCGTGCGCTAGCGCATTAGACACACCTGCGCTGGCCCAAGCTGCCTGATTTATGTCGAGTGCGGAACTGCTAATAAGTCTATCGGGCTAGACGAAGATTATGAGAATAGGGGCACGGATTCTGTGATCGTTTTTATGGTTTATGTCTTGTTGCTAGTTAAACAAATATTGGCAACACTGTATTTCACGCTCCCAGAGATACCTAGTTCATTTGGAGTATATTAAGAACGTCGCAGGCTAATTCATACAAGCTTTCAAGTCAAGGGAAATGAATGAACCGATTTTAATAAAACTTCCTACACATTAGCAGTATGTATGGGATTGACATAAGCCGCGTTAAACGTCGCTTCGTCGATTGACCACGTGACTTAACGCGGCTTATGTCAATCCCATACATTTTAGTCTTTTCTAACTTCGTTATCGTTTTGAGATTGTTACTTTGTCTAAGCCCCGACACATGGGTCTAAAAAAGTAGTTAAGAATACTTTTAAATAAGACATTTTGAAAATTGTGGTCAACTAACTTTTTATACTAATTATAGTGCTTATGTGGAGGAAGGTTAATTGAAATCGGTTCATTTATTTCCAAAAATTAGGAAGTTTGAAAGTTTGTATGAAGTGTAAGTAAACGCTCTTAAAACATAACTGATGCCGCAATAACCGTGGCCACGTACGAGCTAATACTAAACATTCATGACTATATTTTACGAAATAAATTAACCGATTTGAAGTAAGTATTCTCGTTTGAGCACCTATGCATTGAACAACAATCAATATTTTAACGTGGTGCTCATATCATAACATTGATTATTGACATGACAATTCGGCAATATAACAAACTAACGATTACCAAAGAAAAACAAAAGTAAAATCAGAAAATCTAGGGTACCTATTCAAACAAAATTCATTCCACCTTTTGATGCTCAAATGGGCATACTTCACCGATCTTAATGAAACTTAAGATAACATAAGCAACTAAGTCTAAAAAGTTAACAGAGAACATTAATCTCTTATATAATCACAGAGGATGACTTTTACTGACTGCCTCGTTGGTCTATTGGTCGCAAAAGCGCGACAGCTGTGCATGAGGTCGAATCGATTCCCAGGACGGGCAAAGTGTTATTGGGTTTTTCCATCAGAAATTTGTCAGTAGCAGCCTCGGAGTTTGCATTTATGCTCAGTTGATGGCAATAGGCTCGCCCCCTATTACATGGGACTTAAACATAACTGGCGAAACTAATGGATACACCACCAGCTAACCCTTCGGGCTTTACAAGCGTGATGTTATAATGTTATGACTTTTACATCTGACTCTTGCGCATGCATAGCACGTATATTGAAACATTCACACACACACAAACACACACACGCCACACACATTTAACATGTACCTACCCGCTGACTTATAATAAGCATAAAATATTATGTGATGGAGTTCTATAGCACAGGCCTAGGCTTAGTTTAGACTCCAGATTTCCCACAAATTACATTTACGTAACTGTCAACTTGTATATTTAACTTTAAGATTGTCCTCGTACATAATGTGTAATTTGTGGAGATGAATAAAACATTTTTGTTATACACCACTGCAAGTCAACATATTCTAAAAACAATTTCCTCCAAATTACAAATTCCTGATATTCTCCAAACCAGCCATTTATTAATTTAGTTGCCAATAACAAACGGTTCGTGTCGTGATCGGGCCCGTCGTGTCTCCGCCGCCCACAAATTAATTCTGTTACACTTGGCTAACGGCCCCATCACCTGGACCTCTAAGCGTCCGCCCTACATTTCTCATGTCCTTTATGTAAAGATGCTGGATGTGGCTTGTATTACTTAGAGCAAATTAATCTTATTTAGAGCAATTTAATCTTATTTAGAGCAATTTAATCTTATTCAGAGCAATTTAATATTATTTAGAGCAATTTAATCTTATTTAGACCTTTATCAAATATTAACAACATAAACTCACGCCTTTTTCCCATGGGGGTAGACAGAAACTACAGAACGCCACCTGCTACGATCCTTACATACTCCTTTCGCCTCATCTACGTTCAAACATTTTGTCATACAAGCACGCCGGTTACGAGTACTGCGCACCTGACCTTTCTGAAGAATCTCACCAATAGGTCAGCGTAGGTTTTTGTAGGGCGACCCCTAAGAGCGTATCCACTCACCTCAAAAAAAAAACATAAACAAATATTATCATTATTAAAAATTTATGAAACTCAAATTTTATCATTATTAAAAATCAATCAAGATTTTCTCAGTAGCAACTTCGGAGTCTGGATTTGTGCCCGGTTGACGGCAATAGGCTCGCCCCCTATTACATGGGACTTAAACATAACTGGCGAAATAAGGATGTACTAATGAGTACGCCTCTGGTACCTTTCTGGGATCACAAGCGTGATACGATTTTCAAGTTTGAGATGATACTGCGGCGAAGCAGACGTCGCAGACATTGGCATCAAGCCGAAAAACTACTTAGCGACATGGTCTTTTAAGCTATAACAAGACTGCTATCTGACAGACAAACTTTTTGAGAAGTTCTTAACATATTGTAAATCATGTGTTAGACACACATGATTTACAATTTGTAATCATAACGCTTCAGTTTAGCCCTGAAAACCTAATTTATGATTTCAGGGTTGGTCCCATAGTAAAAGTTGTTCATAATGATGAGTACAATGACCCATTTTAAGGTTTCAGGTATATTTTCAATTACCCTGTATAAGAAAACTATTTTTTTGACTCAAATGACACTTCCAGTCTAGTTCTACGACAAGTTTGTCTCATCAATAAATGCTGACACTGGCAGCATGTGAACACAGTCGCTTATTAAGACAAGGATGAGAAAGTTAGCCTTGATCTGAAAGTACGAATGACTTCTGCCTTTATATTAAAGCTTGTGGAAGGTTAAAAGACGTGCAAATAGACGAGCGATTTTCTCTCATTGCAAATTATTTGCAAGAAATGTTCCAAAAGCATGACATTTAATCATTTCATTAATTCACTAATTATCTTTTAGAGGATGAACAACTAGAATCATTAACAAAATTCCGATTACGGCACGAACACGACACCATAAAAAAAATTGTGTTGTAAACCGTGCAAAGAATACACTTAACGAAGCCAAAAGTTGTATATGTTCTTCCCATCACTACGATATTATTTTGCTGTGGACCATACCTGGAAACTTCTGAATACAGAGGTATTGAAGGTTTCAAAACCCCGTTTTAAAAACCCCATGACTCCTCTACTGATGGATGCACCTTAAGCGTAATGATTTGCGTGCGTTTTACAGCACCCCATAATGGCATTCCACAGGCAGGTTCAAGACTAGAACCAGTAAAAGACACACTAAGTATACAATACTAACCATCCATTGTACACTTATCAATATTTTACTCATCTTTAAATATCTACGAACTTTTTTTTGTAGTTTTACATCAAAATTGTAATTAATTAATTATAACGTAACGTAATTTATTATACGTTATTGCCGAACTGTTGCGATCCATTTACACACACGCCGAATCTATTGCTTGTAGTGATGCGCCTCTGATACTGGTGTTGGCAGCATAAGATTATTTACTTACCTACTTACTTCTTTTCCTTTTGGTTTGTGTAAAAATTTCAAATCTCAATTACAGATTTAAGGTTGAAAAAAGTGTATGTTGTGCTCCACTGCTTTGTATGAAAACAAGTCTCTTCACATACTACAACGATATTCTTGGAAGTGTGATAATAGCTAAAGTGTGTATGCTTAGTAATATACGTACAAAGTAATTATTTTTTTTAAATTTACTGTTGGAACTCGCCATGAGGTCGACTGAGTTATCAACCACTTTTCACATCAGCTTACGCGCACTTAATTGTTGCATTCTTCCCTCGAGAATCCAGCGGTGGTTAGCGTTATAGAATCAAGTATATTCCAATAATGACCACTGCACAGCGCACCACTTCCCCATCACTAAAACTCCAACGTAACACTAAATATCTAGCGGTTTTAATTTATTATCAAACTTGAGCAGTTTGTCGCTTGCACATGCAAGGGGCCAAGTTTCGATACACTGGGACCATAAATTGATAAGATTATGTGCATTCGGACTTTGATTTACGTCCCTACCATAGATAATTGGGACGAGTTTTGAAATTTACTGCATAATGGGTTGGGTTTAGAAGTTTGGGGGTGAAATCCTGTGTAGATGCATACATCATCGTATTAATCTGGTAATGACCAGGGGATTATGTCGAGGGGAGCATCAGGAATCTTCTACACTTCGCTAACCAACCGCTACATATTCAACTATTATGACTGAAGTTGACCTGACCTGTAAAAGAACAAGAACTAGATAAAAATAAAGGAATTAAAGGGAACTAAGAGAATAAGTGGGTAATACCAACCAACTAAAAATAATACAGCAAATCCTCTTCTCTGCTCGGTAAATAGACGATCTATTTAACTTCTTTAAAATAAAATTACTTACTTACAATTTTTGTTGTCAATTACTTCATATTTGCAAGAGGTGTTCGGAGCAGACTCAGTATTTTTACAACAAGACACTTCAACATTGGTTTCGTTCAGGAGACGATAGCAGGTTCTCATAAATAAAACTTTCACTATGAAACCAACTCTGAATTTAAAAAAAAATGTTGATTCCAACAAAAATGCACACGATCAAAGTGGATTAAGCGGTTATATGTAAACTTTTAGGAATACCTATTCGCAATCCAATATCAATCTACAAAATATACCTCTCATTTACCTACACTTTTTGACATAGATTGTCACTGTTGCAACAATATTTTAAACCATTTTAGTTCATAGAATTAGCCTTCATGATTTTTAATGCAGATTTCAGAGGTGGTCTCGTAAATAAGTTATTCATATTCGTGACTATTTTCACCACCTAGAACAACACTAATGAATAAAAAATCTGCCTGAATATTAAAGTACCAACTTACCCTTTTATAGACCAAAAGTACAACATCATTCAAAAGTAAGTACCACACAGCCCTAGGTAACATTTCAGCACCTCCACCGTATATTAGCGCCATATTATCGCGCTTATTACCGCGGGTATCGCGCTGCAGCCACGTGGGACAGAGTTAGCGTGGCATGTTTATGGTGCGTTGTAATTATACCTCAACTGTACGCTGTGCTCATGTTTTTTGATTAATGTGCTCTGTTCGATAATGGGAGGTTTTGGAGCGTAGATCATCATCAGGGTAGCTTTTATCTATAGTTTTTGAGTTCTGTGTGCCTTGTTTCGGCCGTCGAGTAACCGGCTTTGACTAGAGAGCATTTTTTTTGTATTTTTAAGGGGCTTGTTTAGTCAAAATAGTTTTCCAAAAACAGTGTTAACATTCGCGTTGTAATTTCAGTCACAATCTGTCAAAAATGTCTTTTATTTCTATCTACATTTTTGATGATTTTGTGACATTGATTGTCGAGGGGTTAGTTGTTTTCGTAATAAAGAACACACAAAATGTACATATTACGAGAATTTCGAGAATTCGACGCTCCTGCACCAGGAGCATTCGTCTGTGATGTAACAATCTGAGTTTCAATTTTGAGCATTACAATAAGCTACTTATTGACTGACGAGCATTCACCTGTAGTAGCAGTAGCCGCTATATGACGTATATTATTCTTAGAGTATCGATATACTAAATAATTACATTTTGTTAAATTTTTTGATTGAATAATCAGGTACGACAACCCCATCCGCTGGCGCAGTCATTATGTCATCACGTGTGCAGGTAACGGGGCATGCAGTGTAAAAAAAAATACAAATATACCAAAATTATTATCCCTAACACACCTTATTCTTAAACAACAAGCATGTAACTGTACTCCAAAACTTTACCTATTCTAACGTCAATATGCACAGTCGCTTTATCAATGACCATAATACAAATTGCATCGGTCAACAAGGGTAACCATAATTTCAAGTGCACAATCATGTTTTAACCTTTAACTGTGCCCACTGTTTTTTAAAACCCGACCCTAACTAGTGCGTGACTGATAGTGCTCCAAGTAATAATGTGTCTGTAATTACGAGTGTCGTGGGTCAGTCCGGACTATTAGTCAAAGTGACACACCCTAGTGTCAATCTGTCACTTGAGTGGGTTTTTGTTTCTTTACGTGGGTACCTTTTGAAGTGGCTTAGTGTTTTCTTTGAAATTAATTAGGATAGTTTGTTGGGGACTGAAACACAGGGAGACTTATTTTAATAGGGGTCAAAGTAACCGCGTTTTCCCTGTTATAATTAATTAGTATTTTAAGATTACTGGTGTACAGTCGTTTTTACAATAAATGTTTATTGAATAAATTTTGTGTGATTTGAGTTTCTTGACTGTGTAAGATAGATAATATAGTCCTTAACCTTCAATAAATAAAGTCATTTTTTTTGTCTACGTTGAGATAAATGGATTATACTTAAATTATATATGTACTTACATTAATGAACCTGTACACAAAACCTTAGAACCATAATAAAATTATAAAGTAAGTATGTGCAAATTATAAAAAATCCGCCTCGTTACAATAATACTAAACCTATTTTTTTCTAAAGTAAAACGTCCTATTTTTATTACACACAAAGAAAATTCGCACACATCACAACACACACATACACTATAAATAGACACGCTTTTAGTGAGAGATAAGGGTGTCCATCTGGCTTGTCAGTCCGGGACAGGGGCCGGCCGCGACGTCACTAGTAATCCTGACGCGACTTTTGACGTCGTAAAACGTCGCTGATATGTCCTGACGGGATAAGTCCCTGTGACTTTTGGAAATCACGCAAAGAAAATGTTTTGGTCTATTTACGTTGTAATTTTAGAATGAGTAACTTAATAACGGTGGACGGTATTTTGTTTGAATGTAAACAAATGTCTGGTAATAACAATATTTAAACATAACTCCTGAATAGATTCTTAATTATTAAGGAACTTTCTTAAAAAAAATGATATTTGCAAGTCAAAGGCCGTTTCCATTATTAAGCTGCAGCTTCTGTTTGGTGACAAAGTGATTTGATGAAAGAGTAAAAAAGATGGTGTTTTACCAGGTGACTTATGCATAATACACGGTGAAAAGAACATCATGACACAGACCTTGTCATAATGACTTTGAAATGTATGAAACAGATGTTTATTTTTCGTACCTGGCCAAAATCAAGCCATATTTATGATCATGTTTTGAATCTACAGTAAAAATATGTGTCACGATCCTTCATTTTTAAAACGCACGCATAATGTGTAGGTAGGTAGTTAAAAATTTAATGGTTTATTGTATTAAATACATATTATTCGAATATTAATAAAATTATACTTTGAGGAACGATTGCAATCTAATCAGTATCAATCTGTTAAAAATGTCTCCTACTAACCTATATATTTTGACAAAGATTATCACTGACATGAGATTACGACTAATAAAATTAGTATTCAGATTAAAAACTACAAATAAAATACTATAAACTCACCAAAATCCTTAGCACCTCAATCCTAAAACAATTAGCCCAACGATTTATCACTAAACGTTAATTTTTGTTACATCCAATGAGCACTAGCCACGATATTAATCTAACGCCTAACACACTAACACGACACCGGGTAAGGGTGACCATTCTTCATTAGCACAAAGGAGCCGGCCTTTTGTCTCCACTCCATTCATTCGCGATTGTTCACTACTGTGAGTGAGGAGCTTGGCGACTTATTCTGGAGACGGTGGTTTGGTCATCTGTTTCGTTTTTGTTTATTTCAATTGTTTTCATTTTTTTTCTTAGCGAAAGGTCGAAACGTCAAGCAGTTTTCGATATTTTGTGAAGAGTGTTCTTCACAAAATATCGCAAACTGCTTGACGTACTATAGGAAAGATGAAATGTGGCAGGGAGGTAGTTTATAATTAGTGGACGTCCGCTAAAATAGGTTTTTTTTTTTCATTCACTCCCTAAGGATGAAAAGGGGCTCTTAAGCTTGAATGGAAAAACTTAGGAAAAACGTAGGAATAAACTAAGTTACCCGACTAACGCGATTAACGCGAGTGAGCCCGCGGGAAAAAGCTAGTAGGCATTGTTATAAAAACCATGATGTTAAAATATTTTGATTTGATTTTGAACTTCATCTATTATATAAACAAATGAATTATATCTTGTCTTAATATTGAAATATACTTAAAACTGAAAAAAAATATGGAAAGTTGTTAATAAAACATACATACATAACACCACGCCTGTAATCCCCGAAGGGTTAGGCAAAGGTGTACCCATTAGTACACCCACATTTCGCCAGCTATGTTTTAGTCCCATGTAATAGGGGGCGAGCCTATTGCCATCAGCCGGGCACAAATCCAGACTCCGAGGCTGCTTCTGAGAAATTCCTGATGGAAAAACCCAATAACACTTTGCCCGACCTGGGAATCGAACCCAAGACCTCATGCACAGCAGTCGCGCTTGCGACCACTAAACCAACGAGGCAGTCAAATAAAATTAATAAAAACAATTGTAAATTCAATTAAACACACAAGTTTTAACAACACCTTAAATAATAGGCAATTCTTATAACATCATATTAACAAAGAAACTGTTCCAACAAAACACACGCCATATCACAAAATCAGCTAACAACGCAACACAACATTCGAAAGAAGCGCGAACCCACATCAAACTGCCAGAATACGCCCGCTGACGTCCAGACGTGATCCCTGTCAACAAATCCACAATACAAGCTGACTCGTTGTCACCCCAGTTCAACAATGCAGTGATTAATGATCACTTCTTGTATTTCACTATTGGACGGCGCTTCGATTCAAATTCAGTTCACTTGTGGATTTTTGGATGGAGACAGATGTTTGTGGAAGAAATGGAGTAGATAATGATGGAGTAACAAGTCTTCAGCAGCCTTCAGCTAACTGTTTTGTTCTTCTGCTTCCGTTTACTGTTTTTATTATCTTCGTGGGTTTGATGGTAGCTTTTATTTGGAAAACTATTTGAACCCTTGACAGGGCAGAGGAAACTAGATAAGGTAGTTTGTACTAAACTAAAATTGTGAGCAAAGTGAACAGGGTCATCATAACGAAAACTACAGTTCATGATTTAAGAGCTTCCTTTGCTATTAGTTTTACGGAGGTTATTTAAAAAATGATATTATGTAAAAAATGATGGTATGTATAAAACAACAGAATTCTTGAAATACATATTATTTTATTTGATTTTTATTTTTAAATGACTTTTCTATTTTCTTTTTGTGAAAATAAAATTAACCTATATAAGTAGTTGACTGTGATAGCCTGTAAAAAAAAATATTGATTGGTTTAAAAAAGTGTTCGCAATGAGACCGTGAAAAAAAATAGTGCATATGCATGAAACTATAAAATAATTATGTTTCTAAAGGTCGTTAAAGTTCGAAAGAGTAAGCAACAAGTCCCATCAAAATCTGTCTAACAGTAAAAAAAAATGTCAAAAACGTAATATGTTTTTAATATACCTATATGTATCGTATAAGTACCTATTCATATTTTATGCATATTTCAATAAGCTGTTTAATAATTACAAAACAGATAATTCAATTTTAATTATTTGTATAGAAGTATAGATTACAGCTATTTTCTCTATAACTCACAGGTTATTATTCCCACTCAAATCCAGACAATCAGTTCAATTAGACTGTGTACTTTGAGTGTGAGCTCAACTTGCTATTAAACGGAGCAAGTGACAAAACAAACTTAGCGCCGTGAGTTGGCTCAGACCGCCTTAAACTGGTTTACGTTGGTTTGAAGCAGTTTATACTGGTTAGGCTCGATTTAAACTTGCTGCAAAATTATTTGATGTGAAGTTTGTTCCGTGTTAGAAAACTTTTTGGAATTTAATACATGTAAAGATTATATTTTATTTTAAGTATTTTAAATGTCAATAATTTATACGTAAGCAGTTATAACAATTACCTAGTTAAAGTCTACGGAATTATTTTAAGTATCAGGCAATGACCTAGCAATCATTTAAAAAACACATCAAAGAATCTTTAAATAGCTGCAACGTCCCCAGTCCTGCACGCAGCTGCGCAGTAACTATTCCTAAGGCTACTTTATGCTATCCAATGTCTGTCGATCTTCTCCTAACATCGAACTTTGCAAAGCAACAAAGATATCGGCGATGCAATGGGCCGCGGCTAGCACGGAGCATTAAGCCCACGGCAACAATCTTTACGGGACATTCGGATACATTTGGGGACTGACATTTGGGAGTATTCGGGGACGTTTAGGACATTTGGTGTATAACTGGCATTTAGCTAAAAGGGTGTAGTGACTGGTGACGTTTTGTTTCATGGGTCTTAGAGAGATTAAAAGGAGGGACGGTTGTCGTAATCACTTATTTATAGCAGAATTGATATTACTGTTAAACTGGTGTGTTAGCGTAACAAAGTTTTATGCCGCAGCTACTTTTTACTTAAATGAAGAATATAAATAGATAGCATTTAATAATAATAATACCAGTCTATCATTGTCCCATTGTCTCTTCTTATACAGAGAAGGGACGAGCAATGATCACCACGCTTGCTCGAGTCTGATTCGGGATTACATTAACTATAAATCCAAGTTTCCTGACGATGTTTTCTTTCACTGATATTAGTGATATCCAAGATAAACTTAGAAAGTGCATATGAATTGAAAAGTTACATTGATGCCTGCTCGGCTTAGAAGCCATGATGTATGCGAGGCCGTCACGGAATTCAATGAATTAGCGTTTATTTGTACAAAAAGTTTTTTTCCTAACACAAATCCTGAAAGAAAATCTCTTATTTCCGAAACCGTGAATACACTCATCACTCCAGCCAATTACCCACAAAAGGGCAACACAATAACCGGAATCCATTAACAAATCTTTTACAGACAACACGACAAGTGGCACGGCGCGTGTACCGCAAAGCAAGCATGACAGAACAAAGTTTGTGAACCGGATTGCGTCGGTTCGGGGCGGATTAAACCGGTCCGTGCCGGCGCGCGGCGGTTAGAGGTGGTTAGAGGCAGTTAGTCAGGTGAGATCTGAGGCGCGGCACGGGCTTACTATCGAATTATTGTCTTTGTGCAACTAGGCGTTTTGTATGCCAAAGGATTTTGTTTTTAGGAATGAGTTTTGGTTTCTGTTCTGTACTTGGTTTTAGGGGATTGCATTTCTGAGATTGCATCTGTTTTTAATGCGGGATTAAGTTTCTCATTGAGTTTAGATCTTGGAATAGGAATCTTAATACGATTTAGTCTTTAGATAACATTAATAATTGTTTATTTGTGCAAGATTCGACACAGTGGGAGTTCTATATTCAGTAAACATAAATAGCAGTTTTTATGTAAGGTTACAAAATCGATATTAAACTAAAAGAAGCCGTGCCCCTTAAGCTAGAAGACCTGTATCTTAAAAAGCAGAAGAAAATTGTAAACTATAGTTAAGCACACTTTGACAGCATATCCTATCATGGACAGCTCAATTAATATACCCAACTTTCTTATTTTAAAGAAACTCCCATAGTTTTTAGTAATTTGAGACTAATACCTTGTACCGTAATCTAATCTTATCTAACAGCTGCCCCTACTTGCTCAGGATTCAAGACCCCAGCTCAATGGCCACTGGTCAATGGTCCACCATCCAAGAGAAATTAGACCATTCCAACGCTCTGCCGTAAGACGCACAGATCTCCCGATGACATCAATCTATGTAAACAGCCTCTACACAGCTCTTAAATCAATAGGTCTTTGTCCAGGTACTTGGTAGACCATCGAGAGCTGTTTGATTTAATATAATGGCTATGTGGGAACATTAGACGATCAATTGGCCATCAATTGTGCGGTTAATTTGCAGTAAATACGGAGTAATCCGCCGGCTGTCCGGGGCTGGATTTGACAATGTTATTGCATGATTGGTGCTGGGTTATGGACTTCCTAGTTTAGATGGTGTTTGTGAAAAATTGTGGGGATTTTTATGGGAATTGAACAAGTTTATTTGACAATTTAATTAAATAATGACAGCTTCGTAATAGTAGCAGCCTCGGAGTCCGGATATGTGCCCGGTTGTTGGCTCGCCCCATATTACAAGCCCTTAGGAGATTTACAGGCGTGACGTTTTGTGTTAGTTAAATAATATTGAATGACAAAGACATGAAAGAAAATATTAATTTTGTTCTTAATCGTCACCCTACTATCCTAATATGTTTTTTTTTTTCTGGGACTATCTATCAAGTATGGAACAAACACTAATATAGAGAATTTAAAGGTTTAGATAAAGACAAAAACCTACTTTAACTCAACTACTATACAACCAATTGAAAGTACCAATTAACCCAACAACACCATCAACAATTTTTCCCATAAAACCGTTCATTTAATTGATTACCGCTAATTCTGTACCCTGCAAGCGTCTACAAATTGCCGTGCAATATCTCAAGGCGACAACGGCCTATCAATAAAGGCCTTGCCAGGCCTCGCCAGGCCTCCGTCTTGCCAATACGCAGGCCGGTAAATTGAGACGGCCGATTTACGAGGCCTGGCCTGTGCAACGTATTAATTTACAATGGACAGTGAGATGTTTGAGAATGGGAAAGGATTGCAGTTGTTTGTTCGATTTTGAAATGAAAGCATGTTGTTATATTTTATTAATAATTGATTATAATTAATGCATACTTGGTCAATCTCAATGGAGCAACTGCAACTAGCAAGCACGTTGTATATTTTATAGTGTACAGTGTGTACGCAAACACAGGGGCACTTCCTCTTCTTTCACTCTCATAGTCCGACAGGACAGTAACCCCAGGCGTGGCAAGATAGTGTCACACCACCAACTTCCAAACTAAAATATATTTTAATTCATCATCATCATCATCATGTCGGAGGATGCTTACTGTTGGACCCAGATTTAATTAAGTACAAATAAATTTAGATTACTTTTGTTAGTGTGCGTTTACAAACAAACACAAAATACTTTATTTACTTTAACAAGTTTTGTACTACTTAACTAGTGTTTTTTCGGTTTGTTCTTGAAACGTTATTTTAGGTAATAAATGCTTGTGGAAGAATACTTCCCCCTTCTATAACTTATATGTATGTGAAATGACAGTACATACACTTAAGTGATTCAAGTTATGTATAGTTTTTAAATATTTTTTAAAATAAAATAAAAAGAAAACGGAATACAGTAGGTTCTTGTGTGGGACAAAACGTATTTTTTTTTAAATAACAATATTTACTTGTACAGTAAGTTGAACATTACAGCATCATCCATCTTTCTTAACTTAACAAGATAATCGATTGACTGTTTTACTCCTACACTAAAATAATGAAATACGTAATAATATTTTTATCCAAAAAAAAAAACCGAAGCTATTCTTAAGTCCAGATATAAATAGTCCATCTAAAATGTAACTAATTGAACTGACGGCGTCGATCTGATTACCTCCGAGCCGTCGCCCGGAGTCAATACTCATCAATATTCACGACGCTTCAGATCTGACGAACGGCTATTTTTAGAATGGGATTATTTTTGTTTTGTTTTTGTAAATCTTTATGTGTATTAACTGTAACATTTTTTTTAAAGTACAATATAAATAATACAAGCTTTTCCTCGCGACTGCATTTGCGTGAATAATAAAATAATCTACTATACACTTAATATTACAAATTAGAAAAGTATTTTGTTTATTTAAACTTGTTAATCTCAGGAAGCACTGATCCGATTTAAATAAATGTTGTTGCATTATGTAGTGTAAGCTACGTTATCTCTGAGTGCTATAGGCTACTTTATTCTAATCAAAGATAACGCAACTTTCCATTAGCGCAAGTATTTTCGGAATCTGATCAGTAGTTCCAGAGAATAGAGCGTTCAAACAAGAAATATTATCAAAGAAAGTATAGCTTGACTAGTTTGATTGTATACTGCTTTTTCGATTCCCAAGTCCGGCAAAGTGTCATTGGGGTTTTCCATCAGGAATTTCTTAATAGGAGTCTCGGAGACTGGATTTGTGCCCGGTTGATGGCGATAGGCTCGCCCCCTATTACAACTGGCGAAATGTGGGTGTACTAATGGGTACACCTCTTCCTAACCCTTCGAGGATTACAATCGTATTAACCAATAACCTAACCCCCACACTAACTAGCAACAACTCCTTCAATCAACACCCCCCAATAAAAAACAAAAACAAATGACGTCCCAGTAAACAAACTAGAGCCTTCCACCTGACCAACCACATAAACACTGAAGAAGAAAAGCAAAATGTATGTGGCGTATCGGCAGCAAAGCCCCGTACAAATCTGGCCAGTGGATAGCGGGCCTGATCGACAAATCCGGCAGATTACGCGCTGATACAGGGGGCATGTTTATGAGACAGCCGCCGGACTGCCGGACTGTGGCCGGCGCGGTAGGGCTGCCGGGCATTGCGAAAGGAATACAGTCGTTGACATCATTGGCTGATAAATTGAATACACAATTTCTCTAAAATACACTTTCAACCTTGTAAACTCAATCTTAATATATGTGTATATAAATTACGCGTCGCGTTGTTTGTCCAGGATGGACTCCTAAACTACTCAACCTTTATGAAATATGGCTTATTGTGTGTAATTTGTTCAAACTAAAAAGATTGGAGTTTTTATCTCGATTATTGACCTTAATAACTTCAATCCACAGTAACGCGAGGCCGAGTCAGCTAGTTAATTTATAAATAGCTGTAAAAAATATATTTTTAATTGGTTTGGAAACTATACTGCAATAAATCTGAAGAGATTTTTTGGGTATCTGTGTGTTTTCTATATGATAGCCAGTTTCATGAGGAATAGTAGGTATAGGTTATTTAACATCACTCTACGATCCGTCACGGATCACGAATAAACCTAATAACTCCACAAACGCGCTGTGCCACCATTAGACTGTTTAAAATCTTAGAAATGACTGGGAAATTCTGTCACACAACTATAAAACATACCTATCTCCCAATTAAATAGAAAACTAAAACAAATACAGTCCAGACAACTGTACACCATTTTCCAATTCAAACGCGGACACAAAAGCGATAAACTAACAAGAAAGTATCAAGAACATTTTACAAACATATCTCTTACTAGCTTATGACCGCGGCCGTGCCCGTCTGTGAATGTGACTGTGAGTGTCTGTTTTATTTTATTTTTGCATGAAACGATGACTTTTTTTGTAAATAAAAATAGCCTTAGTTACTCCTTAAAACTTCACAGCAATCTGCCAGTGAAAGTCCCGTCAACATCGGTTAAGCCGTTTCGGAGTTCAGCCGGAACAAACAAACATATATTATGATTTTTTTTAATAACAGTAACCGAAATTATTTTTACCATTGAAAGTTCAGTCAAAATCGGCCTTTCCAGCCGTTCCGAAGACTAGTCGAAACAAACAGATATATATAAAAAAAATGTTTATTTTGTACCTTGTAAAAAATCATTATGCATTTACTAAAAAGCTGTTATTTTACCATTACAAACAGACAATTCAATTTCATTTATTTGTATATAGACACGTTGAAATAAAAATGTAAATGCCCTGGCAGCCCTAACGCATCGAGATAGAAGGAAGGTAGTCCGTATAATATTTTGGCTTACAAAACGAGTCCAAGTTTTAATAGTGTACCCCATGTTTATGTTATAGCCTTTCGTATCGGAAGTATGAACCTGTCCTTAGGGACGCGCTGATGTACATCGTATGGAGTTTTTTGGATGGATTTGAATTTTTTTTTTTGCAATATTTTATTAAGTCGTCCTTATGGCCTAGTAATTAAAGCGCCTCTCATGTTTCTGGCTTATGGTATGTACCAATGTGACTTTTTTGATTTCATTGTACTTTCTATGGTTCGGTCATGTTGAGAGGATAAGTGAAAGATTATTTACAAAAGGTATTTATATGGCAGATCCGCTTTGAGCAAGTGTGATCAATGTTACGTTTATGTTATGTTTTTTATGCGTATCTAAGTAAGAGAACTATTACAAAAAAACACACATTGTTTTTTATAGCTCAAATATATAATATATATAAGCTAATTAATAAAATTGTAATGCGAACCCCGATCGTAGCGCCATTCTGCTACGGGCCTACGGCTACGCCCGAGTGCTACGGCGTAGTACCTGGCGTAGACACAACAATGTTCCCAATACTTACTTTTTTATTATTTTCACAGTTTTCTTATACATCTAGTAAAAATAATTATTGATATTGTATCAGAGACTATTATCTCTTGTAGGAAGCAATATAATATTATATATTTTAAACCAGAATATTGTAAGGCAACCAGTCTTGCAAGGGGTATCGTGTAACCCAGTAACTGGATTGTGGAGGTCAGATAGGCAGTCGCTCCATATAAAATACTGTTAGTCAGCTGCATCCGACACCAACATAGTTGAGGAAAGGGTAAGCAGATTGATAGATTATAACCACATTATAACTATCATCAAATTGCTTTCTCATTTCTCATATCAAATATTTTCTGTTATTTTTGCAAGCACATCAATATTAAACTTATTCGTACTTCTCTATAATACGATAATTATATTATTTCACCTCAAAAACAAACCAACCCAATTACCCCGCTCTCCCATTATTTAAATGAACTAAACAAACATTACATACAAAACCGATATTTACAAGCTTATTAATAAAATTAAATAAAAAACAACCAGAATATAAAAAAAAGAGAAACTAAAATTAAATGGCATCAAAAAATTCATCCGCATCGCTGTCTACTGGAAATGTGCCCAAAAGACTGGCCGCATTGCCACGTTGAATGGCAATGCTTAACCTCTGGCCAAGGTAAAAACCAGCCCTTGGGTCACGGGAAGAATCAACCAATCGTTTGGCCAACTCCTTGAAAAGGCTATGGGCACACGGACCCCACGACCCGAGAGTTTCCACCCCAAACGGCTCGAAAATATAGTTACCTGAAAGGGTACTATACTTACGCCGTTTGAGGTTTTCTGCAGCCGCAGCAGCAGCGCCAGCACAGCACGCCGAACTAGGAAGATGGGATGGCGCAAGAGTATCGACACATGTAGCGTCCCACACTAAAGGCCTACCCAACTTCCACGGAAACAGAGACATCCCGTCCGGTCTCTTGCCATCGTCGCGTGCCAAGCCGTTGGGTTCTAAGACAGCCGGAACGCCGACGGCAGCAAGAGCACGTCGAATGATGTCATTAATATTCGCATGGCGTGCTATACGGCCCGCACTTCGGCTGCACGACAAGCCGTGGTGTCCGAGACTGGTGACAACTTCCCCACAGCGACAGCGATGAGGAGAACAACATGAAGCCCCTAAACGTAAGGAAGCAGCGAGGCGGAAAGTAGTGTCGTCGAACATAGTACCAATGTTCGACGACGGTAGTGCCAGAAGCCAAAGACCCGACTCCCATTTAGCCACAGCAAGCAGGCGCGCTCGCTCTGCAGATGAAGCAGATGTAGTAAATAAGTTTTCTTGTACTACTCTGCAGAGCGGCTCATCCCACCGTCTCTGGGAAGATGGGTTGTCGGGTAAATCAGTGCTCGGGCAAGCAAGTTTCCATGCATCAATAGCCTCGGTAAAGCACGGCACATCAAAATTAACCAGTGTAGGAGCTAAAATATTCCTGATTAATTTCTCAGTACCGTGGACCGAGGATATAAATGACGGCAAACTAATACTTGAAATTTTGCGGACGCCGAGGCCTCCCATACGTATAGGAAGAGTAGCTTGGGCCCAGGCTCGGTCGTCCATTGCCAAATTTAAAATGGAAGTTAGAGTGTGGCGAATAATTTGGTCCATTTTGTCTAATAGGTGATTATGCTTCCACAAATGGGAAGCGCGAAGGAAATAGATTAATTTAGGGCCGAAACAACAGTATCGAATTATAGTGATGGCCGAATGCATGTTAATTTGGAGTAATCTTTCCGAAACGTCATTAAAATTTTGTATTTTTTCTTCAATAAAATTGGGAAAGGAATTCTCGAAGATTGGAGACCCAAGGAGACGAAGAGAGCTGTTTTCTACAATTTGGATATCAGGGGCTATTGTGTTAAATTTTGAAAGCGTCGAAAGTCTGTCGGTATTGTCAGTTAAGTATAATTCACATTTCGAAAGATTGAGGTCAAGACCTATGGTATGGAGTTCGTTTTTCAAGAAAATTAAATCATTTAAAACAGTTTCTATATCGCCTCCCAGGGTACCATCGTCAAGATACCAAACATTAAATTTGGAATTTAATTGTCTAATAATCGGATGAATGGCTAGGCTGAAAATCACTGGCCCGAGGGGGTCACCCTGTTGACAGCCAACAGCGGATTCTAAAAGGTTGTCCCGATACAGTAATTTCGATGGATGTCTGTAACATTGCCAAAGGAAACTAAAAATTTGGGGTATTTCTTTTTTAGTTTCTGCCAGCAAGGTGTCCCTATTAACTGAATTAAATGCGTTCTTTATGTCAACCTTCAAAATGACCTCTCCTTTACCAGAATTTAGGTAGGTCGACAAAGCGTGTACAGCAGCCTCACAGCCCCCTTTAGAGCCATAACCTAGCTGTAGGGGCTGAAATTTTTCCGAAAGTACCTCACCATAAAATTTACAGCAAATCTTGGCTGCCATACGACGATAAGTAGTTCCCACGGCAATGGGACGAATGCCGCCATCCTTTTTTCGCAGGGCACATAAATTTGCACCATACAAAACATCGATGACGGCCTCGTTTACCTTGCCGGAGAGCATTAGATTGGTCAAAGCCGTAAGTTCTTTCAAGAGCAACTCACCAGCTTCCCCGGCGCCTGAACAAATAAGATCCTTTAAGTGTTGAGGAGTCAGGCCGTCGAGGCCGCCGGCAGACCCACTCCGAAAAGAGCAGATGGCCGTGACCAAATCTCGACCTGTAACGGTGAGGGTATGATCCGAATTAGGGGGGTCGGGAAAAGAAAGGTCAACCGCTGGGGCAGGGTGTTTACTCTCCAGAGCCGATAGAGTATCTGGAGAACACGGTGCCACCACATCACTGCTGAAGAGAATTCTGGCTGCTCCACTAATGTCACCTTCACCTAACTTAGATTCAACTAGACGGGATATACTCCCAGAAGGAGTGAATCTAAGTGTCGAAAAATTTGGATCCAAATCATGAGCCGAAACATTGCAATTGTCTTTAATTTGGGTAGTTAAAGTTTTTTTGCTAGCCAAATTCTTCTGTACATGTAAAATTCTGTAAGGGAAGGTGAGAAGTTGTTCCCAGGCACGTTGCGAGTTCTCCCGGGCGGCGAGGCGAATGCAACCTGCTAAGTTTTGTGCAACTAGTGGTCTAGCGCCACGGGGAACTCGCTTTAGAATAGGAACAGAGTTTTTGAATTTAGAAAGGGTTTTCCAAAATGGGTCTGAAGAAGAAGTTGATGTTGTAGGTGTTGTTGAAACAGGGTCCGACAATGCACATTGGGGTTTATGAACTTTCCCAATATGCACATTTAGACCCCGCTTACCTTTAAAAAACCGGGCCTGGGTACATAGTGGGCATCTCTCCAGGATGTTTTGCGACGAGGAAGGTTGGCATACACTTAGATCCCCATCGCTGCTGCCACTAAGCATTAAACACCTTAATAATAATACAAAAATAAACAAACAGAAAAATACTAAAATAAAAATATGACACCTAATAAAATGACACTTGTCACTTAGGCGAGGCGCAGCCGCGCAGGCCGCCGAGGGCGGCGCGCCGCCGCTTTTAACCTTCTCCCTCCGACTCCTTGTACTCTCTTCAACGTGCTTCAACCGTGAAAATGTTCACGACTGGTCCCGTCCCGTTTGACAAGGAACAAATTTAGATACACTTGAAAATCACACAATAAACACTTTACTAGCGTAGCGTTATGTTAATTATAATTATTATAGTTTTGCGAAGGCGCGAGCGACGTCCTTCAGCGCTTGACGCGACATATTTTTTATGTTTTCCAGTATTTTTAAACTGGGACTAACATCAATCGCGAAGCCATGACAGATACATTTTTCAGCTCAATAAAAAAATTAATAAAATATATCAGTTCAACAGCAGGCTGTGATTGTGGCAGTAACAATTAGGCAGTAAAATACTATAAATTAAATTTACTGTTGGTATAATTACTTTTACGAAATTTTTATCTTCGATAAAAACAACTATAAAAAAAAAAAAAAAAAAAAAAAAAAAAAAAAAAAAAAAAAAAAAAAAAAAAAAAAAAAACAAAACCGATTACAATTTACAAAACAGAATAACAAAACAACGGGACAACGTAAATAAACGCCGGTAACTATCTCAAAATGTAACCAGACCCGGTCATTACGCATAATCGTTGGGCAAAAACTACAAAAGCCCATAATTATTTACAACTACCGGTGTGTGCGCACGTTTTAAAACTACCCGCCGACCGTCCCATCAAAGTCAGATAACGCGGGGAACTATGAGAAGCCTTGTTTATTAGGAGGATGTCTGTGGGATGCTGTGTTCAGAATGGGATGCTGGGAATATGTAGGGCTTTTCTAACATGTTATAATGTTGAGTAATCCGTATGTTAGTGAGTGTGTTAACTGAAATAGGATTAGGTATTTGCTGTGTAAACTATAGTGTAAATGTTACTGATAATTTAAATATTCTTGTGTGATACTTTTGGCTTTGTTTAAGTTTGTTGATAAAAATAAATTGTTGAAGTTCACAGATGTATGCTGAACATACTTATATTTACTTTAATTGATTATTATGAAAGTATGAATTTGAATTTGTCGGTATAACTATTGTGTATGTTAAGTGAATTTGAAATTGGTATAATTGTGTGTTAATTTTGTATCTATATTGTATTTATTTGTGTGTGTGATTTTGTATTTTATATTGGATAAAATAAACATGTTGATATTAAATATAACAAAAAGCACTTTTTTTTATTAAGTTTCGCCCTTTATCTTATTCCCAACCTTTTCAACTTCTGAAATGCAATGAAGCACGAAGAGTCGCAGAACATGACCTCGCAATGAAATTAATAAGAAAAGAACAGTGGAAGAGTACGAAAAAACATTATTTCCTATTCCACATTTTACCGGAAGGCAAACTATAAGTTTAATAAATTCGTATTTAGTATAATTATTAAGTATTTGTATTAATTATAATTAGTAGTACTGAAGCCACCTGATCAGTTCATCGAGCCATCGAAGAAACTTTTACCTGGGCACGCGCTGCCGTGGCCGACTTGGAAAACATTAAACAGACTCCGCACCCAGGTCGGCCGCAGCAAAGAGAATCTCCAAAGGTGGCCTTCGCAGATGGCACCAATCTTCAGTGCCTATGCAGCGTCTCTCCGCAGACCATGGCCCACCTAATATCTTGCACCGCGTGTCCAGTCACCTGCACACGTGAGGACCTAATGACTGCGTCAGCGGATGGTGTTACGGTGGCTAAATACTGGGCCAAATTTAATAAATTTATATTTATATGTATATATTTGTCATCGACACGCTAAGAAGAAGAAGAAGATTAGTATTTTCCCATTAAAGGTAAAATAAGGTTAATTTAGGTTTAGGTTTAGGTTATTTATTATTTATTTATAGTTGTTAAGGTTTTATAAATAAATAAATTAATAACAATTTGTTTCTCAAATACCCATACAACCATGGATATAAGTAATTATATCCCACGTAATATTATCAACAATAACGAAGTACCCCAGTCCGAACACGCTGTTAAGCTATATATCCGCCGATAAGGCCTTTTGTATCTCAAAATAAATAAAATAGCTTAAATATGTCCGGTCGGGGACTCAAACATGGCGCCCGAGCTCGTACGAGTCCAACAGTGAAGCGTGTTACACATATGTATGGAAATTAATACTGCCATACAACTTTTGTGAGTAACAGGTCAGACAGTATGTTTTGTATGTTTGAAGAGAAATATTTTACGTGACTGTCGTATTGATTTTTATTTAAATTAATGTCTTCAGATGTTCAGTCAGTTCGGATAAGCCGTTAGTCATTAGTCATTTATTCATAAACTCACGCCTTTTTCATGGGGACTAAAAACATAACTGGCGAAATGTGGGTGTACTAATTAATGGGTACACCTCTGCCTAACCCTTCGGGGATTACAGGTGTGATGTTATGTTTTTCATGGGGGTAGGCAGAAACCACAGAACGCCACCTGCTACGATCCTTACATACTCCTTTCGCCTCATCTACGTTCATACATCTCGTCATACAAGCACGCTGGTAACGAGTACTGCGCGCCTGACCTTTCTGAAGGACCTCACCAATAAGGTCAGTGTAGGGCTTCCTAGGGCGACCCCTCCCTGCCACTTACCTCTGCCATATACCTTAAATATGAAAAACAAATTGTATTTGAAGTTCAAAATCTAGTCACAAACTCGTCTCAGCGATATTAGTTAATGTCAAAAACGTTAAAAAGGTAGGCTGCCTCTTTGGTTGCCTCGTGGATTGGATCTCTGAAAGTGTGGGAAGTGGATTGTAGGGAAAATAAGCAGTCGCTCCATGTAATTTACTTAAAGCATAATTATGGGGTTATAATGCGGAATTTCTTTATCTTCTGCTAGCGCACGACGTATAATACTTCGACGGGCCTGTTGGTCTAGTGGTTAGCGGCCCTGACTGCTAAGCTGGAGGTCGTGGGTTCGATTCCCACCCAGTACAAACTTTGTGTGATGAGCATGATTGTTAGTTCTGTGTCTGGGTGTGATTTATCTATAATATGTATGTATTTATAAATTATATAAGTATGTATATCAGTTGTCTGGTTACCATAACACAAGCTCTGCTTAGCTTGGGATCAGATAGCCGTGTGTGAGTTGTCAAAAGATATGTATTATTTATTTATTTATTTATTATATAATTTTACTTGTTAAAGTGTTGATTAGGTTAGTGTTCTACCATACTTCCATAAAAAACAGAACAAATTAATTACTCGTAATGAAATAAACAGCCAACAGCTGCCATCGACCCTCTCGTATTACATCTAAAACTTTCCAAACACCATCAAACCGATACCAATTACAGGCACCAGCAGCAGCAATAACAATAAAAATAAAAAACTTTAATAAACAATGAAACACGACGCTTCTGCGAATTCGCCAAAAACACGGCCCCGACGCGATTACTGCCCCTTAACTCGGTATAATTACGGTCATTTGGTGTCATCTTACCCTTAACGAGATCATCAACACAGCACCAATGTTGAGCTACGAAGATTTGTGAGCACAACCCTGAAGAGAAGATTTGGAGGAAGAGGAGAAAGATGATTTTGTGTATTTTTGGAGATGATCAAATAAATATTGCCTCGTAGCGAGATAGTTTCTCTGGAAAAATATAACCATGCTCTCATTCTACGTATTCTTCCAAGCTAACTTCAGAATTCAGCCAATCTTCTAAATTAAATTGTAAATCTAAAAAAATATCCTATCTGCTATACTGATAAATACTTCATTGTTATTTTTACTAGATTTAATTCTTGTTTTTTGGCTATTTTTGAAAATATCGAAAACCTCTTGACGTATAAAGCTAAAATTTAGCAGAGAGGTAGTTTATAGTAATTAGACGTCCGCTAATAAAGGGTTTTCCAAAATTGAGCCCTTATGGGTATGAAACGGGGGTCCAAAGTTTGTCTGAAGAAATCAACTTTGACGCGGACGAAGTTGCAGGCAGAAGCTAGTCTACGCTAATATTATAAAGAGGAAAAATGTATGTATTTTTGTTAGTTTGTAATGGATAAACTCAAAAACTACTGGACTGATTTTAAAAATTCTTTCACCATTAGAAAGCTACATTATCTGCGAGTAACATAGGCTATATTTTATTTTATTTTTACACGGACGAAGTCGCGGGCAAAATCTAGTAATAAATAAATCTAGTTAGTCCTTTTAAAAGGTAGTTTTATATTAAAGTTAAATTTGAAATTAGAACAGAATCAGTGGATTTTTTTTTAAACTTACCTTAAAAAATATAATTATCTCTTGCCACCTCCATCTCTTCGGCCATCCCCCATCAGTATAAAGCTTCAAACTATAAATAATATTTTAAATTAATGCTAATGCCGCTGGTTTGCCTAAATGTCGGGTAGACGTTATAACTCAGCGCAAGCGACGCGAGCTGGTTAATGTACGAATTTGCAGAATATTTACCGTTATTTATTATGATTACCCGGGTAAAGGTGTGATCGATAAGTAGTCAAGGTGCGTGGATTTATTGTTGCGGTTAAAGTGTTGAATATGGTAGTTGAACTGAAGGTTATGTGTCATGGTTTAACTGTGGCCGGTTAGAGGTTAAATATAATTCGAAACGGTTACCGACATATAATACTAGCCTATTTTTGTCCCACTGCAAAGCTAAGGCCTCTTCTCATACTGACAGAAAAGGCACGAAAAATAATCAACACGCTTGCTAGATCAAGGCCTATCATAGTACCAAGTACCATATATTCCTTTAGGTACTGTAGAGACCCTGGCTGTTTGAGCCATATGCAAACTATTTGGTATGAGATAAATATTACTTTGATATTTTAGAATAGAAGCAGACCGTGTGTCAACGGCTAACAAGCTAGAACTAAAATTGAAAAAAAAATATTTAATGTAAAGTGAATACACAAAGTTTAATGATTAATAAGTGTTTTAATCAAGTAGATTGATTAATATATCCCGGTAAAAGTAACAACCCACGTCTGGGTTGTTACAGAATCTATTTATAACTGTTTAAACTGGCTAGATTAAAAACTGCCTCGTTGGTCTAGTGGTCGCAAAGCGCGACTGCTGCGCGATTCCCAGGTCGGGCAAAGTGTTATTGGGTTTTTCCATCGGGATTCTCAGTAGCCTTGACGTTTGGATTTGTGCCCGATTGATGGCAATAGGCTCGCCCCCTATTACATGGAACTTGAACATAACCGGCGAAATGGGAGTGTACTAATGAGTACACCTCGTATTCATATTTATTCCATATAATGTGTTTAAAAAGATGTTACAGAATGCTTAAAGCTAAAGTACAGTCATGGACTAACTCTGCCTAACCCTTCGGGGATTACAGGGTAGAATTTTTGGCTATAACATTACATACATACATACATAACATCACGCCTGTAATCCCCGAAGGGTTAGGCAGAGGTGTACCCATTAGTACACCCACATTTCGCCAGATATGTTTTTTTTTTAGTCCCATGTCAAAGTCAAAGTCAAAGTCAAAGTCAAATCATTTATTTCAATTAGGCCAATAAGGCACTTTTGAACGTCAAACACAAAAAACAAAATAGAATTGAATCTAGTTGCCTGCCATGTAATAGGGGGCGAGCTTATTGCCATCAACCGGGCACAAAACCAGACTCCGAGGCTGCTACTGAGAAATTCCTGATGGAAAAACCCAATAACACTATGTCCTGGGAATCGAACCCAAGACCTCATGCACAGCAGTCGCGCTTGCGACCACTAGACCAACGAGGCAGTCTATAACAATATTGTGTCTTATACGCCTAACACTAGTATCAACCCTTACCCAGGCCAATCCGCTTACAATCACATCCCCAACCGTTCACCAGTGTCACAGTGGAACTCGGTCTGCTAGTCAAACATGGAACAATGCAGCCGTTTGCGTAGGAGCACAACTTTATACGTAACACAAGAGTTATAGTTCAACTTGTAGCCTTCATATTGTTTACCTTGTCGTGCGAACGTTTACCAATGCTAAGTGATTAAGAATACTCGTTGAGGGTAGGAGTGGGGTGGAGTCGGTGTTGTGTTAGTTTTATTGTCAGTTTGTTGTTGCTTTTAAAATTTTTGTGCAAACGTTTTTAAAGTAAAGACAACAAAAGAGATAGGTATCCAGGGTCGTTAGATATAGTTGGAGTTTCCTTAGAGTCCGATGGTTATCTTCGATTAAAGCTTGACTTAATTAAAGAAAGTTTATCATCTACTTTTTAAATTAGTAGACATTAAATTTGAAAACAACTATCGGTTTTTAAGGAAACTTCAGCTATATCTGACAACCTTGCATTTGTTGATTATACAAGTTTGCACGCCATAATATGTTACTCCTAATTAAAATGGTCAGAATCTAACGTTCACAATCTCATCACAATGAGTCAATGTCAAAAAATTACTTTAAATTAGGTGGGTTTATTTTCTTGCGCTATCTCAAACTAGCATTCTCGATGCGCTTCAAAGTCATCTCGCCACCTCTTCCTTGGCCAGACATGCGAGGCCTGGAACCCTAAGTTCAAGCTAAAAATAAAACAAAAGTGTAACAGCGACTCCACCCCACGCCCTACTCCACACTTACACCGAACTACACAAGATACAGTTCTCTACTCAAATTCCAAGTGTTCTCTAACTTAAACTGAAATAACTTATGAGAATCGGCCGATCGCCTTTGTCGTAAGCTAGAAGGCAATTATCATTAATTATTATTAAATGTGACATTTCAGTGATAAACGGTGGGCCGATAACTTGGGCAAATAACTCAAGTTAGGGTGGATGGGTCGAAAGTACCCGCGGTGTTCTACTGTTTGATTTGCTATTAGATTTTGAGGGTTGAGTTTCGTTTGTTTGATTCCCAGTGGTTTGGTAATGATTTTTGGTGGTTATGTAATTTTACTTTAAATCTGGTTGTTGGATGTTCTTCAACTGTGGTTTTAAGAAGGTAATTACAGATGACATTTACAAACTCTACCCCCCCACTCCCCCCACTCTCGCTTTTGTTGCTCTAATTGCTCAGTTATTCAATGCATCGCTTAAATATGGATTGTTTCAAGGATTGCATCAAATAACAAATCCTTTTAATGTTTAAATATTATAAATACAAAACCATGTCTATCCAAGCCAGCTTTTATTTTAATTTTGAGCAAAAATGAATAATTTATTTGAACTTTTAACATTTTAGTAAAATATGTGCATTTTAACTTATTACTTCAAATATTGGGAAGTAAAATATCCCCCACCTCACGATAACTTGAAGCCCCAAGAACTCCTGCTTCCCGGTCGTAGTGTACGTTCACCTGCACTCTTGACGACCTGGCAACGCCTCTAACACAAGAAGAAAGAAGAAGAATCATCGATACGAAAATAAAAAGACTTTGAAATGCTTAATGCAACGACAAACCGGACAAAAATGCTGTGAACGCCTAAATGTTTTGTGTTGTGTACCGACTTTCTAAGCAAGTTATTTTTTTTTTTTTTTGGGATAAGCCCGCCACACTATTCCCACCCACTGCAACTCCTGAAAGCCAGAATCAACAGTGGAGGCCACCAGAAAAGCGTCGAGGCAATGAAGCTCGACGAGTCCAGAGAAACGATTACCTGTCTTAGGTCCCTCAACGAAATTAATCAGAAAAAATACCGGAGGAGTAAAAAAAAAAATAGTTTCCAAGCAAGTAAAGTTAATTATATTTTATTCTATAGCAGTTTGTCCTCAAAATCTTCATTTTATCAGATATAATAACACTGTGACGGTACCACGACTTCCCATGCCCATCCTAGATGGCACATCGGTAAAGAATAGCCACTTAATTCCGTCAAATAAATTTATTTTCACATAAATCTCTTCGTTATTAATCCTATCCGTGCTGCGTGCACATTTGTTATATTTATTGTTACTTCTTATGTTATTGTTATATTATGATAGTTATCCTAATATTCTGTATGGTAGAATATAGAATAATCATATTATGTGTAAATGTAGAATGTGAAAAAACTTTGACTGCCTCATTGGTCTAGTGGTCGCAAGCGCGACTGCTGTGCATGAGGTCTTGGTTTCGATTCCCAGGTCGGGCAAAGTGTTATTGGGTTTTTTCATCAGGAATTTCTCAGTAGCCGCCTCGGAGTCTGGACTTGTGCCCGGTTGATGGCAATAGGCTCGCCCCCTATTATATGGGACTTAAACATAACAGGCGAAATGTGGTAGTACTAATGGGTACACCTCTGCCTAACCCTTCGGAGATTACAGGCGTGATGTTATGTTATAAAAAGGAAAACTGTTTATTCACTCGAAAATAACGCACGAAACATTATAAAAAAAATGTTCAAAAACTTATCACAGCGACGAGTAATGTCAAAAAATTTAGATAAAATAGAGCTATTTTTAACATATTGAAATTAAGATAAAAAGCTAATTGTCTTAATTAAAAACGTTAAAAATGCAGTCAGTATGTACCTACTGAAATCATCGTAAAAGTTTTCATTAAAATCCAACACACCACCTTTCTTATACCTAACATCAAAACAAACTCACAATTTTTAATTCCCTCCGAGAGCAACTAAAGGGTTAATCGATCGAACTCGATCAAGGGGATACAGGGGAGATAGTCCCCTCTTGGATATTAGCAAGGTGTTTCTCATTGTCCCGACAAGTTTCTGTTCGAATGGAATTTGTTCCAAAACTCGATGCTAACGGTACTGAATGATAAAGATCTTCGATTGATTGAGCAGGATTACAGAAGGCAGGTTTAGATTTGAATAATTTTGAAAAAAGAACTTTATAAACTAGCACTCTCCCCGCGTCATCGTTCGCGTGATTTTTCTTACGGATCCTTAATTTTTTTTTTTATAATAATAAATAGCCTCAGTGATAACGTAGCTTCCAAATAACGAAATAGTTTTGAAAATCGGTTCAGTAGATCCAGAGATTACCCCCTACAAACTGACACACTCACAAACTTTACCTCTTTAAATAATATTAGTATAGACTAGCTGCTCCCTGCTCGCTCCTGTCAGCCGTAGCGTGATGTTATATAGCTTATACTATTTCTCATAAGTCTGGCTATCATAATTACAAAGATTTTTTCCAACCGGACAAGTAGTTCCAGAGATTAACGCGTTTAAATAAACAAACAAAAAACTCTTCAGCAATTATGTATAGATAGACTATTAGCATGTACTGAACTTAGTAAAGAACGACAGGTCTTTAGCCTAGAATTGGTCAGTACGGGCTTTATTGCCTAAATATGTCATACAAAACGAGACCAGAATTATTTTTACCTATCTAAACATTCCCTGGTCTATTCTTGTCAGTCGCGAACTATATCTGCGATCTCTTTGTTGGTCGCTCATATCTCGAGTGAATTAACTGGGACTATTCGATACCTGTTAAAATAAGGGTCATGAAGATGTCGACAATACTGGAAGAGACAACATTTGGCATTACTATTTTTGAATAAAATAATTAGTTAGTAAAATATTATATTCGGTAAATGACATAATATTGAAGACACTGGCCACTACAATAATAATTTCGATTCGTTATCTCATTTTACACAAACCCAGTTAGGTAATTATCTAAAATCCCATTCTGTAAAATATATTTTGAAAATCCTTTAAATATCTGCTGGATTTTTAATTTTTGTAAACATAAATAAAGACACAATAGTCACACTCAAACGTAAGTATTAACTTCCATTCATACCTGATACCTGAAAAATGGCTTAGCATTGAAACTAGGAAACACATAACTAGGTACATATTTATTTATTTATTTATTGCACAATGTACACACAGATACAGGATTTGCTTACAACGAATGAGTGCATGACCCTGTTATGGCGCAGCAAGATTACTAAAGCTAAAATAATTTTAAAATAATAATTTTCAAATTGATAATGTTACATACATATAATTTATATGTATTATTATATGTACATATTTATTATTTTTATTTATATGTACATTATCAATTTAAACATATCATTTTTCTATTACTTAGCATGCTAAAATATCTCTGATCTGGTGCCTCTGAGACTTTTTCTTGAATTTCAATTGTTTCTTTGAATGTTGCTCGATTCTTTTTTATTACTCTGTTAAAAGTCAGTTCAGTTCCAAGCCCAATTCCTTCCATATTCCCTAACTCCTTCATTTATCGACATTTTGGGCCTTTTAATATGAGATCGTCGAAGTTATTTAGATTTTATCTGGAACACGTTGTATTGAGGTGGATAAATGAGTTCTGTAGCTTTAACAAAGTTGTATCACTATCGGATCGCGCTTTGTGTCGCTAAAATTTGTTCAGATTAAGATAACTGTGATGTTGACTCCGGTTTTGATTAAGTTTGAGAATTCAGACGGTGTTTTGGATTGTGTGTTTGTGTTGAGTCAGGTGCTTACGGAGTTAGATGATAATTACATGGGTTAAGTGTCTTTTATATCATTTTCGTTGTAGACTTTGTATAGTAACAGCCGCACGGGTTGATCCATCAGGTTAAGAAGGACTATGCTGGCCGGGGTTGGTCTGTGAATGGGTGCGTGCCTCGGAAAGCACATTAAACCGTTGGGCCCGGATGTCATTTGTAGATTTTTAACAGTCATTACGGATAGTTTGAAGCACGAAAGTCTTACCAAATTCCTTTTAAAAAAAATATGGAGAATAAAATATGCTGAAATAAAGAACACAAAATAATTAAAATAAACATAACATCAAAAAAACATTTTCTTTTTGAAAAAATAATTGCAGGTTTTTGTCATATCAACCTACCTTGAATAATCACCTACCTTCATTTGATAATACTGTTATTATATGTGTAAAGCTAAATATTCATTTCAATTCGTTTGCTAATAATCTACCGATCTATAAACTTCACAGCAGCGCGCTCGTGTTAAAACGAGGGTAGTCTTACAAACGGACTGCGTTAACGTTTCGTTCTTTAATTAAAGAGTAATTAGTTACCGATTAACAAGTGTTCGTGTACCAAATAATGCTGGGTTGTAAGCTTTGGGAGCACCCTTTGTTTAAGATGTTTGTGTTGTTTTTTCAGGTGTGTTTTGTTTTCTTTTTCAGGTGCTTTTTCAGGTCATTGTCTGTCTGTATGCTATATATTTAAACAAATGTAAGTATTAAAATCACATGTTCGCTGAATTAATTCTTCAAGTATTTGACAACATACCTATATATTGATTTTTTAATTATGTCCCCCCCCTCTACGAGGTGGACTGACGACCTGATGAAGGTCCCAGGAAACCGCTGGATGCGGACAGCGTTGGACCGGTCATTGTGCCAATCTTTAGGGGAAGCCTGTGTCCAGCAGTGGACGTCATCCGGCTGCTGTGATGATGATGATTTAAATCTACTTACATCCCATGAATAGATCTAAAGATATAAAGAAAGGAAAAAAGAGAATAGATAGAAAAAAGTGCCCCCCACAGCAACTAGTTTTTGAACCTGGCCTTGATTTTCAACTGGACCTATTCATAGTCTTAAAAACATTCATACTTAGCAATGCTGATTACTGTCTCTCCCCGGAACACTTTTTCCAAGCATCTATTATACTCAATTAAAAAAGAAATTATTTACACTATTTTCAAACATTTTCACAAACAAATTACAAGTTTCCCCGGGACACGATCGTCTTAGATCTGGTAACACTGAAGCTACTTGTTTTGCGTAGCCCGCCGCTCTCCGACAAATGAGGTGATCGCGCCCTCCTACAAATTGGCCACATTAATATAGACAGGGTTACAGGTTGTTCGGAGTGAAAGAGTGCGGTGTTTTATAGAAAATAAACTAAGGTTCAAAAATAGAATAGAATAGATTTTTATTTCCCTACTAACTATAGTTGGTCGTGGCATAATGGTTAAGCCTCCCATGCATGAGGTTGTTTGGTTCGAAACCAGACAAGTACCAATGTAACTTTTTCAATTTATTTGTACTTTCTTTGTTTGTCTTGGACATCACTGACAGCGGTGAAACAAAACATTGTGAGGAAACCTGGGCTTATAATTAATATATGTCTGAAATGGCCAATGCGCGCTAAGCAGTGGTAATCAATGCTCGTGCCTTCTTGTATGAGAAAAGTATATAGGTATTTAAAATAAAAAAGACCTTGGTCCATATGACGTTAGTAATACAAAAAGTTAGTAACACAGTACTTAAAAACTTAAAGTAACAATCTTAATCGACTTTAATTTGTTGCTGACCGTACTGCAGCCGTTTTGAATTTTTTTTTCATTTCACTCTCATTGTTAAAGCTCTCTCATTCTACAGTCGCGCTGGGTGTAATGTGTCGGATGCCTGTGTCGACTCGGTAACGGAGCCTGTCGAACGCTCGTCTCGCGAACGCGCCAACCATGGGCTCGGAGTGCAGTACAGGAGCAGATGAGCAAAATTAAAATCATTTCCTTGCCTTTTTAAAAGGTCAAATGATATTATCAGCTGGCGTTATTTAAATAAATCTAATACGAGTTTTTTTTGGCAGCACAGCTACAGCTGTTCTTTTTACCACACAGAGATTGTCATGTAAACGTCATGCTGACATAAGACAAGAGGAAGAACAAACTGAGTTATATCTTACAGACTAGTAATACTTATCAACATTTTAAAATCCATTCTTCTTATATAAAACCTTATATAAAATGACTGCATGCTCTTTTGATGGCGGAGCATAGAAAACCTATAACACAAAATATTGTACAATCTATACGTCTTTCAATGAAATAAATATTTCAATTTAAACCATAGTATCTAAACCTAAAACCCCATCAACAAAAGTGTGTTTTCATTCCGAGATTGACATAAATAAATACTTAGTTGTTTTTTTTTTAAATTTAAGCAATTTTTATCATGTTTTTCTTGTTTCTTTGAAGCACAAGTTTATTGCGTTTATGTAACTATGATTCTCAAATTGTTTTATAATAATTAGTTTATTCGTTGTAAATTAAATAGATGAATATAAATATATTAAAGGTTAAAAAAAAGGCAAAAAAAATTAAACCCATAAAATATACCTGCTCCTCAACTCCACCGCGAGCCCGCCGTCAATAAGTGCCGAAGTGATATCGGTTTAATTCGCGCGTCTTGACGCCGAGCCGAGGTCGAGGTGAGTCGGAATGTTAATTACACAGACTGATCGCCTCTCTTACTGTATACGCCATTTCTCTGCGGAAAGACGTCGAGGTGAAAGAATGATTGGGGAGGGAATTGGGCTGTCTTACAGCTATTTGACTTGCTACTTGCTGATGTTGTTGACTTAGATTTCATTATTTGTTTGCTAAAGAGTGGAAACTGTTTAAGATGAAAAGTAGACCGTATTATCAGTGGTCAGCACGCGCAAGATTTGTCCGCGCTTACGCTCGCCGCTGTTGATGCTGATGCATAAGACTCTAACGTGTGCTGACCGCGCGCATGTTATGTGACCCATATTCCCAACATAAATCGTGCTGGTAGACTAATCGTAAAGCCCTGGCAGAAAATATTTTCATTTGGGGAAACTCTGACGACGTTGGGATCTTAGACCATGGTGCTCTATATCCCGATAGCCATAAGAACATTAGGAGTCGACGAGAAAGGCTATGTGCAAGAGAAATCTGCTAACAAACTATTAAACTCATGTTACACTGTGTGAAAAAATGCTCATCTGTTTCGATTTTAAAACAACACAATCATTTAAAATAGTCAGACATAGTTTAGTAGTTTGGTTAACTTGTGCTGATTGGCCTTTTCAAAAACCATTTCAAAACTATTGATGTGTCTTGGGTGTGGAAAGTGTTATTGGGTTTTTCCATTAGGAATTTCTCAGTAGCAGCCTCGGAGTCTGGATTTGTGCCCGGTTGATGGCAATAGGCTCGCCCCCTATTACATGGGACTTAAACATAACTGGCGAAATGTGGGTGCACTAATGGGTACACCTCTGCCTAACCCTTCGGGGATTACAGGCGTGATGTTATGTTATGTTTTATGATGTGTCTTTTTTACACCCCCTATTCAGGTGGTATAAAACGAATTCTTTAAGTGAGTCATAACCGCCATCTATACAAAAAAAAAACAACTTAAAAAAAGCCAAGTCAATTATCCTCAGTCCCAATTACGTACGGCAATATTAAAAGGAACAAAGAACAAAGCAATAGCAATGGCAATACACAACAGTCTCTATCGTGGACGAGACAATGCAAAAAGGCGCTAATTTCCCGAAACGAAAAAGTGGTAACGATTATGCGTTGCGGAGCCAGCACGTTTGTCTCGCGATAACGCGCGCTTACAATTAGCATGGATGGTGTTATGTGAGAGTGCGCAGCTTTCGATGCAAGGTAATGCGAAAAAATATACAGTTATTCTAGGAAAAGTTGAGTCTTAATGTCTAAAATGCTGCATTGAGTGGTGTGTCTGATGCTTTGTGTATCAGTTATATAATATTTAATAATTTGGATTATGATTGGCAAACGTACAATTTATTATAATCATCATTAGGTACTTATTAATACTAGCTTAATCTTGTCCAACTACAGGCCATAAGCTCTTTTCATACAAAGAAGGCACGAACATTGATCACCACCGAGCTCAAGGCAGATTGGCGATTTCAAACTTACTTAAATTGTTTCTTTTCTTTTTTTTATCGTGTGGACAGTAAGGTCTTACGACCCCACATATCCTCCACAACACAAGTCCAAGTTTCCTCACGATGTTTTCCTTCACCGATGCCAGTGATGTCCAAGATAAACTTTAGAAAGTACATATGAATTGAAAAAATCACATTAGTACTTGCCCGGATTTGGACCCACAACTTCATGCATGAAAGGCGGGCGCCTTAACCACTGGGCCAGCACGACATATACCTACTTAAATTGTAAGTCTATTCTGCCCCCCTCCAGGGCAAAGGCCTCCCTCCACGTTCCATCCATTTCTTCAAAATAAATTTAGAAAACATAAAATGAATACATAAGGTATTCTCTTAGAAATTACAAAAAATATTCATTAGCTGCTTAAAAAACTTTATTAGCTTCTAGATAAACACTTCTGCATAATCCCATCCTCTTGCGCAATTAGACGTGACTTGGCGACTATAATCGTTAATGTTTAGCACCGGTCACATATTTCTGTACCTTTGTGCAAATGCACCCTCCGTCTACCTCCTCGCAGACCAATCAGAGCGCGCCTTTATTGCGAACCGTTACTAGCTTTGATAGAACGTTCCTTTTTTAAAGATTTCATGTTTCGAATACGATCCTCGGCGGTTTTTTTGGAAGGATTTAATAGCCAGGTTTTTAAGGAGTTTCTGACTTCTGTGTTGCCAGCTGCAAGTTATAATGCACTAGTAGATTTTTTTTTCGCTGCTAACTAATTTACTGACGAGAATATAGGTCAACAAAAAAATATGACCGCCTTCAAAAACTACAAAATAAAAAAAATAACTTTAGCTTGAAAGTCGGCGGCTTTGGTTTTGTTTCTTGTTATGTAGGTATTGCCACCGACTTCCAAGCTAAAGTTATTTTTTTTATTTTGTAGTTTTTGAAGGCGGTCATATTTTTTTGTAAAAAAGCTTTTTATTTTTCACTTTTTAGTGCTTGTGTGTTAGTTTTTGAAATCCTTACATAAAGCCCTTTCAAACAATACCTCACACGATATATTAAATTTTGAAAAGTGGTAGGAGGGGGGTTGACGTACCCCCTCCCCACTTCCTTCAGTCAGTCATCGACTACACGTATAAACAAAGCAATTTGTCTTGTAACGGCGGTTCTGCTGTGATTTTATAAGGAGTTCCGTTCCATATCTTCAAAGTTCATCATCAGATCATGACAATATTCCTATGGGACCTATTCGGAACTATACTCTTTCAAACAAAAAAGAATCATCCAAATCGATTCATATTTGGCGGAGTAATCGTAGAACAAACACACAAAAAAAAAAAAAAAAAAAAAAAAACATACGGGTCGAATTGAGAACCTCCTCCTTTTTGAAGTCGGTTGAAAAGCAAACGTCGCGCGTCGGAGTGGTATTTAATTCTGTTATAAAACGTCTAATACTGCGTACGGCATATTGGCTATTCTGATTAGATAAAAAAAATATAAAAACATTTTTTTTTACTTCCATACTACTTAAATATTTAAGAACTTAAGATTGTAACCTTACTCTCAATCTATTAAAATGCTTTTAGTTTACTTACATTTTTTTAACATTAACTGTTGCTGAGAAAAGAATACACCTAGATTTTCAATGTTTAATTAGAAGAATTAGTCTTCAGTTGTTGTTGAAAATTCAACAACAGCAGCCTAAGCTCGCTTGACAAGTCATATTACTTTTTCTTTCAGGAAACTGGGGATTAAACAACCAATAAGAAGAAATCAAGTCAGAACTTCATCGGAATCAAAACACGAGGAAGCGAGCAAGACGCTTTTCCTCAATATTTTAATTATTCGCGGCAATATAAGCAATATTTACGAAGCAAGCCTAATTAACAGCGGCACATATGGACTCCGCTGATTTCTCTGGGGCTCGCCTACCGTTTGATGGAGACTCCCAAGCCCTTTTGCTTGTGAGGCCACGAGAAAAGAGAGTTTGAGGTCGTGTGAAATTATTTGGTATCCTCTGTATCCCCCAAATTCTGACTGACTCTTTGTCGATTCAAAAGAGCCTGTAAATGGTTTTCTGTCAGAAATATTTATTTAACAAAGACTAATTTACTGGCTACATAGTGTAAAATAAAGTCGATGCCCGCCGTCTGTTCGCTCAGATCTTTTAAAATACGCAACGGATTTTAATGCGGTTTTCATCAATATCATCGATTCAAGAGAAAGGTTTAGTAAGCATCTATATAAAACGAAGCAGGGACGGATCGCTAGTTTGAAATAAATGGTTTGAGTTTAAAACATTTAAAAAATTAAGTAAAATAATTCATTGATTTTTCTGATAAAAAAAAAACTCTCCGATCTAAGGGCCCAACAGCCTCGTGAACTAACTTTTCTCAGCTGACTAAAATATACAAAACTTAGTATTTTGCGGGTAGAATAAACAAAATATTCCAACTAATATACTTGTAAGCCCAGAAATTAATAAAAATAATAAAAGAACCCACTTTTTTTTCTTCACTCCGAGAGAGTCTACTTTCAGCACTTTTGTTATTCGAAATTGGTCCTTAATACATGACTAACGTTATATTATCTTTTACAATATATTTCTTTTTATTTGATATACTTACGATCTGTCCCGGCTTCGCACGGGTGCAATGTAGATACATAATCCTTCTTCTTAAATCCCTCTACCCATTGCTCACACATTAAAATCTATTGCATAGCTTAAAAAGACCTAAGCGTACAGGCTTCGGAAAGCGACTTTGTTTTTTACTAAGTAGAAATAGAATTGGAAGTATCAACTAGCATAAGCTGCATTGAATTATATGTATTATGTGATATGGTATATTTTTCATTGCCTCACAAAAGCACTACCTTAAAAAAAACATTTCCTTTATCTCGAAAAACCGCAAAATAAAATTCACACTTTCCCTCTAACCCTTTAAGTTCAATTTTAAACCTCATCGCGGTCCAATTAATCCAACATCTTCAGATATGTTCAATTAGGTTCTCGTATCGTTGCGCCGAGATTTCTCCGAGGGGCAACATGGCGTCAAACTTATGTGAGTATAAGAGAAAAATTACTTTCGTGTAATTTTGCTGTTCTTAGGGTTCCGTACCCAATAGGGCTATTACTAAAGCCCCGCTGGGTCCGTCCGTCTGTATCTCTTAAACAGTAACAGGTTGATACTTGAAATGTACGTGTGTGTGTATTACTATGACCGCTATATGAAAAAAAATATAAAACTGAAGTTAAAAATTAAAGGAGATTTCTTGCACGGGGCAAGATATGGGTTTTTTAAATTGGTTTGCTAAATATTATACGGTAGTACGGAACTTTAAGCCCGCACTCATTTTTTACGCAAAGGGTAGCATTTTATGATATTTTATGTAAAAAAAATACCAACAAAACAATGAAAGTTAATTGGTAAGAATGGTCTTGGTTAAGATAAATACATGTTACTAAGCAAATACTATAACTTAGTTATGACTTATCACTGTTTCACAAATTTTAAACTATAAAATCTAAGTATTAGAAAGAGATGATAGCTAAGAGATGAGAAAAAATAGCTAAGACAAAATACGTGTTAAATAACGTTTATTTATCTCGGCCTTAATATTCATTCTCCGTGAAAAGTTACGAAAAGATCCGCGGGACCTCATCAAATTATAAGTTGTACGAGTCATCTCCTCAATGCTAGAGTGAGATAGCAATAAAAATGTAGCTTTAAAAGGACAGTACGGTATGAATTGTATTTGTTTCAGAAACCGTCTCATGACTCTAGTATGGTAACAATGATAGCAACAGTTCCAGGTTTAAGCTGTAAGCTTGATCAGAAGGCCAATAAATTCTACTGATTGAAAACGTCTAACGTCAAAATGTATTCACAATCTCATCTCAGCGACAATAAATAGTGCTGATTCCCTTGTTCACAAACTAAACTAACTACAAACAACATAATATCACACCTGCAATCCCCGAAGGGTTAGGCAGAGGTGTACCCAATTGTACACCCACATTTCGCCAGTTATGTCTTTTTTAGTCCTATGTAATAAGGGGGGAGCCTATTGCCATCAACCGGGCACAAATTCAGGCGATGAGAAATTCCTGATGGAAAAACCCAATAACACTTTGCCCGACCTGGGAATCGAACCCAAGACCTCATGCACGGCAGTCGCGCTTGCGTCATCGAGGCAGTCAAACTAACTACTTCTATCTTTTTCTGTCCAATAACATGAAAGGGCCAGAAAGAAATATTAGACCTGTCAATTTTATTTAATCTGAAACTTCCATGCAGTTTCAGCTGACATGTCAGAACACATTAATTAAAAACATGGAAAAGTTCAAGGCAAACCTAATTTGACATCTCTAACTAAGTTCTAAGTTAGTAAGAGTTGCCAATTCTCAAATTTTAGTGTGGGTGTCAAAAATATAAGTAAATTAGAGGCATTTTTGATAGACTGAGATTGAGACTACATTGTTGCTGTTCTCAAAAGTTAGTAGAGTAGTAAAGTAGCCTGGTACCTGGTAAGAATTTTTTATCGTATTTATTGAGCACACTAAAATAATTTCAACTATGATTGACAACTCAATTAATAAATTAGTCGAATCAATCAAAATTTAGCTAGCTAGAATAATTTCAAACACAAAACTAAAATATAAATAGGTAAACATAGCTGTGAATAAATTCCATCTAGATTCACTGACATTCTAGTAATCAAACTATTGGCAGAACGACCGGCGCCGTCGACCGCTCGAGGCCAACTGACAAACTTTTAATTTCTTCACCACAGACATTGACGTTCGATTGCGATTGGCGGGAAAGTTACATTGCACAGATAACACCAACTTTTGAATATAGAAGGTAGAAATGTAAAATGGATGCGTTCGTATTGGAGTTTTGAAGTGTATTAAATAAATTGATTCAGTTTTTACGGGGTCAAAGTTTTCCGATTTAAACAGTTAATAGACCGGGATCAATGTTCGCTATTATAAACCGTAAGAATTATTATCATGGAGCAATTCTACTGACTTTAAAATGATCGCATTGTAATTTGTCTCAATCTGTCAAAAATGCACCAAGCTTTGCTGTTTTTTTAATTGGTAGAAAAAGAGCGTTTTTAGTTAGTAGAATTGGCTTTCAGATATAATTTTGGGTTACAACCGTGGTATGGTGGGGACCATTGCTGAGCAATATCCTGAGTGGTAGCCTCCTTATCACTGTCATAACATGTAGTTGCCAACTAATTTCTATCGACTGCCCTTTTTACCAACATTATAATATGTTAGTGCAATATAATTATATAAACAATTATGTGTTTCTGTGAGGGCATTGAACACCCAGTACCTAGCGCAGCACCCAGTCGCTTAAGCACAGCGTCAAACATGCCGTCAAGTTGCTTTTTATAAGCACATTTAATTATGTGTTAAAAATACTCTCGACGTAATCAAGTAAGATAAAAACAGTGTCAGTTATTAGCTGGGTCAGCGGATCGCACTAATGACGCATGTCGGATTGCTAAACAATGTTTTAATGTGAAACTCCCTTACGCAGATGGCACGGGTTATTTGCTTAGGACAACCAAACTGCCGACCGTTTAGCGACCGACCCGTCAGCGGGACGCGGCCCAAGGGATACGCTATGGCGGGCCGCGTGAGGGAGAGAACAACCTCCATCTCACGCCCCAGCCGCCGCAGGAGACGCCCAGGGCGTCGGACGTCGAGAGACGACATCCGGCCACCGTAGGCGTGGGCTTGCGGACGGCGAGTAATAGGTAGCTCGCCGCCCGATCAAGGACCAGGCCCGAGTCAACTGCGCGTTCTGTTCGCGCGCGCCTCAAAGAGCTGTCAGCACAGGGACGGGGCTCCAACGGGGCCAAACGCCTGCCGAGGTTGCAGGACGTCTTAACAGGATACCGTGGCCCCGGAACGCAAAGAGCAACAGAAGGAACAGGGTGGTTTTTTAGTCAGTAAAAGTCTGACAGTCATTTACAGTCATTTTATGATTTTTACCACCAAAAAAAAAAGGATAAGCTATAGCGGGTTGCTTAAGCAACATGTTAATCATACTAGCCTATTATTGTCCCACTGCAGGGCAAAGACCTGTCATTCAGAGAAGCCAGGAGGATTAATCATCACGCTCGCTTAAGGTGGATTGGCGATTTCAGAATAATTATAAGTCCAGGTTTCCTCACAATGTTAATCTTTATCGGTATCAGTAATGACCAAGATGAACTTAGAAAGTACCTACATATGAATAGTAACATCACCTTGGTACTAACCTGGTATGAGAGACCGACACCTTATCCAATGGGACATTACGACTTTATGGTGGGGGCTGACAACTCATCTCAAGCTCACTTCACATACACCACAAGAGATTTTTACAGTAGCTCTGCTGGTCTGCTATTTTTCTGTGTGTGGGCTTATAGGTTTGGAAGGTACCTGCTGTCTGATCCTCCTCTTTGTTCTTCAGAAGAAAACTACTGCTTATCATTTATACATTCATTTATTTTACCTGAGATTGACTGGGTGCAACAAGGCAATCATGCCACTGCGCGTCACACGGGCTCTACGGGACGTATATTACTTAATTTTATAAATATAATAAATGGTTCACAATTTAACTGCACAAAAAACAGTTCAGGTCATGTACTAGATTTGATAGTCTCCAATGCGGACCCTCAAATGGTGCCTTGCAATATTCTGGTGACACCCGATAGCCTCCACCCTCCTTTTTCTATATTAACTCACCTAGATGTGCATTTCAAACCGATGAAATGCCACCCGGTTCGCAGGTATAACTTTTACAAAGCAAATTACGACTGCGTTAAATACGATTTGGGTAATGTAGATTGGGAAGAGTTACTCTCTCGTTACTCCTCCGAGATGGCGGTTGATTTTTTTTATGAAACTATATATAGAATTATCAGGTCACATATTCCATTAACTTACGCCAAAACTTCTAAATTTCCGATCTGGTTTACACCGTCTCTAATAAAAATATTTAAAACTAAAGAACGTGCCTGGATTAAGTGGAAAAATTATGGTAATCACTCTGATTACGTGCATTTTTCAAACTATCGCAAATTATTCCATATTGAGACCACTAAATGTTATAAGAGATACATGACATCAGTTGAAGACAGTATTCCTAAGTCTGTTAAGTATTTTTGGTCGTATGTCTCTTCCAAGAAAGGTAAAGCTAAGTACCCTGCTAATATGTTTTACAAAAATGCTTCGTCTGATGACCCAAAGGAAATATGCAATTTGTTTTCAAATTACTTTTGCTCGGTATATGAACCTTCTACCTTCGACCCAGACCATTGGCAGCCGTCTAATTGCTATGACAGTAATTCACCCTGTATCTCTGACATTTACTTGCCAACGGAATCAATCCGTACAGCATTGAAGTCGCTGGACCCATCTAAAGGAGCTGGACCTGATGGCATACCACCTTCTTTCTTCATAAGAACATCTGATCACTTGTCTTGCGCATTACATATAATTTTTAATAAATGTTTGAGTGAAGGGGTCTTTCCTACTGTTTGGAAACGAGCCTCAATCACCCCGGTGTACAAGAGTGGCGATAAAAATAATGTCGAGAATTATCGGCCAATTTCTATTCTCTCCACTTTGTCGAAGGTATTCGAGCGTCTTGTTCACAGTGCACTATACCCTCATATCCGTCATCTTATCATACCCGAACAACATGGTTTCGTAAAACGTCGCTCTACCACCACTAACCTCATGACTTTTGTCAACTACCTCTTCGAAAATATGGACCGCCGGGTGCAGGTTGACGCTGTTTACACTGATTTTCAGAAGGCCTTTGACAAGGTGGATCACGTCCTGCTTATGGAAAAAATTGCATTTAATGGGATACGCGGTAACTTACTCAGATGGTTTGCTTCATATGTTTTCAATAGGACTCAGAAGATTGTCATTAGTGGGCATGAATCTGACTCTATAGTTGTTAAATCCGGGGTGCCCCAGGGATCAGTATTAGGGCCTTTTCTTTTTGTATTGTTCATTAATGACATTAAATCTTGTTTTATCAATTCACATTTCTTGATGTATGCTGACGATATGAAAATTTATAACACATGTAAAAATATTCGTGACTGCTATTATTTACAACAGGACCTGGATAGATTTTATGAATACTGCCGCAAAAATAAACTGTTTCTTAGTCTTCCTAAATGTTACACAATTTCTTTTACCAAAAATACAAATCAAATCAAATTTAATTATTCCATAAATAATATATATCTTAATGAAGTGCAATCTGTGCGCGATTTGGGTGTTACCCTTGACTGTCGTCTGCATTTTGATGCTCATATTGACAATATTGTTAATAAAGCTTTTCAAATGTATGGCCTAGTGATGAGATTTTCAAGTAGCTTTGTGCGACCCTCTACATTCTTAATGTTATATAAATGCCTGATTCGGCCACAATTAGAATACGCCGTCCAAATTTGGGATCCTTTATATGACAAGTACAAAGATAGGCTAGAAATTGTTCAAAAAAAGTATTTACGTACTGTGAATTATAAATGTTATCGCCCTAAAGTGTCCTATGAACAATTGCTGAAACGCTATAATGTCCTTAGCTTGGAATCTAGACGATTACTTCTGGGTGTAATGATGCTGCATGGCATATGTAATAATAGATTTGACTGCATCCCTTTATCTAATAGTTTACATTATAGAGTACCTAGATCTGTTATGCTTCGTGGGGTACGTGTGCCTCGACTATTCCACACAGACTCATGCAGGACTAACGCTGGTGAGCGCGTGCCTCTTCGTCACCTCGTTGATGCGTATAACACTCACTTTATGGAGCTCGACATATTCGATCTTTCCAAGACCCGTTTCAAGGCAAGAGTAAAAGAATTAGTGACTTCTTAAGTTTAATATTTTTTTTTTTTTTATATTATTATTCTTATCCTATTATTATTTTTTTTTTAATTTCTCTCCTTAACTGTATTTTTTTTTTTTTATGCACACTGTATGTCTGTTTACTTTTAACTTTTTTGTGAATTCGTGGACAATGCTGTGGGTTACATGTGTAGTAATATAAATATAGAATAGCTTATGTATAAATGCATTTATATGTATTTTGTTAATTTAAGATATTTTTTTTTTGTTTGTTAATCTTGGCATGTAACTGTTTTTTGTCCCTAATAAATAAAATAAAATAAAAAAGCATACCGTAGTTTTTTTTACAAAGACCTGCCATTGGACTTGACGCAACTTGAGAGAAGCCCACAAAAACAAAATCTTATTCTTCCGTTCCTGGTCTCGTTAGTTGGGTTTAAGTCTCGTCACTTTCCTGCTCAAAGGTATTCCGTCTGGGTTTGTCCGTTCTGGTAATTGGGCTTTCTTGAGGACCACCAAAAGAGAGTGAAAAATTCTTAGCAAATCGCTGTTCACCTATGACTTGCGTCACCAGTATACAGGCTGATACAGGTGCGAGATTAAATGGCCGCCGTGTATACAGGGTGTTCATTACGATATTGCTGTGAGTACAACGAATATTGCGAGCGGTTTTTATTAGGAATGTCATAACGCTTTACTTTTTTTGATGAGAATTGAAAATGTGTTTGATCTGCTGTTGTAAAGGGAAACGGTGTCATTGTTTATTGTCTGGATATTCGCTTTTCAATGCGCGATGATTTTAAAGGATTTGTTAATTTGTTTCGATTTGTTTTTTTGATGGAACGGTTTAATTTTGATTGTGATAGGCGTGATGATTTGGCGTGTTTTGAATGTATTTTTCACGTTATTTTTGTTGGAAATTGCAATGGATTGATAGCGTTAAAATTAGTGAAATATGTGTGTATATTCTTCTGTTTCTGTGTACTTCTTTGGACATTTTAGCTGGGCGCAAACGTCCAGTTTTCGGAGCAGGTTTCCAGATCAGGAAGCGTGTATATACATACACATATATACATAATACACACATACATGTAAAAAGATATATGTATGTGTGACGTGTGATTTCTCTGATTCTCTTTGATTTATCTGATGCGGAAGCCGGACGTCTGCACCCAGTCTTTAAACTGTGTCAATTCTTTACAGCTAAATTGATAAAGCAATGATGACACTTAGTGCTAGTGTCTAAAAACAATTAATATAAAATAATAATAAAAAAGATGAAAGTGATGACCAATCTACATTGACAGCGTCCGTTCACGAGCATGACGCATGACCATAATACCTAGTTACCTACATACCAATACGACACATAGAAAATTCTATTTACCCAAAACGACGACCTACACAATATGTAATCACTGTACAGGTATTAATTTAGAGAACTAGGGTAGCACAATATCTCCCGTAACGACACGGCATCCGCCGGACAGCCGGCAAACAACCGGATGAGAACCGCTACTAGTATTTGGACACACTATTATAGTCAGGTTTTTAGGGTATTGTACCTGAAAGGTGCCAATGTGACCCTATTACTAAGCCTGCCCTGTTCGCCTGTCTTTCTGACAGCGGACTGTATCGTAACCGTAATAAGTAGACTGTTGAAATTTATGTACACAATGGTGCCGATTCTCTTGGTCACAAACTAAACTAAAATTAAACTATTTCCATCATTTTCTGTCCAATAAAATAAGAAAGAGACTAACGTAAATAAGAGCTGTCAAATTTAGTCAATCTGACACATCCATACAGTTATAGTTGACATCTTAAAACGTATGGCTTAAAAATACGGAGGAGTTCAAGGCAAAACTAATTTGACATCGCTAACTTAGTTCTTTAATATCACGGAATGTCACCGTCCTTTCCTTTCGCTGTATGATAGTAAGAGATGACAATTCTCTAAATTTAGTATAGTTTGTGAACAAGGGAATCGGCACCAGTGTGTATTTTTACTGCCGCTATAGCAAGAAATAATAAAAAAACTAAGAACGCATTTTTTTTGTATCATCGTCATCACCTTATCAGCCGAACGACGTCCACTGCTGGACATAGGCCTCCCCTAAAGATAACCACAATAACCGGTCTTGCGCTGCCTGCATCCAACGGTTTCCCACGACCTTCACCAGGTCGTATTTTTGTATAGGTACTGTATTTAATATTTTATAGTGGGACGGAACCCTTCGTATGGTAGTCCGATTTCCACTTGGCTAGTTTTCTTACGAATACTTAAATTCTTTCGTAAAGATTATCTTAGTAATTACCAGTCCTTATTATTGGTTTAATAGATGGTATAACTAAGGATTTGAGGTTTCGTTTGAAAGTCATTGCATAGACGAATGTCGTGTTTTTCTACTTACGAGTATATATATATATAGTTTTACAAATATGAGCTAACCCACACACTATCAATAATTAAATTAAATTAGTAAATCCCAATAGTTTTTTTTTTATTGCCATTTAGTTTTCTTTTTTATTCTGATTGGTTTTTTTTTTATTAAGCCTGTATATATTGTACATATGAATTAAATAAAGTAAATCCCAAAAAAATAATAAATTACGACGAACTAATTAAATGTGTACTATGTGCCATTACAATCCAGTAATACCAGTTTAATGTGCAAAATGTATGCTTGGAATAATTTTAAATTAATCTGTGTTTAATTTCTAAAATTAGTAACAATTGCTTCGTTAAAATTTGAATATACCTTAGTATATATATATTTTTTTATGTATATTGGAATATTTTTAATAAGACTTATGGGAATAGCTCTTAAATGAGACGTGGGGATTCCAAAAATATGTAATGAAGTCTAAAAAGACAATACTGAACGTTTAAAAAAAAAAGTTAATTTTCAAGGACTTGAGTTTGAAAGTTAGTAATATTGTGCGGTGTAAACTCTCTTCAACATTTTTTCATCCAATTCCAAAATTACCTTTAATAATATTCACAAACAAAATTCAAAACATGTCTTCCCTATCAATACTAGGCCACGTATTGCCAATAAATTGCACCGATGCTCCCGAAACAAGCGGCCATCGTAAAATCGATGCACTAGGTTCTTGAGTTACTGCGGGACGTACACACGAACATAAATATAACAGTAACTCATCGTGGCCGTTCGCTCCACCTGTTACAGTTAATAGATGTGCAACGAACGGTCATCATGGGTACTACAGTTTCAATGGAGTTTATGGGTTATTTGAATGTGGGGGGAAGATACACCCACAATTATACAGCTATACAGGGTGACTTTTAATTTGTTAACGATCTTTGAGGGGCTGAAAGTACTTATGAATATGAACAACTTTTGTTATGGGACTAACTCTGAAATATGACAAAAATATCAGCTGTTTCATACATTCGTGTTTTCATATTGTTGTGCATTTATTTTAGGAAACAGCTAAAGAAAAAATATGACATCAAATAACTGGCAAAATGTGGGTAAACCTCTGCCTAACCCTATTGATTGATTGACAATGAATTAAATTATAATGATCATTTCACCGGTTATAAATGCTACACTGGAATCAGATGACGACGTTGACTTTTACAAAAATGAGAAAGGGAAATTCCTAATAATAAAATACTGCAGTAAAAAACGATCACAATCAAAACATAAAATCGCAATTAAAAACAAAACAAAAGCCACAATTAAAATCCTAACAAAATCTGCAATAACCCGAAAACAAAATGATTTTAACAGAAAATGGATATAAAAACAACCTAAACGCCAATTCAAAAACGAATCAAAACAATAACATTAACTAAAATGACAAAGAAACAGTCATTTGAAATGGCTTCCACTAAAATTTTAATTAAATATATCGAAACAAAATCATAAATATGGCGGGACGTAAATTCGTACCTTTATTAAAGCCATTAGGAGGGTAGAAGAGTGTTTCTACATCAGAATATCGTATGTCTGGAACAAGAAGGACGTAAGTCAAATACGATGCGGAATAACTACTTAACTACAGGCATGTTTTAATTCTGTATATTTGAAATATTACTGTGAATATTCCGCTTATAGTTTCTTGTAAACTTCTTATTAATTGCCAGCTGGTAAGATTTGTTACCGACCAGTTTTGCTGTTAGAAAGTTCTGTCACTAGCCGAAAGATTATCACCGTTATTTCAATAAGACTGAGGTTTAACCTTTTGAACGCCAGAGTATAAACATATCGCCGTACCCCTGACGCCAGGCCACTTCTTTTGTCAAATGACCTTCATAAAAAATAGGGATTCCAAAACTTGATTAAATTGCTTATCTCTTATCATAATATGGTGCGACATGTATTTTGTCATATATTTGTGACGTTGGCGTTCAGGGTAAGATTTCGTTTGTCACATATATGTGACAATGGCGGTCAAAAGGTTAAATACCTTTCTAGGTTTTTTTTTACTCAAAACTGAAATTCCTATTAATTTTTCAAAATCTAAACGAATTGGTTTCTTTACTTCATATACAAGGTGTATTGGACATACGACTTTATGCTTCCACATACATCATATTATTGTTTCCTCACACGAACAGAGTGGACTACCCTTTCTGCCCTCAGTAATTCGTGAGAGGGACTTTTGGTCAATACAATTAAGGGCGAGCAAGATTTCACACGTACAATTTGAATTTTAAACAATAGTTTGTCATATAAATTTAATTTTACGCCCCTCATGTTTATGTATACAGGGTGATGTGAGAAGAGGAATTTGATAGAGGAGGTAGGGCTTTGTGTTGGTTTGGGGACAGAGATTTGATTGATAAAAATATAAATTGTGTAGCACTTAAAGCGCACAGCAACAAAAATCTATGAACACGATTACTTTTATATTATAGATTATCTATTTAATAGGCACGAAATGAGACGACACACTGTTTTTAAGCATTTCAAGTAATTGCCAAACGTTTTTTTATCCTGAATTTCCATGTATTCCATATTTCCTTGAAAATTGAGATCAATAATTTAGATTTTAAAAAACAACATTTTTTTTTCTTTGACCGTACGCGTAATTAATGACGATTTCTGCATATTTTATTGTTTACTAAGTCAACCCAAGTAACCGTGTCATCATTATTTGTTTATCGAACAGTTAAACCAAACGAAGAAAAGAACAAAAAATATTATAAAGTCCTTTTTGTACACAAAAAAATAATAACAATTGACCACTTCAGGAGTTCTTCGTCTTAATCGAGTAGGCAATAAAGTCAAGACCCCACACAACCTAGTGTCAGAGATTCTAAGCCGCCTCAAAGGCCTTTAAAAAAATCGTAAAATATTAAGAGCGATCTCGAAATTTACTTACCTTTTAATTTACTACCTACATGACGTGTACAAGACCCCATCATAAAACCAACATCCTGTACACTAACCTCGACTATAACCAAAATAAATTGTCGTTTAAAACTAGGGATGGACGAGGGTTTAAGCAATTAACTCGTGTTGCCGTTAAGAATAAAACATTCGGATTTGGTCGGACACCGTCACTAGTGTCGCTTCATAAACTATAAACGTTACTTTTTGACTATTACAAGGGGACTCGGCGCTCCGTACAAACGTAGGCCAATCAAATAAAAAAATGGGGGGTTCCCCTTAGGAATAAAGTTATAAAATTGCATTTAAGACACAATTGAAATAATAATAAAAAAAAAAGTTTAAATAAAGCCCACATGTGTTTACATTTGAGGTTAGCTGGCCGCGCACAATGCTTGCTATTTGAATCTCGATACTCGATCTCCTTCTTATCGTGTGGACAGTAAGGTCTTGCGACCCCACACACCCTCGTGTCAGAATTTCTAAACCGCCTCAAAGGCCTCTAACTTGGTTTGAGTGGAACAGTATGTCCAGGTTTCCTCACGATGTTTTTCTTCACCGATGTCAATGATGTCCAAGATAAAGTTTAGAAAGTACAAAGGTACGAGTATGAATTGAATAAGTCACATTGATACTCGCCCAGATTTGAACCCACAACCTCAGGCATGAGAGGCGGGCGCCTATGAGCCAATAACCAATGAGCCATCACGACTTATGATCGACTAGTATAGACGATTTTATGTTTTTATTATTAATAATTAGCGATGTATACATTTGTTTTCTTATTGCATGGTAAATGATTATTTTAATTTAATTTATTTTGTAAATTCAGATACAAGTTTTTTGTTATTGAATAAATTACTATGACTATGACTAAAGTATTGATTGAAGTTGAAAAACTTTTATTTAATTAACCTTCAAAATCTGGAACTAAGGTTATTGAGACAATTAAGAGAATGTCCGACCGCAGAGGTACAAAAAAAAAGTTAACTATCAATCTTTTTCATTATTTTTAACCCTCGTTGTGTCACTTTTTCCAGTTTACAACGCGGTGGAAGCCACCTCAAAGCGGTTGTTACTCTGCCAGTTAACGGCCTTTATAGCCTGTACAAAACGAGTAAAGCCTCAAAATACTAATTCTCCTTTCTCAAAATGTATCAAACTTTTCTAATTACTGTAAATGTGATGTCCTGGCTGAGTTTTTGTGAATACAATATCGTGAAAGTATATTCGTCTGTATAGTTTGTAGTACGTGGTAAAACCGCGGCATTTATTTATACAAATAAATAAAATTGAAGTGTCTAAGTGTCTGTTTGTAATGTCAAAATAATAGCATTTCACAAATAAATATGATTGCTAACATATAACACGAAAAAAATTCTTAAAAAAAAATATAATCTCTCTGTTTGTTTGTTCCGACAAATCTCCAAAATGGCTCGACAGATTAGACTACTAGTAGGCTACTTTTATTTTAGAAAAAAAAAAGAACGATCTGCGTAAGAAAAAAACTTCAGTGATAATTCACAATCACGCAAATAAAGACGTAGGAATTAGTTAGTTTTGTATTAAAACCGTGTCATTCTAGCTGATAGTGTTTAAACTTAGGGCTTGGTCTAGCTTGATCAAATTGTAAACTTTTAAGCCTAGGTGAGTTGTGGATTAACGGTACTATCACGAGTTTAATGGATCTGACGAGCGCACAAAGCTGGCCGGGGATCGAAACTACACAATAGATAAATACTTGACCGAAGTCTTTCTTATACCTATATTTAAATGAAAATACATCTACAAAGTCTTCGAAGCGGGAAAACCGTTACGAAAATCAGAATGACCAAAATTAATTCAATAAACAACATCACATATTATGCAACGTTGGGCAATAATTCGCACGCGTGTATCCAAACGGACCACGTGACCCGCAAGATGGCGGCCCGGCGACCTTTTGGCGGGAATCTGTGATGCCATGACAATGATTTTCCTGGGTTATGGTCGCTTTTTACAAGCTTTTTTGGTGCGGAAATTTTGAAAAAATACAGAATTTTTTGGTAAAATTTTACCTGATTATTTAGTTTTAATTAGAAATAAATTTTCATTGCCTTTAATTTAAAACAAAGTTGCATCCCGCCGTCTGTACGCTTAGATCTTTTAAACTACGCAACGGATTTCAATGCGGTTTTCATCAATAGTTGGAGTGATTCAAGACAAAGTTTATATCAATAAGTCGCTAGTTTATTATAATTAGTATGATAACCATGCATTGCAGTTACTAACCATGACATTTTTATGATGTCTAAAGGATATTAAAAAAAAAACAACATTAATTTTAATATATGGGTATTACCGTATTTATATACGGTACCTATTTACCTATATAATACGTATCCAAAATGCATTCATCCGATATTTCGCTTCCAAAAGCTAGCAACCCCAACAGAAAATCGGGAAGCGTCTACTAATGGCGTCTTTTTACGCTACCTGCTTGCTAATTGGAAATTAGGGGCCTAATGTGTAGGAGTTTAGTTACAGCAGCTATTGTTATTGCCGATTCCTATTCGCCAATGTTTTTGTCTTTTTCTATTTACTTACTTGATTATTTTGGTGACTAACGTTAATGGTCTGCTGGGGTCATCTTTCCTTCGAGATTAAGGGCCAAATAAAATTGAATAAAGGCTTGGAAAAGGCCACATTGATTGGATGGACTTAGAGAATTCTTTAGGATGTCATGTTAGGCAAAAAAATATATAATTGGGGTTAGCTATGCCAAAACTAACTAAAAAACATACCCATAGCAAAATCTCTCTTATTTTTTTTTCAATTTAATTCATTCAGTAACAATTTATAATGTGTTTGAATACTCAAGTATAAAACACAAGTAATGAAATTAAAAAAACAAATAAAGTTTTTAGTAAAAAATTGTTAAAAAAAAAGAAACTTTTAGAAGCACATTTTTAATTTTAAATGTATTCTAAGCATGACTTTGTGCTAAGAACTATTATTACTGGATTTTACACATATGGTATGTTGTCAGTTTAACGTAATTAATTTGAATATTAAGAGTGTAGTTTGGCTCGTTTTTGCAAACACAGCTCAAATAATACAAACATATATTATGTAACAATTGCTTGTTCTGTCATAGATTTATATTCTGACAGTTATACTAATCTGCACCCTGCACTATTAAAAAAATAATAGGTACTTCATTTGTCACAATAATTAAGACTTTTAATGATCAGTTAAAAGTCTTAATATCTTATTCTTTCTTTCTTATTCTTTTCGTTTTCTTTCTTTCTTTCTTTTTCTTTCTTTTCTTTCTTATCTTTTTCATTCTTTCTTTTTTTTTTCTTTCTTTCTTTTTTTTTCTTATTCTTTTTTTTCTTTCATAACTTATCTTATCTTTGTCTTAGTTGGGGTCTATTAGGGGTAGTCCCCCCATAATTAAGCACTTAAACTACCCACATTTATAAAGATAACACCCTAAACACAACACTGCTAATATCAAACAAAAATAAACAATACAAACGTTGGCCTAATTAGATCACCTATGAATATCGCGCAAGATGGCGGATACGTTGCCGCCATCTGTCGGTTATTAAACGAATTTATTTATACATCTAATTGCTTCGTACAGCGAATATGCTACGCGTATGCACTTAATACCTTTAATATTACGTTTAAAACGCTATTCTACTTAAAACAAGGGTTATTGTGAATACTGTCATCAAGTTTTAGGTGTGAGTAGTGATTGCAGCGGTGTGAGACGTATATCGTTACGTTTATATTTGCTGCAGTTTACATTAATTACTCAAAACGTAAATTTATGCGTTATGGGTATGCTGGTTTGTTGGTATGTTTTGTGTATTATGTTCTTGACTGCCTCGTTGGTCTTGCTAGTGGCTGCATGAGCTCTTGGGTTCGATTCCCAGTTCTGGTAAAGTAATATTGGGCTTTTCCATCAGGAATTTCACAACAGCAGCCTCGGTCTGGATTTTGTGCCCGGTTGATGGCAATAGGCTCGCCCAGGCTCGCCCATACACTTGAGACTTAAACATTACTGGCGAAATGTGGGTGTACTAATGGGTACGCCTCTGCCTAGCTCTTCGGGGATAACGGGCGTGGTGTTATGTTTTGTGTACGAAAGCCAGATTCATGAGGAATAGTATAGGCTATATGTATAACATCACGCTGTGACTCACAGGAGAGGAGCAGTAACTAAAGACGTAACGGCGAAACTGCAGTGACAGGCCGTAAAGAATAATTGCAATACATTGCCAATAAAACCCAAAAAGATAATCGCATTTATGTAATCTTTAAAAAATAAATGATTTTATAACCGAAATAAAAATTTATAATTTTTATAAAATCTTAATTTGCTGAATACAATAATAATTTACAAAAACTTTTAAAGTGTTAAAATTTTCGTCGAAAATATTTTAAATGTTTTACAATGATTTGAAACATCCGGGTGGTCTTCTCATTACACAGACAGCATCTTGGCAGAAACAGTCATTCCTTTGTGGATCTGAAATAATTAATGGTAAAAAAAAAATTAAAACAAGCTTTTTTAATGCAATGTTACTAACTTTATTGTTTTCTACTCTTCAAGCCCTTTCATTTGATACCCATATCAAGCGAATTGAAATAAAACATGTAATCCGCCATCTTGGAACGGCGGCCATATTGAAATTATTATAGTAATGAGTAGGTATTGCTCATTGTTTTCTCACCAGAACTAAAAGTGTATGCAAAATTTCAGCTCAATCTGATACCAACAAATGGTCGAAAAATGGTTTGCAAATTTACATACGGACAGTGAAAGCTAAATAAAAGCTTGTAAAAATAATATAAGTAATATTATTCATTGAAGTTTCTGAGATCTTCGATGAATAGGCAGAGGTGGAACACTGCGTTGGTTTAAGCCGGTAAGTGTCCGGCATGCCCCTCCGTCACCCCCACGACAGAGAAAGTCCATGAAGAATTCCCGCAAAAAAAAGGGATCCTTTAAACCAGGGGTTCCCAATCTTTTTTATACCATGACTCCCTTTACATATTGTAATTATTTTTGTGACGCCTTTCTTAAAGAAGATATTTGTGTGTAGTGCTAGCTACTATTAATAATAATTCGTTTGATGTCAAGTAACAAAGACTCATTTACACAAATTAATATCAATATTAAGATTGCTTTATCTATTTCTTACTTATATTTAACTAGTTTATGCCTGCCACTTCGTCCGGGTAAATTTTGGACCCTCATTTCGTCCCCTTAGGGGTTAAATTTTGAAAATTATTTCTTAGCGCATGCAGTATATAAAAAAATCCTCGACATGTATAGCTGATAGGTTGAATGAAAACCCAATAACACCTTGCCTGAGCTGGGAATCATTCTCAGGACCCGACGCTCATTAGTCATACTTGCAACCAAACCCAATGGGCAGTTTGACTTTACGATAATAATGTACAGAACGAAAATGAACTTAATTAATTAAGTAAATCAAGACCATTATACCTTCAGTCAGGTCATCGTTATAGTAAATTAAAATGGCGGGCGTGTGGATGTTTTCAGCCAGCAGTACGTCGCTAAATCTGTCCCGTTCATCAGGTATACCATTCTCCTCCAGGGTCTTCTTGAGGCAGAGGCCTCTACCCATGTAACGCCATGTGTAAGACATTAGATGACTGTTGTGCGGAAGATATCTCATCATGATCTCGTAGATGGTTTCTTCAGAACACACTTCAAGTGTCACTGTTGAGCCTAATCAGAAATGAGGTAAGTGGATTAGAATTTTCAAAAATACCATCAAGGCTCTGACTGACTGAGTCAGAATCTCGGTACAGTAGTATCTCATCTCTTGAGGTTGCTATATCATACCAATTACCACCAACAATACCAGTGTAGGCACAAAGTGTAAGACTTCTGTTTTCGATGTGAAGCTTCAGCTACATGGTGCCTATGGCATTCGGATACAAGCTGCGGCTGATCTTGCCTCTCGATTCTTAGGACATTGTGTGCCTTCGGTTATACCTATACTTTCGTCTTAACGTAAGAATAATTAATTCAAAGCCTGAACAGTCTTTACAGCTGAGGATCGGGGGTGTAAAGTTCTTCATCCTCCATTGAAAAAGGAGGATCCTCAGAGTGTTGTGTTGGTGGGCAACTGTCCGTTGTTGTCGGGCTTTTGTAGACATGCTAATGTCGCGGTGAACTTGGATATCGTGATGTAACGTGTCTTTACTTGCCTGTCAAAGTGTTAGTGATCCTGATAGGCCTAGTTTTAGCTGAAGCTCTGCCCACCATATATTTGTCACCCTCCCACCATGGCTCATCCAGCTTGCGCCACCTGGTGGAGGGGCCTAAGGGTTGCCGGAAGGCATGGCCGTGGACGCGGTACGTAACTCGTGCACCGGTGATAGGATGGGTGTACCGCACCCATTCCCCATCATTGAACCAGTGAGATAAATCTTTACCAGCGAACGCCAGCACAGTCATCGCTAGCTGCAAATGGAAGAATATTTTTATTTACTATTAGATTATTGCTCCATTCCCGTAGGTCGTACTGTAAAGCCTCCGTCAGTAGCAGCCTCGGAGACCGGATTTGTGCCCAGTTGATGGCAATAGGTTCGCCCCCTTTAACATGGGACTTAAACATAACAGGCGAAATGTCGGTATACTAATGGGTGTACCCATTGTACACATATATCCACATTTCGACACTGGCGGTCTGCCTAAACCTTAGGAGATTACAGGCGTGATATTATGTTACGTGTCTTATAATAAAAATAAACTACGACTAAGGCTTTGCAAGCAACGATTCCGTATGTGGATACAGAATAGTTTTCCACAAAACCGCAGATTTTAAAATCACAGCTGCTCCACTCACTCAGTGGCATAAGACGAAAACTGTCATGAGACACCAACTACTCATCTCATAGTATCCCATAACACATATCGGACGAGCACCTATAGACACATCGACCGATGTTTCCTCAGGATATTTTTATTTAATTTCTATCTTTGAAACGGTCAAACAAGTCGTTCGATTATGAAACTGTTCTGATGAATATTACCAACCCTTTTTGCATCGCAATAGAAATAGCCTTGCTTGAAGCAAGGACAATACTCCATGCAGTTGTTACAGTACCAGCTCTTAACGGGGCATGAACAGGTCTTGACGCACCTGCAGTTTCTAAACTGATCTTCGAGCCAGCCCGTCACATCGTACACGATCCCGTTGGCGGACACCCAGCAGTCTTTCGGACGGTTGTGAACAGCCACCTCGGCAGGGGTGTACCATTGCTGTTTCGTATAAATCATTGGTTAATATTTTATCAAAAATCTGGTTTATATGTTTAAAAATAGATTCTTGACACATGCCATTTTTTCTGACACGTTTGATATGTCATTTTCTTGGTTGAGTTACATTGAAATGAAACCTTTTTTTGATTATAGGAAAACGTGTGTTCAGTCAGTCTCAAGTCAGTGTGTGGTTAAAGCCCGTTAAAGTCTTACTAGCTTCTGCCCACGACTTCGTTCGATTCAAAGTTGATATATTATATCACGGGAACCGCAATACAAAAAGCCTATGTGCTAATCCAGTCTATAATCTATATTTATGCCAGTCTATAATCAAATTTTATCCGGTTCCGATCAGCCATTCTCGCGCATTCTCACTTTCACATTCATAAGATAGTTCCACAGCTACGTTTACGTATAAAAAGATATTTGCTACACAGTCTACACATAGATAGACTACAAACGTTGATTAATAGGATCCAGTGCCGAAATCTCTTTGTCATTCTGGCAATCCCGTGAGGATTGCCAGAATGACAAAGAGATTTCGGCTTGGGGTGGGTCACTGTCAAAAACCACGAAGTATTTTCAGCTACCTTAGGCCAGAGTACTGGTGTTTGGTGGTCCTACCTGCTTGCTGCAAGGTTGTATTGAACAGACTGACTCAGGCAAACTGTGGCTTCTAGATAGGCAACTCTTGAAAGACCCGCGCAGAATACGACCTATGTTTCTTCAGGCGACATACTCTCCAGTCCCACCCACAAGGCAGCCAAGATCCATAACCCGGTACTCCTGCTCCAAGTACGTAGAGAGGTTGTACCTTTGTGATCATCACTTTCTTGCAAGAAAGGAGTTGGCGTTCCACTCACTCTCGATCCTGACCATAGACTGAACATTATGGCATTCCAAAGCCACGATATACCCGATAAAACAACGACTGGTTTGCGACCTGGCTTTGCTTTGACATAATTTGTAAACATCACCGTATTCATACATTTCATGAATACATCCCTTCATTATATTCACCCGCCAGGTTCACTTTGTTTCGCAGATGTGTTTCCAAATACTAACGCACAATTTCCACTTTAATATTTGTGTTTACGCATAGTTTTAATCGGTCGTCGTTGGTATAAAAGCCGTGGGTCGCCACTGTACTACTTTTATAGCTCGGTTCTGCCCGCCACAATAGTCATTGTTGTCATCATTGAACAATAGTACTTAGAACAGACGGGGTAAGGTTGCCCCCGAAATTAAAATTTTATTACAATTTTTGTAAAAGCTGTGTCAGATTGTAAGGTAATCGCAGTGAATATTCATTTTCTAGTCTAAAATCCACTATAATCCAAATTTCTTATATCAGTGAGCACGTGCCAGTGCCCCAAAAGAGTAACGAGAAAAAAAATCAGAAGAGAGGGCTTACACAGAGGGCAATACGCTCCGTCACCATACATTATAACGATGAGGTACGTCTTGTTATATCCTACTAGCTTTTCACCGCGACTCCGTCCGTAAATGTTTTACGTATTGTTTTAATTTTAAAACGTTGTAACTAATCTTTAAATGCTTCCACTGCCCCTATTCTGTTGTATGCACCCGAAAATAAGGCGATTAAAACACGGCACCGCGCAACGCCGCGGTTGGCGGCGAAGCGGATCGATTTACGGTAAGCAGTGCCGTGTGTTCGCCTAAAATGTTTTGTTACCTTATCGAGTGATTGACACCAAAAACAAATGTTCGTTTTGCAGCAAACATTTTTGCTGTTAATTAGTTTAATGGACATAATGCATTAACGGCTATGTAATGTGACTTTTTACACGAGTGCCCCAAAAAAAGGAGTGTTATGTTGTGTTCAGGGTATGTATGTATGTATGTATGTATGTGTGATTCTTTATTCCACCATAACTTAAACGCCTGAACCGATTTAGATGTTTGGGGTATCGTTACAATCCTTGCATCGTTCCGAGTAACTAGTTAAAAATAAAGAATCCTGTGTGGTTACTTTAAAACGTTAATTAATACCAGCCTCAATTTTTTTTTTATGAATCTGGTCGTGTCTATGTTTATCGTCTAGAATTTGACAAGTAGTTTTAAAAAATATATAACACTTTAAATAAAAAATGTCGTAAAAAAAAAACTGACGAATAAACAAAGTACAATTACGTGAAAATTTTGCAGTCGTGTTTTTTATTTTTTTTAATTATAGTAGCTTGTTAGACCCCATAGTAATTAGTTAAATATGAATAATACATATTTCTACCATGTTCGTTTCAGCCTGAGAACTGCGAGTCAAGTCATAATATTCTTGCTGTGTCAAGCTGCCTGCACAATTAATGCAGAATGGTATTATAGTCCAATGAAATATCCGGCAGGTGGTGAAGATCAAAAATTATTCTTCGACAGAATAGTTTCAATTAATTTAATGACCGAGAATGTCGGTACAGGAGTATTCATAAGTGCTGATCGGATATTGACATCATTCAACCCCTTCAGATCTATTATAGGGGACGTAGATTTGTTACACGGTTTATGGGCAACAGCTATTGTGGGACGCGCTAGGACTTCGTATGGATATGAGTGGTATCACACTAACAGCACCAACTTCGCGTGTGCCCGGCCGATTCTGTATCTACCTGATGAAAACGTTGATACCAATGTGTGGCCAGGGCGGGACCACATTAACTGTCCTTTACATGATTTAATGGTGTTTCGAGTATATGGAGAGTATACAGTAAGCTCCTATAGGCTAGGACAGATCACTAAGAGTAGTTATTATCATGCTAATTATACTACTAATATATATTTGACCAAGCTCGCGTCTGCAGACGAACAAATGGGCGCCTCCTTTAAATACTGCGAACTCATCAACGGTTATCAATTACAAGAAGTTATATATGAATCAGACGATGACGCAGTGGTGGACTGTGATAGGTGGCTGCCACGAGAATGGGGATATTTTATTTGCATATTAAATAAAAAGAATAGGTCGGTGCTGACATCCGGTGCAATGTTGGTGTCAAATGATAAGTTATTCGGAGTGGGTTGTTTCCTATTAAGGAGAGGTAGTAAAAGTATATTGGTTTTCACAGATGTAAGACCATATAAGGATCTCATTTATAATACCTGCACATATAAGGATTCTGAGGAAAAACGCCCTAAAGAATTTTTTGATGCATATCACAAAATAAGGAAGTAAAGAAGCAAACAAAAATGGCCCCGATCTCAGAGTAACTACTGCAAACGAAGTGCCGTTCTTGCAAGCAAGGTTGTTTGCGCTGCAGTACTAAACTTATATCCCGGTTAGACTTTCTGAATATCGCGCGCGCGTCGCGGCTGGAGCCTAGCAGGACTGCAGGACTACAAATGAGATCGACATTCCCCAGGTTTGCGCGATTCATAAAGATCCAGAATATGCTATCAAACCGCTGCGTTAAATTATGGCCTAATTTAAAGCTAATTTTAGGCACATTACACAAATTCAACTGTTTCCTCATATAATAAAAAGTCAAAAGTCAAAACATTTATTTCAATTAGACCATTTACAGACACTTTTGAATTGTCAAGGAGTAGGTCAGTTAGTCCGAAAGTTGAAGCTTTTAGTTGCTCGTTCCACAACAGAGGTAGGCCTCCACGAAGAAGAACGAGCAAGAAACTCCACGGCACTCTTTTAAATTAGGTTTTTACAAAATCCTGGTTACATTATTCTTGTTGATTCTTTATGTGAAAACAAAAAAGATGAATATAAAATAGTAGTAACAAATTATAAAATAAAGCCATAGCAGTTAAGAGAAGACCAATCCAACAGACAGCACGCGTTCACGAGCATGACGAATGGATCAGCACCATTTAGCTCAACCATCATGAAGGGAGCCAAATGATCTAAATTAATGTAATCATAATTAATTATTCTTTCTAATAATGTTAAAAGAACATACCTATTTTTATTATATACCTGTTGTTTGCCATGCCAATATGTCATGTAATTAGGAAAATACTCAAGTAAATGGAAATATGATTTAAAAGCATCGACCACCTACATACCTACCTATGTACTTATGTAATTTAATAAAATGTAATTAGTTTACAATATGTTTTTTTTTTTAAGTAGGGACGTTCGTGTGGTATCTTTACATAAACATAACATAACTTCACGCCTGTAATCCCAAAGGGTTAGGCAAAGGTGTACCCAGTACACCCACATTTCGCCAGTTATGTTTTTAGTCCCATGTAATAGGAGGCGAGCCTATTGCCATCAACCTGGCACAAATCCAGCCTCCGAGGCTGCTACTGAGAAATGCCTGATGGAAAAACCCAATAACACTTTGCCCGACCTGGGAATCGAACCCAAGACATGCACAGCAGTCGCGCTTGCGACCACTAGACCAACGAGGCAGTCACATCACACACAGTCACAGTGATATCTTTACATTATATAAAATCCCTGAAAATGAAGTCTTGGGTTCGATCCCAGCTCGGGCAAAGCCCTAATACATGGGATTTAAACATTACTGGACAAATGTTGGTGTACCTCTGGCTAACTCTTCGGGGATTACAGAGAGCTACAATACAAAATCGCTTTCCACCGTCTGCACGCTTGGATTTTTTATACTACGAAGATATGATTACATTTTTATTACAACACAATCTTAGATCTTCAAATGAATTGTTAGTAACTTTCCTCTTTAGTCCGATTAATGATTGACAGACAAATATTTATTTACCGGCGGCGCAAGTGGGGCCCTTCAATGATGTAATGCGCATTCGCCATTTTCAAACCCTAATGATAAATTTTCACAAAACACAACTCATCATCATCATCTGCCTAGACTTTTCCCAACTATGTTGGGGTCGGCTTCCAGTCTAACCGGATGCAGCTGAATACCAGTATTTTACATGGAGCGACTGCCTATCTGACCTCCACAACCCAGTAACTGGGTAATATGATACGCCTAGGTAAGACTGGTTGTCAGACTTTCGGGCTTCTGACGACCCATAACGACTGTCGAAGATCCACGTATGACAGCCGGGACCAACGGCTTAACGTACTTTCCGAGGCACGGAGGAGTCTCGTTGTGTAAAGATGGTCACCCATCCACGGACCAACCCCGGCAAGCGTAGCTTAACCCGACGGATCGACCCGTGCGGCTTTTATTTCTTAGCCACGAGCTCCTCAAAACACAACTAAAGACAAGAAATACCTGTAAAAAATCACAAGAACTTCACAATGAAGTGTCGCTTAGCAACCTCAGCTGCCATCACAAAGTCGTCTAATGTCTCCGTAATCTATCCTGCCATTCCTCCGCCCACGGCTGGAGTGTGGGACTGTGGGCATAACAGACCGACGCTAATTATGTTCAACGCGGCATCTCCGGATTTGCATGCCATTAAATCTGGGTTCCTGAGATTTACTCGAGGACCTACGGACATATTTCTCGGAAAAGAATTGCAATTTAAATCGTTCTGCTTTTGAGGTGATGTGAGGTGAGCTTTTGAAAAATGCGGGTTTAGTATACTATAAATTAAGTCTTACCAGCTTTTTGGTAGATCAAGTATTGCAGAGGTTTAAAATAATAGATTGGGAAACTGAAAATGGTTTATGAAGTTGTCATTTCGTCGCAAAATCGCAAGTCTAGTGGTCGCCAAGCGCGACTGCCAAGTATGAGGTCTTGAGTTGGATTCCCAGGTCGGGCATAGTATTATTGGGTGCTCCCATAAGGAATACATCAGTAGTGGCCTCGGAGTCTAGATTTGTGCCCGGTTGATGGCAATAGGCTCGCCCCCTATTACATGGAACGTAAAACATAACTGGCGAAATGTAGGTGAACAAATGGGTACACCTCTGCCTAACCCTTCGGGATTACAGGTGTGATGTTAGGTATATTATTTTACGCCAACGAGAAACCTGAAAAAAAAGATGTCAAAATTATGCGAGAAAAGGGCAACAAACATAATATTTAAAAAGTCCTAGTAAAATAGTCACCAACTTAAAATAAAATCAGTTAACTTATTTACAAGAATTTTCCTAAAAATATGACACAACCACCAACAAAAACGCGAGTTTCGATCGTCAAGATGAGACGTTGGCAAACCAAAGGGGGAAGCTGGGGTAACTCGCGCAAAACTATAAATTCCAGTTTAATTACCCCCGGGCAGCGTCACATCATGGATTCAGACAGTTTTATGACGATTTACGGCACATTTCGACGCCGGGACTGGCCCGCTTAGGGATTTCCACCGACCGATCAAGCAAGACCTTCCCAACCCCCTTTTCATCGTAGAAATAGTTGGAAAGCAGGGGGGAGTTGGCGTAATCGAGGGATCTTGGTGGAGTGGTCGGTATTCGTCACCTTTTACACAGCCGGGGGGTTTTAAGGCTTCCAGTTCTTTATGGTAATGAAATCTGAGCAGGGTGACGTGGCGAGGTGATGGTTGCGAGAGTTTTTGTTGTGCCTCCCCCCTCTTTATTTATTGTGCGTTTGGGGTGCGGAAGTTTTGGTCGAAGTTTGTCGAATAGAATGTGTTCCGTGCGGTGTTGATGATATCGAGAGTACGAATTGTTTTTGTTCATTTCTATTTGGGAAAAAGGTACAATAGCTTGGGTATCAGCGCCAATAAACAGATGGGCCGCTCCGGTGATTTGTGAAATCGAGTAAGACTTTCTTTTGGCGTGTTTTTCTTGAAGACTGTGATGGAATGAAGTTATTTCTTAATAAAAGTTTACGACCTCGCTTTCATCTTTTACTGGTAACGTCAAAATCGTTCTGTCATTTACTTTTTTTTTCGAATTGATTTTAGATGTAATAAGTTAATTACTTAACTTCTTTGATTTTAGATGTAACAGATGTTGCTTAAATTCTTCGTGTGTTTGTTATCACGCTTGTGCATGATTCTCTTTCATCTTTCAACTACTTACAATTATGTCAACCAATAATAATAAAATAACAATAAACAAAGTTAAAATAATGCATACGGTAATTATACTGGACCCAGGCTATTACTGTTCCACTGCTGGGCAAAGGCCTCTTCTCATACGAAGAAGACAACAAGAAAAAATTTATACTTCTTCTTATTCTTCTTCACGCTGCGTCAAGGTAGATTGGCACGACAACTACTGGAACAAATAATATTTTGTATGGCTTACAGGTAGTTGTTCCGAGTTTGGTAGGGTGTGTATGTGAGTTTATATATTTGTAAACCATACATGAGAAGTTTCCTGCTGGGCTAAAGGCCTCTTCTCATACAGAGAAGGCACGAGCATTGATCATCAAGCTTGCTCAAGGTAGATTGGCTGTAAACTTATATTAAACTAGCTTTTGCCTGCGACTTCGTCCGCGCAAAAATAAAATAAAATATTTAGTTACTCGCAGATAATGTAGCTTTCTGGTGAAAGAATTTTTATAATCGGACCAGTAAATTTTGAGCAATAGGCTCGCCCCCTATTACATGGGACGTAAACATAACTGGCGAAATGTGGGTGTTCTAATGGGTACACCTCTGCCTAACCCTTCGGGGATTACAGGCGTGATGTTATGTGTTAAATTTTGAGTTTATCCAAACAAACAAAAATAATTTTTTTTCTCTTTATAATAATTAGTGTAGATTAAAAGCTCAAGTTTCTTCTGTCTGTGATGTCCAAGATAAACATAGAAAGTACATATGAATCATTACCAAAATTACAATTATAACAAAATCTGTAAAAACTTCAGCCACACACAATAACTTCCACACGAAGTCAAAACAAAAAAAAAACACAACACAAAACAGATCCACTTTAAAAAAGAAAAAAATAATTGTCATTCCCAACACAATCCAGTCGGTATCATAACAGTTTAACACGCTATTTTATTTGTCGATACAAAACGTAAGCTAACGAGACTTTATAAGCAATAAACGCACAGACAGACGTTTTGGTGTGACATAAAATCAAATCAACAGTTATCCTGCGAGCCTACATCACAATCGGGCTTAATCGCGTATGTGACAAGTTAGCTTGTACGAGCAAGCGACCAGTTAACAAAGAACTCCGATAACTCGGCAGTTATATCCCCAAAGTTCTGTTTTACTTGATACATCGGGGGGTGCGGGGGTCTGGAGTAAATTTGTCGGTTTGTAACACGCTCAGCGCTCGCTCCGGCCCGATATCGCCTTGAGTGACGGACAAGTATGCATTCAAATGGGTTACTTTAGCCCCCTTCTCCCCTTTATAAACATCGCGGCTAGATCCTCCACCAATTTGGTACAGAATTTGTTGTGGAATGTCGAATGCTTTTTGAGGGTTAAATTGCATTTAATTTGCAGTAAACAACGGGACTGTTTTGATGTACTTCCATTTAAATTTCGCTTACAAGGTTTTGAAGTTATTGCTTATTTTTTTAACAATTTATTATGATGCGGATTTTCTAATAGATAATGGATAGGTTATGCTCTCGACTATGTTATCTTTGTATACTTATTATTTTTTTAAATAAATCTTCCAATGAAAGTCCCTTCAAAATAGGTCCAAACAGATAGCCAAATAAATCGATTGATTGTTATTTTGCTAGTAAGCTGCTATTTTGACATTATACTCGTACATTATCACAAAAAATACGAAGAGCCATTCTTTTAAACAAGTGATTTGTTAGTACTACACAAACCCAACAGATGTTTTTACCATGATATTCCTAAATCCAGAATTACAAACATTATCACCCAAAACAATATCCGTCTCGATTCAATCCATAAAATGATATTACGAGATAAATCACTAGCGAATGCATCTCACGCCCCAATATAATGCACAGACGTACTAACAGACAATATATGTGAGGCGTACCCTCACGCTAGCCCCCATCGTGGGTAGGCAGGGCAATAAAAACTGAAACTCGTCAGCTACGGAGATGGTTGAACGATTTATGGCTCCGTGTGGTGTGGAAAATGAGATGGCAGGGAGATAACCAACTGCGAAGGTGGAAGGTGTAGTCATAATAACTGGATAACTGTTCTTATTGTTTATTTTTCTGGAAGATCAGATGGTGATGGGTGATTAACGTGATGCTCTAAACACATAACAATGTTTAAATGGGTATTTGATACAATAATCCATTAATTCCAAGTGTCAAGATACACTTAGAAATAATGGAATTATAGGTTAATTCTATTGTGTCAAATAACTTCTTAAAAAAAAACGTCATTTTAACATTCATTCGTCATTTTAAAAGTACATATGATGCATTCATTCATTCAATTATCATGTTACCAATGCAAACCCGATAAATGTAGCTCAGCATTTTTACGCCCATTATAAGAACGTACTCCTTTTAAAAAGTAATCAATTACCTACTTTAAGAAGCCACCTCATAACATAATTCCCCCTTCCCCCCAGTATTAGCACTACGTCAAGACACAATAACCTATCAAATGTCCCATAAACAGTAATAAAACCTATAAATGTGCATTAAAAACATTAGAATACTACACAGATGGATATTGTGGGGAAGGTGGCAGCTCCTTTATAAGCCCGTGGGGAATCAATGGTTTCATTCTTTCTCTCAAGGGTGGTGGTGGCTTAGCAAGGGATGTTAGGTATGTGGAGACTGGTTGCGTGGTCGCAAGTGTAGTCGAGGAGTCTTAATGGTTTAAAACAGGTATCTTTTACACACATACACATAACATCACGCCTGTAATCAACAAAGGGTTAGGCAGAGGTGTACCCATTAGTACACCCACATTTCGCCAGTTATGTTTAAGTCCCATGTAATAGGGGGCGAGCCTATTGCCATTAACCGAGCACAAATCCAGACTCCGAGGCTGCTACTGAGAAATTCCTGATGGAAAAACCCAATATCACTTTGCCCGACCTGGGAATCGAACCCAAGACCTCGTGCTCAGCAGTCGCGCTTTGCGTCCACTAGACCAACGAGACAGTCGATATAGTTATAGTCAAATTTAATAATCTATAAAGTCTAGTTGCATGTTGCAAGTTGCATGCATCCATTAGCACAATATTTTGCATGCGTTACACTGTGTGCTACTATAAACAGTAATTTTTACACCTGACATAAATGTTACATAAACGTTTCCCAGCAGAATTTTATTCTAAAAGTAACTTAGTTTCATGGTCTGTATGCATAGTTAACAGCAATGTGATGTGTCTTACTATCTGTCTTATGACAACTCGCATAACGTTTAGAGTTACTTAGTCATAAATAAAATAAAACTACAAATAATAAATTACGTGCTACGCATTATTTTGGCTACGCCGTAGACCTCGCGTGCTACGAGCTACGCAGCTACGCCTGAACACGTCAAGTCTAGCCATGTGCTAATGCTTTGATTGTGTTTATTAGAAAGTAACTTGGATTGCCATACAACGTGGCAATGCTGCCAGCCTTTTGACCATTGACAATGTTGTAGACGAATTTTTTGACACCAACAAACATCCATCAATCCGTACTTTCGCAATTATAATAGTAGACATATTAATAATATTTAACTCTTCATTTTCTTTATTTTTCATATTTTTACACATATTTTCCTTAAAAAAATACAAATAATATAGTAAAAAAAAAATGTATAAAAATAGTGCTCCGCCCGCAACGAGGTGGTAAAACCCAAGCTACCGGCGGTTAGGAATCCAGAGAGAGGAACCTCCTCACTGTGCGTGCCGTGTCCAAGACAACCGCCTTCTGCATCTGACTCTTGACCCAGCCGTTGAGCGAAAGTTTCTCAAGGTTTTGTTGTTGTTTATATTTTTATTTATAAGAAAAATATGGAAAGAAAAACAAAGTGTTCTAATATGACCACAATAACATGAAATCCTTATTTATAATAGCAATAACGTGTTCAATAGTGACTAGGTCGTGCCCAGTGTAAGTAGACCTCTTCGAGGCAGTGTGAAAGAATGAGGTTTCCACTAAGAATAGAAAAAGAAATCTGCGACAGACGGACAGACAGACACACACACGAGTGATCCTGTAAGGATTTTGTTTTTCATTCGGACGTTAGTATGGAACTCTCAAAACGTTGGAATTTATGTTGTTAGTAAGCCGTTTAGACTAGCAGACAATAATTTTCTCTCAACAATAATAAACAACATTTTTTTCATCTGTAATGGCAGCGAAAACTTTTGTAAAAAATAAATAAATTTTGTGAAACCAGCTTTTTTGCGCGATTTCGACCGCTTGGAAGTCAAAAAAATAGGGGCAAATCTGGGTCGGGCTTGCTTACGAAGGGTTTGGTGAAAAAAAGCTTTTGTTCACGAATTGAGAAGCAGACGAAGTCGCAGAATAAAATGTAGGTCGCTGATGTCCTTTCTTGGGGTTCAAACTTCATCATCATCGTCATATCTGCCGTAGGACGTCTACTGCTGAACATAGGCCTCCCCTACAGATTAAATTAAAAACTTACCCCATACCAAATTTCATCAAAATCGTTTCAGTGGTTTAATCGTGAAAGTGTAACAGACAGACAAAAATACTGCATTAATTATATTAGCATAGATTATATAGATACTGCTATATAATAATAATATAATATTATAATATCTTAGGACAACCAACACATTGCCATCTGATCCCAAACTAGGCAGAGCCTGTACTATGGTAACCAGACAACTGATAAATATATATCCAAATACATACATATTATTACATATAAATTACACCCAGACACAGAACAAATCATATTTAACACTATTTATTTTGATATTGATATAAAGCTACACTATTCAAATTCATAATCATATTTATTTATTTGCATACTAGACTTCGCAGACAGAAGCTATATCTTAATAATTCGTTCCATCACTACAGCTCAACTTACACCAGACAGCGCTCGCAGCGATTTATCGCCGGTCGCCGGTTCGGTTCCCGGTCACGTCCGCGTGTCCGTCACGACTGATACGATGATTTGACCTGATGACGTGCCGGACAACTTGTTGGTAGCTAGCATGTGATAAAGGCGAGGTATTTTGGAATCGTTAATCAAAAAAAAAAATATTTGACGGAAAAACTGGCTTATAGCTTCAAGATTCTTGGAGTAATTTTAATATTGGCTGAAATCAAACGATCAATCAATCATTTATCCACTAAATATAATCTACCAGTTTATACCAAATCGTTTATGCTAATTATATAGAGATAGAGTTATGTAGTTTTGACAAGGCAAAAAACTTACTTGACTGCCTCGTTGGTCTAGTGGACGCAAAGCGCGACTGCTGAGCACGAGGTCTTGGGTTCGATTCCCAGGTCGGGCAAAGTGATATTGGGTTTTTCCATCAGGAATTTCTCAGTAGCAGCCTCGAAGTCTGGATTTGTGCCCGGTTGATGGCAATAGGCTCGCCCCCTATTACATGGGACTAAAAACATAACTGGCGAAATGTGGGTGCACTAATGGGTACACCTCTGCCTAACCCTTCGGGGATTACAGGCGTGATGTTATGTTATGTTATGACAAGGCAAAGTAGGTACTTGCTTAGCTTAATGTTAGCCATTTTTTACCTTACACTCAAGTGTGTCTACTGGTTTGGTAACTTTAGTATGTAAGAACTTTGATTAAGAAAAAAATTTAATCTCTGTTAGGATAATAAAGTAAAAGATATATTTTGTTTGTTCCTTTAAAAGCGATGAACTGGAACTTCTAGTTGAATTGGAGAGTAGAATCTTTTTGTATATTATATGATAGCCTATTTGTATAACTAGTTGTAGCCATGTTGGATTCGCACACGCGTTAAGTTCGCTTCGTCGGCACTGTTAGTTGCGGGGAATGAAAACACATGCGTCCCAAGCTATCGTTTAATATCGACTGACGGGGTCAGGTCAGGCGCAGCGTTCCCTCCTGACAGTGGAGTACAACTCCTGATAGTGGAGCAGTAAGCAATGACGTAACTTAACACGAGTGAAAAAAACCAGGCAAGTAGCTAGTTATTTATTTATTAACGTATAGAAAGATACCTTACCTATTCGTTGAATATTGGTGAATATTTTTGTCATAAAATCCTACTGACAAAATACCCAACACTGTGTTTCATAATCGCTACAAAGTCTAACCTTACTTAATAAACCAACAAAAAAATATACCCAAGAACATTAAAAACAAAATTACCTTCAAACTTTATTACAAAGACAATAAAGTCTCCTTCATTACATTAATAACACAATTATATAAGTAAGTAACAAAAACTTCGGCCATTAGGTACACTCCGCTGCATACGCCATGGTTGCCGTCGTAACGCCTCATATCGCGGCCCGACCAACCTTCACGACATTACTCATCGGGGGATAAGTTGAACGGTTTAATTTTTGACACTTGGTATTAAAGGGTTACGGGTATCTGGGTGGGGGCGAAGATATCGGGTTTTGGGTTAAGTTTTGATGACGCTATAAAAGAATTTTCATAGTTTATTTTTCAGCTCGCAAATAATTTTCTCCCTGTATTTTTTATTTCAACAGTGACAGTAACAGTATTTTACATAATTATGTTCAAAAAAAGAAATTACAAAGAAACTGTTTTGTAAACTGGATATACACAATTTATAACTAATAATTAGGTACAAAGTTACAGTAAATATTTATTTTACAAGGACATAACATATGACATAACAAATTATAAACTACTTGTTACATACTTACCTTTACCTTACTTTTTTTAAGATTCCTGCATTTAACTCGAAATGGAAAATACTATTTTTGAGTTACAAAGTATACCTAATTTAGAAAAGAATTCGTAAAACTAAAAAATATATTATTTAAATTAAATATTTTTTTACATATTATTTTATTGGCTATATGCCACTCAATACCTACCAGGAATCCAAATTTTTCTCCTTCTTTTCATTATAAATGTATCATCGAAACATCTATATCTCTCACTAGTTTTAAGCCTAGCGTATAAACTATGGTGTACATTGTGCATTAAATAAATAAATAGAATTTATAACAATTTATACTAGTTAGGAGACGTAGCTGGCCACATTATACAGCCGCCTCAGTCTATTCAGATCGTCAAAGGATGCTGATGAACTGACAAATTCTAATAATATTCCTATGCAAAAGAATCTTAACCAATCAAAACAACACCAAGCAGTCTAGCAAACTTTTTAAGAAAACAAATGAATCATCGAAATCTGCTTTTCCATAACGTTATAAAGTATTCTGATGTTAGTTTTAAGTTGTAACTTATTATCTGCTCGCTAATTGCCCCCTCTAGCTTAATGCTGGGAGATTTTCGGTGCAGCTTGATAACTTTAGTCCGGTTTCCATCTTAGTTTGGAGATGAGGTGCTAAACGTTGGGTAGGTTTTCATTGGAAGATTTTTATTCCGATGTGGAAGTAACAAAATACATTGTGGAACATTTTCATCGAAATCAGCAAAAAATTAAGTAAATAAAAGTGATCTTACGGTTTTAAGACCGCTGTAAATCATCAGTATTTTAACCACACTCTTGATATTCAATCAATATAACTTATCGATGCTGAAAAATCCAAATAAACTTTCAACATTGTCATTCTAATTTTGTCTAACGCATTATTCCTTATTCAACAAAATCCCTTCGTAGTTATTTAAATGCAATCTAAACCATACAAAAACTTAAAATGGAACAATATCCTCACAGTTGCAAAGCCGTGCAGGGGCCGTAAACATTTTTATTAAAAACAAAAACATAGAAATTCACGAGTAAAAGTTTTGCAGCCGCAAGAATGAGATAACTGAACTAAGTTGTTCTCAACTGGCAGAGGCTAAGTGTAATTATAATAATTCACTTAATAACTGACTGTGAAACTGTGGTGTTATGTAACTTGTAAGTATAAGTTATCTTTAAGTGGTTAATGAGTCGCTTGGGAAGGTGAAACCTTTTTTTTTGGGGAGAAAGCATTTTGTGTGATTTTATTTTATGTCTATTAGTACCTAATTAAGTACCTACTTAGGTAAAAAAGCTTTTTTTAAGATTTTTTTTTTACATTAAGGGCAAATTTTTCAATCGTCAGATAACTCATAACAGAGGGATAAATAAAAGGTAATATGGCGGTTTGACAGCTTTGTAAAATATGGCAAAATGTCATCTTTATTCTTTGGATTAAAGTTATCTGACTATTAAAAATTAGCCCTTATTGTAAAAAGAATTTCGACGCCCCCAAGGAATAAACCTGTATTATACTATTACTGACTTTTTACTGTTATTCCATTTTCGGAATCTATGGGTCGGGATACACCTATGCAATTTTTTTCGTATTTTTTCTGCGGTAATTTCCAACGATTTTCCTTGTAACACTTTTGTTCTTTGTAAATTTTCCATTTTTTATTTACTAGAAAAATAACGTTATACATTATTACAATTTAAGTTCTGTGGCTACATTTCGGTAAAGTAATATTACTGTAAAATATTTTTAAAAAAATCTTGGTTAATGCGATTACAGGTTTATTATCGTAAATTTTGTGGTACACATTTTCGCGTATTGGCGGTAACTTGGTCGCGCTCGGCGAATCAAGTACATTTTCGGGTCATAGAGGAGATTCCCAATGCATAGATAGAATTTAAAAACACCTCATAAGTAATTGAGTATCAATCTCTCTCTCTCTCTGTAATGAAAAAAAACGTTCAATAATCCAGTAAAGCAATATTATGCCAATAAGTTTTAAGAAATTTACAAGAATAAATCGGTAAGTAAACATTACTGGAATAATATTGATTAGTCAGGATCGTAAGATATCAATACCCTAAAAATTTTATGAAACCATTTTCGGTAATATGTACTTTGGTGAATAACTTATTCTGTGTATATTTAATAGTTACACTTAATACTTTAAACTTTTCGGGTAAAAATTAACTTTTCCGTCATATAACAATGTTCTCATAATTACCTTTTGTTGAAGAGATATACGCCAAAAACACTAAAACATTTTTCCTGTAAAATTTGATTTTTGCGATTACCGGTTTATTCCTCGGGGACGTCGATTTGATTTATTGAATATTTTAAAATGTTGTGATGGTCCGGTTCGGTAGCTAAGGCGCCGTCCTCCCGAACTCTCAAGGCAATACCAATATTACTTTTTTTATTTTATTATTATGTAGGTACTTTTTAAATTTATCCTAGCCATCACAAAAAACATTCTGAGGAAACCTAGACTACTATAATTATTAACATAAGTCTGAAATGCTATGCTCGTAGGTATGTATATTATCAATAAATGGCTTGTACCAGAAAAGGTACCTACGTTTGATTATAATTTTGAGAACTGGATGACAAAATAGGCTTATATAATTATATAAAGGATATGGTGAGGCTTAACACAAAATAGGGATGTCTAAATAAACGTAACAACAGTTAATTCCTAAAATAAGAACTAACCACACACACAAAGTACAACTTTATAAAAGTCAAACAAAATATTTCAAAGTACCTAACTTCTGAACAACTGAAACACATTCACCAACTTGAGTGACATGCAACGCCATCTATGTTGTGGAGCACGTGACTAGCATACTGATCGTTGCCGCTAGATGGCAGTACATCGCTAGGTGTCACTCGCGACATATTTATGGCCAAAAAAAACAGCGCCCCGCTTGAAACAGAATCGCTTTTAAATGACTGGGCGAATTTGCGCGCGATCTCACGAATTTGTATGCAGATTTAAGAAGAAAGATGTCTGAGTGTGTTTTCCATTCGTGCAGACGGATTTCGTTATTTATTTTGCTAGATCTGCGTATCGAAGTTTATGTTTTGTGAAAATGAACACGCTTTATTTTGTTGGTTTTACTAGAAAATTAAAATAAATCGCTGAAATAATCTTTCAATCGAATTTATTGGTGACAAACTGCTTTTTATCTACATTAATTTGTTAGTTACTGAATTTATTCAGCAGTAAGTACTTACCTACTGGACAATGTTAGGAGCTTTTCTAGTAAATTCAAATACTATTTAAACACATAATCTTTCTTTTTACAAAAAAATGTATTAAAAACGATGTTGGTAACTACTGAGAGCATAATAATTATCTTGAATTACCTGGTAGGTATGCATATGTTTAGAAATACTTACATACCTTAAGGAACAATAGTGAAAACACAATCAGTAGTGTGCAAACTTACATGAAAATATAAGATACCACTGCATCTTTGCTCCAAGTCTAGAAAAGCAACGACTGATGCATTATTCATTAGTTTCTTTCTCTGAAACGAAGTTTAAATGTAAATAACGTCTCATGTTGATAGGAATGTGTACTTGAGAGGTCATGAATGCACTGTGGTCTTATGTTGTCTGTATTATAAAATGCTAAAATCAACATTATGTTGTCAATGATGTACTTAATGTGGATCACATTATGTAAAACTTTTTTTTTTAGTTTGGTAGGTAAGTAATTGGGTAGGTAAATAGCTTTTTTTAACCACAAAATGCTTAAAGATCAGTTTTGGCAGGTTTATATCTATCACACGGTTGATATCTTACCCATAGGTGACTTTAATCTAAGGTCTAGATTTAATTTTGGTTCTAGGCTAGAACGCTTAAAAAATCTTTGAAGCTACCTACTGTGTTAAGAGTAATTTGTTAGTCACAATGTTAGATATGTACCCCTATACCGAATAAGTAGGTACTTAGGTGGTATTTGTGTGACTTATATGAACAGTCACACGATTCAAACATAACAATCAGTTACCTTTTTTATTAAGGAAGGAAAAGTTTAATAAATTGTACAAACATAACTTTACACCCCACATTTTGAAGTAGCGTGGACACAGTACCCATAAATCGCCTTCATTAACACGCATCGCATAGTTCAAATTACAAAACTCGAATATTTTATTTTGAAATAGAACCGTCAATTCAGTTCCGAAGTCACATAAAACGTTAGTCTATGACAGACATGGGGGTGGCAAAAGTCCGGGCCCCGCCAACGAGGCCTCCCATAAATATCAACCGTCTGAGACATTGTCAACCGGCCACCCTAATTTACGGCTAGTAATTAGGAGTTTGCACTTTGCCAAAACGATTTGCATCGATCGCTACCCTATTAATTTATTGTTATTCTAGAATGTTTGAGCTGCTGCTAACTGGCTAGGAGCTAATTTATAATAATGCCCGGATAATAGAGGTAGTTTGAAATTTTGAATTTAATAGTTTTCTGAAATGTTATTTTGAAACGCAACAAGTAGGGACATCTATGAATACAAGTGTTAAACTTTTTACAACGGAAGAACCTTTATGAGCACGAGTTGTCAAATTAGCTGTGTAGATGTCGCTGCTGTGGAGTAAAAATTGTGAATTTCTAAAGAATTATTGAAAATGACTACATCCATTGTTTTAATTATTTTTATATGACTAATTAGTTCTATCGTGTAATTTCAAAATAACAATTTTCTAATATGAAAATGTTAAATTTTCGGTAATGTGTCGTAATAGTCTGTGGTTTCATCATGTTCCCGCACTTTTTTATGTCAACAACGTCAAATCTCAAAAAGTACCAATCTAAAAGTTTTTGTTGATGTTTACTAAACTTAATCATAATGTGTTTTAAAACAAGTTTCTGCCTAAAACATTAATTGTAAACTGTTAAAAATGGACCCTTACGAAGTAGAATTTATTGGCGAGAATCGAATTATTAGTATAATTCCAAATTTCACTTACGACAAAATCTATTTGATTTGCGGTGAATTCGGCCCATTCCGCGCTGGTTTGCCACTAAACGTGCCGCTATGGCTGGCTATGATGTTAAAACAGAAGCAAAAGTGCCGGATAGTACCTCCAGACTGGATGGACTTAGATACTTTGGAAAATATTAAGGAAGAGGAAAAAAGATCTAGGTTAGTTTTATTATAATTTTTATTTTGAACAAATTTTCAATGATTATTACATTTTCTAGTTCTTAAATTGTCATATTCATATTAACATTTGAAAGTAATTCCACAGTATCAGACTTTGTAAAGTAAACTTAGTCCTTAACTACTGATTGGTTGAACTCAAATTACGGTGCCACTCAATTTGACAAATTATTATCTATTAATAACATAGGTAGAAGAATCAAAAGAATTCTTCAACGTGTTATGGTTCTAAATTGCTTACTTGACCAGTGTAGGTAATAGTTCATTTAAAAATGAAATGTTGCCCCACACTAGTTTCTCCTGAATTGTGGGTATGTTTACAAACATAAACACATACCTACACAGCAATCAGACCGGGAACTATTTGTAGGCTATAAAAATATATATTTGATGTACAGTGTATCAGCCAATTGCTCTGCCACCACACACCACCAATACCAACTATGTTTTCTCATTAATAGGTAATCTTACTTAAAAGTAAACCTTTCTTTTATTAACAAAAACAATTTTCCAGATTTTTTACAAAAATGCCAAATGAACATTACATGGTGGAAGCAAAACTAATCCTCGGTGAGGCATCAGAAGACGTCCCTAACGCCTCAGAAATAAAGACCATTATCAAAGACATCTGGGACATCCGCATGTCTAAGTTACGGACTTCCATGGATGCGCTTATGAAGTCTGGAGGTGGTTATGGTAGGCTGGACCACCTGACTATGATGGAGATTAATTCTGCTAAGCCTTTGTTACCTTCAGCTATGGATTATTTACTGCAAATACGAATGGTAAGGATTTATGAATGAAAAAATGAATATTTATGCCTTGTTGGTTTAGTGGTCCCAAAACGTGACTGCTGAGCAAGAGATCTCGGGTTTGACTCCCAGGTCAGGCAAACTGTTTTTGGGTTTTTCCATTAGGAATTTCTCCCATTTTTATGCCAGATTTGTACCCAGTTGATTGCAATAGGCATGTCTCCAACATAGATCTTAAACATAACTGGCGAAATGTGGGTGGTACTAATGGGTACACCTCTGCCTAACCCTTTTGGGATTTCAGGCGTGATGATATGTTATTTTATTTTGTACTACCTAGATAGACATAATTATTCAAAGGTGTAATTAAACAAAACAACTGTTTCATTTGGTAAAATTCAACAAAATAGTTTATGTAATAATGTACTGGCTTAGATTTCCAGATTATTGGGTATTTTCATCGCAGATTTTTAAGCAACAGTCTGGATTAGTTCCTCGTTGATGGCAATAGGCTTGCCCCTGTAACAAGAGACCTACAAAACTGGTAAAATGTGGGTGTACTCTAGCTACACCTCTGCCCAACTCTTCTGTGGAAACAGTTGTGATATTTATCTTGTGGTTTTCTTTACAGAAAGCTCAAAAGACTGTACAGCAGCCATCAGTCCTCAACACTTCAACATTCAGCCAATCGGGAAGCTCTCAGAATACCTAACTCTGTGCAATATCTACGTATTAAGATAGCATGTAAGTTAATTTCATTAAGTAGATAGTTATTTTTGTAAGCATTTAGTAGGAATTAAGTAAACAATTTTCTAAATATTTTTGCGTTTAAATTTACACCAATACGGTTTTTTTTTTTACTATTGGTGGTGCAATAATAAAATTTCAATGGCAATGCTGTCAGCCTTTTGGGCACTTGCCCCATTGACAGCGACGCGGACGAATTTGTTGATGCGCTATGGGGTTTCCCCTCGTCTTTTTAAAAAACTTGTACCTATTTTTTAATTAACTAGCTGACCCGTGCCCACTTCGTTGGGCGGTAACCATTTTCTTGTGATGATTTTTTTTTTTTTTAAATTTTTCTCTCCGTTAGAACCATCCTCGTACTTCAAGGAATATTTAAAAAAAAGAATTAGCGAAATCGGTCCAACCGTTCTCGAGTTTTGCGCTTAGCAACACATTCAGCGACTCATTTTTATATTATAGATTAGTTCAGGGGGCCAACCACAAGCTCTTAAAACAATATTATTATAATATTACTTTGACTTTTCGTACCATGACGTCCTTAAAATAAGCTTATAATAAGGTTAAAGTAATGTTATTTTCTTAGCAGTTTTGGTGACGTCACCCCTAAAAGTTCATTCATTTTCCTACCACGACGTGACTTTTGACAACCAGCAATATTGTTTTAATGTCAAATTTAGCATTCATAAAAAAGTTCCTCGGACTCGACGGAAGTATTATTGTCTTGCAAATTTATCATATTTAAATGTAGTTTTTTGGAGTGCAGTGCGTTGCACGTAACGAATTTTATTCGCATGTTGCGCGGCCATCGCGGCTGACCGGAGAAACTTAGTTCCAAACAACTCAACCAGTCAATGAAATGCTGGTTTTCCATTGTGGTTTTTTTAGTTCATGCTGTTGACTACATGCACGAGGTCAGCGTCCTGCAGATATTCGGTCCAATTTCAAGGAGGACAAGATCAGCAGTGGTAAACTGATGCTGTTCCAGTCGCTTGAAAAGCTGTACCAGATGCCGTCTCGCCGCAGAGATGGAAATGAGAAGAGCCTTCAGGATGTCATTGACATGTTGAAGAGGACAGACCCGGATGACGTGCAATAATTCGTGGCAAGAAACCTCAGTAAACTGCCCCGTCACGTTATATCACATCGACGTTATATATACGCTTCTAAAGGACATTACTACATTGAAAGTGGAGATAACCAAGGTGCAATCCAGAATAGAGGTTTCAGAAGAATCCAATGCTGAACTACGTACGAAAAAAGCTGCACATGCTGCTGGGTCCTGCTGTGTCTACGTCGCAGCTGTAAGTTTCACGTCTACAATGCTCCACGAAGGTTGAGGAAGTCGTGGAGTCTATCAGAGTGAAGATCAATTGGACTCTAGAGGGTTGAAAAGTTGGAATTGCGCCACGACATCAACTATAGATCGTTCGTGGTTTTGAGGATAAGAAGAAGATTTTTGGCCGAGTGTCGTATACCGGCGTTTCCGAGATCGATTACGTAGCACCTCGCAGCGAAACACGACGCCGATGAGACGTGTATACGACGTGCTTGCTTGAAGCTAGTTTATATTAAATACGTATTTTACATTTACTCAGAAGTTTAATTTTTTCACTGCTTCAAGGGGTAGTAGACCTAAGTATTTGAAATTAATATCAGCTTGATACCTCCACGCGTTCTGAGAAAAAGGGTCTTGATAGACGGACAGACAGACTAACGGACAACAAAATAATCCTATAAGGGATAAATAAAATGTGTTTATTTACGTAAACTTGCCGATTGAATTATATTTCTAGAGATTTTAGTTTACGGGTATTGGAAATAAGCAAAAGTAAATAGAGACCAATAAGTTTAAACAAAACTATAAAATTTCTTTAATCACTTACTAATAATAATATACGCGATTATACAATTGTTAAGTTATATTATAAATATGACACTTGCAATAGGGTTAACATATCTGTAAAACCATTAAACAATGAAGATGTGATTCGGGAAGCCTAATCACAGCCACAAAACAATGCGAGCGAACAGCCACGTAGTACCAACAACGCTCTGCAGCAGGGTTTGGTTACTTGTGAAACTCTTGTACAGCGGCTGTGGGGAAGACGGCATTTAAGATCCTGAAACAAAATAAGTTTTATTTTTGTTTATAATTTAAAGAGTGTATTACTAAACGCTGATAGACTGAACACTGACAAGACTTTACTTCGACGGGTCTCTTCGCCGACGGGTCTCGTCGCCGACAGGGCTAACACACACACATAGCACATGTTTTTCCTAAGGGGTAGGCAAAAACCAAAGAACGCCACCTCCTACCTACATTCATACATCTCGTCATACAAGCACGCCGGTTAAGAGTACTGCGCACCTGACCTTTCTGAAGAACCTTACCAATAATGTCAGTGTAGGTCTTCCTAGAGCGATCCTTCCCTGCGTTGCCACTCACCTCTGCCATAAAAATACCTTTTGTCTTCGTTTTTCACTCCTCCTCTCAACATGGCCGAACCATATAGGCATACCCTTTTTTATCTTTGTTTTATATTATAAGTAACAATAAATTATGCTTAACTACTTATGTTTTCTTACTAGTTCCACCTGAACACCTGGCATATCCCTGGCCAATATCTTCTCCCAGTATTTGAAGACATTGTTTTTTCCATATTTGTCATAGCGATTGTTGGCAGTAATTGTTGATCGGTTGGAATTTAAAATTTCCCAGAGTATCTCTAGCTGTCGCCAGGATTAACTCTTAACTAGATTAACTCTTCGGCTGCAAAATTAATAATAAAACATTTATAACTGAGTATGAAAACATATTGTTTCGAACTATCATAATCAAAACATTATTTACAGATAAATATTTCCTTGTTATAAACTTATTTACTGAGTTACCGTGTTTAACCTTACCTTGATTCCATGATGATTTTGCATCCAACTGACTACAAAATGCTAGTGAGACACACATCTTAAGTAACTAAGATAAAATAAAATAAGTTTAACCACAAAAAAATCAATTTTAAAATTTTTGACTTTTAAATTCCGTTCGCGTTAGACAGCTGACATTGCTGACAAGAACAGAATCTGTTCCGATTCTCATTGTCATAATTTAGCCGCAACCTCTTTTTTATTTTATTTTATTTTTTATTAAAAAGCAAAATCTTTTAATACTTGGGTTAATTTTATGGAAATTACTCGTTACAATTAGATCCTAATACAAAGTACTAATGTTTTTAAAAATAAATAATAATAATTTTCTCAAGATATACTTCATAGTAGGAATTCGGACCGATGTGTGAAAGGGACAGCGTTATACAGTTCATATAGCGTTGTTTCTTTTCTACTATTGCAAGCAATAGACAAATCTTAGAAATAGTTCGTTCTTTCCCAGCACTTTAGCAGGAATAAAACAACATTGAAAGTTGAAGTTCATGGTACGAATATGAGTAATGTTATTATAAGCTTGAAACAAAACGTTATCGAAATAAGAATGTTTTGTAAAAGATTGTGGTAAGGCCCCAGTTTGATATGTATTACGATATAATACTTAGAAACCCACAATAAATTATAACAATCATCTAGCTAGCTATAATTATAATAAGAATATTGGTAGTGATGTTTCTACTTTAAATTGCAATCTCTCTCCTCCATCCTCCAACTAAAAACTTCAAGTCCATTTTAAAACCAGCGTCGAGCACCAGTAATCTGGCATTTTACTGTACTGGGGTTATTCTTTAAATCAAACTCAAATCAATCGAAAATGAATTCTAGAACACTGTACATAAGGATAATTAATTTGTGTCAGTGTATGTAACAATAAATCCTTTTTCCCTTGGTCACGGCATCACATGTGATCAGCTGGACCAATTTCACCAATTCTTTTTTGTTGTCAGTTATTTTAAACAGAATGTTCATGAAAGAAAATAAAAAAAATGGCGAAAAAATCTTTAAAAAAAGCTTATGTTACTGTTAATTAAGCTTTTTAACCGCTCAAGGCCGGGCTGTCAGAACAAAAGATAATCAATTGGGTCTTATGACGTGGGACTCGAGTCATCATCTGGCTAGCCCAACTATGTTGGGGTCGGCTTCCAGTCTAACCGGATGCAGCTGAATACCAGTATTTTACATGGAGCGACTGCCTATCTGACCTCCACAACCCAGTATCTGGGTAATATGATACCCCTAGGTAAGACTGGTTGTCAGACTTTCGGGCTTCTGACGACCCGTAACGACTGTCAAAGATCCACGTATGACAGCCGGGACCGACGGCTTAACGTGCTTTCCGAGGCACGGAGGAGTCTCGGTGTGTTAAGATGGACCCATCCACGGACCAACCCCGGCAAGCGTAGCTTAACCTGACGGATCGACCCGTGCGGCTGTTATTACTTAACCACGAGCTCCTCCTTGAGATGACGTGGGACTCGAGTAAACAGGATAAAAGAATTAAAAAAAAGGTAAGAAGTTTATCCATTACAAATCAGAATACATATCTTTTCTTATTATAATATTAATTAAGGTAAGTACTTGCTTATTTATTACACTAATAGTCGACTATTCTATTATAAACTAAATGTTATCTAAATAGGTTTTTAGTTTAGCGCTGACTTATTGATAGTTCCGTCCAAAGGTACGTAGTAAAAGTAAATTGATAGTCGTTTGTAGGCCATTTTGAACTCGTTGTTTATGTGATAATTGTGTACTTACGTTTGTAGTATTATCTACTTTCGTTCTACGTAGTATATAAGTTTGAAATCGCACATTTCTAGAGCAAGCGTGGTCTCTTCTTCTTATCGTGTGGGCAGTAAGGTCTTGCGACCCCACACACCCTAGTGTCAGAGTTTCTAAACCGCCTCAAGGGCCTCTCACATGGTTTTGAGTGGAACAGTAAAGTCCAGGTTTCCTCACGATGTTTTTGTTCACCGCTGCCAGTGATGTCCAAGATAAACTTTAGAAAGTACATATGAATTGAAAAATTCACATTTGTACTTGCCCGGATTTGACTCACAACCTCATGCATGAGAGGCGGGCGCCTTAACCACTGGGCCATCACGACATAGCGTGGTGATTAATACTCGTGCCTTGTCTGTATGACATGAGGCCTTAGCCCTGCTGTAGACTAATGATATCCCGGTATTGTTATTCCTGCTCTAATTTATTATATTTGTGACTAGCTTATGCCCACGACTTCGCGTGGTTTTTCTCGATCACCTTCGTCTTTGGTTTCTACTCCGCTCCTGTGTGTCGTAGCCTGATGTTATAAAGCCTATACAATTCCTCATAGATACAGCTATCATATACAAACAGAGATTTTCCAACCCGACTGAAAGTTTCAAAGATTAGCGCGTTTAAACAAACAAACAAAAAATCTTTTTAGCTTTATTATATTAGTATACAAATATCTAGGGCGCGTGTTGTGGGACTTTTAAAAGAATCCCTCCATTTTTGTGCAAAGGACGCTAATCCGTAGATTAAGTCCGACTAAAACCTCTGCCTTCCTAATCAAGGATATAATTAATTAGGATTTCTGCTACAATAAACATTAGGGTCCCTCCTCTCGTCACCTTTGCTGCGATGGCTCAGTGATTACGGCCCGCCTCTCTTTCATGAGGTTTTCGGCTCAATACCAGAAAAGTAATAATGTGACTTTCAATTGGGTACTTACTTGACACCAATCTACACTAATATTATAAAGAGTAAAAATGAAAAACCCATAAATTTTTAGTTGTATAAATAAATCATCAATTGACATAACATAACATCGCGCCTGTAATCCCCGAAGGGTTAGGCAGAGGTGTACCCGTTAGTACACCCACATTTCGCCAGTTACGTTTTTAGTCCCACGTAATAGGGGGCGAGGCTATTGCCATCACCCGGGCACAAATCCAGACTCCGAGGCTACTACTGAGAAATTCCTGATGGAAAAACCCAATAACACTTTGCCCGACCTGGGAATCGAACCCAAGATCTCATCCACAGCCGTCGCGTTTGCGACCACTAGACCAACGAGGCAGTCAGTAAATAAGTGACGTCACTTTTTATACTTTTTCCATACTTCATGATCCCAATCGCGTTTGACAGCTTATTATAAGTAAGTATGTCAATTGATTCATGGTGCCAAGTACTTACCCAATTCAATACAATTTCAGTCAGATGCAAGGCTTAGATGCAATGTAGGGGGTAAATGTCAATAAAAATCATAATTATATCGGAAAAGTATTATATTTCCTCTTAAAATCTAAGATGGGCCTTCTGCCTTAAAATCTAGTGTGGCCATTTTTTCAAATTATTTTCATTTTCTTACATTCTACTGTGTCCATTTGTTTGCCAAAAGCTTAGAATTATCTTAGTAACTAAGCTTAGTACACCTACAATCTGATCTTACACTTAAAATTTTAATTAGTCTTAATTAGGTACTAAGGTTATGTCGAAATAGCCTAGCCGTAAACTACGGATTACAAAAAAAGTACATTAAACTAGGGAGAACTGAGAAAGAAAGGTATTTGTTTAGTGAAAAAAAAAAATCATCAATTTGTATAGACTGCAATAAAAAAAAAATTAAGAAGAAAAAATGGTAGAACATAGATTTTTTTTCTGTCAGTCTCTCAAATTTTGAACCCATAGCTTATATGTAATACAATAAATAATTACAGAATTGCTTCCAGACTTATAATAATGTTTTTTACTGGAATGTAAAATTACAGTTGAGATTAAATTATTTAATTAAAAAGCGTTTTACAAGAGATCCAAATTAACCAAAAACACTAGGCTGTTTAGTATATTTTTTTGACTTTACAGATGTAACAATGTTCATAGGAATTGAACTTTTTCTGTCAAAAGAAATGAAGTTTGAATATAGAACAGTACTTACCTACCTACAACTGTATTTGTCGACTTATCTCGGAAATTACTAAATCATTTTTACATAGTATAAAAACAAAGTCGCTTCCCGCCTTAGATCTTTTAAAATACTCAACGGATTTTAATGTGGTTTTAAATAATATATTGTATTGTTGGTTGGTATTATACAGAGTGGAAAGTTTATGTATCTACATTGTACCCGTGCGAAGTAGAGGCGGGTCGCTAGTTCATTAAAAAAAATAGCGTGAAAAATCTTTTAGATCAAGCCTAAGTATAATAATTTGCGTTACATTGACAGCTATACATGAAGCACACGAAAGACCATAAACAAAACTTAAATGTATATCTATAGAGATAAATATATATTACTTACATACAGCTTTAGCCGTGTTTTAATAAGATTCACTTTGCAAAAATGGAAATGTACAATACACCATGTTTATTAAAACGCAAAGAAATCACAACACTTTGGTTTAACTCCAGCTTAACGAATACATAAGAATGTTAGGTTAATTATTAAAATATAATTTTTAATAGAACATTGTATTGTATATACAAAAGTAAGAAAGTAGGTAATGTACAGAAGTGTAGTCAACAAAAAATATAAATTATGTTTTTTCGTAAAGAAAGAAAATATATACAAAGATCTGCCGATATAACGAAGCTAGACATGTCTCAAAAAACTTTCCCTTAGGGAAGTAGTCAATAGTAAGCGAGTGAAAACAGTAGCGGATCCAGGAGGGGAGGGGGGGAGGTTAGAACCTCGTCAAATCTTAAAGTGAAATTGATATTATTTCAATTAAACTTATATTGCAAGCATTACCAAATTACCTAAAGATTATGTTTTCAAATAAAATCTCATGCTTTTTAGTGTTTACTTTGCTGAATCTCCCCCTAAAAGACAATTGCCCCCTAAAAGCTTGGATCCGCCACTGAGTTCAAAGAAAGTAAGTCCAAAGCATTTTTCAAAGAGCCTTCGATTTTCCCTTAAGGCTAACAAAAACGCGTTCTGAACATTCGGTGGTAGCTACACACAATTTTTGCAGGTTACTATAAAAATGTGTGTATTTATACTGGTTCGGTTTAATTAGGATGGCCTAAAAACTTATCCACTGCTTAGAGAATCCAAAAAGGTAATTTAGTAATGATAGTCACCGTTATGAGTAAAGGAATAGAGGGATGAGGAGGGGGGTAAAGGGGTTGTTCGACGAAAAATATTACAATAAATTACTGGTTAGTAAAAATGCTGAAATCAAACAGTATTGAGTCTTCGCCCGTAGGGTACAGGGGCTGAGGTAGGACGAGAATGGGGGGAGAGATTCGGGCGGCGGGCGCTCGTAGCGTGATACACAAGAGGTGAAATTTGCACTGCAAATGTGATAGTTCTCAAGATATGTGACGTCACAGTGGTAGGTATATTTTATTTCCCGCAGGCGAGGACTCAATTTAGCTGTAGTAAATTAGTCATGTTAGTAAGACATTAATTTTGAACAACCCCGAAGCAAGAGTATGGCATAGTTTATTTTTGCAACAGAAGTCTGCAATCTTATTTTTTTAGGCCAAACTAAATTTAGTAGGCATCCTCAAGAAAAACATCTGCAAATGGTTCTAATAGGTAAACAAACCTACTAAATATGGCACAGAAAAGCAAGTCTCGTTAAAGTTAAGGAAATATGTATACTACGTCTAAAGAATTAAGGTATAAAATACTTTGAAACCATGCTGAGCTTGTTACGTTCTTCTGCCGGCAATGAAACTCAAGAGATCTTTAGTGAAAGGATAACAATTGCGTATGCGCATACTAAAACTAATATTTACAAATATGTACAAAATACTGAGCTAAGTATAAAAATAATATTTACAGTTAAAACTATGACTTCAAGTTACTTAATACTAAATAATGACTATAGAATACACATATTTAATGTGTTAATAACTTAAGTTTAACTTGGATTCAGCCTGAAGTTAGAACTAAGTTAAATCTAACCCTAACTTTCAACTAACCAATCCAACTTAACGCTTTAGTACTCTTAAACATTTCACTGTAATTCTACTCAAAAATTTGAACATTAGAACTATTATTTTAGGGTTTTTAAAACTACATAAAATCTTGACTGTAAATTATTTACCCGACTTTAAAACGAATGAATTATAAATATTTCGTGCCAGCGAAAGTACCCACAATAGAATTTAGGTACTAGTAAAATTTTGAAAAAGTTTTGTTTTAACGCTGATGGGGTGTAAGAAGACACGTCATAATAGCCGCTGCAGCTTTACTGCGCATACTGAGCATCAAGCTAAGTAACTTTGAACAAGAATGATTGCTGGGAAAACACTTATTTTTGGTGTGAAAATATCACTGTTTATGCGTGCGCCATGTCACGAACACCAAACACGAATGCATGTAAGAGTGCAATTTGATTAAAATAACGTGTCAAAAAGTTGGAAATTTGACCTTCAATACCTCTGCAACCAGAAGGTTCTAAGTCCAGGACAAAATAATGATCGCAATGATGAGAAGAATACACTATCGGCTATATAACGTATCTTTACACCAGTTACTGTGTATCAAAAAAGAACTAACCTCTAAAGTATAATATTAAACAGCTACAATTTTACTAGGATCTACCTTAACCCTTAAGAACATGACATCATCCTTGATGAAGTTCCTCTTCTTCAGCATTTCATGGGAGACAAACCTTGGGAAGCCAAAGCCTAACGCATCAGGCTCCTTCGACGGTCTTTGGAAGTTTTTCCATGTGGGGTCTGGGACGAAGCTCTCGACAATATTGCAGGCTCGGTCGGGACTGGAGCTCTGGTCGAATAAGGTGAATGAGACCGTGTGGGCGAAAGGCCAGCGGAGAAGAGCATCATATTCTCCGGGAAGGATCTTGATGTAGACCGACATGTGGGTAGCTTCACCAGCTCCGTTACCGTTCAGGAATAGTGACGCCTGGAAATAAGGAGATAGAGTTTAGTTTAAGTACTGTGCAAGTCTTGTAGATCAATAAAATTGGCCATATTTTTTTAAAGGGGCAACACATTCTATTATTTTTTCTTGAAAATTACGTTCAAAAGTGCCTTTTAATAGTCTTCTAGAAATAAATAACTTTGACCTCTATTCTATTCTATCTTAGAAAAGCATGACGCGAAGTAAACAAAAAACGGCTATAACGGAGATTCAAAACAATTATGCAAATCGTCCAACCAAAAATAACCCTAAGTCCAACTAAATATTCAAAAGTCACAAGAAATAATATATTCATAAGAAAAAATAAAGAAATTAAATTAATTAACAAACGCCGCAGTCCACCAAAACGAACAACTATGATTTATTACACTCAAAATATTACATTACACACTGAATGAGCAAGTGTCTAATTTAGTCTCCGTGGGGACGCGAGTTTAGTCATCATCACTCGGAGTTGACTCATACAAATACAGCGGCGTGGCTTTGTTTACCAACAAACGTGATACATGTTACAATATAATTTTTGGTTGGCAACACGATTTCTGTGTTAAGAGGCCAACAATTGAAAATAAGTTTGCATTACCAATTGGCATATGAACTACATATAATGCAGAATATTTACAGCACGAAATGAGCGTTTCTTTTTTATTGATCGAGGACCTCTGCTTCGTGGCAACGAACCAGAAATTTGGCGTACATCCCAAAGTGGGTAGTTGAATATTAGTGAAGCGTGAAAGTGGAACAAATTTATTTTTTTCAGAATCGGTTCTGCAATTAGCATTTTTAGAAAACATGACTAATGCTCCTCTGTGTACTGAAAATGGGATCACAAAAACGCCGAGAGAGTACACCACAGACCAAAGAGAAACTTCTACGACCCCCGAAATAAATAGAAAACCCACCTGCAACTTATATCCATACTGGCTGGTATAAAACGCGGGAGACACAAGTTCGACGCCATCTTTGCACTTCGCCTCGGCCATCTTGGCAGCCCAGTCGCTGATACGCCACACTAGTGCCCCGGAACAGTTGACTGACAGTCGCGCAACTGCTGCACGCAACGAGTCTAGTTGTCGCGCTTGACGGCTGGCGAGAGCTGAGACGAGGGCTAAGTGTTGTTGGCAACTTTCTTCTGTGTGTTTTTCTAGAGCTTGCCTTGTTCCCTGTAAAAAAGATAGGTTGTTAATTTAGTAAGACCAATGCATAATTTGATTTAAGAATACATAAGTTTTTATCAGAAAAGGGGATCTGGGATGGCTTACTTTATACTTTTCTTTACAAAAGTACGTACCCTGAGATTTCAAATGCTTATCCTTGCTTTACTTGATTGCTTTGTAAGCTTTTAAAGTTGCTATAAGAACTACTGGAACATACCTTAAATCTACATCCAGCATCTCTAAAAGAGCACGGTAACGCTGCAGCAGCGGCGGCCGCGGCATGATCACGCAGGTGTGCCGCTAGGTCTGCGCGTGGCACGCCACTCGCGCCACACCGTTGAGGGCACGCCACTGGTGCGCGGGCGCATGATGCTCCGTGCGCTGATACTGTGTCCTGGGGAATGATAGAGGTGAATTTTAGTTATGACTGAAGAAGCTGACTTTTAGCTGACGTAATTTTTTTGTTGTTTTTACGGAGGGTAGAATGATAATTATCTTAATATTTTTTTCCAAACTACCCTCAATAGCAGGAAAATTTCATCATGACCAAAAAGACTTTATTTACTTAACAGTTTCGTGAAATTTTCGGATCGAAGTTCTATCCATGGTTTACTCCTGAAATTGATGCTCACCTGGGTATAACTCTGTCCACAGTGCTTGCAGGGCACAAGTCGTTTACTGCAATGCTGCTGAATGTGCTGCTGTGTATGTCTTCGCTGCACTTTCGCTCCGCACTTGTTCTCGCAGTAAACCGGCTCGTGACCACAGTTGCCTTGATGTTCCTGAAAATTGGAAATGTCTTGTTAAGTAAGATAAAGAGAAGCTAGAGGACGATGACCCTGGGAAAAAGCAGCTTCCTTGGGTTGTGGACTAAATGGACAAACTCTTTTCAACTAAGAAAGTTCTATAGAAAAGGATATAGTGAAGTTTCTTGGCAAACAGTTTGTATCTATCTATTTGTGTGGATTCCCAAAAATTTGGTTGGTGTTATTTTTCTACAAGAGAAACTCTTCCATAGTGTCAATTAATCAGCATTGTTATTAACTTCGTTCAGACAACTAAGGGGGTAAATCTGACACTTGTTAAAGATTTTCATCAGTATTAATAATGGATGAATAAGAAGCTCCATATTATCCTTACCTCTAAAGCGCTTCCCGAGAACTCCTTATGACAATGCTCGCAGTTAGCGCGGCGGCGTGGACAGGTGTAGCGCAAGTGATCTTGCATCAACACGCGCGGGATCATCGCACCGCACTGAGCCGCGCAAAGCACCGCATCGTGCTTGCACGTGTTCAGATGCGCCTGCACATAAGAAAGTGATCTTTAGGGTGTTGAGTCGGGTCATCGGGTGTAACGATAAAATATGTCGTAGTTGATCGTTAAAGTTTTATTGGTGATTTCAACGTGATCTAAGTTTTTATAAAAGTAGTTACTTATGTATATTTTTTAAATTTTATCTAAGCAACGTAAGTTATTTTTATAGACGGCTTATTAATTTTTGTGTTATTGTGCAATTTAGTTGTAAAATCGGTATTCAAACGATGCTGTTAAGATTTAAATATATCAGAAGACTCGTAACTTATTTTTAATGAAAGCTAACATTAGATTAATTAGCATGTTCATGCTAAATTAACTTACGAACAATTAATTTGAAAAACGGACTCGGACTTGCCCTATCGTAAATTAAAGAGTATTGTCGGTCAGATAAATAAATGTGTCGTGACATGACAAGCGCACACAAAGTGATAGATCGATCGATCTATTTACCTACTTTACTTAATCTAAGCAAATATTTGGCTTTCTCACTCACCTTCAATTTGCGTAGCTCGTCCGACCATTGGCATCCTTCTTTGTGGTGGATACAGTACACCACCGATCCCATAATAGCCTTCTCCGACTCGGGATCCGGGTAAATCTGAAACCAACAGAACAATATTTAAAATCATATCTCAACAACCCAAGCATGTACTCTCAAAAATGTATAGACCTTTTTTATCTTTGAAATAATGTATTTAATCATTTTGCTGAATAAATTTTAGTTTTAACAGAAAACACGACGTCAAAAGCAACGGCTACCGTTGAGACTGATTGAGGCGCTTGCCACACTCGCATAACGGATTAAATAGGACAACGCGATTAAAAATAAACCACATTTCAAAGAGAATATCAAACGGGCGCTGTATACACACCGTACTCTCGAATATGGAACACATCGCACGGAAATATGCAAAATGGCCGACTGTTTTTCGCGCGTAATTTATTCAAAGTAAAGGCGCGGGTGCGTTCACCGCAAACGACTGATACGTAGTGAATGCGTTCCCGTTTGTACATTTTCGTTATCTTTATGGGTGCAACGAACAGATGGCTCGAGCCACGGACCACCGTTCCCTATGTTTGTGCCGCGATAAGCGTGATTTTTCACTTCCCAAACCAGCTGGGTAATGGAATGAGCAAATACTCGCGTTTGATGCCTTTGAACAAGTTACTTTCACATGTTGAAGCTAATTTTTCCGTGAAACCGACTCAGCGAGAACTGAAAAACTTGTTTGTTGACTCACGTTGTTGTAAAAATAGGGAATGCGGTTCGAATGCTAAATGTTGTTAGTAAACAAAGCCAAGTTGGAATATTTGCTCAGGAGATGTCACTAGTAGTCGCACAGATCTTTAAATACGCCACCCGAATCGTGAACACGAGTTTGTGCTAAGCTTCAAAATACATCGAAAGTTCTCCATTCATTCCGATTTTCGTATGAAGCAAACAGGCGATGGACTGTTCTCATTTCTCAACTGAAAGATCAAAGTCGTTCCATAGTACGCTGTGTTTCTATTTACAAACATTGATGCATGTGGTCATCGGCATGGCTGCTGCGTAACCGTACCACCTTAGCATATTCTATTCAAGTAAAACGAAGTACCTTATCCTATCCATTACGGCCACTTAACTATGAGTTTTATCGCGAAGTAATAGGGATGAGATTCCTGTATCGTTTCGCGAAGTCCTAGGTGCTCTCAAAGCTGGTGGTGTATAAATTTACAAATATAGAATGTTATTTGTGTCGTATTCTAAAAAGATGGACCGCGATGTGTTGAGCTCTCCCGCATCGCTCAATTATAGAACTCGTTGTATCGTAAATATAGTAGGAACGAAACGTAACAGGTTGCTCAAGTGACGCGGCGGTTATGACGTTTTGGCGCGCAACCACCGCGCAGCAAAAGGATAGATAGAAAATGAGGATGTTACGCTGCCATTTGTAAAATATCACAGGCCGAGGTGACATTAGACAGCGAGATAATATATGTAACATAAATTGTATAGCATTACTTTAGAATATTTCTTTCATTCGACTAATATTTATGTTAGCACTTTAAATCTAACTGTCAAAATGCGTTTTGTTTTTGTTAAACATCGAAGACTATAAAATGCCCAGTTGTATTTCCTTATTCAGATAATTTTATCGACGTTTTTATATTACTAACATTGGGAATCATTAGGAATGTGATTAATCAGTTATTTGACATAACACATGCAAATGATTGCTAACAAAAAGGTTTCGAAATAAGCAGAGATAACAAGAACCATATTAGGAGGCAAGACCTTTTCCTCCTACGTGCAATGTTTGAATTAAAACAATTTATTAGATTTAATAATTAATGAAATTTACACTGTGACAGTCAAGGGCATCATTATAAAAAAATTAACATCAAAATTTTATAACGGGTGAATAATAAGATTCTAAAGTTGCTGAAAGTTACAGGTTCTTCCCATTATTGCGATATTTTTTGTTCTAGACTATACCTGGAAAGCTTCTGCTAACAGTGATATTGAAGGTCTTAATTCTAACTTTTTGACAGTTTTAAATGTTAAAACTCAGCTTTAAATATTGCCAGGACCTCTATAGCGCTGCGCACTCAAAAGTCCGAACGCACGAAAAACATTTTTCGTTTTCCAGCAAAAGATTTTGGTCAGTTACTTTGATGACTAGAATGCGAAGCTAACGGCTATGGTGTAAAAACACCATTTGGAATCGTCACGCGTATTTTCATTTAATCCATTAAACTTTATTACACAATATCTTTAGCAACAATCATCTTGTATCCCTCACCATCGTCGCAAATTCTATGCAAAGCTCCGTCCTCCCAGCCATTCTATTTCAAGAAAAACTAAACAAGTCTTACTTACAAGTTGCTTAATAAATTCGTCACGTCCCGCAATTCTCACGAAGACACTCAACTTTAAGGAAGGTAACAAACAAGGTTCCAAATCTTATATGGCATAAAAACGTTATGTAATTACAAGGTAAAACGTACGCCCACCTTTATAGGGTTGCATCATATCTCCCACGCGGGTAGACACACTTGCCTTCTATCGAGTAGACCTTGGGGTAATATTCTAACTATTACACTAGATATTAGATTTCTATTGGCTGAAATAAGTTCTTTCTGATCTGAAATACCTTGATCGGACGCGTGGTTTTTTTTTTCACCTGTGTTAAGTTATGTCTTAGGTTACTGGTCTTTTCTCGTGGGTCGTAGCGTAATGTTATATAGCCTATGCTATTCCTCATGAATCTGGCTATCTTGTACAAAAATAATTTTTGAAATCCGACGAGTAGTTCCATTGATTAGCGCATTTAAACGAATACAGAATCTCTTCAATTTAAGCAGCAAATGGTAATTTTTATCATTTTCGCCGCATACTATAACTCCTGATATAACCTGTCAATCCAATAATGTGACACTCCATAAACAGTTAAAAGAAAACCTCGTTAGCCAAAGCTCTCGTTAACGCAAAAGTTATTTTAGTCAAAACAATAGTATGTACGTCACAATTCACTTGACGACCGTGTCCGGCCGCAGGCGACGAGTTGACGTCTCTAATTTGTTACGAGCAGCATTTGGGGTGATTGTTAACACAGTTCCCTGTGTTTTATTTGATATTCCAACGTTTATAAATGTGCCAAAGGAGGGGCCGGAGTAAACGGACTTGAATCTTGTTTTATGCGAGTTTTTTGGAAGACAGTTACGCAAATGAAGTTTTTATAGAATCATGAGAGTATTCAGCATCAAAAAGGACAAAAAAAAAACTGATGAATGTGTTGTATGTACTAACGGTAAAATTAGTGTTGTTATTCAAAATAGAACCGAGCTTGAATTAGACGGTGACAATGACAAACACCTCAATTTCTAAAATGTAAACTCTTCTGCATAATCTATGTCTTTCCCAAAATATATATTTTGTATATCTTTAAAAAGAAAAAGGTTTCAACCGAACGCACCCATCATCGTTTAAAACGGAACGCACCATATAAATTATGGCGCGAACTTAGCTGTCAGTTTGTGTTCTAATTTTGAAAATGGCGGTTGGAGTGGTTCGGAAACCGTTATTTTTTTCTTACTTCAATGTTATTCTGGGTATACTTCTTTGTACAACTTCTTTTACGTTTCTACACTTCTGTTTTCATCAAGTCACACTGTCAGTTGATTGACATCTGACGGTGATGTGCGTACAAATTTAGCCGCGCCTTCCAGAACTTACTTTATACCTTTATCAGCTTTGGAATAAAGTTAAATTTTGTTTGTATCTGTTTATCTGTGTTGTTGATACAATTTTGTATTCGTTAAGCTATCGACACGCGCTGACGTGGGAATGTAAACATTACCTACACCAAAAATATATCCAGGGATTATTTTCAAGTGTATCCGTAATAAACTGATCTTGTAGTTGGTTGAAGGGCCTTTTTTGTGTAGTACAGCAGGTAGTTCTGTAAAATTCTTCTTGTGAGAATTTAGGTGAAGTGAGCTTGAGGTGAGCTTAATAAAGGGATCGATAGCCCACTTCACGAATAGATCGGCAAATATACTTTACACAAAAAAAGAACTATAGGTACATTAACTAGCGACTTTGTCCGCGTCAAAGTCCGCACGGAAACCGTCCATTTTTCCGGAAAAGTATTAAACATCCATCAAAACTTTCGCATTTACATAGTAGGTAAGATTTGTTCATAGACATCAAACCAACAATTATTTGGTTGAAAAACTATTTTTTTTATACGCTGCGATTTTTGACCATACGAATATATTCTTTTGTTAGACATAACGGTGTCTTTCGTCACCTTCGGACACAGATAATGGACACTTGTACTCAAGACACAAACCAATTCATCTGAAAAATGCCTCTAATAACTTATACTTGTAAAGTTAACGCAATATTTTCCCAGCCTTGCGTGTCTAGCAATAGTTATTAACTTTTCAGCAATCTAAGTTAAATTACTTAGTTTTATTTGATTTATTAGCCAAGTTGGATGTGGTAATTGCTTATGCAGTGTCTTGACCTTCATGCCTGTTCACTTTTGTATCAGATTATTTGCAACGAATTAATTTATGTATCTATAATTTTATACTATTATATTAAAACTGAAGAGGTTTTTTGTTTGTTTGTTTAAACGCGCCAATCTTTGAAACTACTAGCCGGATTGGAAAAAATATTTCTGCATACGATAGCCAGATTAATGAGGAATAGTATAGACTATATAACATCTCGCTACGACCCGAGGGCGCGGAGCAGTAACCAAAGACATAACATAATACGAAGTTAGTGTGATATTGTGCTGTAATGAAGTTTCTAATTCTTGATCAGTGTTGTACCTTATATTTGATGGAGTATGCTGTTACATGACAGCGTAATAACTCATTGTTTATAATTATAAATCATCGTGCGGATACTTGGACTTTTAATTAATCTGAAATTAACAATTCGCCGTGAGTTAGCGTAGCAATAATGGCTCGTGCCTTCTCTATATAAGAAGAGGTGTTTGCCCTGCAGTAGGACAATAATACGCAGGCATTATAATTATTAATATTTCAAAAATACAATTGCACTAAATACAAACTAGAATAACGTGTAAATGAGACCGGAACAACTTAAAATTGCCGCAATTCCTTTCATAAAACAAGCACCACATAACAACAACTCAATATTCATAAGAGCATGGTATTACAAAATTTAAATAATAAGTCTCGATGGTTATCACCGGTGCGCGCGCGCAACGGAAGCGGGTTCGACGCCCGACTGCGGAACGTTACCGTGGAATATGTAATGGTGTCTAATTAAACGTTATGTAATGGACATTGTTTGATTACTGTCATTGTTTAGTAGCAAGGGTTTTTCTGTTAGCGTAAGGAACATTTAGATTTAGTTAACTAACTAACTGACTAATTGGGAAAATAATGAATCAAACTTTGAATAAAGAAAAAAGTCTGCAAGAAAAAACATAATAATAAAGAATTGATATCTAAACTGAGACTCTAAAAGAAAAAAAAATGTATTTTTGTTTGTAATGGATAAACTCAATATCTACTTAACGTATTTTAAAAATTCTTTCACCTATGGGAAGTTACTTTTTAAGCGAGTAACAAGCCATTTTTTTTTAAAGGCTACCTCACACTAGAAAAAGTTTGACGCAATTTCCATTCGATCCAGATCGGTCGAAAATCGGTCTGAACAAATAAATTTCTTTGGTTTTTAACTTATCTATACCTACCTACTAATAAAATAATAATTATAACTAATATAAGGTATAATAAAACTGAGCAGATTATTAAATTAGGGATTTCTTGCAATGGCTAATAATAACATTAAATACCGGCAGTAAATGATAAAACTATTAAAAATAAAATAAATGTTGTCATTCCACTCAATTATAGAAAAATAATTAACAAGAACAATTCCCATTCTTATCTATAAATCAAAGCGTGTCTTTATTGTACTTCGGAAGAAGACTGAGAAGCTAACTGACGTATTTCTTTAAACAATGCAACGTAATTGTATTGTAACTAGACACTACTTTCCTACTCAGAAGATTGTTATCTGAAAAATGCGTGCGTTCTCATGAACACGAATAAATTTATCATGAACCGCTATAAAGTGCGCATTTTTAATGGAAACACTTTAAAGAGTATTAAAATTATAATATCTTTTAATTGTAAAGTTTATAGGTACATTATTTGTTTAATTAATTTTTTTATACGAGACTTGTTGACTGCCTCGTTGGTCTAGTGGTCGCAAGCGCGACTGCTGTGCATGAGGTCTTGGGTTCGATTCCCAGGTCGGGCAAAATGTTATTGGGTTTTTCCATCAGGAATTTCTCAGTAGCAGCCTCGAAGTCTGGATTTGTGCCCGGTTGATGACAATAGGGTCGCCCCCTATTACATGAGACTTAACATAACCAGCGAAATGTGGGTGTATTAATGGGTACACCCCTGCCTAACCCTTCGGGAATTACAGGCGTAATGTTATGTAATATCTTTGAATCGTCAAGCTGATACATAATTTGTTTAATTATTTTTTTATACGATAGGTATTTGTTGAGTAGTATTATTTTATATTACTCTCGATCTTTCTGCTGGGTTGCTAACAGATACGTCTTCAACATCAACTTTATCTCTAACAAGCTTCTGCCCGCCACTGCGTCTGCGTGGATTGTGTCACTCGCGATTTGGGTTACTACTCCATTCACGTGAATCCTAGCGTGATATTATGCCTGTAGTGTGCCTCATGAATCTGCCTTTCATTTGGCTACAAAAATATTTTTTTTAATCCGACTGGTGGTGCTAGAGATTAGCGCGTTTCAATAAACAAACAAACAAAAATTACCATTATTTAGACATATTGGTGAGCTATTGTAAATAATTTCACTTTTATTTACTTCTATATAAATCAAAGCAAATTACTGGTATTTGAATTCTTTCTGATGGATTGCGTATTGATTTTTACTAGAGTCCGTCACCCTAACAATTTAGAAAGCCAATATATGCAAGACATCATAACAATGATAAACTCTCTTTTGCACCAAATCATATTTCAACTACCCACATTAAACCTACGATTTTTCACCCGACTTCGGCCATTCTCTTGTACTATCTTGATCGTAGATAAGTTCCAGTGCCAGTGTGGGTGTAATATTAAACTTCATTGATAAACAAACGGATTTCTTCAATGGACTGACATTACATCGATCCATCATATAACGCTAATGCATTGATTGTTATTGTTTACGCAACGTCACTGTATTGGGTGTTACGAGGATCTATAGATCATGCATTGATTAAAAATGTTTGTTATTAATGACAAGACATAACTCCATGATTTATTATTACGTTTTTAGAAAGCAATGAAATGAGTTGTCATGTCAATTTTCAGTTTAATAATTCCTAAATAAAAGGTTGTGAGTTCAAATCGGGTCAAGTACCTACCTATGTAACTTTTTCTAATCATATGTAAGAAAATCGTACTTCCTAAGTTAATCTTGGACATCACTGATTCACTGACCGGTGAAAGAAAACATCACTTATAATCCGCCTTGAGCAAGCGTGGTGATCAATGCTAGTGCCTTCTCTGTTTGAGAAAAGGCCTTTGCCCTGCATTGGGACAATAATAGGCTTGGACTTATAATCCGCCTTGAGCAAGCGTGGTGATCAATGCTCGTGCCTTCTCTGTTTGAGAAAAGGCCTTTGCCCTGCATTGGGACAATAATAGGCTGGTATTATTTCACTATAACCTAATGAATCTTCCCAGTATTTTACCTAATCAAACATGATATTTTTTTCAACCACTTGGCGACCAACTGCTTCTAATAGGGGCAAATTTAACACCTGATAAGATCTTGTTCTCTATAGATGGAGTAATGTTTGATCTCCGATTAGCCTCAGTAAGTACCAACAGCGTATTACAATCTCACTCTTCTAAGTAGTTATGTTTTTCAAAATAGACCACTTCGTTAGAAGGAACGCGATATCAATTAGGTTGTCTGTCATCGGCCGTACGTGTCGGGTTGCACACGAATACAATTCTAAAACGCACCCCGCCATTTGGGATACATTAATTCATAGTTTGTTTTGTTTAGATGTTAAAATTAATTTGAAATAGGAGTTCTGGGGAACACGGAATTAGAATGTAAAAATGTATCGCTGAGTTTTCTCTTAAATTGAAAGAAAGAAAAATATACAGTATTAGTTTCTTGTCATCCTAACCTATTATTGGAGAATTAAGAAGCTGTTTTGTGTGATCGTGCTCGCCAACAATGAAATTTAACTATATCAACGTCAAAATAACCAAGAAATGCCAATAAAATACTCCAAACCCGCGTCCTAAAATGTAAACTAAAGATAAATTCTAGGTAATTTAGACGAATCGCATTTCCCGAATGCCTACGGACACCGCTGTCGTTCTGTCACGCTACAAATTCCAGAAGAAACCGCAGGTATGCGCATACGCTTCGAAACCGTCATTTTGACACGTACTGCCTCGTAAGAGATCACCGTTAGAATATACAAATTGAGGCGAAATGTTTGAAAGACACATCTGACTACGGACTTTGTATGATAATAGATTAGGACCTAGATAAGTCATCAGTTTTATCTATGATTCTAAGCATGACATAGGTCTGGCCACAGATACAGAAATAGTATATTTGAAAGGTGAAACAGTTAATAATGTAAAGTTTAATGCTTTTGCCCACAACTTAAGATACACACAAGATACGGGATAAAAAGTAGCCCATGTCCTTTCTTGTTGTTTAAATTTACCGGGTACCAAATTTTATCAAAACAGGTTCAGTGGTTTAGTCTTGCAAGCGTAACAGAGAGGCAGTGTATAGATTTCTAAATCCAAAAATAACTCTTTTGAGTATTTTCTAAATGTTTTAACCTCAACTAAGCCCATATACCATAAAAACAAATTCAAGTCAAAATCACGTCAATCAGTCTTATCAGTAACAGTAACATTCCACTAATAAATGCCAATAAATCATTGAAGCAGACGCACCGGAAGCGACAGAGGTCGCCAGTGTCAGCCGTCAGCGCGCGCGCATCAAACGATAGCTTTCGTAACAATCGTTAACTGAACTCAATTGTTGTTGTGTAATTATCAACTTTGTATTTCATAGACAATGTGGGTCCTTTAGTTAAGTTTACCTAACAACTACATGTCACAGAATGTTGACCACTATTGATCCTCCAATACTGGTCAAAATTCAGTAAAACGTAGCCAGAATTTGAAGGACAAATTAAATTACTTTATGGCATAATAAGAAGATAGTTAGACATTTTCGAAGTGTGTTTGACTACAACCCTCTTCTGCCTTGAATTGTTTTTAGGGACCCGAAGGTCCCAATGTGGCCCTATCACTAAGCCTCCGCGGTTCTGTCTGTCAGCGGGTTGTATCTCATGACTTTTGATAGATAGAGAGTTACAATTTTCACAGAGAATCAATTTTCTATGGCTGTTATGACCAATAAAAATAAATAAAACAAAGTTAAAAAATTAAATACAAGTAACTTTTTTTTGTGTGTTGTGTTAAATATTGTATAGTGGTACGGCACTCTTCGTGCATGGCCGGTTTTTAGTCGGCCTTATGTAGCTTAAAGATTTCAAGATCTTATTTCTCTATCCACTTTATTGGCCCATTCGCTTCATCTATTGTTATAGCGAAACAATTTAACAGATCCCAATCTGTTCCAATGTGTGTTACACCCGACTTAACTGCAAAAACAATCACTCGACATAACTCTGCCCTCACAAGTGCAACTCCAATTGAAGTCACTAACCGTTTGGCTCAATTGGATAATACGGCGAGTAAAAGGGTAATGCGTTCGCAAGCGCAGATTGATCGATTACCGGAAGCAGCCATTTTGAATCGGCCACGACATTGCGATTTCAATCCTTTTATTGGTTGCTAGCTGCTATAGGCCGTTGATCTTACGAATGTGTATGTAGGACGCGATAAAAATGTCTGTGGATTTGGCCGTCATGTGAATGATGAGAAGCCTTGGCCTAATTGGGGCCACAATAGGACAACTGAGGACTAGATAAATGTATGTGATAAAGTTGATAATAATCTAGCTATCTCTATCGAGAAAGGTTTATCGTTTTGTTTGGTTGATCGTAAATTGACGATTGTCATAACTATTTGTAATAGGGAGTACTAAAACTGTTTGTCTGTTGTTTATGTTGTGATCGATAAAATAATTTTGAATTGCTTCATCATATTGGAAATTATGTCTTGTTAAGCTTAATAGCGTTATATCCTGTTTAGAATGACTTTATCGTCAAACATATGCATCATGAAACCCCAGACAAAATTGATGGCAATCAAGAATGGCTATATACCAAAAAGAAATTAAATTTTGTCCATTTCAAGCCATCTCTCCAAAAACTTGGAGATTTCAAAAAACCTCGATAGAATTGTTACTTAAACACAAACTTTAATTACTAAACTATATGTAGACACACGTAAATAGACATAAAACTCATTCTTACATCGTCCACGATCCTCTCTTTCTCATGTCATATGTAAGAAAGTGAGCAGAATACAAAGATGGCGGCGATGACGCATTGCGGTATAACAATCTAGTAATAGAACGCGTTAAAAGACTTAATGCTTCAGTTACGGTACGGATAACTCATTTGAAATAGTTAACGGGTTCTTTTTATGTTAAACTAAGAAATAAATAAGAGGCGAAGCATGAGGTGTGAATGATCCGTGTTTTTAATTCATTAAGACTAAAGAATATTTGGTAATAAAAAATGACAAATGGAGGTCTTGTTATGGAACTAATTCGTATCTATAATGAGAAGTCGGCTTTATGTAAAGAATTAGCATGAACCGTGGCAAATATTTGTTGAGCACTGATTGATTTATCTATGGTTCGAGGATTTCGAGAATCTGATGATACCCATAATTGATTAACCATCGCTCCATGAGCGTCGGTAATCTAGAAGTTGAAGGTCCGAAAATTCCAGCAAATTAAAAAATTCTAGCTTAGATATTTGCAATTTGCATTTACCTTAACTGAAAGTCTCTGATCCAATATTCACTGTTCACATTTTTCATACTTTACGAGCTGCTCAAGCGCATAACTCAGGCACCTTCGACTTATCAATGAACCATTTAGTAGTAAAATGAATAATGGCCTGGCGTGACTCAGACAGAATGGCATATATTTGCCATATTGTTACCATGATGCGGGTTACTAGGTCTCGCAATTTGATGGGCATTTTGCTGATTGGTGGGATGTCAAGCGTGGCATGGGAAAAATGTTTATAGTGTGTGTAAGTGCGTGTGCGCTTAGGATTTCTTCCACAACGCTGCATTAGTTAGGACTTTCTCAGACGACAGACTCTTTGTGCGATCGAGTATGTGGGGTCTCCATAAAAATCTATGAAGAAGTCTGCATTTTTCTTTTTGTGATTGTCTATCAATAATTACTTATTACTAGAAATATCTGCCAAATGTCACACATGGAAGGCTAAAAGCAGCCAATGTCACAGAGAACTTTAGAAGGTCTACTCGCTACCTATCTAATGTGGAATTTGGAATGAAAAGAAAAGAATACTTTTTATTGTTCAACAAACAAATTACAAAGAACTTTTAAGAGTTACTAGTTTATTACAATGGACGGTCTTATCGCTCTCAAAGCGAGCAGTATGGTTTCCTAATTATTCATAACTTTTCTGACTTCATTGATAATTCTTTTTGAGTCACTATTTGCAAACAGACATGACGTAGAGAACCTATTCAAGATAGACATGTCTGAACGACTGTATCATCATTAAGAATAATTGAAATAAGCTCATACCTATATACAAATAAAGCACTAAATAGAAAATATTTCTTTAATTCAACAGCATAAATATAAATCAATCAGACGAGTTTATTGACCGGATATCACAGCCTCCAACAAGCGGAAGTGACGTAGCGTTATCGTGGGATGCGCGCGCGCTGGTTACCGCAAATGATTATCATGTGCCGCCATTGCTTTATTGATTTTGGTGAATTTATCGGTTTTATTACCTGTTTAGGCACTTGAGTAATAAATGTTATTAGTTTATAACCCTGTTACTACTTTATTAATACATGTAATTCTCTTTGAAGTGCAGAAGTTTATATACTCTTCTTTTACAGCTAAGCTTGGATTAACTAAGCTTAACACAAACAAATTATACAGAATATAATGTGTATATCCTTTGTTAGAGATCGATACTAATATAATAAATGCGACAGTAACTCTGTCTGTCTGCCTGTCTGTTACGCTTTCACGACTAAACCACTGAACCGATTTTGATGAATTTTAGTACGAGGTAAGTTTGAACCGCAAGAAAGGACATGTGTTACTTTTTATTCCGCTACTTCGTCTGTGACCGCGATAACCGACATTTATGCGGACGAAGACACAGGCAATTTAACAGCTAGTCCTGAATATATTAATACTACATAATGTTAGGTACTGACAGGAATGTGTATCTAAAGTCCAACTGTTAGGTAGGTACATAGGTCTAAAGATTGGAATTCTGTCTTGTAATCAAAGCGTAAAGCCCACGTGTAAGCATTCTGTAAACAGTTTACAAGTGAGATATGTTGACATACAGACACCTAATGGGCTTATTATTGAGTGTGCATGTGTTGTGCAATTTATTAAATGTAGTATCATCGTCTTTGTGTTTTGGTATTTGAATTTATCATTGTAGAAAAAATATTTATTTGGTGTTGGCTTTGTCGCTTTTTGTGTCATTCAAGTTTTGTGGGTGGTAGGTGTAGGTACATTTTGTAGGTTTGGGTCATCATCATCATCATATCAGCCGTAGGACGTCCACTGCTGAACATAGGCATCCCCTACAGATTTCCAATGAGACTGGTTAGAAGCGGTTGGTTTGGGTACTGGAAAATATTCTGGGGCTAGCGTACTATAGAATGATGTCTATCTGTAACATCTCAGCCTATATTGTGCATATACAAGTGGGAAACAGATCATTCGATCTACCACAACTCCTCAAGATAGGCAAGCAACGCCTGGTTTTTACTGAGGATCTTTTGGAAGACCTGAAGAAGAAACGATATGAAGGTAGTTTGTGATCCAAAAGTAGTGTATAGTAAAGTAGTGTATTTGGAAAGGGATCAGATTAAATATTTTTCCTTGTACCTACATGACGTTTAAAGGTGCCTTTCTATGATCGTAATGAAATTAATGATTTGACTTTGACTTTCGACTTGGAAACGAAAATCTTTTTGGAAATAGCAAACTATATTCAATGATATGTTCTTGTATATCACGCCCAAAAGTGCCTTTCAATAGTCTAATTGAAAAGACTAATTTGGCTTTGACTTTGACTCTGTTCAAAGTTGAAATACCTGCCTAAATACCGACTTACAAAGTTTCTAGTCGCATAAAACATCATTTTCTCACAGCGTTTGTTATCTGTCATCATCGGAATGCCACATTATGTAATGTTATTGTTGACTGAGTCGTTATGAACGACGATTAGATAAAGAACTCTTTATGAGACGGTTTTAACTGGTTTGGTTACTTAGATCTTACTTAGGTATTAGGAAAAAATATGAGCAATCAGAAACACTTATTATTATTTTAGTTGAAAAGTTATAAATTCCATTTTTTTTTCTTACGAAAATGATATTTTCACTCGTTTCTTCTGTTTGAGAAAAAGCTCAAAAATGTAAAATAACACTTTCACTTTCAGGAAGAGATTTTATTATTTTACTTCATTCAATTTTAGACCTAAATCGCTTGATTTAATGCAAAAATTTGCAAAACAACAACATTACATAAAACTGAAGAGAAGATGATGTGAGAAAAGATCTGTATCTAAGCTAGAGGAATATGCAAATGGTTCTGCAAAGCTAGACTAGGAATTAATTAAAGCGACAACTTAATAGTAACTTACTTATCTGATGTGATTTAAATCTCATTATTCAAATAATTACCGTTACAAAAATAACGTGAGAAAGTTTACAGTTTTTGTAACTAGATGGCGGTAAAAGTCATAGCGCTTTGATTTGTTTACAAGAAAAATAACTTTATAAAGTCCTCGTTTAAAAAAATGTACGCATAATGTTGTGTTTAGGTGCATGCAACAATTCAGGGGTCAAGAGTGTATTTAAAGGCACGTGAATAGTTGAAACATTAAAATCTCCGAAAGAAGAAGGTTCCCAGGTATGATCCACAACAAAAAAATGATCACAATAATAAAAATAACTTTTGACATCGTTTAGTGTCCTTTTACGTCCTTTATTAAAAAAATAAATAGGCCAATAGGCTCGCCCCTTATTACATGGGACATAAACATAACTAATGGGTACACCTCTGCCCAACCCTTCGGGGATTACATGGGTGATGTTATGTGTGGTTCCTAACTGAATTATTGTTGAAGTCAACAATGTTTTTGTTTGAAAATATTATCTATATTATCAAATAAAACTGAAGAGGAACAGGCGTGATGTTAAATGAAATGAAAATATAAAAAGATCTGTATTTGCCGCTACAATCTTTAGATAAACTACTAGAGACAGTAAGTACCTACATCTCATCATCAAAATAACTTCAAATTACGCAAAGACCAGTCGTCGCTGACCCTATAGCCTAACTACATTCCTGAACAGATTTCTAGATTACCTAGAAGGCAAGTATTTCTATTTAATTCGGTTGCGCAAGCGCGTTCCATTTCATCTCGCAAGTAACGACTAACTTATCCGATTATCTATGGTAATGTGTAAAAAGTTGTAAACTCAGAAGGTATGCATTTTTAAAATAGCAACACTGTTAAGGAATGAGGTAGAAAGTAGAAATCATTAAGTGCTGCAGGATTTGTGTAGTTAAAAACTTATTACATTTTCGAAATTAAGTTCTGCCAAAACCTACATACTCACTAGTTATTTTGTATTTTAGGTGGCATTGTTTTTTATAATAGTATTTTTATAATAACTGGATTTTTTTGTTTATATTTTTAAAGTAAAATAAATTCCATTCTAAAAAAAACAAAAAAAGACAAACTAATTCATGGTATGGTAAACGTTATTTTACTGTCTAGCAATACCAATTCATTAAGTATTCAAAGCTATACTTAGAATTCATAGAATTAAAGTAAGTCGGTAAGTTAAGTATTCAAAATTACAATAAACTCGAAAAATTGAAGACAATGCAACGTAGTTGTAATGGCTCTACAATTAGCAATGGGAGTGCGTTACTTCGACTATATCCTAATTAGTATTTCCCTAACGTCTTCTAATATTTGACCCCGTTAATTACCACCACAAAAGACCATTCCTACTTTCCTTAAAACCCGTATATCTATAACAAAGTGTTGCCAATTGAGAAACCATAAAATATTATGACTAAAACTAATCTTTATCACCACGAGACAAATTAAATTAAAACTTCTTTAGGAAGCATCAAGCCATTAACCATTTCGGTCTGGCAACCCGTTATGAACATGTTTCGACAAGTCTGAGGACTACTGAGAAACGAGGGCAAGGACTAGGAAACTATGACCTTATAGAGGTCTTTAATGATGCGTCTACACAATGGGCCACGATGGCACTTTTACAATTCATTGATAGTTTTGTTTCTAAGCTTAGCGATCTAAAGTGGAAGGAGACAGATAATTTACTGAAGCTTAAGTTTGAATATTAAAATGAAAGGTCATTCACTCACAGACTAAACGTTAGCTAAAACCATTTTGACTTTGACTTTTATGCAGACGAAATTGGGGGCAAATGCTTGTAGTTAATATGCGGGAGTATGGATGATAATTATCAGTAATTAAGTCATTAAGCACAACTTACTTAACTTGGCATAAGCATTTCATGTTCTGGCTAGCTCATTAAATAATGACGGGCAAGAAGATGAGGATACTCACAGCAAAAATGTAAAGGTTAAAAATCTTTAATGGATTTTTAAAATAGGACTGGAAAGTGTCCTAAGCAAAAAAAAAAGACTGGAAAGTGTCCTTAACTACAAAACATACATAACATAAAATACACAATATTCCATCGATTCAATATCTAACTTAGTTGTTTTAAAAATAAGAAAACTCCCAATGGTGCTAAATTAAACAGTTAATTATTCATAACTAGCTTCTGCCCGCGACTTCGTCTGCATCAAAGTGGATTTCTCCATACATACTTTGGACCTCCGTTTTTCCCTTAGAGGTCTACTAACTATAAACTACCTCTCTGCCAAAATTCATCTTTATACGTCAAGCGGTTTTTGATATGTCGTGAGTGACTTTTCGCTTTAATACATGTATTTAGAAGATTGACTCCAATTTTCTTACATTTTCTACGCTGTACGTTCTGATATATTAATTCCATAAGATGTCTTTATAAGCGCATTTCACTTGGTTTACAAGTAGTTACGACAGCGAATGTAATGTTTTCTTAGAAGAGCACATCTTCAGTAGAAGATGTAATTGGACGTCCAAGCGGACACCTGTTTAGTTCTTGTGATGTGCAATGAGTATATTTATGGACCAATGTTGGTCCTACGGGTTCCAACTTTGGTTTGAATTGTTGGGCCAATGTTGGCAGAAGATAAGGTTATATTCATTTGATTTTTCGTTGAAAAAAGTATGTTGATGTTAATTTACTACTTTAAGACGATACTACTTTTAGTCGTTGCTTAAAGTTAAGACATATTTAAAACGTTAAAACCTTTAATTTACTCTATGTAAGATTTATAAATATATGGGATAATACATTTCCAAAATTAATTTGAAAAATATAATCTTAAAATTTCTTTGTTTTATAAATGAAATGATACTCGTATAATAAATCTTGGTAACGTTAAAACACAGTTTTTGGAAATGAAAAATGAAAAATTCTTACCTCAAGCAAATCATAGAGAAATTCCACGTAACTCATTATCGTAATGACAAAATAAATGAATAAATATTTAGAACTTCACTAAATAGACCTCACTGCACAAAGTCTGTTGTCGGAGTGGCAACTGCAAAATATAATTTGTTTATGGTAGGTTACCACACCTATGCGCCTACGCCGTTTTTTTAAACACCTGCCTATCTATATATGGATACTAATCAACAGATTTAATATTAACATTGCCGTTTTTTTCTTGTCTACCATCTGTGTCATTGACACGGTGGAAAAAATGCAGCCTTTTTTCCGAAACTCTTTGGTCTTCTCTTTCTCTTTGTTTTATTTCTTTTTTAATTTGGAACATGTCTGTAAAAATGTCGTGCGATATTATTTTAATTGTCATTTTAGTGTTCGACAAATATTGAAGGAAAATAACGAATAAATCGGCACAGGCAAGTCGCGAATCATCGTTAAAACCGGTTTGAAAAGTAGGCTTGCAAAATACAGCTACGGTGTTAGTAATCATGCAGTACTGTGAGTTCTCGGCGACAAAAAACTAAGTTGACTGTAGATTATAGCGTACAGGTGCAATGAAAAAAAAAACTGACAGCGTCACGACAGCTTTAAAACGACAAAGTTAGGCGGGAAAAGCTCCAAATAGATCATACTTAAGTCCTCAATTTCAAGATGCACACAAAAGGTGGTTACATAATAATAAATCACGCTAGTTACACACGTCAAAATGCGCTTACGCACCAAAACCACAGTTAATATACACTAATGATAGTGTACTGCTGCCTCAGCAACCGACAATCAAACGAGATTCAAATGAAAGCAGTTTGGCTCCTTCAGAATCAAGCCCGAGGCACGGATGCGTTGAAAAAAAAAAACAAAAAATCTACGGTCGCGTTCGCGTGCACCGTCCGTGGGAACGTTGGAACAATAAAAAGTATTTAATCGACACGATTATCCGGGGTTGCCATTTGCGAAAAATTCGGACGATCTTAAATATGTATGGTATAATTTAATTTTAATATTACGCTGTCGTATTCAGACTGAACACAATGGTGTTGCGGTGCGAACGCGACAGCTTTTTGTTAGGAAAAAAATATGGCGGATGTAATTACAGCAGTTGATTCAAAATGGGATTGTTATTTTATGAAACCAGTATCTTTTCGATACGGTTCTATTACCGAGAGGAGGTAACGATTTTACACGGATCATATTTGAATACAAATTTCGAAATTGTAAAGCAAATATGTGTTTCTATAAAGGTCGAATAACTTCAAACTTTCAAGAATAATGTTTGACAAGTGAATTAAGGTTTATTATTAAAATGTCGCAGCCATTTTAATCCATTCGAGGTCAGCAGTAAATAGCTTCAAATGTTTAAAAGCGACAACCTGATCTCAAATAGGTGCCGCGATTGGCTGCTATTATTCCATATTCGACATTATTAGCTATTTTATTAATAATAATAATAATACTACAAATACAAACCCGAAACCATATTAGAAAACAGAAATGTGAAAATCTACTGGGACCGGACCATAATTACTGACAAAACGATTCATTACAATAGACCTGACATCACCGTTCATGATAAAATTAATAAAACAGTTTACCTAATAGACATAGCAATACCTAACTCACACAACTTACAAACTACGATATCCGAAAAACTAAGTAAATATCAAGACCTCGCCATAGAGATAAAAACCCAGTGGAAAGCACAAACAGTTCACATCGTCCCCGTAGTACTCTCCTCCACCGGTATCATACCGAAAACTCTAACACAAAGCCTTAACACTCTACACATGCCAACACACACACTATACTTGCTTCAAAAAGCCACTATACTCAACACTTGCCGCATCACCCGAAAGTTCCTGACCTCTTCTACAATTTCATCCACATTTTCAATCTAAAGTACCCCTTACACACTTGGCTCCGGCCCGTAGGTAAGGACTTTTAACTCTCTTAAAAGAGAAGAAAAACGAAGAACCAAAAATAATAATAATAATAATAATATATTTATTTGCGAAAAACACGGTATACAAAGTTGTTAAAATAAATATAAGGTCCAGCATGTTTTGCTTAGAATTAAAGCATGCAAACTTGTAAGTGTTTAGTCAAACGCTATAAAATTTACAAATAGGAAAAACTAAGGTCTATGTTCCAAAAATTGCTTAATACTATAGAAATTATATTGCGTCAACAAATTATACAATTTAATCTTAAACAGTCTACAATTCAAAGTTTTCAAGATATTTGGTAGTTTATTGAATACACAAATACACATAGCTGGACAGCTCTTATTGTATTTCACCATCCTAGGAATCTCTTCCAGTACAAGTCTGTGCTGGTGCTGATCACGCCGACTGCGTGAGCTTACTTCTTCAACTGTTTTAAATAGCTCTATATGTTTTCGTACAAACATAGACACTTCATACAGATACAATGAAGGCAATGGTAGCAGACCAAGTTTTTTAAAGATGGGTTGACATGATTCATCCGATGGGATCCCATAAATAGCTCGTATACACTTTTTTTGGGCAACAAACGCTCTACCTTGGTCGGTACTATTTCCCCAAAAAATTAGACCATACCGTAAAGAGGACTCAACATATGCCTGATAAGACATCACAGCCGTTTTTATGCTAGTGACCTTCTTAATTTGCCTAAGGGCGTACGCGAATTTATTAATTTTATTACACACATGGTCGACCTGAGCTTTCCAATCTAAATGTTGGTCTACAATTACTCCTAAGAACTTAGTTTGTGTCACTTGGGTAAGTTTGGGTACATTCATTTTAAAATTAAATTTTTGATTATAAGATTGATTGAATTGAATATATACGGATTTATTGAGATTAATAGATAAATTATTATTATTTAAATAGCTAATTAAATTGTCAATTGTTTTATTTATCTCCGTTTCATGATCAGTAATGGTTTTAAATTTTTTGTCACTAGTAATAATAATAGATATGTCATCAGCAAAAAGGATCCAATTATGATTGGTTATGTCAACTATGTCATTTATGTAAATAATAAATAGAATAGGGCCCAATATACTACCTTGGGGTACGCCACATTTTACATTTTTATATTCAGATGAGTAGAATGTCATATCCCCCTTTTCATTAGGCTTGGAGATAACTACACTCTGTTGTCTATCAGTTAAGTACGATGATAGCCACTGAAGTGACAATCCTCTAATTCCGACGGACTCTAGCTTTTTCAACAATATATCATGTGAAACTAGGTCAAACGCCTTTGTCAAATCAAAAAATAAGCCTGTTGTTAGGTGATTGTTATTAATACTCGCCAATACTGTTTTTAAAAGAGTAAAAATGGCTAAGGTAGTTGATTTTCGTTTTTGAAAACCAAATTGTTGCTTATTCAAAATATTGAATTTTTCACAGTAACTAATTAATCTTTGGTACATGCATTTTTCATATACTTTTGAAAGGATAGGTATTAATGTTATGGGACGATAATTGTCCATATTACTTTTGTCACCTTTTTTGAAAATCGGCTTCACAAGGGATATTTTTAAGGCATTAGGAAACACACCCTGTGAAAAGGATTGGTTGATAAGATATGTCAATACCCCGCTTATTTCATTAACACATATCTTAATTATTTTGGTGCTGAGCTCATCGTAACCCTCAGAAGTAGTATTGTTTAACGATAATATATTTTGTCTTACCTCACTTTCGGACATTGGCGTGAGGTACATTGAATTAGCAATTAGATTTTTATTAAAGCATTTGGTGTTACAGTTTTGCGTTAGGTTACTATTTACATAGAGACTATTAAAGGCGGAAGCTATTACTTCTGGTTTTGTAAGGACAGTGTTATTAGTTTTAATGTATTCAATATTATCTTTGGGGTTCTTATTGTGTAATTCGTTTTTTATAACAGCCCATGTGGCCTTACACTTATTGTCATTATTGTCAATATACTTTATATTAGCATTACGCTTGGCACTGTAGATACATTTTTGAAGCAGGTTAGAGTATGTGTTATATTTGGTCTTGTTAGTTTGATTTTTATTTTTATAATATTGGTATCGTAGACCACGCTTGGTTTTACAACTCTGTTTAAGACCTCTACTTATCCACTTATCTTATATCCTACTTATCTTATTCGTCGAATAGCGAATAAAAGTGTGTGCTATTCGATAATGATGAATAATTTGCTAATTTAACATTTTTTTATAATCCTAATCTAACAAACAATAATAATAAAATGAAGTAAAGGTAGAGTGTGATGAAGAAAAACTAAGTTTTCTTAACGATTAGGGTTCAGCCTATTGCACTTTTTTCTGAAAATCATTGGAGTAATATGGCAATCCAATACATACTAGAAACTTAATTCACAGCAGGAGGCCTGCTTTTTTGTACTATTGTTATTTGCAGTATCGGTTTTGATGTCGAAAATGTACGGCGAATTACTTGACTATTTGCCATAGGTAATACCGAGTAATCGGTAATCGATGATTCGCCTTTACCACTATTCGCAGCATCTCTACAATCAAACACATCATCTTCCTGCCCTTGTTCCATGTTACTTGGGGTCGGCGCAACATATTTTCTTCCATTCCGTTCTGTCAGCCGTCATTATACTATCACTGACTCCTTTTTTCATATGATTGTTCACACAATCCATTCATCTCTAAAATGAAGTGAATAAAATATTAAAACGTGAACGAAACAAGAGCTAGACTATCAAACCCAAATATTCTTTAACAAAGTTCAATAACACAGCTGATTTGCATTCGCCAAGACATTGAAACCGCTTCTCGTCCTGTGAATCGATAAAGACGATCGGATTCGCGCTGAGAATTTCGGATTCAAGTCCGAACAACCATATAGGTCTAATAAATTAAGAGTCGCGGTGCGTGCGCGCATTACAAAACGATGACTAAACACCGCATCGGCCGTGCAATCTTGTACAACCTGATTTTTGTCGTGACTAATGCGAAATATTCAGATTTTTACTAAATAACCGCGTTTTTTATATTATATTTCGGTTATTTTTTGAAGATTTATTGGTCTTAAGTATGATAACTTATACTTAACTTGTTGCTTGAACTTTGGTCTAGACAGAAAATAACTGTATTCGGCTCATAACACTCCAAAACATACAACTTTTTGCGTCTCCAAAGCTTTAAAAAAGGACAGTTCAGGTTCAAAGTTTTATGTGTCGTTAATAACACATTCTTGCTTACTTAACCATGAAATCACATATGAAGAAAATTGCCCCTAACAGCCCAATTACCATTACATTAACAAACTAAATTAGAGCATACAGCTTTTAAAGATACCATAGAATTTGTCAAGTATTCAATTCAGTTTGAGACTTCGTTCCCAAAAGTTACGGTTCAAAAATTCTCCCACGAATAAATACACACTTATTTGACTGTCAACATCTTCAAATTCTACATTCAAATTTAAACTCTATGTATAAGAAGTAAGTCTTATAGTAAGTTGCACGAAACTTAAAGGCCACCGGAAATCAAGTGAGGTTGGATTATTGGGATCGCGATCAGAGTTTAAATATGGCCGCGCATCCGGTCAATTGAGTGTCGATTTTACTAATTAAGGAGGCTCGATTCTTGTTCCGATGCGCTCAAATGTCAGTGTAACTGTTAAGAATTACATGGAGGAAATAAAGCTCACCTTAAAATAATAATAAAAAACTAATTGAGAACCATATTCAAATATTAATAGGGTACAATTTTATTGAGCTACTGGCTTTTGTCCGCTTGTTTTTTTTTTTATCCGCTTCTTCGGTTACTGCCCAGCTCCAATGAGTCGTAGCGTCATGTTATATTATCCAAACTATTCCTCATCCTCATGGCTATCATATACAAAACAAATCTGGCTATCATATACAAAAAAAACTGGCTTTCAAATACAAAAAAAAAACAGACTGGAAATTCCAGAGATTAGTGCGTTTAAAGAAAAAAACTCTTAATCTTTATTTTAGTAGGTATAGATATTCCATTCACATCAACCTAATAAACTATAACCCCCTTTAAGGAAACAGCTACCATAAAAAACTAATCATAATTTACTGCGACCATCAAATGTAAATTTCTTAAAAGCTCACTGAGTTCACATTTAGTTAAAACATCGCGATAAGTATTCTCAACATGCAACCATAATAGGATTGTCCATCTGATAATGGTGAGAATGAAAGCTTCCGTGATGTCAATATAATTAAGATCATTGATAACGTTTGATAGGCTAATTTGTTTTAATTAGCTTAAGGGATTGGGTTTGGTATGGAGAGATATGTATGAGTAATACAAATTATAATGAAGAAATAGTGTCACTTGATTGGTCAGTTTTTTTTCTGTTAAATTGGTCCCTAATTGAAGTATTGTATTGTTGAGGTCAGCTGTGTTTGTGTGTGAAAATATTATCTATACTAATATAAAAAAAAAACTGTGAGTGTTTTTGTTTATTTGTTTTTTTTTTTTAGCGCGAGAATCTCTGTAACTACAAGTCGGGTCAGAAAAATATGTTTGTATATGATAGCCAGATTCATGAGGAATAGTATAGGATATATAACGTCACGCTACAACCCTCAGGGGTAGATTAGTGACCAAAGACCCAGCGGACGAAGTCGCGGGTTATGTAATCTACATTACACATACATCGTATTTTGTAGAAACCCGTAATATATAATTCATTTTTCAAAAACACTCCCACTGTAATTTTTGGGACTGCAGTAACATCGAATACCTTCAGAGTTTAAGCAGCCATTAAAATTGCCCCAAAAAGAAACACAAATTACTATAAGACTCCACAAAGACCAATTTGAACTAAAACCCTTTTATCAAAAAAGGTTCTTTTCATATCCATCCATCAGATCTGTATAATTATTACAATCGTATAATATGGCAACTCTGACATGCCATAATTGATGCGTTCAGATTTGAAAAACGTTCCAGAATCGATGGTAATCATATATTTTTGATTTAATTGTCGTTAGGTTGGTAATGTTCGATTCGAAATTCAAATGATTGGCCGTTACTTTTTGAATAATTGAATGATTGGCAGGTATAAGCTTATTAATGTTAGTTAGGTGATGGTTTTAATAAGGGCTTTTCTCATGATTAGTATAAGACAAGACAACAATAGCCAACTTGTTTGGTTAATAGATAGCTTGAAAGCAGCTTCGGTGCATTACAATTATGTAATCTTTCTTCAAACACAAGTGTATTAAAAATGATTAACCTTCATAATGCCAGTCTCAATTGAAAAGATTTTAGAGCTCTCCAATTATTTCTCATTATGCTCAATCATGTCTATTACCAGTTAAGCAACAAGACAGTTCTAAAACAAGCCGTATAATTATTCCACAGTCTAAAACACACCCAACACGACACTGTCATGTACAATCACTATAATTCGTCCAACAGCATTATTTCTTCAACATTCAAGCTAATCGACTTAGAATAGAGAGGGGATTTATGTAAATAAAACAGTCGATCCCTACACTATCAAAGGTCGGCTCAAAGACTGTGTGGGGAAGCAAAAGTACTCCCAATGGACAAGTAGCAATAAACAGTAGGGCTCCAGACAGAAAACAGACGTCCTCGTACGAAGGGCCCTTTGTTTAGATCATTTATAAATAAACCTTTAGGAAGTGACCTCTTTTGTGTTCATATTTCGAATGTTTATAAAAAAAATTGGGCGGCAAGTATTCAAAGAGAGAATTTAAGAAAAATGATTTAAAATTAGAAGCGTTTTGTGACCGGCCTGCTGAAATTGAAAAGTAAAAAAAGAAAAACAAAAGCGGTCATATCTGAAATTAACGATTGTCGCGTGTCAGCTATAAATAAGCTCAACTGTATACATAATTCGGATATTCAAAAAATCCTGCCATATGTCGGTATCAGCTGATCGACCTCCATTATACTTAGTAAGTCCTCTTAGCACAGGTAAAAGTTTTTTTGGTGGCAACTTTCAACAGCTGTTCGAGTGCGTGCACGCATTCGAAATCCCGAAATTTTCATACAATTTGAAGTTTCCTTAATGTATCCGAACATCTGCCCCAGCAGGTGCTGTCCTGGAATTTTTGAATTTCGAACACTCCTCGTATCGAATAATTACTTTTTGCCGAGTTATTGAAGGATGCAGACGTGTATTATTCTTTTAAACGTATGAATTTTATTGACACTTATTTAAATGGTTGAGCTTGAATATTAATTAGAGACATTATGTTACGGAAATTGATTTTATGCTGCTTTTTATAAGGTTATTTTAGTGTTGTTTATTATTTGAAACGAATCAAAAATAATTTACATATTTTTAATTGTATCACAATGATTTAAATAATTTGGCACGTGTCAGCATCAAATCTAATAGCCATTTCAAAATCAGTAGGTTCCTATTCAAAAAATAAATAAAAACATTCTTTCCTTACATCCTTTCAATCAATTTGCTTTCCATAACCGGAAATGTCATTTTATCAGGCCACTTTTTTCGCATCCGCATCCCGAACACGATTCATATCGATGTGTTATGTGTACCGATACCGATTACTGTGTATATCTGTGGTATCGGATGTCGTATCCGTTTAGTTGATATCCGATACCACTCGCGAAGATTCTGCTGACTTTTGTGCTTATCTTTATTGGAGATAAGGACGGTCTTGTGCATCAATTACTGTGAATGAAATTGAGATTTGATTGCGAAGAACATGAGTTTTGCGAATGAGGAAGTTTCGTGAAACATTTTTACACGTATTTGTTTGCTTTTCTACTGATCGTAGCGTGATAATTAATCTATAGATAGTAAAATAATAAAGCTGAAGAGGTTTTGTATGTTTTAAACCGGCTAATCTCTGGAACTACTTTTTGTTTACTCTACTTTCTATTTTTTTGTTTTTGTATCTAATGAGAATATATAATATCACGCTACGGTCCACGGGAGCGGATCAGCAAAAGACGTAACTTCAATAAAACTATGAGGACGAAGTCACGGGCAGAAATAGTTTAAGAATTAAAATTATATCTTCAATTTATTCTGAAATTATTATTATTATAAATTCTTTTGTCTTTAATACAATTTAAAACAATTATGCAAATGTATTCATAGATCAAACTGCACTCTTAAAAAATAATATTATTTTCCTTAAAATAATTGAATAGTTCCCCTCAAATAACGATAGCATACAATTACCCAACCTTATCCACAATATTGAATAAAAAAATAAAGTCCTTTACTCAATAGGGTAAAATGAAATCGATGGAAAAAGAGATCCGTTGAAATCTCTATTATTTGCGTCCTTTGTACGGAACACCCCGGGTATCGAATTCAGAAACAGCTGACGCTACAAAAACTACCCTCTTCCTTTATCTATGGTTACTACTCAATGTGGAACACACTTTTGAGCGGCCATTGTGAATATTATTATTAGTTTAAATGATGCTTTGGAATTTGAAAAAAAAAGTGGATTAAAAATCAGTACCTACTTAAATAGGTATAGTTGGTACGCAAAGGTAGTAAGCTCTAAAAAAAAATTACTGCACGCATGTAGTCTAATTTACAAAAAAAAACCTTTATTGTTTATTTTTTCAATCCATTATTTAGATCATAGATTATTTGTTTCATTGTTTTTTTCTACCATTCTAAACTGGTTTTAAAAGAAAATTAATTTTCCTTTAATGCTAACGAAATTCTCTTTATTTGTTAGCCTTAAACATACCTAACGTATGTAAAGGTATATTTAGGGGGTACTGTATTTTATCTTTATGTACAGTATGATTAAGGCTCATTTTGGATCAACAAAATAGACGGTCAATCTGCTTTTATTTTTACTAGCATGTCACACGCTAGAACTTAATTTCTTCAATTATTTGAGTCGAAGATGACTAACTAGTATTTTTATTACATCGAAACTTGTCTTCATAGCAAAGTTCTAACTCCTAATACTCACCAGGAACATTCAACTAGTAACAACGTTTTTTTCCCGCCTCATGTGCACGGTTCGCTTCCCAAGCCTGCACAGTGCACATGGCACACAGGAATTTGACACGCAGATGTTCGTTCCGCCACAGACACAATAAAATACCTAATAAAAATGGCCGACTTGCACTTTAGAAAATTATTTAAGTTTTATCACGCAATTATTACGTCGGAATTGTAACTATTAATTATTTGAAAGAAAGTTAGTTATTTTATCGATGATAAATTATCATAGTATTTTTATTGTGATGACCATAAATTCGATTTCATTTTCAGACGCCATGTTTATTTTCTTTCGAAAACAAATACCTAGTAGGATCTAATTTAAAAAAAAAGAACAACATGATGTGAAAGCTGTGACATCCATTAGCGCATGCGCGTGTGAATTACTATGCGCTTGCTTGCAAAGATCATCATTCCATTACGAAATGTCAACTGCCATATGAAATGTTTTATACTATCTATTAGGTATTGGTTACAATACACGGTCTATTTGGTAGTGTAAATAAATAAACTTGAAAACTAATTAAGAGTATTTACACCCTATAGTTTCAAATATAAACTTTTAAGTCCAAAATACATACATGAACACGTTTACCTGCCTTCATAAGAATCAACTGATATTATTTTTGAAAAATTTAATTTAAGGTAACGTAATGCAATTTTCAAACACACCAAAAATAAACGAACTTTAGACTCAAAATTAATAAACTTGTTTTTAAAAACGATCGCATTTAGATGCAAAGACCTGTTTTTAGGATATAGGTACCTAAAGTCCAAAAAATATCGTTTTACAAGACATTTAAGTTGATTTTACCGTACGATCGGGCATAAAGTATTCGAAAATATCTAAAAGCAAGATGTAAGTAATGCAATATCTTGCTCAACCTATCCAAATGAGGAAAATAACTAAATAGTGTTTGGCTTCACCACAAAAGTTCAACAGGGTCGGTTTAACCTATGACCTATTGAACTAAAGTCAACAAGCATTTAAGGATTACAAGAAATACTAATTTAAGTGTTTTTATTTATAGACGACTTTGTAGTAAAGAAAGTGGTACTAAAAACGAGAGTAAGATCTCCACAATATATAAAGAAAATATTGACAAGAAGTTGAGCAAACTAGGGAAAGAAAGTTTTTGTCAATAAGTGACAGACTAAAATCAGGACAAAACAGAACACACACGATGGACTAAAAGAAGGATCAGGCAAGACAGGCGATGGACTAAATATGAATACTTACATCATGTAGTTACAACTTAAACAGTTGCAAATGGTTACGAAAAATATATTTTTCCACAAAAAAGAACCTTAATCGTTCCATAACACTGGAAATGTGTTAAAAACAAAATAAGCGAGGAATGTGAACAATCCTGCCTCGCCACACGAGGGCCCACATAACACGTAATCGTACGCAATCAACACACCGAAATTGCACTAACTAAACGAATTCTTACGTTATTTACCGGTAATAAAATAAGTATCTTCACGCTATTTTAAAAGCAAATTGCATTGGCGTCACATGCTTATTGGATTGAGAAATGTTAGCTCCGTGCCTACGATGTTCTCTTTTGTGACCAGCCAGTCTATCACAAATGCCATAAACAAAACAATGCAGTCATTTGAATAAAAACTTTATTCTTACTTCAACTGTCAAAACAAAATTACTTTTTAATTTTGGAACACGTCAAAAAGCGCGCTATAAATCGAAAATGGCGCCAAAAGAAAGCCATCAATTTATTTTACGACAATTTTTTATTGAGAGTTTTTTTTTAAGACGTGGGTCAATAGCAGTTTGACATTTTGTATCTGGAAACACTAAGCATTGTGGCATGAGCGAAAAGATTTTTATTGCAAATTGTCGTCCGTCGATCATCGTTAATGACACGGTAATTCGTTTATGGCCCTCGGTAAAAAGTAATGGTGGTAATACCATGAATGTTTAAGATGCAACAATAAGTCATAAGTTTTTGCGTGTGGCAAAATGTGAGTCACAATCTTAGGGCATAGGCCATAGTGACTAATAACAAAATTAGTACTAGGTACAGCTCAGAAAAGTAGGTAAAAACATTACATTACATTTTTCTGCTCTTTTAAATTGCCACGTGACACCACAAAAACATGTAGGTTAACCACACTGTTTTATTAAAACATAAAAATCACGGTTTTTTATAAAATAGTGGTGTTGCCATAATAAAATTGTCAAAAATCACTAAAAACGGTATAATTCAACGTTGGAGAGATTTACAACGCGTATTACGTTTCGCAACGAATAGTAAATCAAGTTTATTGTGTTTGATTACAGATAATATAAAGTATCTATTTATCATTTTTATTAGGTTCGTAGAGCTACTTCGGTTAATAGGCAATTTATAACGTACCTTCTGGACTCCTTGACAGTCCTAGTAGATAAAAAAGTACTTAAGTACTCCGTTTTTGTAAAAACTAAAAAAAAATGCGAATATAACAATTGAGAAATGCATTTAGTTTTTGAACTTGAACTAGGTACTATGTTAGTTACTAGGTTAAAGAAAAAAGGTCTAGTTTTTTGAATACCTAGGCCTTCCATAACTACTTATGTTTTCGGACAATTGCGGTGAACCACTTTTCACCCTTGCGCCCTTATGAATAAGGTTGAAAAGTGATCAATTGACCTCAGTTGTACGATAACATCGATAGTCTATGAAATGCATTCCTCAATTTTACACATTGATTCTCAAACAGAATTCTTAACACAACCTGACACTAAATATTGCAATATCTGCAAAGCAAATTAGGCAAAATTGAACGGTCTTTGCATACCGTTAAAATACTTGTATTTCTGCACATATTTGCTGCTGGTTTTTGCATAATGTTTGATAAAGTCATGATAACTTATCTTTGATAAGTAGGTTACGCATGTGTTCACAGAAAAAATTGGACAAAGAACTAAAGATATATTAGGTATTTTTATGTCGCAAAATGTACCTTCATTACACATTATTTTGTAAGCAAGATAAATTCTTCTATTAGGGCCAGAAAGAGAAAAATAAAATTCGTAATAATGAATAAAGAAGTATTTTTTTTTTTAAGCAAACTAGTAATGTGTAACATATTTTCTGGGTCATCCGTATAGGTACACTTGATAAGTGCTGTAATCTGCCTCGCCATCTCATTTTAAACAAGTAACCTACATTAATAGTAAAATATCGATATCGCAATTTTTGACAAATCTGATAGTATGTTTGACATGCAGCAAATTCCACGTATATCACACAAAATCGCCAAAACAAGTTAGTGTGTACAGCTTTAACCGGTGCAATGAGATATCTTCGGGTCAACAGACTACTGAACGGTACCAGTGTAACTAAACCTTTAAGAAACAGTTCCATTCAAAGTAGCTTATTCAATTCAATGTGTAAACTACAATACCCAATCATAAAACTAACAAGTACTTTAAACCTAAGACCTGAATCAAAAACAGACTTCAGCATTTAGAAAGGCTTCTTAAAAGGTGAAAGTCATGCTTTCATGCTTCGCAAAAAACTCGCATCTCGTCGCGGCCTTGCCAAGGTGAGTGCAAGGGGGACATAACGGTGCATTGCGCGGGCGCACCGGCCCCTGCGCACCAACAAACATTAATTTTCATACACCATCGCCAACTTTGGCATCCAACGAACGTTCCCACACTATCCCTCGTACGTGATGCACAATATAAACAGCAATGTACACGATCAAACCACGTGCCTCGTCGGAAATGAATATGGTTTTTGATACACTTCCTTTCAACTGCTGTGGTTAATGACTATCTAATATGGTCGTCTGTGCCATAAAGTATGGTTTGAATTTCATACACGTATACCATCTGTTATGGGAAAGCTAGATAACGGTTGCTAGCCATATTGAGGTAAAGGACTGTTAGACATTCACTCTATTATTTGTAAACAAAGGTGTAAGTCTGTAAGAGTAATGTTCCCCAACTAATGTGATATTTCATAAGTATTGTTACATCGTTGTGTCATCAGCATTAACCATATTGTCATCACGTAATAAAATCTGGCTTGTAATCTTATTGTTTCAAAGTAGGGTAACTACATTTGCAGTTTTTTCAAGGACGTTCTCTCGTAATAACAGCCTAACTAAATAACTGAAGCGTGTATGATGACCAAATTCATAGAGCTTTCAAGGACATTCCTATTATGTATTGCAAATTTATACATCATGAATAAAGATGTTTTGTAATTTTTTTCACATAAAATTATACATACCATCTCTAATTAAATTATGTATTCGTAAAGAAGACTTAGCCACTGTTCTACGAAATAGCTAACCGTAAGTTTTCGTACATAATGTACTACTTGGCATTCAAAACGCATACTTGAGATGCAGCTGCAACTACACGAATGTCCCCTCTCAAAGGAATAATTCAGCGAAGGGACCTCTTGCTTTAATCAATAAGGGAGACTTACGATTTGGCTGATCTCCGTGATAGGAATTGGTGTGATGGTTTTATCCGAGCTCTGGGGGAGCGATGAGGCGCTGGGAGTCGGCGACACTCCTGGGGAGGAAGGCCCATTCCCGACGCTCTCCTTAGATGTACGGTTGGGAGACAACCTCGCTGGAAAGCTGAGGGTCTTCGTCCACTGCGATAAGCTACGCACCATCTTGACTGTTCATAAGCACAACACTCGTTCACTGAACTCTTTGTGACGAGCGACACGCGCGCTCGCTAACACGGTCCGCGGACGAATGAGGAATTGAAGAGGGCAACAAAACGTACAGCCTGTGCAAGTTGTGACTTGACCGGGTGGAGGGGCGCGCGTGTAGGGTGGCGATGTGTGCGTTGATGCAGTTCGGAGTCCGGCCACCTATGGGTTTTGGGTCGGATTTTCTTTTGTTTATCGCATCGCATCGGCTACCTCGTGAAGCAAAAAAGTTTCGAACGGTCATCTTTGAATTGTTATGTATTGGCAGTTAATTTACAGTTTGTTGTGTTGATTTAGTTCGTTAAAATCTTATTAGTCACAAACTTGTTTTATAAAAGAGGCACAAAGTAGGTGTTGTTGTTGAACGGAATACCTACTTCTACTACCCTTTTACTTTTATAGGCTGAATCTAAATAAATAATGATGCACTAGCTTCTAACCGCGACTTATTCGCGTCAAAGTTGAGATATTATCCCACGGGATCCGTACATTTTTACCGGGATAAAAAGGACTCTATGTAGTATTCCAGACTATAACCTATCTCTGTGCCAAATTAAGTTTAGATTAATTCAGCCTTTGCCTTTTTACTTTTGCTGTCAGCTTTTATAAAATACCACCTCTCGCAAAAAGCCCATTAGTTCTAGTACTCAAAAGCGAATTTCAACGCCGACTTCAAACCCATATACCTACCTCACACATTCATTTGAATTAGCAACGCCCTATAAACGCAGAAAATAACTGCACGTAACGAGGGTGGCACCCTTCTCTCTTTTCAAAAACTCCAAGATATGTGCGAGCGCAAATATAGACTGGTTTTAAATGCGACGCATGCGTATTGTTCAGTATATGCAATCAATTTTTCCATGTCAACAGGAATGGAACGGAAAAAAGCTTTATATCAAGAAATGCAGTCTATAACCTTAGTTATAACAGTTTGGGTAGACTCAAACTTGGACCTAAGTCACTGCTTTTGTAATTTTGTTTTTATATTCCAGATAATGCAAGCACTTATGTAATAAATACTCCACAATCCACAACTCCAAGTTATTAATCAATTTCTTGCTACCTATTTCTTGGAAAGTTAAAAGGTCAATAAAAAACTTGGAAAGTATGGTTCGTGATGTTTATCACATGAACAGGGGTGCATAAGACGCGAATCGATACAATGGGTGCGCAGGATTGCGTGTCGCAACTTCCTCAAGCCACGTGCGCGCGCAGCTGACGCCCGCAGCGCATGCGCTCTGAGTGTTTCAAGTATTTGAGGGGTTCGAAGGAAACTGTGAGTGGAATAGTAAGGAAGCTTTTGTTTTCGCATCCTTTAGACTCGACACTTCGAAGAAAGAAGTGTCTTTTAGAAGTTTTTCGCCCGTTCGTTTTGCATTCCATTGGGTTTGCTTTCCAAAATAGTGTTATCTTATCAAACATAGAAATGAAAAATACTTTTAAGTATTCTTTAAGAAGTTTTACAATGATTAGCTTATTTAATCAACCTATGGACTCTGGAAACGAGATAAATATGTGAGTCAGTTTAATGAATTTGTGCACGAAGGCAGTCCCTCCTGAACTGTCTTTAAATGTAGGACATGAAGCCAGTACAAGGCCAGCGACTGGACTATCAATTCAACTTATTTGTAAACAGGCCTCATATCCGTTTGCACCGATGACGTTTCAGAGCTATAAATAAATAAATACCCAATCAGTTTCCATCCCTGACCAGCTCCTGTTTTTTGCAACGCTCAGCAATAAATATTGTCTTGAGCAACAAAAAATAGGATCATTACTGCCCCTCGTTATAAGTACAGGGTGTAGGGTGCGGGGTTTAATCAGCCCCTGGACCACCCCAACCCCACTATGCTATTGTTCTCAGATAGGGTTGTTAGTTCTTACTTGGAGAGTGCTTAGGATATTTGATTTTGGTAGGGTTCGGTAAGGGCAGTTAAAGTAGTTTGTTGATTGAGGTCTGTTTTGTTTGAGATAAAAGTGTAACCATCATTACTGTAGCCCTTGAATATGTATCCTTTGTTAAGGGTTTCCAAATACAGGCTCATTTTGAATTCATTGCACATCTTTCAGGAGGTGAAAGTATTCATGAATACATATTAAAAATCTGCTTGTATGTCAGCAAGGCTACTCGTATTAATGTGCGTATACAGGTAATGGATTATGTAATGGCAACATTATTTATTATTTATACAGACAAGTTTTTTTTAAAGGTGTTGAAGTAACTAATATCCATTGTTAGTCAATAGTAGTGCAAAATAAACAATGAGGTACCATTGGAGGGTGGGCCCAAATTCCATACATATCTTCCCATTAAATCAACGTACCAATATTTTAAAACATAGATGAGCCAAAAGGTTATGTTGCACAAAAGACACAAATATTTCAACCCGTTACATCTCTATTCAAATATCATGTTTGCAATTGACCGCCAAGGTGACAACAACAAATACTTAAGAATTTAAAAAGCGTACCAAACAATTGCTTCCAAAATGAGTCAGAATGTCTATAATAGGCATTGACAGTAGGTAATGGGCAATAGGCAAAAGAGTTTGCGTTATAGACAATAGTTCTGAGTACCGGATACGACGGTACGTGTTTTGAAATACAACTAATGAATTGCGCAAATCAAAACAAAATCAAATGACATTTATTTCCTTTTTGCCATTTTATTGGCGTCTCTAGGCGTTTAAAACGTTTATTTATTACACTTCCTCATTCTGTCATGGGAACCTAAGATATCATGAAAGTATACCAAATACGTATCTATCTATATCTACGAGTATAAAAATCTCGTGTCACGGTGTTTGTGGTCGCAACGACACATCTCGATTTTCATGAATATTTTTATGTGAATTTGGTTGGTATGAGAATATGTCGTAAACTAGATTTCATACCGCTAGATGATAGGGGGTCAACTGACGCGGACGAAGTCGCGGGCAAAAGCTAGTACGTATACACTGATAATTCGAATTGATGGTTTGATTTACAGGAGTTCTTAGGCCCAGTACATTATAAATACTTTACACTTACCTACATTCAAATTAACAATAGTGAGTAGTCGGTTTTCTTTTACAAGTGAAGACTGGAGTTAAGGCTATAAGAATAGATGAAGACCAAGAAATGGCTGAATTATGTAAAAGATGATAATTATCATGTCTAGATAGGATGTAAATGCTGAGATAACGACTATTAAAGATGCATAAAAGAAAGACATTCTCCGCTGACCTCAAATAAATTGGGACAGGGGTAGGAAAGTAATGATGAAGAGTTTAGGAAAATTGCCATGGCCTTGAAATGGCACTAAAGATGTGAAATACAAAGAGTTTCAAGTCAGAATTATGCTTAAAATAGGTATCTCACGCGTAATGAATATTGATAATTAACTTATAACGCATTGTTTTAATAACAACCTAAGGTCGCCTTGCTAAACATAGCTTCAATTGTTTTGATATTTGAACGCCCCTTAAAAAAACAAGCGAATACGTCAAAAAGAAAAAACGAACACGAACATATGGCTTGTAAAAACGTCTCTTCTTTCTTTCCTTCGCAAGGGATTAAAAGTAATAGGCAATAATTTAATAAGCACACATGGTTTGTACTACAGACGTTTATTGACGATTTAAAAGTCAATTTGCCCAGTAAAAAAGTAACTATAAATAAAAAACATAATCTCAAGTTAAAACAAAGACGTGTAAAATGTCAAAGTGATTTATCCGCGTCTTCGTGAAAAGTATGGTGACTATACCTTTGAGCTTTTTTTTGTGTATTTTTTTTTGCGAATTAATACTGTAAAATATTTTCCAAGTTTCTTCATTCTAAAGAAACTGTAAAATAAATTAATTAGTGGATCCAAATTTTGGTATTTTGTCCCTTTTTTGCCACCTATTTTGTGTTTACAAGTAGTAAACATATGTATACTACTATTTGTATTGACAGATAATTTGTATCTGTGTTGACAACTGAATACAAGTTGATAAAATAAAAAAAGTCATAACTACACAACACCAACCAGGAATTATCCCTCTTCCCCCAAAAACCATACTCACCCCACACATTGTTAGGCGAGGGTTCCTTTATTATTAAAAACTAGTAAACGCTTGTTCAAAATTAGTCCTCTGTCAATCTACCTAGCTATTCCGGTACCTCGTAAATTACGTTCTTACACCGTAAAATACTTTGGCAAAAGCGTGTCAAGTTAATTAGTTTACTCTAAACTCAGTTTAAAGTTTATTTAGAATATTTGAAAGTGATTTAGCCAATAGATAAATGATTGATTGGGAATACCGTTTTGGACAAATTGAACATTTAACTAACGGCTTGTTATTTTTTTTCAGTTAGGTATTAACAAAGTAAAGTTAACTAAAGGTTGATGTAAAGTTAAGTGCTTTTATGGATTTCCTTGCAGTTTTTTTACTATGAAGATTGCGTACCACGGCAAACTGGCTGAAACGCTTCTATTTGAAATATTCAACCGAATTCTATAAGAGATTCGAATTTAGAAAAATAATGGAAACGGTTCTTATAACACAATTGTTAGGTCCCGCTCGCGATATGAGCACATAACTTCAAAGATTCTTTAAACATTGAAAAAGTAATTCGGCTTTTCGGTTAAACGTAGTTGGGTCCCTATAGACTACTAAAGCTAGAACCGGTACCTCGGTCACATTGTAAAATGACACAGTACCTACTACCTACATAGGTAATCGTTATCGATTGAATACTAGGCACTCTAATCATACATTAGTTTCATTAGTTCGTCACACTCTGCATATTCAGCATTGCTATCCAATGCGAACTAGACAATTAGATTTAAACGCTCTATTAGGTTGCAAAAGTCAATGTAAGTAGTCATTAGTGGTAGGTCAACTGACAAGTAGAGCTGGAACATAGAAATAATGCAATTGCATTGGATTTAAGTCCTTTTCGAGAAGCATTTTACAAAGAAGTAAAACTGAAACCGAAAAAAAAAAAATATGCTTAATCTGTAGTACTTTGTACACCTATTGCAGCACTTATAGTGGTTTTCATTTAAGGTACATCTTCGTCTTTGTATTTATATAATTATTCAATTAATTTAAAAGCCTAAATATTATATAACTTGTTTTCATTATAAATAAACGGTTTCATACCTATTGTTTTCCACATAAAACCTTTTGGAAGGAGCAGCTTGTTTTTTTATCTTTTTTTGTACATTAGGTTCTTAAGTGCCTTCAGGTCTAACTGTAATAAATGATTTGACTTCGACTTTATGAAATGATTATCAAAATTATACTTATATCAAACCAATTTAATAAAAACTATCGCTATGCTATGTAATTTACTTTCATCAGCTCAGTTTCAGCATTCATGCCCCTGCTTCCCCGATCACATGCGTGACCAATAACATCACAATTATCAACAATAATACCCAAAAACCGATTAAAAACATAATACCCTTATCGTAACATTCTAAATAAGGGTGAGGACTCACTTCCGGGTAGAAGGGCCAGTTTTCAATTAAGTACAATAGACAGTAATCGATTTGGCCCGCAGAACAATTACTCATTAAGTATACAACAAAAAATATCAATTAGAGTGCTGGTTTGGGAATACCACGTGGGTTTAGTATGTTTGGGGTGTGATGTCGTGGGAATATTATCCCAGGAAGAGGAAGGCATTAGGAAAAATAATGTAATGGCGGAGAGTGCATTTAGAAACATAAAACGTTACGCTATCCAGAGGTCAGTGAAGTTTTGTATGTGAAAATTCTGTGCTGTAGGTACAATGAATTCAGACCACATAATTGACGAAAACCATTGTGCTTAACAGATCTGCTGAAGCTTTATACAACGCTATGGTTTTGAATAAATATGACTAACTTCTCCCTGCGTATTATAAGTGCCATAAAACAGCTTATGCCTTCGTCATAGTGTAGCTTCTTATCAGTGAAAAAATGTCAAACAACGGCGTTGTGTGCTTTCTGTTCCACCACCAACTTCTAACCTCTGGTTGGCCCGGCTGCTACTGGGAAATTCTTAAGGGAAAATCCCACTTCACATGACCTGGGAGGATTACCCAGGATATCATGCTCAGCAGTCGCGCTTGCAACTCCAACACCAACGGAGCAGTCCTAAAAGTCCAATCAGAAAATACTCGTATCAAATACATTATTTTTCCAAAACATGTTTCTTAGGTCCACTTGTTTGCTTAGCCCCTTAAAGATTAAGAATGCTTGAAGAATGATCAAAATTAAACGAGGTAGAGCAGATTTTACACAATAATCCATTTAGGTCTTTGATTATAAATTATAATTGGATGTAATAAAAACATTAACCCTTTACAAGTATTGCTATATTAAAACCATCGGATTGCATGTTTTGCTTAGGTGATTTACTAATTACCGACTTACAAGAAATCTATAAGGAAATGCACTAATAGCTGTATTCCAGGAAAGGGCGGAATTTATTGTTTTAATGCCATTACTCCTATGTGTATATCGTAATATCGAATTCCTTCACTTCTCAAACTTTCATAATTGCAGGAGGGAATTTCAAGAAGTCTTTGTTTAACTACCCTAATAGTATTTTTACGTGCTGAATGTTTCAGCCATTATTTAAAAAGAACCCTAAGGTTTTTTTTTGCTTTATACAGGATGAAAGAAAATTAATTCGTGAGTAATAAGATTTATCGTCGGATATAAAAATAATACAAAAGTGCTACAACTTACCTTCAAAATATGGAAAAGCCGGTTTTATTTTCCCAGGTCTATGGTAATAGTTTGTGTCATACTGACACTGTGTCATACTGCCCCAGGTATCAAAATTGTTTGCAATTAAGACTTAGTCTTATTTATCATCCGGGCACAGTACTCTTCCAAATCAGAGAATACTAGTTAAAATTGATTGAACGTTTGTTCACTGCGTGTCAACATGATCATGATAAAAAAGTGCCAACGTCCGATGATTTATCAAACAACCATAAAGTACATACCAGCTATTCCACCAAATGCAAGTGGTAATTAAGAACTTCACTCACCTACAAACGCTCATAAGCGTGACAACAAGCGTGTATGAAAGGAATTCCAATTAATTCCATGCGTTTGTATGGCCTTTGTTTCCTATGCCCCACGTGCATCTGCACCCCTCGACAGCCATGATGTTATTCTATGGGGAATGTTTTATGCGATAGGCAATAAACTTTTAGAAGCACCTAATAAAATAATATTTCTATGGGAAAAGCAAATAAGGATACGATAATTTTAATTAGGAACTTTATGGGACAGCCGCGTATTGTAGGTACTTACATAAAAACTCCGAACTACATAAATTATAGTAAAACTGGTATTTATAAAACTTTTGAAAGCTCTAATTGAATTGCAAAACTGAACATCTAGGAATTCGCAATAGATTTAATAACCGTAATACAGGCATCGCAATTTCGATCCCACTAACAACTCGAGCTAAGTGTCTATCAATATTTTATGGCTGAAACCGTAAACAACGTGACGGCACCAACTGCCAACTTAAAACCACCCGACCAAAATCAATTAGAATTACACAAAAACCCACCACACGCGCCTGCAAGCGGTCCCTTTAAACTTTAAACCCATTGTAACATCTAACTGCCCTTTATCCAACAGCCATATGTGGCACGAACCGTCGCAGTAATAAAAACAGTTCAGCTAAATGACCGGTCGCATATGGCATCGAAGAAATCCGGGACGTCTTAGCCACATGTGAACAAATAGATGTTTTTTGACCTATTGTGTTCTAGATTTTTTTGGTGATGGCACACGTGGTGGTGTTAAATTTTTGTGACCCAAATTGTGCCTTTTAAGCGTGTTTTTAATTGTTAGGTCATATGGGTCGAAGGGGGAGTCAATTCTAGGTTATGTGATGACGCATTTAGACATATGTTTCCGGTCTTTAAATTCATTTAAGATGTGTTTTTTCTTATTGGACAAGACCGCTACATTATTTCCAACCGTTGGAACTCTTAAAAGTGACGACACGAGTCTAGGATAAGCGATTTAACTGTTTCGTATTCCTCAATGAAATGAATTAAAAAAGATCAGCGGAGGAGTAGGCAAAGACGTTAGATATGTAACACGTTATTACACACTGGGAATATTTTCGCACCTTTGGTAAAGATCTGATTGGACACTTCCGCAGGAGATAAGTGTCTCCCAAAAATGGAGTCAATTCTTTACATCTGCGTGTGCCAAGCAAAGAGTGTCTTTTCGTGATATTGCTTGAAGGTCCAAATGTCGACTACTCAGGCCATTAGCGATTATTCATTCATAATCGGCCGGAGTTGCCTTTGAGCATTCGAATGTAGACATGAATGCAAAATTCAAAGGGCTTCAATCAACCTGTGTGTCCCTTCATATCGCGCATCCGTTCATAACACCTGAGCATATCAATATAATATGACATAATAGGAAAAGTCGTGTGCCCACCACACGAGCGTACCGAGAACTGATTATTAACAATCATAATATGACCTCATTGGCGCCATTTTATTTTTGATTGTCTCGTCAAACTATCAGACGTGCTCACGCGGCAAACGCTGATACGTGACTGACTTGAATTAAGAACTTTATGATTTGGTTTACAATTGGTTTATATAAAAGACGTCATTAAGGCACACTTCATAAAATTGCAATACATTTTAGTTCATAATTATAGATAACATAACATCACGCCTGTAATCCCCGAAGGGTATTAGTACACCCACATTTCGCCAGTTATGTTTTTAGTCCCATGTAATAGGGGAATTATAGATTTTGCAGAATAAGCAGTACTCTAAAGACTAACCCTTCATTTAGATGAATGGATGTTTGTTACTCAATCACGCCAGAATAGCTTAACGGATCTGCATTAAATGTGACACTGAGATAGATTATAGTCTGGAATAACAAAAAGGCTACTTTTTATCCCGGAAAAATATACGGTCCCTGTGGGTTAATATATCAGCTTTGACACGGACGAAGTCGCGGGCAGAGGCTCGTAAGAATCTTAATAAGATATGTAGGTAAACCATACATGAGATGGACAGAGTTCAGTAACCCCGGTCACTTTGCGCCTTTGAACATTTCAATGACACAACACCTTACAGAACCTTACTCTTTCAGAATATTTCAATTAATTGCGACATCTCCACGCCAATACAATCGCAGATTGTGCAATTCCATTACATTTCATTGTTCCCGATTCTGCCACCCCATATCACTGACAATAAAAACCAGTAATGGATCCAGGATTGTAGTTAGAGAGATGGTTAACTGCTAAGTTAGTTTATAGCATAGGTACTAAAAAAAGCACACAACAATTTATTTAAAAACATAATACTTACTATTATAAGTTACCTAAGGATTTTTAAGGACAATATTGGACCTCAGAAAAAAAACAATTACAATAATATCAAATTCACTTTAAGATTTGTCATGAAAGAACTCAGATGTTTTTAGGGGATCATAAGAACTATCCCAAAACATCAACCGATCGCCTCATTCACACAGAAACAGCTCTTAAATTAACTACACTTCAAAACAAGCTAGCCTCCAGGCAGTTAGCCACCGTTTTCGTCACCGTCACCTGACCGAGCCTAGTCCTTTTAAGTCCAATTCTAGAACAGGTTTGCATCCGGTATGGCTTTAGTATTGTGCAAGGCGCTAACAATATTGAATTGATATTTGTCTGCGACTCCCACGCCGTTGATGAACTGGACTTTTACGGTACATGCAGTGATATTGGAGAAATTATTTGGGGTCGATATGTGCATAAAATTAATTTGGCAAAAGCTCGGAATTTATTCAGGAGGATTAAAATCAAAGAGGATTTGAAACTGGGGGATGCGGAGAATAACTATGGTATTCTTAGTATTTTTATCCAAACTTGTCATATTATTAAACGGAATAGTTTGTTTGTTTGAACAAGCTAATCTCAGGACAAACAGGTCCGATAAGAAAAAATCTTTTTGCGTTATAAGAAGGTACATTTCATAATCCAGGGAAGCGGAGCAGTAATTACAGACATAACATAACGCGGGTGTCGCCTCGGGGTATTGTTAGTATTTAATATTAATAAAGATGTTATTTAGGAAAATACAAAGAGGAGACGGATTAACACGGGTAAAATAAATGAGTGACAATAAAGTAACAGTTGAAACTGGACTTACAACAAAAGATAAAGTTGATGAAATTGTTCGAACTAATGACAATAAATCGTAAAAGACTGCTTGCATTTTATCGACAAGTGCAAAGTATAAGTGAGGCACACTTTCTCTCAGTTGGCGAAGCAGGTTAAGCTGCTTCCCATATGTCATATGTTTATGTACTTAAATGAATTAAACTTTTGACATCAAAGGGCGTGAATCAAGAATAATGAATTAAAAAATATGCCAATCGTAGAACACTGTGTTGGAGTCAAAATCTTTTTATATAGAGTGATTGTTAATTGACTGTAAAACTGAAAAGGATATTTGCATAGGGGCATTACGGACTTTTACTATGGTATCAACCCCGAAATAATTTAAAAAAAACTCAGCTATTCGATACAGTATGATCGGGTTGTAAATCTTTTTTTTTTAGGAAACAGCTCATATTTTTCGTGATTTCGTGGTTGGTCCCATAGTAAAAGTTGTTCCTAACGATGAATACAAACACCCATTTTCAGATTTTCAGTAAATTAACAGTCACCATGTTAGCAACTTTAGTGACAGCCATCTTTAAAATTCCATAAATAAACAATAATAATTAAATATCTCGTCTACCTCCATCGCTTCATCAATCATTACAACTAAAATTACTAACGGCTTAACTGCTTCATCCCATTACGCACTAATTCGAAATTCAAACAAAGAAAGGGCATGGAACTTTTAAATCATGGAATAGTGAGGCGACATTGACGTAAGAAAAAAAAATAAAGCCAGTGACACATTTATTAGACCTGTCATTCGATGGTACTTACGACTGACAGCTCATAAGTTTTGAACCTTAATTTGTGATAAGCTAAATGCGTGTGTGTACAGATGGATGCGCTACCGGATTTTAGCTTTCACATTTCTAAAAGTATTGTCGAGTTATCGGTTATTTAAATTGGGTCTTTTAGCGTCTTTGTGACAATGATTTTATGGTTACAACACCGTCTCGTTCCGATATGTTATTTCATCATCATAACGATAAGTTCTTGTCTGACTTAAGTCGAGAAGCTTAATAGATACTTAAGTTTTGAAGTTTTTTGTTCTAAAGCAATAAAACTGAACTTAAACAAAATTATCTGATTAGAACGATTGAGTCACAAACGCAACTGTCAATTAAATTTACGATTGGCATAAAATCTAATGGAGTATTATGTAGTTTAAGAATCTAGTTTCAATTCAACGTATCTAGGCGATGTTAACTCATTCGTAGCAGGTGTTCTTACTATTTATGTATAACCAAGGTGCCTTCGTGTACTAACTAAACCAATAAATTCAGAAACTCAACAACTCCGTCTTACCAACAAAGAAAACAACACATCCCCTTTTATATTTAGTTACATTTATTGGCTTAACTGAACTAATTAGATGCGGTGACAGTGTATTTCGGAACATAAGTCGACTAATTCGTCAGACAGGCGAGACATAATCGTAATCGAGGTAATGCGCCTCACTATGCCATCGACAAGTTATGGCGCCAACATTACTTCTTTTATTTTATTTTTAAACAGTTGACACTGGCTGAGTTTATAACGAATTAAAAATAACTTTGAAATTATTGATGTCTTTTTTTTTGAGAATCCAATTTTGAATTCTTTGTAACAGAAAAATTATGAAAAGTTTACGCTTTATTTTACTCTTGTCAACAAAATCTTCTTAAAAAATTAGGGATATAGTATAACTATTTTTGCTCAAATTCAAATATATTAGATTGAGATTGCTCTAATTGTAGTCCTACTAAACTAATTAAGCGTTGGAACTCCGATTGTATAACCAAAGTACTAATTCAAAGTTTTGTTGCTAAGCTGAATGTTTATGAAGGTCAATTTACTCGCGGTACATAGCCCCGGGCATCCTGATGAGCAACCTATAGGCATGTATACAATAACAGGAAATGCCTTAAATTGCATGACGGCCAGACTGAGCTAATTTAAGAATGTTTGTGGAAATTATATTGTATATTATACAATATTGTACGCCGTACCGACATTTTTGTTAACAGTCAAACTTACTACTATTATAAAATATGCGAAAGCTTGCATGGATGGTGTTTGTTACTCTACCACGCCAGAACGGCTGAACGGATCTGGATGAAATTTGACACAGAGGTAGATTCGGAAGTACGGTGTAGATATGGTTCCCGTAGAATAATATGTTGACTTTGACGCGGACTAAGTCGCAGGCGGAGGCTATTCCAGTCTTCTAATGTTATACGGAGAAAAAATAATGTTTGTAATGGATAAACTAAAAAACAACTTAACCGATTTGAAAAATTCTTTTACTTATGGAAAGCTTTATTATTAGCGAGTAGCATACCCTATACTTTATTTTTTTCAACCGACTTCAAAAAGGAGGAGGTTCTCAATTCGACGCGTATGTTTTTTTTTTTTTTTGTTTTTTTTTTTTGTGTGTTTGTTCAACGATTACTCCGCCAATTATGAATCGATTTGGATGATTCCTTTTATGTTTGAAAGAGTATGGTCCCGAATAGGTCCCATAGGAATATTGTCACGATCTGATGATAAACTTTGGAGATATGGAACGGAACTCCTTATAAAATCACAGCAGAACCGCCGTAACAAGAAAAATTGCTTTGTTTATACGTGTAGTCGATGACTGACTCAAGGAAGTGGGGAGGGGGTACGGCAACCCCCCTCTTACCACTTTCCAAAATTAAATATATCGTGTGAGGTATTGTTTGAAAGGGCTTTATGTAAGGATTTCAAACATTAACACACAAGCACTAAAAAGTAAAAAATAAAAAGCTTTTTTACAAAAAAAGATCACCGCCTTCAAAAACCACTAAATAAAAAATAACTTTAGCTTGGAAGTCGGTGGCAATACCTACATAACAAGAAATAAAACCAAAGCCGCCGACTTCCTAGCTAAAGTTATTTTTTATTTAGTGGTTTTTGAAGGCGGTGATCTTTTTTTGTAAAAAAGCTTTTTATTAAACATTAGGTTTCTGTAATAAAATTCACTCGGCCGAAATCGCGGGCAAAAGCTTGTAGTATATCAAGAAGATAGGCACGTATTAGTTACACAAAGATTTTCATTAGATAGGTAGAATTTCGCTATCACACACCAGGGTGCCATAAATGATAGGATTAACAAAATTGACTCCAAGGTTCTAAATCATTTGGGACAAATCTTTTGTTAATTACTAAGAAGTTTCCGCCTAGAGAGCTTTCAGGTTTTTAATCAGATTCTGCTTGAATTTTAGCTCCATTTAATTTAGTTTTACAAATTCAACAGCAAAAACATTTATTACAATTACCTAAACCATTTACAAGCACTTTTGAATAGTCAATTCAGTGACATACCTAGCGTATCTTTAGAGAAAATTGCTGGATTCTAGGAATTCCCCTAATTTATTTAAGACGCAACCTTGTTCTACAAGCAAAAAAAAAATGCCCGCGCCCCCTACTCAGAATTTTAGGTTACTATTAAATATTAAATATACAGATAGAACAGAAAAATCATAAAAGTTTTTATTGCGAAAATGTTTAAATGTCTAACTTTTTAACCTAAGTTTTTGGGAAATGCCGTAGGTACGGTATAAACGCTAGAAATCTGTTAATAAGGTATACAATTTATTTATTTATTTACAATTATAGTGGTAATCCACGCCGCGCCCCACTTGAGAGACCTACCCCTCACTATTTTAATTTTAAATTAAATAAGGTCGTAAAACCGGAAATAAATACATAATCAATAAGTCAAAATCTGTCTTCGACTTTCTCTCCTCCGTATTCATAATCGTAATAAAATTAATTTTTAATGTTACAATTAGGTACAACCGGCTACCGGCTAATTTAATTACAGTTAAAGTAACCGGAAGAAGCGGTTAGAGCAAGAGCTAATATCCGGTCAATATATGAATGAACGGTAGTTAATAATACCAGTTAATGTGGAAGTGGCATAAGAGTATTATGTACTCGTATTTATGTAGTTCACGCCGAGGCCGGCGCAGGAAGAGGTGGCGAGATGACCTAGACGTGCACCGAGAGGGCTGGTGGCGATGCAATGGCGCAGAGACAAAATACTTGAAAGGACTCGGGGAGGCCTTTGCCCAGCAGTGGTACTGTACTGTGTAACGGTACACTTATATTCGGGGGAAGCCGACGGACTAAAATAGTACTATTCTTCTTCTTTATCGTGTGGGCAGTAAGGTCATACGACCCCGAACACCCTAGTGTTAGAGTTTCTAAACCGCCTCAAGGGCCTCTGACATCACGGTTTACGTAAAGGGCAACAGAAGGAACAGGGTGGATTTTTAGTCAGTAAAAGTCTGACAGTCCCTTCCGCGCTACCCAGGGCGGAAGGAAAAACTTGACGATTTTCACCACCTAAAAAAAAAAAGGCCTCTGACATGGTCTATTAAGAGGATGAGAATGCAAAGAAATCATGCCCCCTCCTAAACACCAGTAATTTTGTAATCAAAGTTTGTAAATGAATATTTTTTTTTAATTGCTTAATTATTCGTAAATGAATTTTATTGTTGTATTACGTGAATGGAATTTTGGAAAATTAGGTATAATGACACAATATTTACCTCAGAAAATTTTAAATTGAAAGTTTTTGTTTTGATTGTTATTTATGTAAATAAACAAAATCCTGATCTCGATAAACAAAACCCTAAACGAAGGAAAATAACTCATAAACTGATGACAATATAAAAGGTAGTCGTCACACTGTCTGAAGGGAGATTAGTAGTAAAACTCAGTCCAATCTCAAACAGTGTGGAAGGATAATAAAACGGATATTTTTGGCGCGACCATTCTGGAATGTTTCGTTAACGACTCTAAGTTTTATGATATTTTTTGTTGGAACGATTGTTCGATAATTTTGAATCGTATGTATAACATTTATGGGTATTCTCATCTCTTTCTTTCATAGCGATAGATATTTAAATGTTGTATTGGTATACTTTTATCTAACCTAATATTATAAAGAGAAAATGTTTGAATTTTTGTTTGTTATGGAAAAACTCAAAAACTACTTAGCCGATTTATTTTCACCTATGGAAAGCTTCACTATCAACGAGTATCATAGACATTTTAATTTTCAAAATAGTTTGGGATACATAAGAAAATTACTATGAAAAACTAATATGATACATCAGAGGACAAGCGCATTTCAAGGAAGATCCTCTGAAGATATATCTGTCACACAGAAATACCACAAAAGCTTCTAAAATGCGTCACAATTTTAATTCAATATGTAATCCTGCCAACAATGCTCTCGTAGCTGGAGATATCGCCAGGACGCCAACAAAGCGACTCCCGCGCAGGCTGCAACAATGGCGGCGACAGATGCGCGTGCACTACAATGCGAACTGTCAACTATCAGCTGTGCACCGCCATCTTTAATTTGCTGGTTTATATTGAAAGTGGACACCTATGAAAGCAGAAATAATAGAATAAAAGGGTATCACAATATTCGAACGAAAATTGAGTAGGAGTTGAACTGCTTATTAATAAGTATTATAACTGAAAGTTGTAACTCTGCTCTACTAACTAACAACGTTAAAAATCTAGTCGTAATCTCATCTCAGCGAAAATTAATGTCCAAAAATGTAGGTATTAGAGGCTTTTTACTGATTGAGACTGAGCTTACATTACAATCGTTCCAAAAAGTTATAAACCCCCCCTAGTGTATCGGCAAAAGATCACGATATGAACACACACACACATTATATTGGAAAAGTACTCATCATCTCATCTACGAAGTATTACACCATCGTTGGACGACTTTTTAAAGCATAACATAACATCACGCCTGTAATCCCCGAAGGGTTAGGCAGAGGTGTATCCATTAGGTAGTACACCCACATTTCGCCAGTTATGTTTTTAGTCCCATGTAATAGGGGGCGAGCCTATTGACATCAACCGGGCACAAATCCAGACTCCGAGGCTGCTACTGTGAATTTCCTGATGGAAAAACCCAATAACACTTTGCCCGACCTGGGAATCGAACCCAAGACCTCATGCACAGCAGTCGCGCTTGCGACCACTAAACCAACGAGGCAGTCGAGACTTTTCAAAGCACTTCACCTAAAACTTCATCTATTGTCAACAACTAAATAATACATATTAAATACGGCATTTTATCTCAGACTAATCCTGGCCCAATTAAGTTCTATTTGTGTAACCCGGGGTGGTCCAAAAAGGGAATAAGTCAGGAATATTTTGTTGTACCGTGGCACCGTACGACCTCCGTCAATTAGAATATGTCAGTTACTGTATTATGTCACGGAGGACGGGCCTCCCGAAAATGACGTTGAGTTAGAAGCCCTTTTAAAGACGGCTGAATATTTTAAAAGAAGTTCAGGAAAAGCTTTGTGAAAAGGTTTGGAGAAAAACTTTACTTTATCTTTCATCCCCAATAGGGCTTATCTACGCTGATAAAATAAAGCTGAATAGATTTTTGTTTATTTCGACCGCTTATCTATGGAACCACCAATCGCAATAAAAAAAGCTTTTTGTATGTGATATCCAGATTCATGAGGAAAAGTATAGACTATATAACATCACGCTACCGTCCACGGCAGCAAAGCAGTAACCAAGGACGTACGACTAACTTAACGCGAATGAAAAGAACCACGCGAATTTCTGTGTCAAAAGTAATACAGATTCATAGTCTTCTAACACCGTTCGCTTTACATTTACTTTGCTATTAATCTAATTGTGTAAGCACCAAATCCTCTATCGTTACCGTAAACCTGCGTATACGTCTGTGTCATATGACGTACGACACTGCGCGGGCGCATTCCTCACATAAAACAGCCTCGCGCCTCGATGCCTCTATTGTCCAACATTACACTCGTTTTTTTACTAATAGCTATACATTGGAACCGTCATAGTATTGTGGTATTTAAAATTGATGTCATGGCATACCTTAAAGATTATAATGTCTCATGGAAATTGATAATTTTTCCAATTTTATACAATACGTTTCATCAAAATCAAAGAGAAAGCATTTGTGTCAATTCAACCTTTTACAGGCACTTTAAAATTATCAAGGAATCGGTTAGTTAGTCAGAAAGCTAGTATTTATTAAGTATTTACAAAATCCTATACCTTGTTGCTTCTACAATAGAAGCTATAAAAAGAAAAATAAGATATAAGCCATGGCAGTTAAGAGATGACCAATCCCAACTGACAGCGCCCGTCATAATTTAAAACTTCTTGGACATTCATTCATTTTGTTCTTAAATGCGAAATTCGCGTCACTACTTCCACTAAAAGATCACCAATCAAACAAACACATAAAGAAAACCTTTTAAAGTTTTTAGATCTCTCCATATCTCACTAGTCCGCATAAAAAGATCGTCATTCACATCAACAAAAGATCGTCATTCACATCAACAGTTTCCGACCTTTTACCAACAAGATCACAATCAAATACCGGATCAGAAAATCGTTAATTTTTTTCCGTGGCACGCCACCGACCTTGTTTACATTAGAAATATTTGTAACGTCTGACTACATCCCAAACTTATTGGAATTAATGGAATCTGTCGGTTCCTTTTAGATACGAATCAACGGACAAAAAGGTTTGAAACAGCCGAAAAGGAGTTATGGTTGAAGGTTGTCGAAAATATTCGGAGTGATGTGGTATAATTAATGGTTATTGATTTATGTAGACTAGAAGACCTAGAACTGCAATTTAAACGACAATAGCTGCTGCCTGCGACTTCGTTCGCGTTAAAGTTGATTTAATGCCACTAATTATAACACTAAAACAATTTTTAGTACTAAACAATTTTATTATTATACTTTGTAGTTTGCAGGAAAAAAAACGGCTTTTTATATTTAGTTATAATTAATAATAATAATAGTAATAAGTATTTATTCGCATCAACAAGGACTATTTAGCATTTACATACTTAAGATTTAGAATTATAAAATCACACCAGAAGTTGTCGTTACTAGCACCAATTATATTGTTCGTTTACAGTTCGACAAATGCAACCATCATTAAACATTTTTTGCTTTTGATAAGCAGTTATGTAAACGGAAAATAAACATTGTTATATTTAAATTAACATAAAAGATAACAAATCGTATGATCATTATTGTGTCATAAAAATCTTTTATCAGTAGTTAAATGACACTATTTACGATTCTTTTTTGTCTTCTACAAATAAGTATACTGATATTTCTACCCTATCCGACGATGAGTCATTTAACTGATAGTTATAAATAAAAATTGCTCAATGTTTAAACTTCAGTCATTAGTGCAAATGCTGATAATGATGTTTTTAAAGTAAACTATTCACTGATTACAAGAATTCGTTTTGTAGACAGTAACGATGTTAGTTTAAACATCGATGATACAGTTGTAAAACTAATGAGCTTTATCTCTATTGAGTTTAAAAAATAAAGACACTATTGACAAAGCGAAGTTAAACCTGAACCTTTAAAGAAAATACTTTTCAGCCTCCGTGAAGACAAATAACAGCATAATTTCACTAGCAACAGTCCGTAACTTACTCTCTTTGGATCGTCTAAATTCATATATTACGGGCAACTTGAAATAATGACCGTACATCTTGTCCTACACTGCAGCCACTGTTTATGAGCGCATCAACTATTTTACCCCTTTAACAATACTCCCTGCAACTTGAGTATTGTTAAAGGGGTAAAATAGTTGATGCGCTCATAAACAGTGGCTGCAGTGTAGGACAAGATGTACGGTACCTTATACCATATACAAGCGGTTCATAATGGTGATTAATTTTTGCATGGATCCTTATACTGCTAAGATGAACACATTACGTGTATCTCATAAGACTTTCTGACACTTCTTACTTTGTAAATAGGACAAGGCAATTATGTCAAGGCAGTCCTACATAAGCTCATGCATCTTGTCCATACGGGTGCTGACGTCCTTACCATACTCTTGCTTAATCAATGTTCATACATCTGCAGAATCATTCTTCTAGTGAATTTTCGTTAAATGAGTTTGAAGTTAGATGACAATCCACACATAGAATCATATCGAATCAGCTCACCTCAACATCACTTGATCAAAATTCAAGGAGAATTCATAGAATAAACTAGCTGGGTCTACATTCGTGGCGATCTTCATAGACACTCAAGCTTTTTAGATGACATCACCAATAAGATCAATGCACATCATGTCAAGTTTAGACCAATCAATAGTGCTAATCTTTGTTTTAAAAACCCCAATACCATTTCCCCCATCACCATAACCCCATAACGTATTCAAAAGGTCAATGAAAACCGGTTTAATAACAAAATGATACCGTCTGTCCGTTATCGCGGACTGGTCTCAAAATCAGCTGTTCGCCGCTCCCATACACTGGTCGCACCGGTTCTGCTAATATTGTTGGACTAGCAACATTTTGAACTTGAAGTAGTTCATAACGTATTTTTGTTAAGAATGGGTACAGATTAGGTGTTAAACAGTTCTCTCAGATCTTGGAAATGTTCCGTACAGAGGATTTGATGAATTCTGAAGGACGGAACTTTTCTGTTACAGAAATTATTCCTTTGAATGTATTTCATATCTCTATTTATTCTCTGTTATTTCATTTTATTTTCTTCTATTTTTGATAATATTACTTTTTATCTACCATAGCTTTTAAAGACTTTACCCAATCCTTTCCTGCAACTTTTTCAATAGCTTCTGCCCGCGAAGTCCGCGTGGATTTTTTTCACTGGTTAAGTTAAAATATTAGTACGTCTTTGATTACTGCTCTGCTTACGTGGCTCGTAGCGTGATGTTATAGAACCTATACTATTACTCATGAATGTGGCTATCATATACAAAATGTTTTTTTTTAAACCGACTGGTACTTCCTGCGTTCAAAAACAAAACATAAATACTCTACAGTTTTATTGAGTTATAAGTATAGATAGCATAGATTCTTTCAACAGTTTTTATGTTCAACAGAAGCTTACCTTTTTTTAAAAATCAAATAGACCAATGCCGACTATTTAATAATTTAGCCGTTAATCACAAGTTCACGACACTCCTACGCACTTTCAAATATCATTGTAGATCTCTCAGACCGGCCCCTTTGTAGGGTAAAAGCGACAATAACCGGCACTCATTTTTAACGCGGCATCTTTATGACTCATTACGGGAACATCCGAATGTATGTGCAAACATCGACATTTAACATCGTAAATACTATGTTTTATTGGTGCCTGTAAAAATGTTGATGGATGAACAAATGGGTCGGTTTTTATTTCATACATTATTTATGTATGACATGTATGTACTTGTTGCATGTTGCTTTGGAATGTGATGATGTGTTATTAGTCGTTAGTTAAGATAACGGTTGGGTTTGAAAAGGAAGAAGTGCCTTTATCATTTTAAGTATGTATTGTGATCACACTATTATACGCTACTGTTTGTTATCCCTAATGAAATAAAATAAAATAAAATAAAGTACAAATAAAATTAAAATAATTACCTTTTGGTTTTGATAAGGATTCAAAAAAAAGTTTAAGAACACTGCAACGAAAGCGTTATTTATTCAAAAAATTAATCACAAGCAAGCGCGAGTGAGCGTGGCTATGGCTTCTCTGTATGAGAAGAGGCCTTTGCCCTGCAGAGTGGGATAATATTATTATTATTATTTTACTCATCCACAAGTTTGTATGATGACCTGTATAATTAAACATTCTTAGTCAAAGTCAGAACATTTATTTCAATTTGACCATTTACTACAAGGAGTCAAGTTGTCGTGTGCAACCACCTGCATCCAAGCTCTAAACGAGGTCAATGATAGAACTGTACAGGTTACTCAATACTGTTCAGACAAAATTTGAGTCAATCGATACGAAAAGAAGAAGCAAGTTGTCATAATTATGAGTTTAAGAGCATTTTCGACGTACGGTATTTCATAGAAACTGTCAAGTTCTTATTTTTTGAATGAATCAACCGATTTGAATAAAATTTCCTACACTTAAGCAAGATACATAGGTCTAAAAAGTTATTAGAGAACATTTTAAACGCTAAAAACTATTAAAAAACTATTTACAAATAATAAATAAACATTAGTTCTTAAATTGCTAAACTATTTTGTACTGCTAAGGGGAGGCCCTGGTGACCTGTGCCACAGGTTTTGTTTCAAAAACCTATTTCAGGTAGGTACCAGTCTCTTACAATGGTGAAATATAGTTTCACGTAATTTCGAACAATGTTAATTAAATTCACCATTGAATTAAATAAAACCATATTGTTCACTCTCTGTGTCACACATTTCTCAGTAATCCCGGATCCATGTGTGGGCTCCGTTTTAAAAGCAAAAATATTGCCGAAATCCAGAATTACCGACAAACACCATAATTTACGTGTTGTCATCATTCGATTGACTCTTTACTCGCATTACCGACGCCGCCTGACCGACAATTGGTGCAATCACCCTAACTTATTTTCAATCTTATTTGTAAGAACATAGGGTCTATATTAAATGCAATATTTGGTTTGTAATCTTCAACTATGGTGTTCTACCATTAACCTGTAAATCGTTGTCTGACACCTTATTACCACACTGACTTCCCCCAACCGAAATTCAACCTTACTGCAGTTGACACAACATCCAAATCCTCTTAACATGCCACCAATATGCAGGCAACCAATTCTAAACTCTCCGTTCATAGTAATACGGTTAAAAACGGGTTACAAAATATTTTTTCATCAAAATCAAGGGTGGTATTATGTCGTGTCTTAAAGATCGCCGTATCAGCAGGGAGGCAGGCGGCTCGATTGAGATATTTCCACTAAATCCAATAGATAGTAGGTATGTTTGTTTGTTTGCGCCGATATAATGGGAGGTCCTAAGGTTCTCAGTAATGAATCCTGTCGGCAAAAAGGTGTTCTGATAATAAAGGGATGCGACAGGTTTTTGTTTGGGATGGTGACGAATCTTGGTGAAACATTACCGCTCTATACGACACGCTTCAAAAATGATTATTATTCTAGAATTACAAAAATAGAACTTGTTATGAAATCATTAACTGTCTGTATATACGTATATAAAAATAAATCCCTATTTCCCTTAGTCACGACATTACTCGTAAACTGCTGGACCAATTTCACTAATTCTATTTTTGTTGTGTTTGTAAGGAGAAGGTTTCTTATGAAAGAAAAAAATATGGCGGTACGACGTTCGCTAATGTTTATTGCGTAATACTCGTAACTGGTGTGCTTGTATGACGAGATGTATGAATGTAGACGAAGCGAAAGGAGTATGTAAGGATCGTAGCAGGTGGCGTTCAGAGGTTTCTGCTTACCCCCATGGGAAAAAAGCGTGGTAGCAAAAGCTAGTATATAGGCATAAATCCTTAAGGATATTGTTTTTATTAATTAATTACAACGCAATTAAATGTGAAAAATTAAGACTACTGTCCATCGGTACAAATACCAACTTAGAAATAATTAGTTAACCATGATTTCGTGTCTTAACCGAGTTCTATGCAAATCTTAATCATTTCCCCGTAAAAACTAAGTATTTACTCCAAACAATACCACATCACGGTCATCAACTACAAAATACATCCATTTATCAGTTCCTATCTCCAAAACTGCGGAACGAAAGGCACACGAACGTAATCCTTGGTGTTCGTCACACCTCTCTCATATTGTAAGACAAAGCTATCTATTATTAAGTGTTCTATTGTGTTTGTTACGCAATTTTTGGGTTACCGGAGGTAGGATAAAATAGAGAAATGTTGGCAGAAGTCAATGTTGATCTCGTTCTTGAAATTCTGAGATAGAATTCGTTGCTGTAACATCGGAATATTATGTTTATTTAATTAAATTCCCAAGTTTTAATCTCGATACATATGAAAAAGCACTGCCTGAAAAATCTTTCTTAGCTTGCCCAAATTTAGGTAAGGTGAGATTGAGGTCAACTGTCTTCCCGCTGCTAGGCATTAACAGCTCAAGCTCAGTGAAAGTCAAAGCATTTTTTTTTCAATAAAACTATAACAGGCACTCTTGAATTATAAAGGAGTCGGTAGGTTAATCAGAAAGTTGAAGCTTTTATTTGCAGAAAAACAAGCAAACTTCATGGATGTTGCTTTCAATTTGTACGCCTCCTGGCATAACATAGCTCTCTTTTCATCAAACAAGATCTGTATTTCTTTACTTATGTTAACAAATAAATAAATTCTATTCTATTATATGATTTTTGCTGGCATAATAGACTACCAGATTATTTTGATTATTAACTTCAATATTATTAGATTGGAAGAGCTTCACGTAATAACAAAGATAAGACTATAAAACCACTTGTCCCTAAAAACTTACACTACCGTTTCTCAGCTCCCCTATATCATTCAACTCACCAACTTTCGACTCCCGTTTGTTTTTACTAAGCTCTTTATTGCCATCAACATTTTCTGCCCACCCTCCCATTATTCAAGATGCTAACAAAACACAAAACAGAATCCCAATAACATCTTTACGGCTTAATTGCCTACCTGTAAATGTCATTATACTCAATAAAGAAATTTATCGGTTTACATTGAAGAGGACTCCTGTTAAAAAGGATAGTAATTTTGAAAATAATAGGGTAACAGAATCTGTGTTAAGTCGTGACGTAACTAATGAAGAATTATTTGCTGTAACTGTTGTTGATTGTGAAGAGGATGACGACAATATTTGTGGAACAGTGGTTTAAAAACAGAAACTTATTGTATTGTTTTTTTTTAAGTTTGTCACCCGCATTACTGTTATGTAAAAATCATCCTCGATAAATTAAGCGAAATGTATTTATGGTTAGCAACCTGCTAAATCGCTAGCATGTGGAATGACAGCTCATCTCAAGCTTCCTTCACCATATTATTCACCAAATTGCCGGGGTTGCGGGTCGTCTTAACAGTATACCGTGGCCCCGGAACGTAAAGAAAGGGTAACAGAAAAAAAGAGAAAAAGAAAAGGGGGGATTTTTAAAGAATAGGTCTGCCGAACCTAGTAATTCTCTGAAACGAAAAGATTTTTATAATAATCTTGAGGGCTCATGTCAGACTTTGTGGGACCGACTTTTTGTGATCTGCGTTGGTATATTGAAATTCATTATGTTCTATTTGTCTTCGACAAAAACTGGGTCACCGTTTGTTTGGTGAATGTCCTTACCCAAATCTAGTTTTGAAACATTGAAAGTGAGTCCGTAGAGTTTCTGTTTCGTTATTTTTGAAAGAACCTACGTTTTGGGACAATCTACTAGCTTCAACTTTCTGACTCATTGACCGACTCCTTGCAAATTCAAACGTAAACAGCTAAATTAAAGTAAATGCTTGATTCATCGATTGAGAAAACAGGCCATATCAGGCTAAATGCACTTTCTAATACGGTATCCCCTCTCTCGAAGTCGATTCTCACGTTATCAAACTTCCCATCAAAACCATTGTACCGAAAGACGACACTATCGTTAAGTCGTTGCTACGCTGCTGTTCTTTACTGCTTCAGTAAGCAATTAATAAGAACAGGTTACAACTGGTATTGTGCTGGTCAAACAAGGGTTGTAAGTTGTGACATGTTAATACTTGTATGCCATAGAGACGACCACTCTTCACCGGAAGCTCAGATAAGAAAAACAGGTAAGTTAAAATACAGGTACGGGCTTACTTTGAATAAAAAAGGTAAAAAATCTCGTCCTGGCTAAAAGTAAACAGACCTTTATCTCCCAAAACGTAAAGCGCTGAATAGCATGATGTCCAAAATCACTGAAAATTGATGGCAATATTTTTATCACTGGCATGATGATTTCTCCCCTATTCTCGTGCATGCCTTTTCTAAATGAGAAGATGGCTTTAGATACTCATCTTGTAGAGGGATAATAATAGGCTGGTATTATTTTATTATTGTGATTTGTTTGCTTTTGACCTTATGCATTTGACCATTGATTATTTTTAAAGCTACCACACGCTACACGAGATATACCTAGTTGTATAAGCAACTATCATTATTAAACTTTTTACCGTCTTACAAGAAGGCTGCCACTCCTAAAAGGCCAACATTACATTCATTTTATCTCAGCAGTAGAGATGCCAATTTTTTGCGTAACCAGATCACTAGAAGCATACTATTTATTATAGTAACACGATCCTTCAATCGAGTCAGTTTTTGCGCGAACTGCGAACCGCTGCTTGCAGCCACTTTTTATGATTTCACTGACCAGCCAAACATGGTCTTCCCTGCCTCGCATTGGTCCAAATTAAAGTATGAAAGAGGTGTTGGAACGGTTAGGGGTATTGGGGCCTGGTCGTCAAAGGCGAATGTACGGCCTTGCTGATTGTATGTGGAACTTGAGACTGAATCGGTTAGTACAATTTGAAGATGAATGATTTTTTGGTTTGATGTAATCTTGAGTTAAAGTGTTGAATGAGTGGTCGGATGGCGACGAGTTTCTGACATGATACTGGTCAACGAAGATGATGTGCAATATTTATAAATGCTGTTTGTACTTTCACTTTGTTCATTAAATAAACTTATCAATTAGTAAACGATTATTATTCTTCCTCGACTTAAAACGATTCTTAGGTTTCCTGCCAATAATGTAAAACTGTCCACCGCCATTGTCCGCAAACCTATTCAAGTGTTTTCAGTATAGTGCCTTTAGAAAACCTTTTACAAAATATCAAATAATTTAGCACCTAATCTTCCCATTCTAAAAGTACTAAACAGATAATCCCTTAACTAATTTATTCAGCAACAACGCTAGAAATGAAGGCACAGCAAAGCAACACACACAAGCTACTTAATTCTATAAAAAGAACCACACAAAGCTTAAGGAATCACAAATTGTTATTAATGGTATATTGGGAAGAGAAACGATTACCTCTTTATGAATATAAAATACTTTTGTACAATACGACGCAATATTGCCGATACCGGATGGCCGAGGCCATCGGATGGCTTCAAATATACCTTGAACATGTCAGGACATGTCGGGTCTCGGATTAAAGGCTTTAAAACTGGCTTAACGGGCTTATTGGTACCATTAAGATCACCAGAAGTGTTATAATATTTAATGAAGAATTAGCCAACTCTGCTCTAAGACTTACATCGAGGTCATAAAATCAAAGACTTAATTAAATTCGTAGCTCAAAAAAGCCAGTTTGTTTGTGCGTTGATGCTTAATGACAGGATTCTTTCTTTTCTCACTTTCAACTTGCTCTTTACCGATGGCTGCCATCCGTCGGAGATAACCCTAATTTGTCATAAGTTAGATGACGTTCGGGGTCATCCAGAAAATGGGTGATACCCGCACACATTTTGTGTCAGGTAAACCAAATTAACTGAAAGATAGAATGATAGAGAAAAAAATGTAAACGATGTTTTTATTTTTATTGTAAAATTTTTTTTTTTTTGGGACAGTTTGGAATAAATCACAATTTCATCCAACTATCCGAGTTTTTGAAGATTTTGTTCGGCGTTGGTAATTAAGATGATGGCAGAAATAAGTGATAAGTCTCAATATAATAAGCCATAAATATCTCAAAGACCCTATTAGAAAATTTATTTCAAAACTGTATTCTGTTATAGCCTTTCACGCTCTTTGTTATAATGATGTTCCAATATCCGCTCCACTTCCAAATTAGGGCAACTAAAACACCAACAACGGTCTTTGGACAGGTAGTGACGTGTCTACTGTCCAATACCTGTTAGGCACGACCTTGCCTCGACCTAGACTGAACAGGATTGAACGGGTCAATGCACCGCATCTGTCTGGGAAAGGATTAGTGTCTGATTTTGTAACTAGATTTTAAGAACCGCTCGCTTTATGACTCTGGGTTTTTGTTGGAAGGATTATATTGGAAGTTAAGTGCAAACCTTTTTTTATTGTGTTGGGAAGGATGTTACAACTTTAAAAGGAACAACTCAAGTAAGTAGGTACCAATGTACTTACCTACTATTCTTCAAGTTCTTCTTATTGTGTGGGTAGTAAGGTCTTACGACCCTACACACCCTAGTGTCAGAGTTTCTAAACCGCCTCAAGGGCCTCTGACATGGTTTGAGTGGAACAGTAAGTCCAGGTTTCCTCACGATGTTTTCCTTCACCGATGCCAATGATGTCCATGATAAACTTTAGAAAGTACATATGAATTGAAAAACTCACATTGGTACTTGCCCGGATTTGAACCCACAACCTCATGCATGAGGCGGGAGCTTTAACCACTATGCCATCACGACACTTCAAGTTTAATCTTACCTACGCGTTAGGTTCCCTTTCTTTAAATGGAATGGAAATAAGTTAAGAATCATAATCAGAATGCATTATGTATAAACATAGGTAGAGGTACAGTACCTAGTATTAGGTGTTACGAAAGCGAGTAGGTCCTCTGTCTTGCCATTTGGCGTATAAATTATTTTTAAATATAATACTTGCTATTATTTTTGTATGTTACACTTACTGTTTGTAGTTGATATTTTTATTTATTTATTTATTTAAACTTTATGCACATGTAAAAAATACAGTGTACAAAGGCGGACTTAATGCCTTGGGCATTTTCTACCAGTCTACCTTAGGGTGATGCAGAGACAAAACATAGTAGGTGCACAGATATAGAAAATTTCCGAGAATAAAATATAATAATTAATACATAATACATACATACAACAAAATATATAAAATAGAGAGAGATAAAAATATATTTATAGGTGGTGAAGTACAACAAATTAATTGTGGGACGAGTCTGCCAACTTCTTATGTAAGTGCTCGCGAGCTTTTTACCTTGAACGTGAACCGACTGGCACCAACCACCAGATTTATAACTTTATATTAGATTTAAAAACGCCCCCAACACCTTTGTTTTACAAGCTTTTATTACTACTTAAATACCTCGTTTAACAGTTAATATACATAGAAAGTGCCTAGAATGCTATTGGTAAGTACCTATCATAGCAACCTTCGATAAAGGATTGTATGATCGGCTCTCCTAATCGCTCTTATCCAACATCCATCCATGATGAAGAAGAGTGTGTTGTTTTTGAAAATACATTCATAATTTCTTTATTTATTATGTTTTCGGATTAAATAAGTACTTTAAAGCAACTGTAACTTCACAACACACCTTCACAATATCACACCATCAGCCCCTCAAAGTAACAACAGTAATTTATCCTATAAAATCATGGAAGCACCAATCTTGGGACAAGCGCTGAGGGCAAAAATAAAACAAAATATCAGCTCGGTCCACACGTGCGGTTGCATCTGCGCAAGGTGCGCCTGCGCAGCTGTCCTCGCCAACCAGCACGCTTGCGCACAACGACCATAAACATTCGAACATTTAAAAATCTCGCCGCAACGCCTTGCACCTTTGCTTTTAGCCAAATCTTTTTACTCACATTAGGGTCGGTTAAATGACAGTTCTTGTTTAAAGCTCGATAATTGATGTATTTAACTGGAATGATTAGGAGGACATTCTGCTGTTACTGCTTCGTTTATTCAGGATGTTAACGAAACCTGAGACAGTTAGCAATTTCGCGCTGCATCGAATTATTTTTTAAGAGCCTTTTTGGCCAGGTTTTTGACTTCTTAATAAGGACTTTAAAAGGGCATCTGATTATGTTAATGGGAACAGAAGAGAGTATCAGCTGGTTGTCACCATCTGCGGTGGTAAAGAATCGGTGAAATTATTTTAAGTATGTAATACAGGCAGAAGTTACCAGAAGCTCATACTTAAGTGGTAGTTTCGAAAGCATGGCATTATTAACGTCAAAATGACTCCCATTTTCGAAGTAATTTGATTTTGAATAAGTATTTAACACTGATTTATAAGAAGTAACGAAGTTGACTGTCTCGTTGTATTGGTCGTAAAGCACGACTGTTGATTTTTACAGTTAATTGAAAAATGTCAGAGCTTAAATAAAGTGTTTTTTTGAGATGTTTTCTCTTGGAATTATTGAATACCCAATTGACAAGGTGTCGGAGCTGTCTCAGGTTCGAGTTGTCGTAGAATCGCGACAAGCTGGGATCTCTCGCTCATTGCATCACAAATGACATTGATATACCTTCTCTTCCTTTTCTTCTTTATGAGTGAAAGACGATTGACAAAAGGTATTTATATGGCAGAGGTGAGTGGCAAGTAATGGCAACGCAGGGAGGAGTCGCCCTAGGAAGACCTACACTAACCTTATTGGTGAGGTCCTTCAGAAAGGCCAGGTGCGGAGTAATCGTAACCGGCGTGCTTGTATGACGAGATGTATGAACGTAGATGAGGCGAAAGAAATATGTAAGGATCGTAGCAGGTGGCGTTCTGTAGTTTCTGCCTACCCCCATGGGAAAAAGGCGTGAGTTTATGTATGTATACCTTCTCAATTTGCATGGATCCTCCATACATCTTACAGTCCACAATCTAGATCCCTAGATATGCATGACCCTGGTTGACCTCTAACGTTTTTTATTGGTTACTTAGCCGACGTCTGCTGCATTCAATACGGCAGCACGTAATGAATAATTCAGGTGAATTTTGAGTTTGTCTCATTTGTTAGTGTTTTTTGTTAGGTTTGTAATGTGTGGCTTGTTTGTGGGGTGGGCAGAAGTCCAGGTTATGTTGTTGATGTTTATGATAACGATTTGGGTTGACAGGAAACAAATTGAGTGAATTCGAAAAAATAGCTAGCTATATATTTGCTATGTAAACAGTGGATCTATTTAAATTTTAAGTGTACTACAACATCGTATTAGGTCTAGCCTGTAACACAAATATAACATCACGCCTGTAATCCCCGAAGGGTGAGGCAGACTGTACCCATTAGTACACCCACTACAACAGGAAGCGGGCGTAGTTTCAAAGACCTAAGTTTTGACTTTCTTTTATACGAGTACTATATGAAGAGTAGAGAGAGATTTTCAGTGCCATGCAAATGCTAGTCTGTCAACGTCTTGATTTTATTAGTCGATAACATCTGCTTGAGCCTGTTGATATGAAAGTAAAACGAGAAACGTATACATCACCTGCCCAGCTGTCCATCAACCTCATGCAAGCTGGGAGATTCTACTGAGATACCTAGGCACATATAAATGTGCGATGTTAGTACTGGGCTTATGACCTTGCAACTTTTTAGATAATGATAATTCTACCAAACTATTTCAATTCTCTACATTGAAAGGTCAAGTTTCAAAAGGAAATAATCTAGAGTAAAGATAAAGTGTTTTTGATGTGTCCTGGGTTATAAAACTGGAAAATAGCTGTTGCCTGATGCCTAAAGCAATTTTCAAGATCGTGTTGCAAACGTAAGACAACTAATGACCAGAAGGCCAATTCTAAAAATTATAAAACTTTCAAATTTAGCTAAATTAAAGGCATTTTTGGCAGATTAAGACTGAGATTAGATTGCGGTCGCACTTAAAAGTTATTAGATTTACCCACAGATTCAAAAATAGAACAGAATTTGCATGATCTGTCATACAATTTAATACCTTATTTTAAAGAAATAAAACAGACCCTAAAATATATTACCCTAGTAAGCATTATAGAGAACAAACTACAAAATAGTTCACTCCATCCATTGCCTATTGAACGAGCTCATCTTAAAAACTAAACCTAAATCAGTGAAAATAAAGAACAGTGGTATAAAATATTTGAAAAGATATATCACATTGTCACGCGTGAGGGTGACCGGTACGTTTATCGTGTGTAATCATAATCCATCATGTCCTATAGACGTGGGGCCGTTAAGAATGAGTGCAGTGTCAAACAGATTAGGGTTATTCTTTAAAGACTGGCTTGTTATATTTCAACTTTAACGATAGAAAGGGGTATCGTATTACCCAGTTACTGGGTTATGGAGATTAGAAAAGCAGTCGCTTTATGTAAAAGACTCAGAATGATTGTATGATTGTTAAACGACAGTGAAGATTTTTTTTGTATGTTGTTAAAAAAGCATCTGTTCCATCTAACAGTGCAATACCTACACGGTCAAATGTATGGAAGAGCTGTATATTTTTTAATAAACGACCTAAATGTCAATGTTGTAGAGTCTAGAATTATGTGCTCAATCCATCCAGTTTTTGTTACGATGCCTCTTCTAGGCATTTAGATGTAAATTGAAATCCAAGGCTTATTCAATAGTCAGATAACTTTTATCCAAAGAATAAAAAGACGGTGACATATTTTCTATACAAAAGCTGTCAAACCGCCATATTTATCCCTGTTAAGAGTTATCTGACAATTGAAAAATTAGCCCATAAAGGAACCTTTAAACGTCATTAACAAGAACAAACTTTTTTTTTTTTTTTCCTTTGTCTACTTTCCTGCCATACTTTTACAGAATGACCCACCACATCTTCCGTATCCCAAAGACACGAGACGGTCATAAATGTGTGACCTATGACTGCCATGATTTAGAGTCAATACGTCGCTCTATGGTGTACGCTGTCTATGGAATGCACTGTTCATACACACTAGAATACATTGTATAATGGTATATTGTATTAAATAAACAGTGATCATTATTTTAAGCCCATCAAAACGAAATGTTACCAAACTTAAAAAAAATAACTTGCTTAAATAAATATGTTTTTTAGGTTACAAAAAAAAATCTGCTGTTCTACAAACAGATTTATACGTTTTGACCGTGTAAGTTTCAAGATTTTTTATTTAATAACCGACGAAAATTTTCATCTCTGGGTAATCTAGAATCATATGAAAAACTAAATTTTGTACTATGCATTCAGTACCCATAATAAAAGTTTACGTTCCGACGTCTCTTCCAACCTGTATACATTAAAAACAATAATTTAAAAAACAACATAAATTAAAATCCAACTCCACAATACAAAAATCAGGGCACATCTCTCATAAGCTCCAAACATATCTAATCTACGCGTCGGTCAGTACAATGCCTTTCACCCCATGCGTACGCGCATGACAAATAAAATTCCTAACGTGAGAAAGTCGAGATAACGTCAAATGACCGTTAATGCTGTATTTAGATAAACTTTATTGTTAACTTCTGTGAACTGAGTTCAAAGTGAGGTAACTGTTGCATCACAGTGATACCGACATTTAACTGGTGTTAGTTAACTGTTAGTTCTTAGTATCTTTACTAGTTATTTGTTCATACTTTCTAATTTTGTTAGTGAGGACATTATGGTGTTTTCCTATAATCCACATAAAATCCTAATTGAAAAGAGTTTCTTGCTCGTTCTTCTCAGTAGAGGTCTGACCTACACTTTAGAACGAGTTACTAGCTTTAACTTTATGACTAACTGACCGACTTCCTGACAATTCAAGAGTGCCTGTAAATGGTCTAAAATTTCTAAATTCACCGAGGGATATATTTAACAGAATAGCAGTACTGATGCTTGGGGTTAAAAGCTCACCTCAAGCTCAGTTCACTGAAGTTAACCAAGAGAGATTCTACTATAAAATCACCCTCTGCGAATTTAGGCGAGCTTGGGTTGAGCTGCTATTCCCATCATGCAAAAAACTGAAAGCTCACTTTAAGCTAACGACACCAATATTCACCAAACGTCATTTTTACAGAATACCACTGCTAGAACAACTCCATAAAAAAGTAAATTGTATGTATGACTCATTGTTATTAGAGACGCAGCCCAAAACGCACTCCTTCAGACTCCCCTCCGTCGCAGCCGGGTGACCACACGTTCCCTCACGTTCAAGACCATCTTATCTTCATTGTTAGCACCTATTTTACATCATAATGTCCTGGTACCCGTTTTATATAGTTTAACCTCTTTATGAAAAGGAAGCTAAAGTTTGTGTTACATTAGGGTGTAACGTAACTACGCAATTTTGGTTGAATGGTTTTTGTTGAATAGGTAATTGGATCTAACGTAGAAGAAGCATTGAATGTAATGAAAAGGGTACATACTTTTTTGAATAATTATTCAAAGCTAGTTTTAAGTTGTCATCGAGTTGGAAAAAAGCATTATTTTTTGGAAAAAAGCATTATTTTTTGGAAAAAAAATTAGGTTGTAATTGATGCTGTTAGTCGGTTAACTTTATTTTCAGATTTTTTGTATAAAGTCAAAATGAAATCATTTTTTTTAATTAGATCATTATAAGATACTTTTGAACGACACATACAAGTAAAGAGAATTGATCTAGTTACTCTTTCCAAAAGGTAATTTCGTATAGAGATGTTAGAATATGAATAGAATATTCATTTATTTGCATAAAATAAAGGTGTTTCACAAAGATGGAGATATAAAAAATACTTGCACATTTTACCATTCAGAATTACAGACATTAATTAAAAAATACTTATTATTTATTACCTACACGTGAATAAATCAAGGATAAAATTATTGTTTTTTAAATACTAAACTTTTGTCACAACAGTAACAACATTTTAAATCCTAGGTAACAAACATCGGTATATAATATTTATTAATCGAATATTAATAAAAGCAATAATTACGCCATTGATGCAATCCATACACAACAAATCAATCGTGATCCGTAGGTCAATGACAAGGAAACTTAGCAATATTACGAAATACTGTCGCAATATTATAAATATCACAAATCCTTAAAATGATTTTACTGCATACCTAAACATATAACCCAATCTAAAGCCTCGATTACAAGAATGATGCTACCAAAGCGCCCCAATACAATGTAAACCAACCCTTATCCATTTTGAATATGTCCAAATTGGGTCTTTTCAAAAACGAGGTCAGTGATCCTGCGAGCATTATTTTCTTACACAGATTAATCTTTAATTTAAATGCTGCTATACAAAGCGCTTTAGAACGCATATTATAATGTGTGATCGTTTGAGAATGCATGTCTCTATGACTTATGAGATATGCATCGTATGCGTTTGAGGATCGATCTTATGTTGCATGTAGATAGAGGTAGTAAATGTTTTTATAATGAGAAATGAAATATAACTGGCAGTCTATTCAATAAATCTCAGCGGTGGAATAACTACTCACCTCAATCTTAGACTTTTACGGAAGCTGTCAATCGCAAGCAATAGGTGGGATAGCACAGCTTACGTAACCCAAATTGACCAAGGTGAAATTCTATAGAGTTCTATAGAGAAAGCACTGCAAAACTCAAGAAAATGTCGCCCCTATCATATAGGGACATCATTTACATCAATTAGGATGAATCAACCTGGATGTATTGTTTCCGGAGTACACCCCAGAATACTGGAAACCACTAACACTAAAGTCACAACAAGAGAGCGTGCATCAATGCTGTTTGTCGTAATGGAAAGCTTTTGCCTTTTATCAAAGATCAAAATCCACCCCAATAGCCACTAACCATTGCTCGACGTACCATCTACCCCATCTAGATAAAAAGAGATAACAGATAATACAAAACACAAGTCCTTTTCACGCTTCGCTGAGAGATTAGAAATCAAGTTTGTCCTGAACATCATTACGCCTCTTCAAGCTCCAAAAAGGGGTGAATAGGGGACTATTTGGTCCTATTGTATGCAATGGCTATCCCTTTGTGGGTCAAATTTCTTTTGTGAAGTTTGTCTATTATTTTGATTTTAATTTTAATAACCGTGTGATCTGATCTGATAGGGTTTATTTCATATGTTTATGGGAATTTGAATATTCGGTTTCGTTGTGTGATGAAGGAAACGTCGTTTGGGGCTATTGGGGTCTTTTTTAATTGTTTTTTCTAACGGACCTTGCAGCATCTTTGTTTGGAGTCTATTGTCTTTTGGTTTTTTTTTTTTATAATAGAATAGACTCGCTTTATATGGCCACACCAGGGGGGCAATTCTACTAACTTTTAAGAACGATTAGAAGCTAATCTCAGTCTCAATCTGTCAAAACTAATTTATTGCTAAAATAAGGTGGCGACTGGAATTTTAAAGTTTTTAATTTGTAGAATTGGCCTTCTTATGTTGTTTTACTACCAAATCTATTAAATAGTTCTGTTCGGTTATCAAATATATGTAGGTACTTAGCTAAAAAAATATCAATCATTATACGGTCACTTTGAATACAGATTATTGTTGCATAAGTTTTTATTAACCAGAGCTAGGTACTGAGTAGTAGGTAGGTACAGCTAATCATACGGCATTCATCATCTGCCTAGCCTCTTCCCAACTATGTTGGGGTCGGCTTCCAGTCTAACCGGATGCAGCTGAGTACCAGTATTTTACATGGAGCGAAGGCCTATCTGACCTCCACAACCCAGTAACTGGGTAATATGATACCCCTAGGTAAAACTGGTTGTCAGACTTTCGGGCTTCTGACGACCCGTAACGACTGTCAAAGATCCACGTATGACAGCCGGGACCAACGGCTTAACGTGCTTTCCGAGGCACGGAGGAGTCTCAGTGTGTGAAGATGGTCACCCATCCACGGACAAACCCCGGCAAGCGTAGCTTAACCTGACGGATCGACCCGTGCGGCTGTTATTACTTAGCCACGAGCTCCTCATCATACGGCATTATCAACTCCAAATTGTAGTTACGAGTATTCCCAAAATAACGCATAACACCTATAAAAACAATAATATTGATATAAAACTGAAGTTCACAAGCAAAACGCTGATCCATCGTGTCGTGTTCATATTTGTCGATCGGCAGTACGAGTCGGTAGGCATATGATAACAAAAGAATCCGTCGATCTGTTTATATTGAAACCTGATGCCGTCTACTGAGTTATTTAATATTATTCCGTGGGTAGGTATGTAGTATAAAAAAGTTATAAAATTGTGGAAAATACGTGTTTTTTTTGTATTCTAGCATTTTACAAACACTGAAAGCTTATTTATACGGTGCGAGAAATATCGTGTAAGTTGTGGTAGATTTCCGTTGATGACCATTCACTAAACTCACTAATGACACGACAGCCACGCGGTCCCGCAATGAACAGCAAATCGCACGACATTTTTCGCATTGTCTAAATAAGGCTGTATGGGCATTGCTGTTGAGGAGGCACCTCTCCCAGATCTCTAGATCCAGATAAGCTAATTAGCCCTAGCTAAAAGCCTTAATAAATTAAGGTACCACAGAATTGCCCCGTTAAACAGGCTCGTAGGCTGATCTGTGAGCACAGGACTCAAAAAAAAAGTGTTAGTGTCAGTCTTTCTGTGTATATTATACATATATGTAGGATACCTAGTTATATCATTATTTACTCTCGAAACCCATGTATCGGAAAACACTCCCTTTCTTGAGCAAGCTCGTCATACTATTCCCAACTGCTGCTACTCCTAAAAGCCAGATCAACAGTGGCGACCACCAAAAAAGCTCCGAAGTCATGAAGCTGGATGAGTTTCAGAGAAAAAGATTCAACTGCCTTGAACCCCGTAACAAAACCGTTTCTTGAGCAGTAGGTACTTACCTCTCTAGTTTCCACTTCAATATCTTCATCAATAGATACAGCGTGTTTCCATACCGTTATAAATGCCATAGCAACACTCCCAGCAAGACATATCTTATCTGTGAGTCTGTCACTGTGACATTTATTAGTCTTTGTTATGTCATAAAATAATAATTACAACCACAGTGACGGGCCTGTTGGTCTAGTGGTTAGTGGCCCTGACTGCTAAGCCGGAGGTCGTGGGTTCGATTCCCACCCAGGACAAACTTTGTGTGATGAGCATGATTGTTGGTTCTGTGTCTGGGTGTGATTTATCTATAATATGTATGTATATATAAATTATATAAGTATGTATATCAGTTGTCTGGTTACCATAACACAAGCTCTGCTTAGCTTGGGATCAGATAGCCGTGTGTGAGTTGTCCCAAGATATTTATTTATTTTATTTACAGTCTTTGTGACAATGACAAGCTTGTAGTAATGCTTTGGTATTGACGAGCATATTGGTCACATGTGTTTGACGTATTGTTATGAGAAGAATTTGTCTTTGTTTTTTATTATTGTTTAGAAATGTCTAAAGATGGTTCCAAAACGGCGAGGCGTGATTGTGAACGCGATTAAATAGACAAAAATAGCAATCACGCTGACCCTTTTATACCGAAAGATTTACCGCGCCGACTAGCAACGCGCTAGCACACGCCAGATATCTCGTGTTTGTTTGCGTTCACTTTGCAAGTAATAAATATGTACTCATTTTTAGCAATACCTCGTACATCCTCACACGTCCTGACAATTCACCTAAAAAACTGGTAAGACAAAAAAAAATACATTTTAAAGCATCAAAAGATTAATCATTTAGAATAAAATTAAATTAATCGGCTTTTCAGGAGTAAAATAAAGTGTTTTTCAAGATAAGTTGTGTCTTAGAATTACTGAATAATATTGTCAACTACCCAGTTCTTAAATGCTGTATAAAATAACTGTAACAGGCTACCTATATCAATCAGCACGAAGTTTATCAATTATTAAAAAATAAGATATCCAAGCAATTTCAGCAGCAAGTCAGCAATGTTGTTATCCAATGGATCATAGATCGCAACGTTGTTCCGCACTCACTCGCGCCGGTTCTCACGCCCTGCGCCCGCGCACCCGTAAGATTGCCCGGTCCGACACACGGTGGCAAGACGGACATTGGTGTGTCATTCAGTGAAGCTTTTTTTTTGCATAGAATAATATTGTCAAGTTGATATCACATTTTATATTGTATTTTTTATGACTTGATTTTTTAACAACTCTAACAGAACTTAAGTCTAATATAAAGTTTGATTTTTATAAAATTTAATTTCTGTTTTACTTTATTTTTCGCCATCCATATCATATTGGTACTATTTTCAATGACTAACAATAACTCAATCTGTTATGACTATGAATATTGTACAAGAAAACAAACGTCTAAAAAATCCCTTAGTATTCTTTAGGTGCTTCTCCTAAAACAAAGTTAGGTTTAGCAATATTTAAACGACTTCAAAACAAAGGAGTTCTTTAGTTTTACCTGTATGTTTCTATGTATATTTGTCCGCGATTATCTCGCGTTTGGCTGAACCGATTTTGTGATATTACTTTTTCGAAATATTTGATAAATATATTAATTTCTGTATGGGAATTAAATGGCAAAATGTGAGTATACTGACCACCTATCTAAACCTTCAGGGTATACATGAAGTTATGTTGTATCAGTGATTTTGATCACTTTTAATAATAATTTCCTATAAATAATTCAAAGTGTATGCAGCGCCATCTACTTTCAAAAGATCGAACTAATTACAAGACGTCCGCAACGCCCCTTAGCTCCAAACGCATAACGAAACAACCGTATGGCTTTGCAATGATGGAAGGAGATAGCAACACCACATTACAACCGGACATAATCCGGCAGACAGAGACAAAAACACTGTCGCGTGACTGGTTAGCATTGCAAGGTCGTCGCAAGAGGTGAGTGACACCAATCCGTAGAGAATCTCTTTTTGTTAATTTAAGCTTTTAATCTGAAGAGATGTGGTTTAAATTCGTTTGGAAAGTGGTGATAGATAGTGCGTCGGCGCATTTTGCGTGCCAAATCATCTTGTTTTGATTTTGTAGGCACAATTATTGGTGTTTAATTGATGTTTAAATGATCGATTACGGTTGATTCGCCGCGATATATGCGGTGCTTGTAATTTGGATGCTGTGCCGAATTTGATAATTCCTTGGCTACAAGGCATTGTTTTGTATTGTGTAATTTTTTTGCCGCGTTTTTTGCTTCCGTGTGTGAATCTAATCCGATGTTTGTCACGTATATTGTTGGGTATGCACATTAGTCTTGTGAACAACTTTACATACATTTTGTAATATCATTGGACTCACTCGGTGGTATTGCGGTTGCTGGGTGACGCCTAGGTACGATTCTCAAGTCAAGTAAAAAGTATTTATTGTATTACTCCATTATGAATTTCACAGTAGCATCCCGGAGTTTAGAATTTGGTGGTGTGACTCCCGTCAATCTCGGAAAGCATCTAAAGCCGTAGGTCCTGTTCATCTCTCCGATCGTGTCCAATTGTTGTCCCATCGAACTATAAGAGTGAGGGAAGAAGGAGTGCACTTGTGTATATCTCCTGCCTACTTGGCTAGTCTCAATTGGAGTGGGTCGCCGTGAACAAAATTTGGTCGGGAAGATCTTATTATACTATATTATTAACATTAACTATGTCTCGTATCTCAAGTGCTTAGACCATTTTGATCAATTGTAGGTGATTTTTGTTGTAACTAACCTAATTTATCTTTCTTTTTTAAAGCGAGGCTGAAGTAATGACTTATGAGACGTACGTTGTATAGACTTTATCGCAACTATCTCCCCAGGATGGTTCGTTATGGCAGTCTGTGGAGGAGACACGTGTTCAATGTTTACGAGAGTATAAATGTTACTGAAGAAATTGTTATTCTATTGAAGAAATACAAATATTTTGATTAAATAATATATTTTAGGACCGGTCATTGTCAGCACAATGACCGGAAAAACACACACATAGGCCTCTCCTGAACATCAGCATGTTCAGGAGAGGTCTATGTGTGTGTTTGTTAATCAATATTTTTGTTTCTTTTATAAGAAATCTTTACCCTCCATATATGCTTTGACACAATTAAGTGGAAGGGCCCCCAATAAATTTAGGCAAGCTATGCCACTGGCCTACGCCCAGCAATGAACATCTTTCGATTGAAATGATGATGATAATAGTGTATTTTTAACAAAATGGTCTTATGTAATGGCATAATTATTTTGTTTGTTAGTATCAGTGAATAGAATAACAATTAAATGCTTTGACATCTGTACGGTCAGGAACAGTTGTAGCCACAATCATTGTTATTGGTTAGATTTTACTTAAGTATTATTTTTATCTTTTTTTACTTGCATTAAATTCATTAAATGAAAACATTACCATCCATTTTCATTCCATAGTTTCTGAGCATCAAACAAAATTTCATACCATCTGCAAGTAATGTAATTCAAGTAATATAATTTGAAATTGTCCGCGTGTGAGCTTGCGCTCGCGCACCGCGTGTCGATCTATTTGAGATAACTGCAATTTTATTGCTCATTTTCTTTCTTGTGAACATTGAATATCCTCACGGTCGCATTATGAGAACTTGAAGTAATAAATTCTTTGATATCGATGTGGAATGCTCTCACATAATTTTATCTTTACTGTTTTATCTAAAATTAGGTAACCATTTGCTGGAAGTTATTGAAATAACTGGAATTTGTTGGTCTACGATGCTGACTTAAAGGTTTCGATTCCTCTGGAGCTAAAAACACCATGCACTATTTTACTTAGTTTTTGAATTATAATTTTTATAGTTAGTTTTCTGCGGATAATCTGCACTAATTAAATTAAGTTTGTACAGTTTGCTGACCTTATAACAGTAATGTTTTAAACACAACGAAGACTTCAGATTTAAACAAAAAAAAGCTTGTTTAAGCTACATAATCACTGTAAGTAACAATTAAAATTGTTTATAAAGCGCATTCTAAGAAAACTCGTAGTTTTACGAGTCAATAAAATAAGTTTAAAAGTTTCGTTTGTAACAAGCTATGTTTAACCGCAAGTTGTAAACAGCGCCATCTAGCCACAGCTGGTCGAACCGCGTAGGGAGTGCGACCACCCGCGTGCTTTGTCAGCGCGTGCGCATCCGGGCAACGATTGATGGAGGCACTGTGCTTATTGGACAGTGTCACGTATTTATTTGATTTGAAACAATAGGTACTTAATTCACATTAATATAATCTAAATAAGGTTGAATTGATAGAAAAAAATGATAAGTCTATAAGACAATACCAGATATGAAGATCCGTAAGAATTTAAAAAGCACCATCCAAAAGCAGATATATAATGTCTTATCAGAATCGTATTTAGAGATAAACCTATAACGAGACTTCAAAACCTTACCTTCGCGTAGTCAACGGGGGAGGCATTGACCGGACAAGTAAACAGTCCCTCGCTGCAACAAAGAAAAAGAACATTAAACTTAGGTATTCACGTAACTTCTGCTATTTAACAAATCAGACATACCTACCTACATAACGTATCTACCTTATTCAAGTCAATTCTCAAATTCAAAGTCAAAGTCAAAACATTTATTTCAATTAGACCATTTACAGGCACTTTTGAATTGCCAAGGAGTCGGTCAGTTAGTCCGAAAAATGAAGCTACCTAGTTGCTCGTTCCAAAACGAAGGTAGGCTTCTATGGAGAAGAACGAGCAAGAAACTCCACGGCACTGTTTTTAAATTCGGTTTTTACAAAATCCTGGTTACAATATTCTTGTTGATTCTATATGTGAAAACAATGAGGATAAATATAAAACAGTGGTAAAAAATACTAAAAATAAAGATGTAAACCATAGCAGTTAAGAGATGTCCAATCCCAACTGACAGCACTCGTTCACGAGCATGACGCATGGATCAGCACCACCTAGCTCAACCATAATGAAGGGAGCATTAGCAGAGAATTATAATTCATATTATTCTAAAGTTGTTATCTTATGCATAAGGTTGTGCTGTTGATAGTTACTAGGCAAGTAACTTTTTTCAATTCATATGTACTTTTTAAGCATCACTGCCATCGGTGAAGGAAAATATTGTAAGGAAACTTGGACTAATAATATAAGTCTCAAAACGCTAATCCGCTTTGAGCAAGCGTCGTGACCAATGCTCGTGGCTTCTCTGTATGAGAAGAAGCCTTTGCCCTGCTGAAGCACAATACTCGCCAGGTATTATTAAGAGAAATAAAAGATGACGTAAATGGTAGAAATAGTAGTAAAAAATAGAAATATTTAGACTTCTGTGATTTATCCGGTTGTCATAATTATACCCTAATGTACTATGTTAGTATTACGTATTTACGTACATAACATCGAATCGGCTGAACGCCATAAATAACACAACGCAGCGAATGTTCGTCCGCAGTCAAAGGGTTAAAAATTCTTGTCACTCATAATCACACACTGAAAAAGTAGAAACAGCCTAAAACAGGTTTACGCAATGGCCAATAGCCATGCTAAAATTCAAGCAAACACATTAAGAAACCTCGTAAACTTCTGAAGTAACATTGTTGCCATAACCTGCAGCAGTTATTGTTAACAAGTAATAAAATATATTATGTAAAATGAACAATTAAGTGTTCAAAATATAGTGCTATAAACAATTATTATATCATGGTATAGTACCAGTTTACCGTCGGCATAGCAATTACTAGTTTAACCGGTACAATAACAAACAAAAGTGCCGAGAATTTGACAGTTCTGTCTGTCAAAAAAGTCAAAATTGGTTTACAAAAAAAAAAAATAAGGATGAATAATAATACGACTACAGACCAATTGGTACAGTCAAATCAACCAAGGGCCATTTAACAATATTTATTCCGATAGTACTTATATTTATTATACAGGGTAATTGAAAAATACCCGAAACTTGAAAAGGGGTTATTGTACTCATCATTATAAACAACTTTTACTATGGGACCAACCCTGAAATCATGATAAAAAAATCAGCTGATCCATACATTACGATCGTGTTATGTAGCATTTTTGTAGGGAAAACAGTTTTCATAATTTCAGGGTTGGTCCTATAGTAAAAGTTGTTCATAATGTCATCATTATGAACAACTTTCAAAAATACCCTGTATATTTATTTGAAATACCAAAGCAGATGATAGGAAAATTATCTACATTAAAAAAAATAACATATAAACTATTTCCTTACTGTCCACTTCTCTGACTTGAAACCCGTATGATATAGTGTGATTTTAAAAGACGTTTCACGCCAAAATGCGCCAATTTTTCAATACAGCCGGTCATGTCGAAAGCTTAAATGTTAGAAACATTTTTTTTTTTCAATGTATCTATTTAAACTTGGCTAAAAATCGAACTGTATAAAAAGTCCGCCCTTTGTACTTTTATGGCAAAAAGTTTTAAATAAATAAATAAGTTAGTTTCTTAGCTAAGATAATAAAAATCGGTATTATATTCACAGAAATTTCTTTTCATCTAAAAAATATTCTGTGAACTCAGCACTTGTGTCCCCGAGCATACCCATTACTTGCTAATAGCGACGGTCACAGAGAATAATCGCCGGAACACCAGACGGATACTGTCTAGCGATAAAATACGTTTGCATAGTGATTCGTTGATGAATTGCATAGTATATTGTTACAATAATAGTATCATATTCTGCTAGTTACTGTTTCAACATTTATCTGCAGTGCTTTTCTGTCATTTTTTGATAAGGAATTGATATTAAGGTTAGCTGTCAAAGTATGTTTGAGTGCCCTTTGATCTGGTCACAAGCGCGACTGCTAAACGAGCGGGTTTTTTTTTTTGGGTGGTAAATATCGTCAAATGAGTCCTTTTTCTGGGCTGTCAGACTTTCACTGACTAAAAAACCACCCTGTTCCTTCTGTAGCCCTTTGCGTTGCGAGACCACGGTATCCTGTTAAGACGTCCCGTGACCCCCGGCAGGCGTTTAGCCCTATTGGGTCCCCGTCCCTGAGCGAGAGGTTCTGCTTGCTATTCCCAGGTTGAACTACCGTCAAACGGCGTGATTTGCGGCGTGGATTTATCGGTACAGTCAAACGGGGTTAAAAAGGATGCAGGGATGAATCGGGACATTAAAAGGGATTTTGACGTTGAATTAATACAGTTTGAATACCAACAAAGACTTGCAATGTTTTTGCTGACTTATAATTTACCATTTAGTGTCATTGTCGGTTACAAACTATATTCTTTCAAAGGTTTCGTCCCGATTCACCCCTGCATCCCTGAACCCCGTAAGACGCTACCGATAAATCTTAGTTTTAATTTCCAGTATTTGTTATAAAGGTACTAAATTATATCCTAAACATGATCAGAACAGTTTCTGCATCATTGCTTGCATTTGCGTTTGCAGTTCTCACATCATGTTAAAGTGATATAAATCATTCAAATTGTAGGTTTTATCACTCCTACCGTGATCTTCTTTAATTCTTAAACAAACAACTTGTTATAGAAAGCAATAAATCATCTTATAATAAAATTGCTTACCATATTGTTATCACCTGATCGCACCTAATTAGTTAAACGCTAAGATGCTGGATCTACTAACACCTATTCCAAATTAAACCCTATTAAGTAGTGCTAAAGTCGTCTTTAGTATATTTGTTAATCCAAACGCGATATACAGTAGTTCTTCACGATAAAAACGTTTATTTTTTCGTTTGACGTTTGTAATTAGTCCGTAATGCGAAGAAAATTATGTAGCGCGTCTCTTTATATGCGCACGCGCATGAGATATGGCAGTTTTTGTCGGGTGATGATCTCGATGTTTCCGTCCGAGTGTTTTGCTTAATAATCGGTATAATCGATGCAATGGCTCGTGTAGTTGCTTCGATTTATTGGTGCCTTGGTCGTTCAAGAAAGAAATTTGTTTCAGTATCAGCGGTGGAAAATGTAGTAGGTAATTATTGTTCTAGTAGTATCGCGTTAAGTGGGTTATTTAGTGTTATTAAAGAAGATTATAGTTTGTCAATTTTCTTGTTTTAACGAGTCTTTGGGACACGGTAGGATTAATTAGCTCAGTGCAACGCCACACGCGCGCTGCTTTTGTCAGCGTTCATACTGGTGTTATAAATGCGAAAGTTTGGATGGATATTTGTTACTCTATCACGCCAGAACGTTTGAACCAATCTGGATAAAATTCGGCATAGAAATAGATTATAGTCTGAAATAACACATAGGCTACTTTTTATCCTGAAATTTTTTACGGTTCCTATGGGTTAATACATATATCTACTTTGACGCGGAGAAGTCGCTAAAACTTGTAACTTTATCCCCGCAATTTTCTTGCAAATCACACTAGACGTTAGAAAAAGAAATCGATAATAAATCAAATACTTTACACAAGGAAAAACATGTAAATAGCGTGCGTTTAGTTCGATGCACTATCACGCCGCTTATTATTATGTCACGGGCAGCGCTAGAGGCGATCATTGTGCCATGTAATGTTATTTACATAATGAAACCATTTAACAAGCGTGTGAGTGGAATATTCGCCTTATTGAGATTGAGTATACAAAGTCGTTTAATTAATTTTGTATTTGCATGTGAACGGCCATTTTATTTTTTCTTGTGATTTTATATCTGTTTTGCTCATTGGTTGTTTACTTTCTTATTAGCTTTTTTTTTTTAGGTGGTAAAAATCATCAAATGACTCCTTCCGCCCTGGGTGGGGCGGAAGTGACTGTCAGACTTTTCAGACTGACTAAAAAACCACCCTGTTCCTTCTGTTGCCCTTTACGTTCCGGGGCCACGGTATTCTGTTAAGACGTCCCGCAACCCCGGCAGGCGTTGGCCCCGTTGGGGGCCCCGTCCCTGTGCTGACAGCTCTTTGAGGCGCGCGCGAACAGAACGCGCCGTCGTCCCGGGCTTGGTCCTTGATCGGACGGCAATTTCTTATTAGCTTAAGACAAGGAAAAACCGACGGTGGAAAGGGAACTCCAAGGTTCTTTTTAGTCAGTATGTGTTGTACAGATCTCTACGCCAAGACGATCAATGAAGATGCTTCAATCCGAACAAAAAAAGATCATAGTTTTTGGGGGATGAAAGACACATTTCGTCTTCTACCATCGAGTAAAAGGATCACAGAGCAGTTATATGCTCGAGTAGTTTTTATTTTATGATAACTGTTACCTACTGATCTAAACTAGAGCCAAGACCAAGCCCACCTTGTAAAAAAAAACTATAGCTGAACGTCGCGATGCGTCGTTGGTAACTGTTATATACAGCCTATCTATACTATTCTTCATGAATGTGGCTATCATATAGGTACAAAAATATTTTTTCCAATCCGAAACTAAAAAGTTTGTTAATTTAGTTGTACGCGCTAACCCCAGGAACTACTAGTCAGATTTGAATAAAATCTGTTTATCATCCAATCAATAAAATTAATTGATGAAAACTACTAGAACTTTTAAAAAAAAAAATGAGCTGCTCCCTACAAAAATGTTACATAACAAGATCGTTATGTATGGATCAGCTGATTTTTTTTTTCATGATTTTAGGGTTGGTCCCATAGTAAAAGTTATTCATAGTGATGCGTACAATGACCCCTTTTAAGGTTTCGGGTATATTTTCAATTACTATGTCACCCGGGGATGGTGTTTCAGAAGTTTTTGAGTTATTCATTACTAGATTTTGAACGAAAAAATACAATTGTTTCCTGTTTATAATATTAGTGTAGACTAACATACACACACACACACACACACACAAAATACAAATCTTCCCTCTTTATAATATTAGTGTAGATTGAAGCTTTGCCTACGCTAACCCTTATTGAACAAAGTACACTACCTACATCAAAACAGCCGCAACATTGTAATAAGTAGTACTAACGGATCTTCTCTACTCCCCATTCCTAAACAATATGTAAACACGTTGTACGGTTACCAGGCGTTATGTACGCCTTTACTGTAGTTACCGACCGTTATTGGTAGTTCCGACTGCGCGTAATATGTGTAATTATTGCGTCGCTGTAACTTAAAACATAATGTAATGTTGTTTTAGACAGACAGCCATAACACTCGGGTTAACATGCTATATTATATGCTGCGTTATGTAATAGCAAGGGGAGCGCGCTTGAAGCGAAAATTAAACATACATAACATTACGCCTGTAATCCCCGAAGGGTTAGGCAGAGGTGTACCTATTAGTACACCCACATTTCGCCAGTTATGTTTATAGTCCCATGTAATAGGGGGTGAGCCTATTGCCATCAACCGGGCACAAATCCAGACTCCGAGGCAGCTACTGCGAAATTCCTGATGGAAAAACCCAATAACACTTTGCCCGACCCGGGAATCGAGCCCAAGACCTCATGCACAGCAGTCGCGCTTGCGACGACTAGACCAACGAGGCAGTCCAAAATTAAAATAAATACGAAAATTAGGAAATTGTCCTGTATCGTTAGTAGGTACGTTTAAAAGCATATAACTAGACCCGAAATAACAACGTCGTGACGGAAAATTGCTAAGGCATTAATTGGTAAGTCCTGGAAAAACGATTCAACAGTCTGGAATTCTGCAACTGAATAAATTAGAAAGGAACAGCGAATAAATAAGAATTAACATAATTTCCACTTTCCTCCATTTTATGAGAGACAAATTAGAACTTGGTATGAATAGCAAGCGCGGATCCACCGCAGTAGGCAAATTACTGAACAGATTTAAATCGGTTCAGTAATTTGCAGTCCAAATACGATTGATATGCTTGAGAAATGTCATTCACTCACTATCTAAACACGAAGTCTTAAAAACTAGGTATCTATTATGCTGAAATTGAACATATATGAGACGTGACTTAAGAACAAATTGACTTTGAGTTTGACTTTCAGTCGGTCAAAGTCGCGGTCAAAAGCTAGGCAAAACAGACGAGAACGACGTTCTTACAAATTGACTGTCGCGTAGTAGAAATCAATTTCCTTCAAAACTGTATTCAATTTAAATCCGTAAGCACCAAATCGATTTTCTCAATTCAAATAGGTACCTACATTGAAACATTATGTATTATGTATGTACCTATGTATGTCGCAATAGCAGTAGTCAAATACATAATTCAGTCGCATACATTTGACATACTTACATCTGAGAGTCGATGCGTGTGGGATTTAAATAGTGATGTAGCTACCACAGCGCAAGATTAGTCGATTGTTTATCGATTCTCGCACATTAAGCTACTGCTGCTCTCTGCGATTTTTTTCCCCGGGTCTTAAATTTTCTCCATCACATATTTCATCAAAATCGATTCAGCGGTTTAAGAGCGAAGAGGTAACAGACAGACACACCTTCGCATTTATAATATTAGTATGTTTAGTAAGGATACTATTCCTCATAAATCTGGCTTTCATGCTTAATTTGTTATACACGAAATGTTTTTTTTCTAATCCGACTAGCAGTTTCAGAGATAAGCGTGTTTTAACATACATACAAAAAATCTCTTTAGCTTTATTATATCTGTGCCTATAGATGATATGCTGTAGGTACGTGGTATCATGCATTGTCATGTGCAAAACAAATATTCGAAACACATTGTTCTAATTTGTATTCTAAATATTTGTTGTCGAACGAAAAACAAAAATCTCTGATAGATTGACTGATGTAATTGGTTGACTGACATATTATCATCGCCAATGAATGACAACCCCTTTACAGACAATCGTATGTAAATCAGTCAAACCGTTTAGGAGATAAATGAGAACATTAAATTTGTATGCACAAACAAACAACATCTCATCCTGAACGCATACACCTCCTTCCGTCGTGGATAAAAATCGATCGAATTTACGTCATGTTTAATCCCCGCGTTTATGCTAGACCTAGTGTCTTTAAATTACAGCAACATAACAGCTTCAAACTTGCAATTCTCATCATAAACACAAACAACACACCTGTAATCCCTGAAGGATTAGGCATAGGTGTACCCATTACTACACCCACATTTCGCCAGTTATGATTAAGTCCCATGTAATAGGGGGCGAGCGAGCCTATTGCCATCAACCGGGCACAAATCCAGACTCCGAGGCTACTACTGAGAATTCCTGATGGAAAAACCTAATAACACTGCCCGACCTGGAAATTGAACCGAAGACTCAATGCTAAGCAGTCGTGCAGTAGTTATTCTAAAGTGTTAATAAAACAGCTCAAACAACTAATATACATTCATAAGAAGTAATCTTATTGTTCTTAAAGTACAGTTAAGTTCCCTCACTTAACATTATGTAATTAACGCGTTAAGATAAGTGGCGGAAATTATTAAAGGTTGAGCTTCTACTTCAGATTTTACGATCGTTCAAATACGTTTATACTGGCTTTTAATTTAATTATAATACCGGCTTGTGCTAGTAATTATTTCACTGTAGGGCATTTTTGTCCTGCCAGGGTTGCGGGACGTCTTAACAGGATACCGTGGCCCCGGAACGTAAGGGGCAACAGAAGCAACAGGGTGGTTTTTTAGTCAGTAAAAGTCTGACAGTCCCTTCTGCCCCACCCAGGGCGGAAGGAGTCATTTGATGATTTTTACCACAATAAAAAAAGGGGTATGCATTATCTCATATAGAATTTATTAATTAATTAATGTTTTCAATTTGATTATTTGAATTATTGAAATGAAATTATTGTTATTATTGCTGCGTTAAGTTACGCAGGATTTAAACTTGTCTATGTATTAACCAACCATTATTTAATACTAATAAGTTATTAGTATTAAATAAGTACAATTGCGATAGACACTAAATATATGTATAATACCATAAATGGCGCATGTTGTGTTAGCCTGTAAGTATGTAATTGTTGCAGTTAAGGTACTCCCTCACCGGGAGCATTCACGTGTATTGTAACATTATAGATTCAACTTTGAGCATTACATTACAATAATACCTCCCTGACTAACGAGCATTTGCGTGTAATGTAACATATAGATTCGACTTTGAGCATTACATTAGAAGTGGAGCGCATTGATGTTACAAGTTGTATCAAGATATTACACATTGTATCATTACAAGGTGCGCATTGTAATGCTCGGTTCTCCTCCTTCACTGATGTAATGCTCAAATCTGTAACGTTACATTACACGCGACTGCTCCCGGTGAGTGAGCACCTTAAATTAATGTACTATTAAGAAATAATTGAATCAACAATTGTTGGCTAACCTTAATAAATAAATATAGAAAAGCAATTATCAGGGAGGGGTCGCCCTAGGAAGACCTACACTGACCGTATTGATGAGGATCTTCAGATAAGTCGTAGTACTCGTAACCGGCGTGCTTGTATGACGAGATGTATGAACGTGGATGAGGCGAAAGGAGTAGGTATGTAAGGATCATAGCAGATGGATTACGCAGTGAACTGCATAATAACTATACTATTTAAAACTAAATACTATTTATATTGAAGTAAAGCCGATATTTTTCGCCGGCAAATCGATAAATTCCTTTAAAACAAAAATAAATAAATAAATCCATTGCTTTTAACCAACAAGTAACAAAACAAGACTGTAAACACCAGTCTGATGGCATGGGAGCTGTAACTGATATAGATGGGAAACTGCGGCGTGGCTGTCTATCGAGCTATCGCGTTACCGGCCGCGTGTCACGGCTCTACAGCTAAGGGGGTAGGCAGAGTTAATAGCGATAAAAATATGGAAAGGAAGAGAGATGGATCTTCTTTCGCAGATCTTTTCAGAAATAAACAGTCGTAAGTTAAAGTATTTATTTTGATTAAACCATTTACAGACACATTTGATTTCTCAAGGAGTCGATGAGTAGTAAGTTGAAGCTAATTGCTCGTTCCAAAACGTAGGTAGGTCTCTATGGAGAAGAACAAGCAAGAACTCTTTTTTCGAACATGTTTTTCATCAAAGTTTCTAAAATCCTTGTAACATTTTTTTTTATACGGCCTATCTAAGTAACTTTAATATAATACTGTTTTAAGAGGTGGAGGTAGTACTTTATCTCGTTTTCATCCGAACTACTCTTTACCTATTTATGAAACCATTTTCATTTGTAAGCTTGTCAATCACATCTTTATACTATTGTTAAAAAGATGAACAGTTTGTTTGTTAAAACGCAGTAATCTCAAGACCTACTGGTCTGATTTGAAAAAATCATAGCCTGTTTAACACGTTATTACCCATAGGTGCGGAGTAACCGCGGGTCATAGCTAGTAACATCATAAACTTAAACCAATAAATCAAAATCAATGTTCACAGCCTATTAACTAAGTTAATGAGCGTGCATGTGAATATGTATTAGTGTTAAATAACTATTGAAAGGTATGCGGTTACGTACAGAGTTTGTTTAACGAATGTACCATGATAAAATCGAATCACGCGCATGTAAACTTTTCATTCATTAATTTTGTTGAAGTGTGGAAAAGTGGCTGTTTGTTTAAGATTGAATATCAAGTATTTCATGTTTTCGTGAATTAATCTGAGGGCCTAGTATGAACGCGCGAACTATTCGTAAGGTAAATTAGACCGATTTTGTTTAAATTGAATATATCGCTGATAGTATTTTAAGTATTTTATTGCATAATAGGGTATTTGTAGTACATCATATTAAAGTTTAGTATTTAACTAAGCGTAGTACTTAAACTAACAAATATTTGTGGGGGTGAGCTGCTGTTCTCCTAGCTAGGTAGCTGAGCAACCTGTGTTAAGGAGAGACAGTTTGCCTCGCTAAATAGAGATCTTAAAGCTAGTGCCACGTGTTGTCTCCAAAATCAAGCCATTAATTACAGGTTACGTACATTGTGGTCAATGTTGATTGCTGGAATAAATCTATTTTTGATTTGAAATGTTATGGTTTCGAAACCACGCAAGTACCAATATGACTTTCAATTCTGTACTTTCTCAGTTTAGCTTGAACTACACTGACATCGGTTAAGGAAAACAACGCGAGGAAACCTAGTTTGACCTAATTAACATAAGTCTGAAATCGCCGAACCACCTTGAGAGGGCGTAGTGATTGCTGCTCGTGCCTTCTCTGTATGAGAAGAGGCCTTTGCCCTGCAGTGGGACAGTTATAGGCTGGCATAAACGATCTTCTCAAACATTTACAAAATTTTAATATTCAATTATTCGTAGTTACCTTTTTAGAAGATTGCAAGAATATTTTTAAAAAAACTATGTATGTTCGCCTTGTAATAAAATGGCGTGTGTAATTTATACCTGCACTTACATGTTTATACTTGGTACTTATTCAACGCATGAATGGAGCTTTAGTCAAGGAGGATCATCAGAGGCCGAGGGTGTTTTAAAAAAAATGTGGTGTTGGAAAAAGTGTTTAAAAAGAAAACTTAATTTTAGCAGGGTCAAAACTCTTCGATTGTGTCACCAACACGTGAGTATGCGCGTTACTGACATGCTATTGCGACCTACTTTTATATTTTATTTAAGGTAGATACATCGTCTTCACATTCATAAATAATTGATTAATAAATCTAGATAAAATATTGTAAACCATTTTTTTTAAAGAAACTAAAGTTTTTTTCAACTAAATTATTCTCCATTCAAAACTACCTTATGAAAGAAACAACTAGATTTTGATCTCTTTTTCTTGTAAATGACTTTCAAAGTGCCTTTTTGGTCTTATTGATTAAAATGACCTTATTGGTGAGGTCCTTCAGAAAGGTCAGGTGCGGAATACTCGTAACCGGCGTGCTTGTATGACGAGATGTATAAACGTAGATGAGGCGAAAGGAGTATGTAAGGATCGTTGCAGGTGGCGTTCTGTAGTTTCTGCCTACCCTCATGGGAAAAAGGCGTGAGATTATGTATGATTAAAATGAAGATTGTAAGTAATATTACTGAAATGTGGTCCACTTAATGCCTCATAGCCATGGTCTAGCCTGGTAGCCATCTCGTCATTTGATGAATGACAATTTAAAAGTCTGTCAATACAAGTAAATGAGGTTAAAAACTTCATTATAACACCGTTGAACGGAAGCATGGCTTCGTCGGCCCATAGGTACGATGTTCCTATTTTTTTGCAAAAATAACAGTTTTTCCCCGGTAAGTATATCCACTTCCTGATATTGGGTTCAGTACCTATATTTTGTTTGGTTTCTTTAATAAATAGTATTGATGCGATGTTGGCAACAGAGGATCACCCCTAACCTTTCTAAAGACAATGAAAAATGATTAGCAGTGTGTGGGCCATAGAGATCACTGAATTTCTTGAATAACACATAACATCACGCCTATTCTCCCCGAAGGGTTAGGCAGAGGTGTCCGATTAATACACCCACATTTCGCCAGTTTTAAGTCCCTTGTAATAGGGGGCGAGCCTATTGCCATCAATAGGCACAAATCCAGACTTCGAGGCTGCTACTGAGAAATTCCTGATGGACAAATCCAATGACACTTTGCCCGACCTGGGAATCGAACCCAAGACCTCATGCTCAGCAGTCACGCTTTACAACCACGAGACCAACGAATAGTACAATTTATTGAGTTGGTACCTACAATCTGTCGATAGGTACCTACTTCGTCACGTCACCATGGCGCCTCGGACATGCAAGATATCAAGTTAAGTAACATCGAATAACCGTTACCTGACAAGTAATTAGATCTTGTACACTTGGCCTTTGGAGGCACACACATGTAGTCTAGCCTTACTTGTTATAGGGCTGTCCAGTGTCAATGTGCATTTTTTAATTTTATAAAGCGAAATTGTTTCTTTGCTTGAACGCGGTTATCTCCGGAACTATTGGTCCGATTAAAAAAAAACTATCGCTAATACGAAGCTACGTTATCCCTGAGTGCTTTATTCGAAAAGATTTATATATTTAATAATGAATATTTAACTGTGTGGTGATCTCGGTAACATTTTCGGTAACGTCGATAAATATTTTTTTCTATACTGTTTATAAAATCGAAATAACAGCTTGTTACGTATTAAAGTCATTTACACACAAAAAACAGTTTATAATTTTTTGTCTGTAGGTATGTTTGTTCTTGATAATCTCCGAAACGGCTGGACCGATTTTGACGGGACTTTCACTGGCAGATACCTAATATTATAAAGTATAACTTACTTATGAATACACCCCTGCCAAACCCTTCGGGTTTAAAGACGTAATCTTATGCGTAACTAGGGCTAATTTTGATATAGAAAAATATTTAGACTCGCCGTAAAAAAAAACCGACTTTCACGCGAATGAAGTCGCGAACATTAGCTTGTAAGAAAAATGCAAACAATAACTTTGACAGCCCTAATGAATGTTCCCTCCAATCAAGTATACAAATACATGGAAATAGTAAAGAAGTCGGTTTAAAATAACTTCACGCTCGTACACGAAGGAGCAAAAACTCTAACTTCTATGCGTATTCATGTGGCTGCGTTGTTTTTGTGGGGTGAGCAGTATGCCTGCTATAGCGGTAATGCACCCCATGACTTAATGAGAAAAGTAGATGGACTCATTTTATGAATTTTCTATGGTCTATAAGGTTTTTTATTTAAATAAGAAATAAAATAATTTGAATGCCTCGTTTGTCTAGTGGTCGGAAAGCGCGACTGCTGAGCAAAGTATTATTGGGATTTTCCACCAGGAATTTCTCAGTAGCAGCTTCGAAGTCTGGATTTGTGCCCGGTTGATGGCAATAGGCTCACCCTCTATTACATGGGACTTAAACATAACTGGCGAAATGTGGGTGTACTAATGGATACACCTCTGCCTAAACCTTCGGGAATTACAGGCGTTATGTTATGATGCTATGATGAAAATAATTTATACATTATTTACAACCTCAATAATAAAAATTTCAAAGAAAAACCAGAATAAAAAAAGAGAAACTAAAAAAAATGGCATCGAAATATTTATCCGAATAGCCGTCCACTGGAAATGTGCCCAAAAGACTGGCCGCATTGCCACGTTGGATGGCAATGCTTAATATAAGGTAGTAAGTACAGTCAACTACAAAAGTCCAAACAATGTTACTTTTTTATATAATTTAAACAGACACTAAACACATAATGTACTGGCTTTCAGAATTTTAGGCAAAAGCTAAGGGTTTATTATATCTTAATTTTATATGTATAGCGTTTTACTTTTAATATTGTACTTAATAATTAGGATTTAAAAATCATAAATGTTAATCGACTATTGTTGCTGACTGTACGTGGCAAATCTCTTTAGGGTTACGTAACCGAAGGATACTAACGGAATCTTATTACTAAGCCTCCGCTGTCCTTCCATCTGTTCGTCAACAAGCTGTATCTCATGTACAACAATAAATAGAGGATTGTCATTTTCACAAAGTATGTAGGTTTGTAGGTATGTCTGTAGCGGCTTTGACAACAAATAACAAAAAATAAAAAGATCACCGCCTTCAAAAACCACAAAATAAAAAATAACTTTAGCTTGGAAGTCGGCGGCTTTGGTTTTGTTTCTTGTTATGTAGGTATTGCCACCGACTTCCAAGCTAAAGTTATTTTTTATTTTGTGGTTTTTGAAGGCGGTGATCTTTTTTTGTAAAAAAGTTTTTTATTTTTCACTTTTTAGTGCTTGTGTGTTAATGTTTGAAATCCTTACATAAAGCCCTTTCAAACAATACCTCACACGATATATTTAATTTTGGAAAGTGGTAGGAGGGGGGTTGACGTACCCCCTCCCCACTTCCTTTAGTCAGTCATCGACTACACGTATAAACAAAGCAATTTTTCTTGTTACGGCGGTTCTGCTGTAATTTTATAAGGAGTTCTGTTTCATATCTCCAAAGTTCATCATCAGATCTTGACAATATTCCTATGGGACCTATTCGGGACTATACTCTTTCAAACAAAAAAAGAATTATCCAAATCGATTCATAATTGGCGGAGTAATCGTAGAACAAACACACAAAAAAAAAAAAAAAAAAAAACATATGCGTCGAATTGAGAACCTCCTCCTTTTTGAAGTCGGTTGAAAATTAAGTTTAAAATCAAAGGAGTAACGCCTGTAATCTCCTGAGGGTTAGGCAGAGGTGTAACCATTAGTACACTCACATTTCGCCAGTTATGTTTAAGTCCTATGTCCGCCCTTTAATGTGTTTTATGTTCTATTGATACCACGGTTAACTGGCAAATAATTGGGTAATTGACATGTAATTGACGAACACAAAAAAAACTTTTATTTTATTAAAAATTTAACAATTAATTTTTAATTTACTGTAAAATTAGTTTTTTTGTGGCTTTGTAATCGATAAATACCTAGTACGGCAAATAAGTGACGTCACAGTTCGATAATGGTGCCGATTCCGTTGATCAAAAACTAAACTAAAATTAGACGATTTCTATCTTTTTCTGTCCAATAAAATAAGAAAGAGATTAATGTAAATAAGAGCTGTCAAATTTAGTCCATCTGACATATCCATACAGTTATAGTTGACATCTTAAAACGTGTGGATTAAAAATACGGAGAAGTTCAAGACAAAACTAATTTGACATCTCTAACTTAGTTCTTTAATGTCACGGAATGTCACCGTCCTTTCCTTTCGCTGTATGTTAGTAAGAGATGTCAATTCCCAAAATTTTGTCTAGTTTGTGAACAAGGGAATCGGCACCATTGCCATACAAAATCTATGAGAGAAATGCGTTTTGACAGGTCATGAAAAGTATGTCAATTGATTGGTAGTATCAACTAGGTATTCAATTCAGTGCCATTGAAACGTTTAACCTTAAACTCATTTCCAAACGTTTAATTGAACCAAGTAAAGACGATTATTCTAACCTCAAAATAACATTCACATACAGAAACAACTATCGTGCAAAAAGATAAAAAACATAAAAAAAGAAACATCTAAGTAGTTGTAACAATTATAGTTGGTGTTGCACGCACGAACATGATCATCATGACGAATCGCTCACATCCATCCTTGCTATTAACTAGAACCGATTGAAGATCACAACGTGGGAATACTAGTTCTTCAATTATTGTAGAATATAGAAAGACGATTAACAAAAGGTATTATATATGGCAGAGGTGAGTGGCAAAGCAGGAAGGGCTCGCCGTAGGAAGACCTACACTGACCTTATTGGTGAGGTTCTTCAGAAAGATCAGGTACAGAGTGCTCGTATCCGGCGTGCTTGTATGAACGTAAATGAGGCGAAAGGAGTATGTAGGATCGTAGCAGGTGGCGTTCTGTTTCTGCCTAACCCCATGGGAAAAAGGCGTAAGTTTATGTATGTATGTAGGTATTTAGAATTTTTGTTGATCATTTCATACCTCTAATTTGACCTTTTGATTATGTCGCGATGGCCCAGGTTGAAATGCCCATCTCAACATGGTTGTGGGCTCGATAATGGGCAGGCACTAATATGACTTTAATATGTATTTTCTAAATATACCTTAGACATCAGTGTGGGTGTACTAATGGGTACACCTCCGCCAAACCTTCCGAAAGTTACAGATGTTATGTTATGTTATCACTGCCATCGGTAAAGGAAAATATTGCGAGAAAATCTGGAGTTATCTAATGTATCGCATTGGCCTCTATGAAATCCGCTGAACGACGGATTTCATAGAGGCCAATGCGAGATGAAATCCGCTTAACCACTACACCGCGCAGGTATAATGTAATAAAGCTGAATAAATTTTGTTTGTTTGTTTAAACGCGCTAATATTTGGAACTAGCAGGCGGATTAGGAAAAAATACTTTTATGTATGATAGCCGGATTCATATGGAATAGAATAGGCTATATAACATTACGCTTACGCCTCAAGAGCGGAGCAGTACCTAGCCAAAAACGTAACTTAACACGGGTGAAAAAATCCCCCTTTAGCAAGGCATGTCGCTTGGTAATCCATGCTCGTGACTTCTCTATACGAGAAGAGGCAGAGGATGACGGATATGAAAAGGCTTATCTTAAGCCTTTTCATATACTTCATCCTCAGCCTCTTCTTTTAAAAAAATGCAGATCATTTTGAAATTTTCACTGTATCCCTGAACGAGATCTAAAACTTGGACAATGTCAAGAATATGCTATCATCTGGTAACACTACATGTAGATGACAATCCAGGAACTAAATGAAATTAAAATCTACTTATACATATGCATATACATTAGCCAGAAACAACCAAAGCAATTAATAACGTAATTACCAATTAATGATGATGTTGTTCAAGTTAATATTCATACAATTAATATTAATTAACCTGTTGCTAACGTGTACCTATCCGTAGATAATTGCAACTTATGTGAGATGTTTTAATTATTCACATAATTTTCCTTTTATTATAGTGTTGATAAGCAGGTACGTAACTTATAATTTGTAAGTGAAAATTCTTTTTAATTATAAATGTTGTAGGTAGTTAGGTTTTTGTAGACCGTCTGAATATAAATAAAATAAAAATAAAAAAGCCTTTTTATTTCATGCAACAAACAGTGTTACAATATTAATCTAAGTGTATAAATGGATGGTTAAAGATAATTATAATGACAAAATCTCATATCTAAGATCACTATCATTCCCTATTAAGTGCAATAATGTTTGTTTTTTTTTTTTACATGATTGGTTTTATAATTATAATTTTAATATAATATATTTTTATTATAACGTCTGAATATACCCACATTAAAAGTACTCACATAGTCAAAGCATTTATTTTAAATAAACTATTTACAGGCACTCATGGAGTCGGTCAGTTAGTCAGAAAGTTGAAGCTAGTTGCTCGTCATAAAATGTAGATAGCTAGGTCTCTATGGAGAAGAACAAACAAGAAACTCCACGGAAAAACAATTCAATTAAGTTTCTACAAAATTCTGGTTACATTATTCTTGTTGAGTGATGTGGAAACAAACCTTACAAAAATAATCTAGTCATATTTTGGTCAATAAGTAAACTCGATGATTTTTTGTTCATAGGATAACAACACTAATATCTTATCTTGTGGTTAGTAGCGCGGTTTACCTAACTGATGCGTAATTAAATTCAAAATTTTCACTATTGTGCGCTGTCGGGAAAGTCTCTTTATATTTTCAGAGGTATTTGGTACAAGAATAAGAAAGAAGAACAAGGTTAAGGAGTATTTTTTTTTATTTATTATTTTTCTCCATTGACATGAGAGCCTCAGCGTTACCTACACTTAAATAGCAGAGCTAAAATATTTACACTAATAATTTTTGAAATGGAAAGTAATTAATGCTAAACCATATCTCTCTACAATAAACTTGTATTAAATAAGAGGACGAAATAGGACAAGAATAACACTGTAACTAACCCTCACTTAAATAAAGTATTTCGTCCAAACAAAACACCAAAAAAACAATGAACTCTTAACATCACACAGAGCACATTATAAACAAAATATTATGCATTCACCGAGTGAACTGATCAACAATATAATCTTAAGCCAAAGATTCCAAGTCTGAACTCTCGCTCGAAAGCATTACAATAGAAACATCAGTAGAATAACAATGTAAAAGAAATAACGACACACATTAACACATCCCATGTTCAATATTTAACACTCTCCGCCATGGAACATGTAAACGAGACGTACCTGTTTACTTTGAACAGAAGCCCGACAGGGGTCATTGCTTAAACGGCACTTCACTTCAAATTTTCCAAAACCGTCACAAAAACAAAATTCGAATTCCGAACAAAAATACGAATTTGGAAAAGAAATATAAACAAATTCCAATTTTGAATGCACTTAATTTTTTTTATACACGAAATTCGCGTTCTATTTTTCAAAATTAGAGTTCACTTTTTGAATTTTTCCGTTTACGTGTTGCAAATTTTCTGGAACCGTTTTGTTTCGCGTTTAGATCGAGTCATTTATTCTACTCTGTTTGTCAGAGCGAGTGATCGGTAGTCGGCAGGCGTGTTGGTCGGTCGACGTTCGCGTCAGTTCTGGCCGAATGACAAACAATGGATCGGTTTGAAGACTAATTATACAGGTTCTCTTTATTAGTAGAGACAACAGGTGGGAACCCACGTTACAATGTTGCTGGGACGTTTAGTTGTAGGTACTTCACTCCAGAGTGCAGTTTTGGATAGGCAACTTTAAGGGAACCTTTTATAGAGCTGTATAGTTTTCACCTTACTCCAATCCCGACATTCAATTAAAATAGAGTTAGTATGAAGTTTCTTGCGCATTCTTTTCCATAAGAAGCAAGCTCTTGTAATGGCTAAATTCAATATATCAACGTCATTTACTTGTAAATGACGTTTTAACGTGCCTTTTAATAGTCTAAATAAATAGTTTAACTTAATAGGAGGGTAGTTAGTTATCTAAATTATGAAATTATATTTGCACGACCGTAAGCATGAGGTCTTGGGTTCGATTCCCAGGTTGGGCAATGTGTTATTGGGTTTTGCCATCAGGAATTTCTCAGTAACAGCCTCGGAGTCGGGATTTGTGCCAGGTTGATGTCAATAGGCACGCCCCCTATTACATGGTACTAATGGAGGCACCTCTGCCTAACCCTTCGGGGATTACAGGCGTGATGTTCTGTTGTGGGAAATTGTATTTATTTAAAATTCATGCTCAAAAAAATATAACCAGGTACCCACCTAGGTATAAAACATTATTCATAGTGCATGCAAACGCCGAATAATAAGCTGTGTACCTCTACCAAATTGTGTACAACATTCAAATATGACAAAGGCGGACAATATTAAAGAAATTAATGCGCCAAAAACAACTCCTTCCTTTCAAATGACATAAGTACTGTAATAACTTAATGCAACTTACATTCACATAACCCACGTAATGTATTTTGAGGCTATCGACTCCTATGTATAGTATGGCTTTATTGCCGCCTGCCTACACCACATCCGCGCACGCGCAAGCCACAGGATGTTAAACTTTACCACCTTTTGACACAGTCACTATAACCTTTATAGTTTCAACTTTAAGATCGATATAACATGGAGTTGGTTGCAAAGTTAAGTTTGCTTAAAACCCTTTATAATTTCATGGTCAAAAGTTTCCTTGATATTATTCTAAATATTTTTCAAGGTTATATAAGCTATTACATAGAAAATGTACTGTGTCTAATGTGAACCCGCATCAGAAATTTAAATAACTACATATATTTAGTTTTTAGGTGCCTTTATACCTTGACGCTTCAGGAATTGATGGACTCTACTCATGGTGCCAAACTCGTGGCTAAATTCTGGGCTAATTCAACATAATATAGACTGTCATCGATCGCTTCGTGAGGAACCTGGACAGTGTTCCACACAAACCATGTCCAGAGGCCCTTGAGGCGGTTTAGAAACTCTGACTCTAGGGTGTGTAGGGTCGTGAGACCTTACTGGCTTATTTCGATAGCAGTGAAGATAAAGTTTTATACAGATATCTTCATTATTCAGCTGTAAGACGTCTCCTGCTGGATATATACGTCTTTCAACTCCGACGCGACAGAGGAGAGATCACACAGTTGTCACACCATCAATTTCTAAACTATGATGAAGACCCAATAATACTTTGCCATACCTGAGATTTGAATTACTTTAAAGCCTAAATAGCCATAGGCCAATTGCAATTGCATTAGGTTAATAAGAGAATTACCCTATTGCGTTAGCCTACTCCACACATAATACAAATAGATAATCATATAAAACATAATATAACCAACAAAACAAAACTAAATAGATATGCTAAAAAAAAAGACGGGTTGCACTCCGGGAGTGCCGGCAGAAGTGAAAACTTGATTATTAACGTTGAGCATTTTTGATATTTTGGAATGGTTAGGGAATAATTTTGCACCAATTGCTTTATCAGTATAAAAGTACTATCATTTATGTGGTAGAATACAATATTCATTTATTGCGCTATCGTACACAAACATGACAATTTATATTACATTAAAAATTTAACACTCTAAAACTATTACAATTATTTTACATTAAAAAGTTATACACGAACATTCGCGCAAGCGCCCTGCGCTGCATAAACGAAACAGTAGGCCCAGGCATACATTTTCGCCGCGCCGTAGAGAGAGGATAGCTGTCTACTCTCCATCCGTCTTACGCTTTTTCGATCAGGTCACGTGTCCTGACGCGAGTTTAAGATTTTATACCCATTACAGAAAAAGTGCTCAACGCCGCTAAAGAAGTTTTCACTTCAAAAATATAACACCAAATCTCAATGTGACTGTGTCACTTTTTCGAATTCACACAAGTGAACAATCACAAGTGACATCAATTTCGTATCTCATGACTCATAATTTCCAGAGAGGCTCATCAATCGTGGCCAATTCGAAAAATTAGTAGCTAAACTAGGTTCTCCGCGAATAACCAATCATAAAGCAAAGATTAAATCCAATGTCCAGGAACCAGGAAGCTTGTTTGTTATCGTTCAGCCACCAGTTCTGTTCCTGTTAGCATTCCACGCGACGCTCGTAAACCGACAACAATGGGTTGTTTCGTTTTGAAACTTATTGACGGATCGCGTTTACTGCTCATTTACATTCTTTCAGTGTTTTAGCTCTTGATTGGGACTGTAATTTGTTGGTTATGTTTACATATTAAACTTGACCAAAATTGGTCAAAACACCGTTCAATGTTTTCCTAAAATAGTGCTTAGAATAGATTTTAAAGCGTAAGATTTAAACAAAATCAAATTATCTTCATAAATAAATAAAATTGAAAAGTTTGTTTTTAATGTCAAAATAACAGTTAATTACTAAATGCATATTAATGTCAACACGGTACTTATACCAAAACAAAACAGAATTTAAAGTGTTTGTCGGTCCGTCTGTTTGTTCAACTTAATCTCCGAAATGCTGACGGGGCTTTAACTAGCATATAGTTAATATTATAAAGAGTAACAATGGCCACTTTTATTTAAGAAAAAGGAAAAAAAAAGCAAAAATTATGATATAGCTGACCAACTGGGGCCCAACCCCAGTCGGTCGGTCGGTCGGTCCCAACGGGGCCAACGCCTGCCGGGGTTGCGGGACGTCTTAACAGGATACCGTGGTCCCGGAACGTAAAGGGCAACAGAAGGAACAGGGTGGTTTTTTAGTCAGTAAAAGTCTGACAGTCCATTCCGCCCCACCCAGGGCGGAAGGAAAGATTTGACGCGCCACGTCAAAAAAAAAAACCCCAGTCGGTCGTGTGTAGGCAGTTATATCCGTGCACAAAGATGGTCAACAGTAGCGATCAATCTGCATGATTCATAAAATAGGACTAATGCAATTAAAACACTATCTGCCGGATCAAATACAACTCATACTTAACTTACTCACCTTCAAGTACCATACTGTTACTTTAAAGTATACCACTAAATACATTTTAAAAAGTATCCTTTTAGTATAATGCAAACAAGACAAGAAATTCAGCCAAAACATCACCCATTGAATAGCAAAGAATTCACAAACAGTTTCTCGCTCTTAAATTAACATGAAAATGGCTATGACTAAGTTCAACTAGCATGGTAACCCGCATTCCTAAGAGCTGACAGGTACACTTACATGGCAATTGTGTTGCAAATCTTCAAGGTCATACATCATTTAGGGCAATAACCTCTGCATAGTGCCTAGGATTTGTTGCTTTTAGTTTAAACAGATTTTTGTAAGAAAAAGCATACTTGAATGACGGTAGGTACTGAAATACGGCAGTCAGTCCCTGACTTCACTGTACGTCAAAGTCACTTTATTAATAATATATACTAACTTTCGTCCACGACTTCATCTGTGTTAATTTTCTTACGGATCCCTAATTTTTTGGAGATAAAATTTAGACTATGTTGCTCGTTGATAATGCAGCTTTCTACAGTTAAAAGAATTTTTAAAATCGGTTAAGTAATTTTTGAATATATCCATTACAAGTAAATACAAATATTTTCTCTTTATAATATAAGTTTACATCTTCAGTTGCATGTACGGTAGCATGGTGATCAATGCTTATGCCTTCTCTGTATGAGAAGAGGCGATGCTCTCTCATCTTAACGTATAAGAACATTACATTGATAAAACTTAAAGTTTATTAACTTTTGAACTTGAGACGTTCGAGGGAACTGAATGACATTGAATTAACTAGAAAACAATGCTCACGTTTTTATGCCATCAAGTGGTTCATTGAATGAAACTACTTAAGTGTTACTTACAATGAAAAAGTAAATCTTTAAGAGAAATCAACTACACTGTACAGCACCAGCCATCTTGTTCAAAAAGTTTATGTTGAGAATGCGACTAATGAAGCTGAACTTACGCACTAAACGTCTATAAATGATTAGTACCTAAATGGTAAATATAAATATCAAAATGATAGGTATTATTCAATTCATAATCTTCTACTTTGTTTATTTTCAATTTACAATAAAGTTTCTATATCTATTTAATAACTTCATTAAACAGAGGTTCCGCTCTCACACCCTATTGCTGTGCCCGACAGAGTCCATAACGATCTTTAATTATAAACAGGTAGCTGTTTATAATTAAACCTAAACATATACATAAGGAAAATCAATAAAAATATTAAGTACTGAGTATCGCGGGCTTGCGGACGGCGAGTGATGGGAAGCTCGCCGTCCGATCAAGCATTTGTTCCACGCGCGCCTCAAAAAGCTGCCAGCACAGGGACGGGGCCCTAATAGGGCCTAACTCCTGCCGAGATCGCGGGTCGTCTTAACAGGATACCGTGGCCCTGGAACGCAAAGGGCTACAGAAGGAATAGGGTGGTTGTTTAGTCAGTAAAAGTAACCGTAAAAACCCACCCAGGGCGGAAGGAATCATTTGATGATTTTTACCAACCAAAAAAAAATAGTACTGAGTATCTGTTAACCACTTTCTAGCCATTATCTTTCACACAACCCCCATCGTTTCGATCCCCTAGCACTCGCAGTATTCTTCAACCAACATATCTACAATTAAACATAGCTATAAGTCATTTCAATTATCCCTTAATCAAAAGGCGCACATCTAAAGACTTACCGCTACTTCAGCTACGACGTATCAAATTAAAACAATTGTATGGTCTTGCGTTCCCATACCATCATACCACGTATTGTTAATTCTACCTGTGTTTGCACTTACTGTAATGTGATAACAATTGTAACGGAGTATTTTGCTGGGTTTTTATTTAGCCTGTGTTGTCCCATTGCAGTACCTCCCTATCCTCTTTCCTGCCGTGGTTGCGGGACGTCTTAACAGGATACCGTGGCCCCGGAACGTATAGGGCAACAGAAGGAACAGGGTGTTTTTTTAGTCAGTTAAAGTGTGACAGTCCCTTTCGCCCCACCCAGGGCGGAAGGACTCATTAGATGATCTTTACCACCTAAAAAAAAATCTTCTATACATCTTGAGCTAGTGTGAATCAATCCTGCCTGTAAGTAAGTCCACCATCTTCACCTCATTCTGCAATAATATCCTTCGACGTGTAACAGGAACCACACAATGGTCAAGCCTTTAATAAAATTAATCTATCTGTACCTTATCCATATAAAATGCTTTGTCCTGAATAACTAAAAACTTGGGGGTAGTGTTCTTTGTATAACGTACCTAGGCATTCGAAAAGAAAGGATTTTCCTTAGGGGGTGAAAAACCGGGTTAACTTTGTATGTGATTCCTTGGTTCAATCTACTTCAAATTTTGCATTAACCTTCTTTCCCTCTAAAGACATGAAACGGAGGTCCGACATTTACGCGAAAGATGTCGCGAGCAAAAGCTAGTAATATAGTAAAGCTGAAGGTAAGGACTTTAAAAATGGATTTCGTACAAGTAGGTACCGCGTAAACATTCATAATTATGCATTTACTAAAGAGTTGTTATTTTGATACTTATAATCTATCAATTTAATTTGTATAGGTAAGAGCCGTAAACAAGAGCCAATAACAAGATAAATAACTGCAACATTACTTTTTTCAAAAACCTCAAGCAAAAAGGTTGCAACCAGTTAGGCACCTGTGGACGACCGCCATTTATAGTCAGTTGTTTAACTCCTAGGTATGCCCGCGACCTTGTCAGTAGATGATGTTCAATGTCGTTCATTATATTTGCTTCTTTTTATTCTGAGGATCAATCAGAATGTTCCAGCTGTCATTCTGGGAAATTGAGCACAAACTTGCATTGCTGTGCATCCGATTTGTGGTATGCTGGTTTTGTGAAGTATAGTCTATACTGTGAATATCTATACTAATAATTTTTATATATAATATTATATAGAGGAAAGATTTGATTGTTTGTTTGCACTGAATAGGCTCCAAAACTACTAAACTGATTTGTTAAATTCTTTCACTGTTGGGAAGCTGCTACACTATCCCTGGGTGTCATTGACTATATTATATTTTATAATAAAACAAATAAGTTTCTTATGGATCCCTATCCATAAGAAACATCATGCGGGTGAAATCGCGGGAAGACTGCTAGTGTAGTATAAGGCATAGACCAAAGTAGCAGAAGTGAAAATATGCTCTGAGCGACCCTCACGGCTTGGCTGAAGATAGTTGGAAGAACAACATGGGTTCTGCCACAGGTAGTTGGAAGTTTTCAGGGTTTTAGTAGATAGGAGTCTGATCTCCGCCTTCTCTTACGCAGAGGCAGTCCATGAGAATATCCCCATAAAGAAAAAAAAAGAATAAAGATCACATTTTCGTGGAGCTGCTACCTTTCTACCGTTGCTTGTAGTGCTTCTACTATTTTTGGCATTGACAACAATGTGTCAGCAAGCCCCCATACGGGTTACTATATTCAGGGAGCCGTAAGATAAAAGGTAAACAAATTATAAAAAGGGTACTTCGAAAGACCACAGATACTGCGAACATTTTACATTAAAATGTGACGTTTTGTAATCGGTCGGATTATATCCGCCATTGTTTTTTTGTTTCAATTTTGTCTCAAGCCCAGGTGAATACAGTATATTAGGGTAAAAAATACCAGCTCATTATTGTCCCACAGCAAGGCTCTCCTCCAAGGCACGAGCATTGATCACCGTGCTTCATCCAGGTTCCCTCAATATATTTTCCTTCACTGATGTCCAACATAATCTTGGAAAGCACATATAAATTGAAAATAACGCTACAGTCAGTCAGTCGGTGCTAAGCACTGTAAAGTACAATAAAAAATTACTTTCTATCACATCGGTGCCTACATAGATTCTCATTCAACATAATTGCAAACAAAAGACATGCCAATAGAAATCCCATGTATAGCTATAAACAATACAACATACGGCACCATTGTTAACGGTGTTTGCCATATATGTACTTGTAATTATGATAGGTGACGCGAGAAGAGAAACCCGTGAGAATTTGTGAAGATCGGTACTAGAAACTGTGTACCTACATAATTATATTACACCAGCATTCCCCAGAGGATCAACTAGAAGTGTACCTATGCCGACATTTCAAGTTCCGTCTCGATTCACCCCTGTCTTTCTATTCAGCCCGTTTTACGGTATTAAATAATTTTAGTTCATGTGGTGTTTACCTTTAATAATTACACTGTTCAAAGTTTTTAAGATGTTATTTTTATCAAGATGCTTGTGTAAACAATTGTTGGTGAACCAAATAAATATTACTAGCCTTTGCACGCGACTTTGTCCACGTGGAAGTTATCATCATCAAATCAGTCGAATGTCCACTGTTGAACGTAGGCTTCCCCTAAAGATAGCCACAATGACGGGGCCTGCGCTGCCCGTATACAGCAGTTTCTCACGACCTTTACGAGGCCATGCGTAGAAGCCAAGTATGCCATAAAACTTCGCAATAGTGTAACTTTATATCACTAAAATATTTTTTGTAATAGGACCTTTCAAAGATTACCAATTACAACAAAAAAGAAAAAACAAATTACCTCTATAAAATATTTGTTAGGACAGATAAAGCTGAAGAGTTTATTTTTTAGTTTGAACGCGCTTATCTACGGAACGTCTGGTCTGATTTTGAAAATTGTTTCGCTAATAGGAAGCTACGTTATTCCGTAGTGTCATTAGCTATAATTTATTGGAAAAAAAAAATGGAATACTAAAAGGCAGCTAATTTAATAACCGTAAACAAGCATCCAACATCCAAGCAGTTCCAAAAAATTTCTTGTACAAAAGTTTGCACAAAATCATTCTAAATAAGTGTTAAACAAAATATGGGCGTACATATAAATACACTATGCCCATACTAAGAATTAAAACTACGCTTTTACAGATACGTTTGGACAATGGGCGTGTGAATTTCTATCAGAATACTAAAAAAAGTTAAGAAGTAGGAATATTCAGTAGGCTCACTGACATCGACTATTCTTAGCCGTAAATACACGTGCTTGTAGCTTGCATGCTTTTGTGCAAACCACGAGGCTTACATGCTTTGCAGTTAGAACATTTTTGGTCTATATAATCATCAAAGCTATATTTCCGTAGGCGCACAGGCGTGTGAGAAATCTTACTGAATAATTATCAAGAAATCAACAAGAAAACTATAATAACACACATTGTTTGTCACATGGTCTGTGACAATATTTAATTTTTCTTTGTTTCTTTCTTTCTTAGATTGTTTACATGAACTTGGTTGTGCCAAAACGATCCAACCAGCAATCTCTCAAACATTTAATTATTTTAATAGGTAAGTACCTACCTATTTACTAAATAGGTACACTATTTCAATTTAAATCAATATAATATTATGCTAAATATTATGTATTTTTTACCAATATCATGTCAGTAGTTTAAAAATCAACATTACAATTAGGGAATGAAAAAATGTGACGAAATGTGGGTGTACTAATGGGTACACCTCAGCCTAGCCCTTCGGAAATTACAGGCGTGTTGTTATGTTGATATTACAATTATTTATTTCGAAAAAAAGCAGACTAGATACATATTTGAGACGTATTTTGGTTTGATTGGAAAAACTTAACCTCAATTACTAGGAAAAACAGCCGTTAGCGGTCATTAAGAACTATTTTGCTTTGTTTTTCGCGTTAGATTTCTGCATATTTTCTGTCCAATATAAATACATAAGTTATTTTCATTAAAATAAACATCACGAATAGATATTTATGCTAATTGAGAATTCAATTGTGTGATGTTCATTAGATTGTTGCGATTTCGCACGGCTTTATATATCTTTATGCAAACGTTTTGTTTTGTGAATCTTCGTTCGTGTTTATTGTTTGAAGTGTAGGTTTAAGTTGTGTGTCTTTGTTTTGTCTCTTCATGTGGATAGGTACCACTGTGATCACGGTACCGATTTGGGTTTGTAATAATAATATTTTCCAGATCGATTTCAGTCGCGTCGGCTAATCTCAATGGAGACTAAGCCAAGACTGCCAAGTACGCAGGGACAGAGGGAGTGCACCTATAAAGTACAAACACAGGTGCATTCCCTCTTCCTGCAATTCGACATAACCGGGGAGAGTTCAGATGCAGGACCAACGGCTTTACGTACTTGTCGAGGCACGAGGGTGTCACACAAACAACTTGCAATCTCCGGGCTGCTTCTAATATTATAAGTATAGCTGAAGAGTTTATATGTTTTTTTATTATTATTATTTGAACGCGTTTATCTCCTTTTCTACTTCTACTTTCTTCTTCTTTATCGTGTGGGCAGTAAGGTCTTACGACCCCACAAACCCTAGTGTCAGAGTTTCTAAACCACCTCAAGGGCCTTTGACATGGTTTGAGTGGAACATTAAGTCCAGGTTTCCTCACGATGTTTTCCTTCACCGATGCCAGTGATGTCCAAGATAAACTTTAGAAAGTACATATGAATTGAGAAAATCACATTGATACTTGCCCGGTTTTGAACCCACAACCTCATGCATGAGAGGCGGGCGCCTTAACCACTGGGCCACCACGACACTAAACTACTACTTTCTACTTATCCGATTCTTAAAATTATTTCGCTATACAAAAGCTACGTTATCCCTGACTGCTATAAGCTAAATTTTAATAACGAAATTCATGCGGACGAAGTCAGAAATAAAATAAAGTTATAAATGGCTAAACAAGCCAGAATCTCAGTGCCCACATAATTTTAGTATAATTTCCTCAGTCATCATTCCAGTTGAGCGGACGTTCCACATGACCATTACAGCCCTGGCTACTGACCGTAGGTTCCTAGGGAACTATGCAGTAATACGCAGGTAGACGTCACGGTCAGCCGCGCTAAACATTGTCGTTGGAGTGCGTCCAGTACCTATGAGCGTATGGGAATCAGTAAGCAAGTCATCTTCAATTCATTTATTTCAATTAGAACATTAAAAGCCAACAGCCATTAACACACACAGGCATTAACTGCCTCTTTGGTCTAGTGGTCGCAAGCGCGACTGCTGTGCATGAGGTCTTGGATTCGATTCCCAGGTCGGGCAAAGTGTTATTGGGTTTTCCCATCAGGAATTTCTCTGTAGCAGCCTCGGAGTCTGGATTTGTGCCCGGTTGATGGCAATAGGCTCGCCCCCTATTACATGGGACTAAAAACATAACTGGCGAAATGTGGGTGTACTAATGGGTACACCTCTGCCTAACCCTTCGGGGATTACAGGCGTGATGTTATGTTAACATTAAAAGGTACTTTTGAACGTTAATTATAATAAAGAAAATTATAAGATTTGAATCTAGTTGCCCCTTCCAAAATATAATGTCGTAAGAAGAATGGGCAAGAATTTCTTTATATTCATAATTTTACAATGATACAGAATCATACACAATTACACGTGCATGACTAAGCCTTGAATAAAAACTACTATATTATATTAATGTTACAAAGTATAACAAATTAAGAAATGATGGCAAAATTACTTTCAAAGTTACATAGTGAAGTTAACAAATATTGGAACTGTAGATGACCATAACATCTTAACCAACAATGAAATAGTGTGTGAGGCGTTTCAATTTATTACAAAATAAAATTTTCAAACACAAAGGAATTAGGTAGGTACTTAAAAAGCGTTCAAGTTATACCAATAAACGATTAATGAATGCAGAAATCCCGCGCACCGTATAAGGGCAGATCCTAATGAGTTTCAAGTAAATGCGTAGGCGCTAATTTTGGACTGTGGGAAGGATTTTATTTTATCGGATTTCAAAAATGTAAATCGAAATATGTATCTAATTAAATCGGATGTGGTTGTCGCAAATACTAAACTCTGATGTACAAATGAAAGTTTGTCTGTCACCTACATAACTAAACTAATATTATAAAGCTAAAGAGTTCGTATTTTGAGCGCGCTAATCTCCGGATCTACTGGTCGAATTCTGGAAATTCTTTTGCAAACAGTAAACTACGTTCTGCCTGAATGCTAAGTATAGTTTATCCGTAAGAAAAATAGCGAAATCGCGGGGAAAAGCTTCGTTAACTATTTATAATAATATAGGTATGTGGTATTTTTCAATAGAGCTAATAAAACAGAAAAGTATTGATAACTCTTTCTGCTTACTTATGCATAGAAAAATTGCACAAAATAACAGTATCAAAATTAATATATTCCGATCGTTCTTTTTAATCACTCTCTAACAGAGACGCTTTAGTTGATATCTGTATCCGCATTTAATACCGAAGTAACAATACCTCTGTAATTTGTAATTAGCGGTGGAAATACGTCAATTATTAGACGTTAGCGGAATGCTGATTGTAACCTAGATGCTACAACTGTGTTTAAGACGACACGCTATACGCCACACGACATGTTTGCGAAAATGTAATGACTTTTCTTCTTTCTGTATCTACGGTACCTGCTTTCTTATGCCTAATACGCGGTCACTTGGTAACGGCGTCAGCGCTCTTCTGTTCATCAAAACATGCATTGGCACTTGGAACACTGATAATTGGAGCATTGTCTTGTTAGTGGCATCACACTCGCATTGGATTTTGGCCTAGGTTATGAGCGCCAGACATTTTCATTGACCGTCTGTGTCCATCTCATGCGCTGTCACACTTCTACCGGGAGCGGGGACCCTATCAGGCTCTGCCAGTGGGCCTCGGAGTCCCAAGCTTTCCGGCGGCCGGCGTCCGCCCCGCCGGCGAACAGGTGATGGCGTCGGGGAGAACGCTAGGTTCTCAACTAGGCCAAAATCCGATCCGAGTGCGATGCCCGTGTACCCGTGTAGGTACCTACCCGTTTTATCAGATTTTGGTTGCTTATTTGTATACTTTCCTAATGCCACTGTCATTCAATTTTGGATAAAAAATGTCCTTGAGGATTTCTCATTCTAGTTATTGGACTAATAGCAATCTATGCCGATTGACGAATCAGTGCACAACCAAAACTACTGGAATCAAAAAAGTGAAATATTTCGCACAATGCACACGGTTTGTTAGGCGAGCCCTAAGAAAAGATATTTGAAACTAATTTAATTAATTCAACCCCTAATAGTTGCCCGTACATAAATGAAGTATCTATAAGTAAGTACCTATTATTTGGCACATACTTGCTACCATATCCAAAAACCATTTATAACATCAAAGGCCAGAATTCTCCGAAAAATATGGTTCTGAACCCGTGGGTGTAGGCAGAGCATCAAGTGCATTGACTTAGTATTTTAAAACCTACAACTAACGAATCGCCCCGGCGTCGCACGGGTGCAATATTCTGACAAAATCGGGATTTTTTTTCAAAAAAATATCCATGAACCCCTCTTTCGGAAATTACGACACATAACATAACATCACGCCTATAATCCCCGAAGGGTTAGGCAGAGGTGTATCCATTAGAACACCCACATTTCGCCAGTTATGTTTAAGTCCCATGTAATAGGAGGCGAGAAATTATGAACACAACCAAAAAAAGAATCATCCAAATCGGTCAAGCCGTTCTCAAGTTTTGCGCTTAGCAACACATTTAGCCATTTATTTTTATGTAGATTGATAGAATATTAGTCTGATCCTCGGCTACTTGCCAGCTAAAGGACATCAGAGACTTAACTGTATCATACACAGGGCTGCCAAACCAGTTGCAGCCGGAACTTGATAATGACAGCCCTAACCGGACGTGCGCCGGCGCAACTCAAGCTGTCTTATGCTAAACATTTACCGTTGAGGATCATAGTTAATTAGTGTAGGTGCGATTGATTACCTTGACCTTGAGAAAAGCGATGTACCTATAGCTTTTTAAGCTTCTGTTTGTAATGTTAAATAACAGCTTTTTACAAAATGCATATTTATACGGTAGATATTTATACCAATAACTATTTTTTAGTCTGGCTGTTTTGCCTTATCTCCTAAACAGCTGAAACAATTTTGTCAGTACCTTCACTGGCAAATAGCTAACGCGTTAAAAGTAATAACTGAGGCTAGTGTTATTTTAGAAAAAAAAATAGGGATCCGCGCAAAAGAAAAACACAGCAAATAACCGTTCCGTTAACATTCAAACGGACGAAGTCTCGGGCGTAAGCTAGCAAGTAATATAACATAACATCACGCCTGTAATCCCCGAAGGGTTAGGCAGAGGTGTACCCATTAGTACACCCACATTTCGCCAGTTATGTTTTTAGTTGTGTTTTTTGTTTTGTTGTGTAAGTAATATTAACACTTGTTTATTATCTCTTCCCTATGAAAATATTTATACAGTATCACGCTTGTAATCTGCGAAGGGTAACGCAGAGGTGCACGCATTAGTACACACACATTTCGCCAGTTAGGTATGTTTAAGATCCATGTAATAGGGGGCGAGCCTATTACCATCAACCGGGCACAAATCCAGACTCCGAGGCTGAGAAATACCTGATGGAAAAACCCAATAACACTTTGCCCGACCTATGAACGCCGCTTTGCGATCACTAGACCAACGAGTAATTATTTGGTGATAGCCAAATTCAGTTCAAACACGGAAGAATCAGCTGCAAACGTGACATCTTTTTTTGGAGATGGATGCGTCATTCTAACACCCGGGAAGGTTATCTACCGCAGCAGTTTAACCGCAAGAGCCACGTGTTAAGCTGATAACTATTAGTCAGCTAGGAGCCATGTGCAAGCGCGGCTACTGTCACGCACGATCCATATTGACAATGACAGACGGCAAGGTGCCACAGAAGCGCAAGCGCCGAGCGTTGCGTTACGTGTCAACGCTAATAAAATGGCCGCTTATTCTAGTATTTGATTCAGTAGGGGATAATTGTCTCTAAAATATTTGTATCGCTGCATCGTTGCCCACTTTAACGCAATTTTGCAAACAAATATCCACGTCGCGCGGGAAGAACAATAGTAATAGCAGCCCACTGCTGGGCAAAGGCCCAGGCAGGCTAAAGCGGGTTAGAGATTTCGATTTACTTATAATAATCATAAGTCCAGCTTGAATCACAATGTTTTCCTTCACCGATGTCAGCGTTGTTCACATTTGAATTATTATAAAAAGTCACATTGGTACTTGCCACGCCCGGTTGCGAACCGGCCCGCCTCTGATGTAGGTGAGTGCGGTTTAACAACAGCCATCACGACATTTTATCCGCACGGGACATTTTTCCCTCAAAACTCACACAGATGTCCTGTAACGAGTACCGGGCAAATTGCACATTTTGTCCCTTACAGAATCCAAGTCTTTATCACTCCACGACTCCACACTCTATCTTGGACATCATTGGCATCAGTGAAGGAAAACATCGTGAGGAAACCTGGACTTACTGTTCCACTCAAACCATGTCAGAGGCCCTTGAGGCGGTTTAGAAACTCTGACACTAGGGTGTGTAGGGTCGTTAGGCCTTACTGCCCACACGATAAGAAGAAGAAGAAGATCACTCCACGCTCAACGAAGAGTAGTCGTGCTTACACCCACGACACTAAAATCAAGCCAGCTATCATCTTTACCCGACTCTGGTGATGCTCAAAATAAGAGTAATGTTTAATAGCCGATATCAAATGCAGTCAGATGTGGAATTCCACTGACTTCCACTATAGGGCGTCGACACGTGTCAAAGCGAATATGTACCTAATGTAAGTAGGTATGCAATTTGTATGTGGGAAAAGGTAGGTAGTCAGTACGAAATAATAAGGCCGTTGTACTGTTTTGAATTAATGTCATGTGCAGTAGGGCCGGCAGTATTATTTTTTGGTTAACATAAAGCATTGTTTTATCCCCGAAAAACATAAATATTGATAATGAAATCGACTGTCCCAAATAATAACCTCAGGAATTAGTCCCGTTAGCAAAACATTTTATTTTTTAAATAAATACATCAGCTTATTGTTACGCACCCACACCTTCGTGCAAGAAAGGCGGGTGCCTCAGCCCTTAACCACTGAGCCACCACGACGATATTTTTTAAGTAAATGCGTATTAAATTATAGGCAATAGACAAATTAATGCTTGGATAAATTGGCTTGGTTTGAAAACTGTCTTTGGTCAAATATTGGACTATACAGGACTACTATATTCCAACATTAGAATGGGATACTGGAACAATGTAAATCATTCTAAATGCGCAAATGGGGTACTGATGAGCAATGCTCATTCCTTCTATCATCCAGAAAGACCAAGAACATAGTCACACATTTACATACACAAATTGTGGTACATTACCTGTGTGATGATGAAAATCACAACAAAACATCCTCAGGAAACCTGGACTTACTGTTCCGCTCAAGCCATGTCAGAGGCCCTTGAGGCTGCTTAGAAACTATGACACTAGGGAGTGTGGGATCACGATAAAGAAAGACAGTAAAAGAAACCTAAAAAAATAATTACTAGGTACCGAGGTTATTTTTATTCAGTAAGAGTAGAGGTTTTCATTTTATTCTTCAAATATTTGGTAGCCCTTAGTCTGGACTGTGGACACGTCTTGGTATTTACTTCCTAATACGGGCACAGGAAGCGCGCTTTGGCAGCCGGATGCTACGACCGGCAGTCGAAACTTTACGCACACAGCAAGCGTTTTATTTACAAGTACATTACGACACAGCATAAAGATTTCATTGGCTTTCGTCAAATACAAACACAATTAAATACCTAAGTACTTACTTATTTAATTAAGTTCAATTTTATTTCTCAGCTATTTTTAATGCATGCGTAGGTACCCATTGCTACTTTCGAAGTCATACGTATGGGGCGAAGTACAGTTAGCAACAAAAGTCGATAAACATTTATGATTTTTAAATCCTCATTATAAAATACAATATTAGAAGTAAAACGCAATGATAATAAAAATGAGATATAATAAACCCTTAGCTATTGCCTGAAATTCTGAAACCCAGTACATTATGTGTTTAGTGTCTGTTTATATGATATAAAAAAGTAACAGTGTTAATTAACTTTTGTTGATGACTGTCCCACTGTTCCTAAGTTGTTCCTTAGACCACCTGAACAATCCATTAACACTTTTTGCCCGACCTGGGAATCGAACCCACGCGTAACAGTCGCCCTTGCTACCACGAGACCTACGGGACAAATGCATGAGTTTGTATAGGTATGGCTCATAGAGCCAGATCCTTTACAGTATAGATACTTAGATACACTGTGCTACCGTCATCTGTATTTATAATTGACTTCCTCTGCCGTCAGAAGGGACATTGTTCAATAAACGGGGGCCAAAGGTTCAGTTATAGCCGTTAAAAGGTCATAAAATGTTAGTAAAACTGTCTCGAACCATAAACTTTGTTTATAATAAAATTCGTCTGGGACTTAGTGATGAGTATTTAATTTTAACGTCCTTAATAGAAAGAGAAGAAATGACTTATCTCAATGTCTGCGTCTCTGTCTTGTCTCAATTATTTGAATAAAAATGTCTAGAATTTTAACTTTACCTGCTAAGTGATACGTAAATCGGCAGCGTCGCCATTTTGTTAAGTTACCTGAAATTAAATATAAGGTGTCATTAAACGAATAATATTGAAAAAACCGGCCAAGTGCGAGTCGGAATTGCACACGAAGGTTTCCGTACCAAAAAATCTATAAAAACAAGCAAAAAAAAAAAAACATGTTTGTTGTATGAAAGCCAACTCCCTTAAATATACATACATACATTCATAACATCACACCAGTAATCCCCGAAGGTTTAGGCAGAGGTGTACACATTAGTACACCCACATTTCGCCAGTTATGTTTTTAGTCCCATGTAATAGGGGGCGAGCTTATTGCCATCAACCGGGCACAAATCCAGACTCCGAGGCTGCTACTGAGAAATTCCTGATGGAAAAACCCAATAACACTTTGCCCGACCTGGGAATTGAACCCAATACCTCATGCACAGCAGTCGCGCTTGCGACCACTAGACCAACGAGGCAGTCCCTTAAATATATTATATTTGATTCTGTTTTTAGTATACGTTGTTAAAGCGGCAACAGAATGACATCATCATTTTTGTCATTTTTTAGTGCTTCATGAGAAGACAACTAAAACCTCCAACAGTTTAGCCATTTCTGTTGGTATATCGTAATCTGTTAAGGCTCCGGAACAGCTATAGTACCACAAATTACCAAGACCATTTAAAACAATGTTAAGGTACTAACATCTTCAATGTTTTTGTTTTTATTATTGAAAAATAGCCCAGTTTTTTTTTTATTATTGAAAATATTACTATTCCCAACTTAGAAATCGAACCCAGGACCGACATTTAAAGGCTCGGCACTTGCAGTTGCGCGTGCGGCCCCTAGATCATGTCAATCACTTTTAAAGCTACAAAAGACAAAAGACTTTTCGAACATGAGTTTTTATTTTTTTCATCGTCCCTTTTACAATTTGGACTACCGGATGCGGTATCTATGGCAAGCATAGACAATAGAGCGATTCGATAAGCACCTTCTATGTTCCGACTCAGATAACACAATAGGTTGTTTTTGATGTCTTTGTTTTTCGTTCAGGCTTCAGAGATTTTTGATACCTTCTTTTTAAGCTATTTCTATTGTTATTATAATATCATCTTCTTTAACAATAAAATAAAGTCGGGTTAGTTACGCCATTTAAAACTCAAGAACGGCTGGACCGATATTTATGATCTTTGATGTTTTGGATTTGTCTCCGCCCTGAATGGCAGAATAACTATAAAATAAAAAGAATTTTTTTTATTAACTCTGCTACGGTACGAAGTTCGCCGGACCAGCTATAGTAATTAATTGTTTAATATAAAGTCACGCCTGTTATCCCCGAAGGGTTAGGCAGAGGTGTACGTGTGCCCATTAGTACACGTACCTACATTTCGCCAGTTGTGTTTAAGTCCCATGTAACATGGGGCGAGCCTATTGCCATCAACCGGGCACAAATCCAGACTCCAAGGCTGATACTGAGAAATTCCTGATGGAAAAACTCAATAACACTTTGCCCGACCTGGGAATCGAACCCAAGACCTCGTGCTCAGCAGTCGCGCTTTGCGACCACTAAACCAACGAGGCAGTCAGTAATTAATTGTTTGTAGAGATAAATTCCAATAATGACGCATTTTTTCCATATAATCCGTGTCTATTTAGTGAAAGAAAGAAAAAGAAAAAATGTTTATTGGCACAAACCATTTGCAAAAAAAAATAATAACAAAAAACGATCACAACCGCGACTGCTGAGCGTGGCCAGTGCTCCTGGGATAGCAAACTATTAAATTACCATTGCATCACGCCTGTTTTTAAAGGGTAAGACAGAGATGGCATAATTTTTTACCGTCAAGTAATAGGTAAAATGTTACAATTACCCTAGTAGGTACCCACACCCTTAGTTTGCCAGTTATGTTTGAATCCCATATAGGTAATAGGCACGCATGACCATCAACATTATTTCCAGTCTCCGAGCTGTCACTAGAAATTCCTCATGGAAAAATCCAATTTGATTTATTAGGTTCTTCATCACGAATGAATAGACATTAATATGTAACACACAAAATAATAATATGATTCTAACTTACTTCTTTTACTCTATAACGTTCCCAAGAACCACACACTAAAACACACTCACACTTCACCAAAAAAAAAGATTAAATAAAAGTACCTATCACATTATAAATACGATAATACATTTTTTTCGTGTAATTATGTCTTTTGCTAAAAAGCTAAATAAATTAAAAAAAGAATACGTCACACGCGCGCGTCATAAAGGTCGCGCCTCTACTCTATGGACAAAAAGCGCGGCAGTTTATTTAAGTTCTTTGCATGGGGTTGCGGTCGCTATAATTTAGGGCAACAAGTGGATAGAATTATCGGATCCGCGCATGCGTGGTGGTCTCGGCGCGTAAGTACGCAAATAAGCGGGTGTATCGTGAACTAGAAATAGCGATATCGCGTGGGGGATGCGAATTGTATGGCAATGCGACCGCATAATTGCATGGTTTCGTTTGTAGTGTAGAGAAGGTATGAATGAAAGCCCAAGGTTACGCTTTTTAAGTATTTTTTTTTTTACTAACTAGCTTCTGCACGCGATTTCGTCTGTGTAGACTTCAAAATTCAGTCAGTCTTAAATTATCGTACGGGAACACAATAACGGGAAAATATATCTTATGTGTTAAGCTAGGTTCAAACAACTACATAATTCCGTTATAATAATAATTTATAATTAATTCTGTGTTGACCCACTGCAGAGTATATCTTATTACATATTCGTTGTATTGTATGTTTAACGTAGAAATTTTGTGAAATAAATCAGATAATTATTCGAAATTATATGAAGATCTAAACATACTATAATAATAATCATTAAAAATAAAAAATCATCAATCATTTTTTGACAAAAAAAAACTCGATATTTTATGTATTTACTTATATTATTTTATATTTATATTTTATTAAATGAATTAATTAATTTATCACTAACGTAACATTTTTAAAATGGTAAAATGTTATTTTCTAGCCGGCGGCCAGTAGCCATTTAATAAAAAGGAAAAATAATATCCTACCACTAGTTGTAAGAGCAAGTTATCAGCTATTCAAATATGTTCCTTAACGCAAACAAATAAGGTGCAATTTTTAATAATAGCACTGCATAGGGAAAAAATATAAAAATCGGTTAGGTTATAATGTTAACCAATTAAGCACACAATAATAAACATTTTTTTTTTTATTGAAGACTTTTTATTTGTATAATAATGTACATAATTATATTACAGTTAAAAATGTAACTATGTATTACAATTTATTTAAAAATAATAATAAATGCACACACGGTTTAACTACGAGGTGCCATTGCCATTTTATTGGACTAAGTTTTTAACAGAATTATGTATCTACATAATCATACAACTGCATAGATAACCGGTGTAAAAAGACACAAAGCCGAGAATCATGTGTTTTTCCCGTCAATTCGATAATTGGTACGACTTACTAAGTACCTTAACGTGGATTGCGGTAAACGTTAGCTGGCAGAAGTCGCCACGTTAGGTAAAAGCGGTATGCCCCTCCTCTTTATCATCATCATTTAACATCATAGTACAGGCACTGGATTATAAAATGCACGATCTTAAAAAGGAGAAATAAGATAACGATAAGATAAAGATGGTGAAGGATCGCGGGGGGCGCGTTGGCTGTTAATAGTTGAATTTTTCAAACTGATTCCGGCCGGGCCGTTGCCGCTTCAGACCACAGATGACGACTATAGATACGGCTTGGCGATGGGTCTTTTTACACCTTATATAACAGGAATTACTATAGCGGCTTTACTAACCTTCACGATATAAATATATTGTTACAAATCGCATTAAAAAAAGCATTCTTTAAAAAAATATTTTAGCTAAACCAATAACAACAACAAAAAAAACTTCATAATGAAACTTGCTGTTTATTATAACGAATGATAACAGTTTAAGAAAAACCTCAATTTTCCAAAAGAAAAGAATACTGTAAGTAAGTATTCTGTTTTGGAAAATGGATGTTCTGTATTAAATTAGAATCCTTTTATCAGATCGAGCACCAATCTAAGCCTAGCGACACATCAACGGGAAATACGCGACCGAATTTCGGCGTAGTTGCACAAATCTGCAATGTTTTAATTACCAGCTACATAATTAATTATTTCTGTATTATTCTGTAAACAAATATTACAAATATTTCAACCTCGTTTACATGGGTAGAGTTTCTCGATCATGGAGAGGTCAGAAGGCCGTGCGAGACTTGTAGACGAAGCAGAATTACCAGCCGATCTACCGCTTTCACTCGCCTCTCAACCGTCGAGAAATTCTCCCCGTGTAAGGTACTAAGGGCAAGACTCCACCAAAGCGGAGACTAGAACAGATGTGTTTCACAACCAAACAGCTTGCGTCATTTTGACAGCTCAGCGCTTAGCTTCAGCACAATACAATATGTTATTGGTTAATTACAAGACATCTCCTTTCGTCTCCGCTTTGGTGAAGTCTCGCCCTAAATGGCGAGTTTATTGAGTGCCTACAGGACGCCATCGCATAGCAGTTAGTTAGATAAGGGTCATGACGCAGGCTGGTGTGGTGCTTGAGATAAGTGCTTGACGATGTCCACCCAGTCCCAACCGCGTGGTTTTTCTCCCGCTCTGCCTATCTCCGCTTTGTCCCACGCTCTTCTCTTCTGCGCTTTTGTCAGCTGCTCCTTCTTCTCGACAGGTTTCTTTGTGTCAGTCTGAAATATTTCAAGAGAATTTAAATTATAAATACGAAAGTAATTTTTGTGTCTGGTTACGCTTGCTCATGACTAAACAACTAAGCTAATTTGGCACGGATCTTGGAATAGAGGAACAGAGGCTAATTTTTAATCTGCTACTTTGACAATGACGCGGGCGAAGTCGCCGCCAAAAGTTAATCAAACGTCGCACCTATATTCCACAAGGATGGCAATGTTTTTCTTATCCATATAGCATGGGTGGCTCTCAACTCTAGCCTAAGTCAGATACACTAATAATGTATGTTACTAATAATGTCATAAATAAACAGTTTCTCTCCTCCTCGTACAGTAGTTCTGTTTTCTCATAAGCTCACCTGGTCATCTATGACTATCTTCTCCACTCTCGCCACCACAGCCTCCTCAGTCTGCTCTGCTAATAGTTCTGCTACCCTTTCCTTCAAACACTCAAACAGTGTGTATGTCATTGCACACCCCAGCCATTGCTCAGCTTCGGCGTCTACTATACTCAATATTTTTTCTTTAACAGGTAGTAATCTGTAAACAAGTTTGAATTGGTTAAAATTGTTGCCTCGTGAAAAGAATGGGCAAGAAACTCCATACTTACTCCTTTAAAATAAATGTTTTACAGTATCTTAACTGACTGAAATGGTTTAAGAATGCCTGAGGCTTTAAGTCTGCCTTTGTATTTTTTGTTACAAACAGTTTAATAAATAAATATCTTGAATACTATTAATTAAATACAATTCCATGTAAGATGTTCCTTGCATAAAAACCACTATATTATGTTCAATTATCTTTGAACAGTGTTCACATATTCACAAGTACCATAGTTAACCACTGGTTTTATAAACTGTAAGAAGTGTTAACTGTTTTGTGTATTACTTACAAAGACTGGTTGTAGAATATATCCAAATTAAAGCTTGGCTTGTCTGTTGGGTATGTAGGGCCCCATGATATCTCCAGAATAAATGACTTCTCTCCATCTACATACTGAAATATAAAAAATCTAATTGTGTTAGAAATTAAATATGAACTTAGACTACATAAAGTCAGTCAAGCAAATAACAATGAAACATAAATAAATAATCATTCGCAATTCAAGCATATTTACATAATGATGTTACAAGTAAACATACCTTGTATTGATAAGTTTTAGCATCCACTTGTTTGAAGTTATCATCTCCTTCATAAATTGATTTCAGCACTTCAATCTCTTCAGATTGCTGCTCTGCATCGTCAGACATTATGTGTTAATGTTGATGCTGGAACAAGTTGCCTTTATAAGTATTTCACTTGATTTTCAATTACTTAAGTTGATTTCTTTAGGCATGTAATATGAATTACTGAGGAATTACTTCTCTTTGTATGACCTTGGTCATACAAAGAGAAGTTTGAGTGTTCTGAGCAAATAATGCTGTTATAAAAACCTACAAAACGGTCTACAAGCAGAATAGAGAATAGTTCAACTAAGAAATTACATAATTTTCAATATTATCAAAGATCAATAGCTTACAATAATATTATACACACAATTTGAAACGTTACGAAGCCAAGGTTAGAAGCAAATTTTCACTGGAAATATTTAATACTGTAAATAAATTATTTTTTGACTAAACATAACCTATAAAATATCTTGGTGTAACTTTCTGGCTATTAGTATGTTTAAATTAACTAGGATTTTTCTCTAACCTCATAAATGTCACAAAAGCACGAATAAATTGTAGTAATAATTTACATTTATTCAAATATTGCACACACTTACCTTTTACAGCTGCGAGGTTTCGACCTCAACTCAATAGAATAAATGAAACCCAAACGGAAGCTTGCATAAAAATAATTAATTAAATTACTAACTATAACAAATAATTGAAATATCTAATGGATTTTTAGTTTTCCAGATTTTAACGTTGCTTTTTCTCAGTAATTGCATGCATTTTGCAATTTTTCTCGACAACAAAAATTAAAATGACAGCTGACCGAGTGCTGACGATGATGACAGTGACAATCTGACTAAATCTGACACTAACGCATGCGTTTACCGTTTCCCCAACTTTCTCTACAATTAATTAAGTTCCTATAAAAATTAAAATCAGCGAAGTAAAAACTAAAAAAAATACAAATATTATAGAGAATAAAAATGACTATGATTAAACACTATCCGCATCCACGTTAATGAAAATGGCGTATAGTAAATGGTCATCTTAGCTTTATAATATAGGTTTCATAGTCGTTCTTTTGTTGTTATATTATGTTTGTTAATTTTATTTATTTTGTTTTTTATAAAATTAATAGAAATTGGTTGCCTCATGTAGCTGTGATTTTGTCTGTGTCCTGCCTGTGTGTCTTTGTCTGCCTGTTGTCTGTGACATAATTATGTATGAATGTGAATGACAGTTGGCTGAGTGCTCAGAAAAATACGTTATTTGAAACTTTGAATTGAATTCAATAAAAAGTCGAAAATATTACTGAATTTATCGAAGAAACTATTGATTTGTGAAGATGAACATAAATAAGTGTGGTTGTAAAGAAAACCGTCCGCCGACTGCTGGTCGGTCCGGCTGTGGTTGTAACAATGCGCAAAAAATGCCAATGGATAGTTTCAAAGTGCCAGCTGCTCCCGTCAGCCGACCGCTTTGCGGTAAAGTTAACGAAAACAAGGAACTAACTGTTGGACCTGCAAAGAATGAAGAGAAGAAAAAGTCATGGTCGCTCTCAGACTTCGACTTGGGGCGTCCGCTAGGAAAAGGGAAATTTGGAAATGTTTATCTGGCACGTGAAAAGGAGTCTCACTACGTGGTCGCGCTAAAAGTCCTTTTCAAAAGCCAAATCTTAGATTCTGAAATCGAGCATCAGGTGCGACGTGAAGTGGAGATTCAGTGCAGACTTCGTCACCCGAACATACTGCGAATGTACGGATACTTTCACGACGAAAAACGAATTTATTTGATTTTGGAATATGCAAAACAAGGTTCTCTGTACAAATTGCTGAAAGAACGTGAACGTTTTGATGAGAAAACTGTCGCTATATACATCAGAGACTTGACTAAAGCTTTAGTATATTGCCACACAAAGAAAGTTATACACCGTGATATAAAACCTGAAAACTTACTCATTGGTCACAACTGGGAGCTAAAGATAGCTGATTTTGGTTGGTCTGTGCACTCACCATCATCAAGGAGAATGACATTATGTGGTACACTTGATTATTTATCCCCTGAAATGATTGAGGGTAAGCCTCACAGCTATGCTGTTGATATTTGGAGTCTCGGGGTGCTGTGCTATGAGTTACTTGTAGGTCTACCGCCTTTTGATGCCAAGGACTCTCACCAAACATACAGGAAGATAAGATATGTTATAATTAAGTATCCAGATTTTATATCAGATAAAGCAAAGGATTTGATGGGAAAATTGCTGGTCATCAACCCAGAACAAAGACTGCCGTTGACAAATGTTTTGCAACATCCATGGATCATAGAGAATGCACCAGAAGGAGCACAGCCTCCTGCCTTTACTACTGAACAAAAATAATGACTTTTACATTAAAAAAAAAACAATTATAGAATTTAGTCATGAAATTATTTTTTATTATAGCTCATTTGTGTTAGATAGGCAATTTATGATGATATTTTCGGATGTAACTTACAATACTGGTTCAATAATCATGGTTGATATTATGTTAATTATAAGTAAGCTACCAGGAAATGTTAAAGAAAAAAAGACTAAACATGACTGAACAAATATTTATTCCACAAAGCGACAATCATGTTGTTGAATGTAAATATTTTTTAAATACATAATTAGTTCAAATACTAGTGTTTTTTATTTTTATTTTTGTAATACACATCAATGGCATATTTGTCAAATTTGGGGTCCCTTTTCACAATGACATGCCAATGAATTAATTCTCCAACCAAACAAATAACACTTAACAAGTATCCGATGGCTAACGCAACAAAAGCACCGTACAGTTTTTTCAGATTCATAAGTGCTTTAATTTCATCCTCATTTGTTTCCAATGTCCGTATATGGTACATTGCATCGTTCAGCCATTTTTCTACGAGTCCCACTTCAACCACTCTCCGTATATAGATGTCAGCTAATGGCTTTAGCGGGGAGTTTTTGTGGAACCCTATTGATATTGGTATGTTTACGACACAATCTGACATGATGTGCAAATTTCTTTCTGCTGTATCTTTCTTGGCGGTCACTTCAGTTCTGTTAGATGTGTTCTTGGGATTCATGTTAGCATTCCTCCGTGTCACTGTGATATACTTCAAGAAGTCTGAGTTATCATAGTACGCGTACACGCCTTGTGCAACCTTATCTGCAGCTAGCATAGGATCGTCGATGGTTTGAAACTTCTTTCCGATCCTCTGACTGTATTCGTCAAGAGATTCTTCGAAAAACTTTTTAGATTGAGTCCCCCAGCCACCACAAGTTACCTTGCTGTCGACCAGCTCCCCGAGCGTGTCTATAGTTACCCGTGGTGCTGGATTTGCCAGTATCGCGGTCATACTGGCTCTGTAGGAGACTACGAGAAGGATGCAGTAGAGCCAGTACCACCCCGTCAGGAGTCTAATCGACCAACCTACGGGCAACTTGGGCAGAGACACGACAAGCAGCATTCCGTATGTGTACAAGATGCTGTTCACTATTTCTCCAAACAGATACAAGCCGGGCTTCGCATCTGCAAGCAAGTAATGGTGACTTTAGTTTGATATTCGTCATAATAGGTAGGCACCTGGTTATTTTTAAAGTAGTTTCATACCCGCGAGGCGAGATATGGATTGGATGGGTCAGGATGTGCGAGGCGAGCATAGAAATATTTATTTGTGTAACATTGAACTATATTGCATAAAAAGAGAAGATATTTATTACTTTGCAAAATGGAAACAAACTAAGCGCGAGGGCTAGTAGGCGTCCTTTGGTGTGAAAGGTGCGTGTGATTTCAATTCTCGCCTAGCCTCGCCTCGCCAGTTTGAAACTACCTACCTTAACAGTTAAGATAGGTATTTGGGATCTGCAAACTAAAATAATTATTGCCGTAAGCACAATTTATAACTGGTAACTTATAAGTTACATAAGGATAAAAAAACAAACAAACCATTATCGTCAATAATCAATTTGTTATTTTTTTTAATTTTCTTGTATTCTTGAAGGTTCATGTGACTCTTAGCCAGGCCATAGAAAATGGTTCCAGTTATCAGTAACACAAGAAGCACCGCAATCCACATGTACAACCTAGAAATAGTAACCTAATGAATATTTACTTAAATTATTCTGCCTAATACATAAGTTGTCTTGGAAATAATGTCTGAACTGAAGGAAGGAAACTGCGAAACATGACTGGAGGATATCTACCTACTAACTACATGGTGGCACGGTTGCCACAGAGTACTGTTCTGAACCGAAGAATTCAACTAAAAAGCATGCCGGGCCTGCTGAGTCTCAGACCTTCGTATATATGAGAGGGAGTGGATTAGAAAAATCCTAATAAAAAAAGCCCAATAACACTGCCCGACCTGAGAATCGAACACAGGACAGCACGCTCAGTAGGCGCGCTTTCATTTCAACCACAAGACCAACGGAGCAGTCAAAGCTATGTTTCAGTTTAAGGTATCAGCTCTTACTTGAATGGTAAAATGAGAGTCTTCCAAGAGTTATCAGAAAGCGCTTCAGGAGTCATAAAGGTCCAGCATTGCGACGTGTACGGTATACTCAAGTCCGTCAGTTCCAGGTGGTACGGCGTGTACTGAAGGTTTCCCAAGGCCACATCAGCCCCTCCGTTTACCATCTCTCCTAGGAGGCCGGAGAACGAGCCGTTTGCCTGTTTCTGGCCCCATTTTTGGGCATCAGCGTTAGCAGCTTGATACGGTCTAGGTTTGAAGTTCATTTTTTCGGCTAGTGTATGTAATATCTGAAATTAAAGGCTGGGTTTACTACCTCTGAATATACATTGTTTACCAGAATTAAAAAAAAACCGGCCAAGTGCGAGTCGGACTCGTTTGCGAAGGGTTCCGTACCCTCGTATAGTATTTAACACTAGGTACATACACAAAAGCGTTCCTTGTATTAGGACCGCCTTATTTGTTTTTTATTTTGTTTTTATTGATTGTTGTTTGGCATTAAATTTTCAAGGATCTACGTATTACGGTTCAAAAGATACGGCCCTGTGACAGACGAATGGACAGACATACAGTAGAATCTTAGTAATATAGTCCCGTTTGGTACCCTAAAAATTAAATAGAATTTGTATGACAATTAACTGCTCTGTAATTTAATTGGAACTTATTAGAAGGTGGTGAAATGGGCCCTTAGTTTGTTTTGAGCCGACTAATGAAATGATTTCCTATGATTTTGAACAAAACAAGAAATAAAATTATAAGTAAATACTCACTTCAACTTCAACGCCACCAATTTTATTACTAACATTATTCTTAACTACCACTACTGAGGGCACGTGGTCCAAATACACGACATTCAGTACTTCTCCATTCAAATTCCTTGTCTTATCAACGAACAGTGGTCTTTTGTAGTGAAAATTTTCATCTTTCCATATATCCACTCTTCTTGGTACAAAAATGCTTTTTATAGGGTTGGGGAACGGTACGGTGGACAGTTCGAACCAAGCGTTGTTTCTGGCGAGAGCTGACACTTTCTTGTGGTATTTTATGAAGATTATGTTGACTATTCGACGCCAAATGTAGTGTAATTCACTGCGGAATAGACGAAAGTCGTGCAGCATCACGTATTTAGCTCTTGTGTCAAGAATGCGGTGTCTGTAAAAAAGTAAAATACCTACTTAAAAATATTAGTGACGGCGTATAGCAATAAAGTCGATATTTGTTTTGAAGATGCGGTTGGCGCAGTGATTGTGCGATTGGCTGCTGTGCTGCGTGTCGCGGGTTCGAGTCCCGCACGCAAGAAATATTTGTATGGCCTACTGGTACTAGTTTCGGGTCTAGATTTTGTGTAAGTATGTGATTTTATAAGTTTGCAAAATCACCCGCACGATATAGGGAAAATTCCTAGTAGGTATAGGGAAATGTGTAGGTAGGTATTAAATACATTCAGAGAAGCATTAGAAAGTACGATCAGCAAAAAAAGTCGATTAACAGTCAAAATTAAAATTCTATACAACAATACATCATTAATATTAGGTGCCTATTCCTCACCTGTCTCCAAACCTCAATAGTCGTGAAGCTTGTAAGCCGTTAGCAAGTAGTATGACGTAGACGTTGCATCCTTCCTTCCGCGCTGCCCTCAATGATTCCAGGGTGACGAAATTTGGGGACAACAGGTCATCATAATCTTCTACGACGGTCTTAAAATAAGGAGTTACATGTAAATTACAGGATACTGAAAGCACCTAAGATGTAATAACAATAAAATTTCTATATATTTTAGAGCCCGTGATGCTTTTTGTACCCGCAATGACCCTAGGTGCCACATCTCAAGAGGCATGGGGAGTCAAAGGCTGCTTTAGAAAACATAGGGACAAGCAAACCCAATTGGGTATTTGACACCACCGATCCCTTGTTGACACCTTTTTTATCGGCTGTCAAAACGTAAAATTTACTATTTATTGATTTCATATGAACTAAAAAATCAATTTTACAGTTAATCAAAAATGAATCGGTTTTCGGGGCTAAAATTAAGTTGGAGTTATTGGTTAAAAACTACCCAGTTTAAGACAAGATCCACTAAGTTAAACACCTCGTCGTACTTACCATTACGTAGGGGACGGAAGCAGTTCTTTTAAACAGGGATCCAGCAAACACGTTCAGATAAACTTCATCGCAAATGACCGCTATACAAGTGACCTCGTAATCTTTTGTAAGAATATTGATAATGTCGATTAGGAGATAGTCCAGGTCTTTGCGCTCGTGGAGATCTTTTAGGATGGGAAACGTATTGAGTTTCACGCTAAAATCGTAATAAACAGTTCAGTTGGTATTTTGTACGGTCAGCAACATAAGTCAATTAACACTTCCGGTTTAATATTTTAAAATAAGGAAGATATGCGTAATATTAAAATGTAGACTCTTAACTATAATGACAAACTAAAAATTCTACAATTATTTTGTATGAGTAAGTGGATGCTCCAAAAAAGAGATGGCTAACGCGGCTCAGAAGGTTGCCTAACTTAAACGGGACTGGGCAGGACTTGTCTACCAACATGCGCATGTCTGACAAACTGTGAGCCTAAGTAGCAAGCTGGTGCCCTAAGACAGAGGTACAGGGTCCTTCAAAACTGGACGGATGAAGCACGTAACTGTTGAAGATGGTAGGAGTGGAGGTCCTTGGCCCAGGAATAGACCAGAACAGACTAACAAAAAAAAAGTGAAGTGGTAACCGACTTTCTTTTCTGACCGTACAATAAAAAAAAAACAGTAAGACACTTTTCTTGGTTACTTTTAGGTATTTTCATTTTGCTATTAAATATTGTATAACAAAAATTACTCACGCGCCAATTAGACAGCATAATATAAGTATTTTCAACATTTTTTAAAACAGCGTATGCGTGGCTTTCCCTTAGAAATCCATTAAAGAATGAAACAGCCCCTTCTGTTGAAAAACCCAATTGGATTTTCAAACACTTCGTGCAATCTGATTGACACACTCATTATGTATGTAAAACCTAATTACGGAACCCTATTTTGTTTCCGAATAACTAATTCAGTTAATTTAACTGTTCATGGACAGTAGGTAGGCACTTTGACATACAACCTTGTAGAGTAAATGACCGTGCTAGTACAGTCAACAGCAAAAGTTAGTTAACACATCAGATTTTTTTTAATTCAAATTTTTGGGCAAAATGTTCAAGGAAATATGGGATGGATATACAATAGGATACGAATAGAATGTGTTATCTATTATTACCTGAAATGCCAAAACACAAATTTACATTTTTACACAAATCTTAATATATAAAAATTACGCGTCACATTGTTTGTCCGGGATGAACTCCGAAACTTCTCAACCATTTTTGAAATATGGTTTACTGTGTGTAAGTTTGTCAAACTTAAAAGATAAGATAGTTTTTATCTATATTATTGACCTCAATATCTTTACTTACTTCAAGCCACAGCAACGCGTGGCCGCGTCAGCTAGTTATCTATATAAAAACATGATTTCAAATTATAATCATATGAAAGTAACCGTGTTTCGGGTCTGTTAATGTTTAGGTGTGTATATAAGTTTATGTATCGATACTGGAAATATAAAATAACTATTATTATTTCATATTTCCAGTATCGATATGTTTGTAAACGCAGCCACAATACGGGAAAAATACCTAGTCTTTCTTTCTTTGTATTGTGGGCAATAAGGTCTTACGACCACACACCCTGTGTGGGGTCGTAAGACCTAAAGGACCCTAAAAGAGTGACAGAGTTTCTACACCGCCTCAAAAGCCTCAATACCTAGTGTGATGGCGGAATAAAATAAAAATATTTATTATCTTCCCACTCTGACTGATTGTACAAAGGCGGCCTTGGGCATTTTCTACAATAATTATCTTCTTTTATGGCATCGCCGCAGCCTATAAATCAATCAACCGCATTTAAATCGTTTGATTTGTTGAGAAGTAATGCTGCCATAAAGATAAAGATTTTGTGTGTCTGTAAGTCAGACACACAAAATCTTTATCTTTGTAATAGGAAACAAACAAATCAAACTAACCATTATATAAATATAAAATTATTTATTGTACATAAAACCCTGTATAAAAAAAAATTCTCCACCATTAACAAAACGTTCTTAACGTTTTATATAAATCTTATTACTAAGTATAAAATTATTTCTAAATTGTTCTGATTATTTTAATTTATATGTATAATACGCGCCACGAAAGATGAGACTTGACACACTACACAATCTTTTAAATATATTGTTAAGAATTTTAATCTAAATGTCATTGAAATATCCTTGAATAGATACACAAACTATGGATAACTATTTCGTACATCCATACCTGCGCAAGCTCCCCATTACTGACGCTTGTTAAGTCTCATCTTTCGTGGCGCGTATTATACGTAGCACACATGGCCCTTGCATAGCAACGGAATGTCAGAAATTTATCAGGCTCTTTCACATAGATAGCCATTGAGAGCAAGGTACGTCACTGCCGTAAATATACCTATTTAATAAAAACATGGCGTTTGTGTCAATTGGTTAGTTGACACCATTATCCAATAATTCCAAGACATAACTTCTATAAAGAAACAATTTATTTTAACACTGAAAACCTGATTAATTTTCAATGTACTGTAAAATTAGATTTTTTGTGGCTTTGAAATCAATAAATAGTAAGTCAATTGAGTTGCCTAATGAGTGACGTCACAGTTCGATATTGCCATACAAAATCTATGAAAGAATCGCGTTTTGACAGGTCATAAAAAGTACGTCGATTGATGGCGGTGTCAACTAGCTTAAGATGAAAAATCGTAATTATTATATCTATGCTAATATTGTTTAAAGGAAAGATTTAATTGATTGTTTGTTTGCACTGAGTAGGCTCAAAAACTACTGAACCGATTTGAAAAATTCTTTCACTGTTGGGAAGCTACACTATCCCAAGGTGACATAGACTATATTTTATTATAAAAATTAAGGATCCGTAAGAAACACCACGCGAACGAAGTCGAGGGGAAAGTGATAGTAATTATCTAAATACATAGTCGTTACGGCCGCGTCCTATTTTTTTAATACCATACAATCTGATCCCTATTCGCAAATTGCAAAAAACATAAGAAAATTTGAATTTCTCGGGCTACCCTTTGATAAAAGACAGAACGAAATTATCAAAGTACTGTTAATAATAGAAATTGTGACGTAATTATTATGCACAGTTGATTCCCGGCTCTGTTGCTTGTTCTTTAAGGTAGGTTACAGCTTGGAGGGTGCGTACGACGGCCAGTACACGATATCACGCCACCACTCGGGCCGGGACATTGACCCCGGGTACGTCATCACGCCGGACTGGATGTGTTTGTAGGCCTGGAATAATTAATTAGATTAAATATACACATAATTATAATGATAACAAGCTATTTATTATTATCCCATTGCAAAGGCCTCTTCTCATACAGAGAAGGTGTGAGCATTGATCACCACGCTTGCTCAAGGCCGTTTGGAGATTTCAGAGTTATATTTATTATCATTCCAGGTTTCCTAACGATGTTTTCCTTCACCGATGCCAGTGATGCCCAAAATAAACTTAGAAAGTACATATGAATCGAAAGTAACTTTGGCACTTGGGTATCGAACCCGCAACCTCATGCATCATGTATGTAGTTTAAAAAAAAATGTGCATAACAAATTCAATTTCAATAATACTAGCCATTCTGAAATCAGCCTTATTTACACTACAGTAAAGTTGAGATTAGTTATACATAGATTTATAAACTTGACTTACTTCACCATCGGCCATGCCGAGAACAGACTTGAGGCAGAAGTCAGGTGGTGCCAGCGAGTCTGCCAGCGACACCGCGTCCGGAGACACCAGCGCGCACACGTACAGGATGCCGTCGCGCAGGTGCGAGCCTTGCGACCCGGACAGGTAGCCGCCCTGGACGTCAATAATTTGGTGTTAGAAAGACGGAATAAAGTCTTCGTTTGCATTACGTAAGGGCTCTCTCAAAGATAAAGCATTTATTTCAATTAGACCATTTACAGGCACTTTTGAATTGTCAAGGAGTCGGTCAGCTAGTCCGAAAGTTGAAGCTAGTTGCTCGTTCCACAATGGAGGCAGGCCTCTATGGAGAAGAACGAGCAAGAAACTCCAGAGACACTCTTTTCAAAGTCTTAATAAGAGTAAGCCATGACAGTTAAAAGACCAGTCGTGTTCGTTCACGAACATGACGCGTCGATCAGCACCACTTAGGTCAACAATCTTAAAGGGAACCAAATGATGCAAGGTTTCGGTTCCCGTGGGAATCTCCAGATGGGTACAGCCAGAAGGCGCAATTTTGTACTTACAATGTAAAGTGTAGCCATATGTTTCTCTAACAGGAAGGCACCGTACAGCGACACGAGTTTGAGCAGCACGGCTCGACACGAGACGTCTTCGTACTCCAACGCTGACTTGTAGAAGTGATTCAGTACGTAGTTCTGTAAAGGTACACACAAAATGTGTAAAAAAATAGAATAATTTTAATTGATAAACTTTATGCAACAAAAATTACAATGGCGGACTTAATGCCATAGGAATTCTCTACCAGTCAACCAAGGAAGGAACATTATAGTATATTTTGTATTTACATTTACATTTTATATTTATTATGGGTCAAATGTATATAAATACGTACCATGCCTGAAATAAAAAAAAATATTTATTTATTTTTCTCACATGGCAAGCAATACTAATGTCAACGATAATGTCAATGTCAAAAATGAAAACGAAAAAAAAATACACTGTATACATAAAAAAAAACAAAAGAAAAAAGTTTACTTGATATAGTTTGACTCAATGTAGATCTTGTAGGGTTAGAACAAAAATAAAAGAAAGTTAACTTTTAAAATGTTACTGTCAATGTCAAATTTTTACCATAGACATGCTTGTCATCATACATAGACAATAAAACATACCTCTCCATAGACAACGGACAGTGTGACCGCGTTGAAAGTCTGCGAGTCGTTCTTCGCTGAGAAGTTGTCTTTGCCCTCATTCTTTAGTTTTGCCACCTTCTCCGCCGTCGTCTTCAGCATGTATGCCGTCAGCCATTTGTATGTGAGGATCAAATCTGGTGGAAAATACGACAAGTTTTTTATAATGTTTATGCCATAGTTGCCCAACTAGTGGGGGGGCGTGGGGAGCGTAGAGACATACATGGGGGCGTGACTTATACCACAATTAAACTCTATATTTGGAAAATTATGTAAAAAAAAGTCATAACATAACATCACGCTTGTAATCCCCGAAGGGTTAGGCAGCGGTGTACCTATTAGTACACCCACATTTCGCCAGTTATGTTTTTAGTCTCATGCAATAGGGCGCGAGCCTATTGCCATCAACCGAGCATAAATCCAGACTCCGAGGCTGCTACTGAGAAATTTCTGATGGAAAAACCCAATAACACTTTGCCTGACCTGGGAATCGAACTCCAGACCTCATGCTCAGGCTCAGCAGTCGCGCGACCACTAGTAACCAATGAGGCAGTGAAGTCTTGAAATACAATTTTTGTTTAAATAACCTTTTGAGACGAGATAATAGTTTTATATGAATGCTACTATCTGACCCGGTCACATATTGCTGTGGTTCAAATTGGCAATAAAAACATATTTAGGTCAACAGTACCATCTAGATAAAACTTCTATCTTTTAAGTTTGACCTAATTACACACAGTAAGCAATAAAACATTGTTACTTAGTTCCGGAGTTTATCCCGGACAAACATAGTGACTTCAGATTTTTACAAAAAAGATTGGAAATTTTATATTTAGAGCGATAAAATGCTATATTACTTACTTCTAGGCTCAACAAACTCGGCCACACTGTTCCACGGACACTTAAGCTTAAGCAACTGGTCCACGTTTTCCAAGAACTGTAAGGATCCGAGGGGTGAGTCGTTGGGGGTGATGGTAGACCTCCTCGCCCACACGTTGAGAAGCCAGTTGCTGGTCTGCTGCAGCAGGAGGCTATTCTCGCCTTCGTAAGTGCAGTTTGCATCATTGTCGTTGCGAATGTCGCCTATTGCTGCCGCTGTAAACGTTGGTAATAAAAATAAAGTTTTTGCAATATAGTCCGTCTTGTTTGAGCTCTTAAAGTCAAAGTCGAATCATTTATTTCAAATAGGCCATTATGAGGCTCTTTTGAACGACATATACAAAAAGAAAAAAGGAATTGAATCTAGTTGCCCCTTCCAAAAGGTAGTTTTGTATGGAAAAGAATGTGAAAGAAACTCCATTCGTACCTACTCTTTTAAAATCATTGTTTACAATATTTGCATACAGAATTTTAAACGACATGACACGTGAAAACAATGCGTGTACCTTATATAAAAACTACTACATACATACATACATAAACTCACGCCTTGTTTCCCTAGGGGTAGGCAGAAACTACAGAACGCCACCTGCTACGATCCTTACATACTTCTTTCACCTCATCTACGTTCATACATCTCGTCATACAAGCACGCCGGTTACGAGTACTCCGCACCTGACCTTTCTGAAGAACCTCACCAATAAGGTCAGTGTAGGTCTTCCTAGGGCGACCTCTCCCTCGTTGCCATTCACCTCTGCCATAAATACCTTTTGTTAATCGTCTTTCATCCTCCAACTACCTACTTGATCATAATAATACCTGCAGACCTTTTAAAGCACTGGTAAAAAGTAAGTTCACATCGAAATGCGACGCGACGTCGAACGACAATGTTCTTAGATGGTAATGATGACAACAGCTGGCAAAAAATCAGTTTACAAAATAAAGTTATGCGTATGAGCTAAAACTGGTAGGTAGGTATTAAAAAATAAATAAAGTCATAATTAAATTCAGACGCACAAGCCAATTTTTGTAAAACAATTGGTTAGGCTTATTTTTGTAAAATAATTGGTAAGTCAAAAGATTAAAATTGAAGATTTTACCTTTAAGGTAGCCGTGTCCACCGCAACACTCCCTGCAGTTCTGTATGCCGTCGCGCGACGTCCAGCCGAACAGTGGCTTCACGGCTGACGACAGAGCGTGGAGCTCTATGCCTCGGGCCGCCGCGTTGTTGTCATCTCCTAATAATGCGTATAAAATTATTACATATTTTTCATTCAAAACATAGTATTTAACCTAAACATAATACTTCCATTCCCTGGAAAATTAAGCAGTCGAGCTTGCGACCACTAGTCCAATCTATTTTTCTTCATCATATAGCCATAAGACGTCCATTGTTGAACATAGGCCCCTACAGTTTTCCAATAGGACCGGTTGGAAGCGACTTGTATCCTCGATCCTGCGGTCATTATTAAATCGTCTGTCTACCATATTACTTGCCGGTGCGTGGTTTCCATTCGAGAACTTTTCTACCCCATCTGCCATCAGTTCTGCGTACTATGTGACCCGAGGGCTTAGACAAAGTAACAACTTCAAAACGATAACGAAGTTAAAAAAGACTAAAATGTATGGGATTGACATAAGCCGCGTTAAGTCACGTGGTCAATCGACACCGTTATCGCAATTTGGTAGACAATGTTATAATTCATAACGAAACCATAAAGTAACGAATCGTTGTCGTGTTTATCCCATACAAATGCGTAGACAAGCAGCGCTTTCAGTGTTCGCCTTCGCCTCGATCGTGATTGCGACCATAGTGTTACATTGGCTATGAAATGTTTGTCGTTATCTCAGAGACGATGACGAATTTAGATATCGTTTCGCTACGAAGCGATGTTACTTTGTCTAAGCCCCCTGACCACTGTTACTTCAACTTGCTAATTCGCTAGGCTATGTAGGCAACTTTGATTTGTTTACGAATCTATCTATATTCATGAAAATGAATGGCTAAAAAATTAGTGTAAACTCGAGAACGGATAGACTGATTTAGCTGATTCTTTTTTTGTTGTGTTTGTAATTTCTCAGCCAAGGTTTACATGATTATGACTTTAATGAAGATTTTTTTTTAAGTCGGTTTATACCCGGATTTTCTTTTGTGATAATTTTATCTATGACTTTATTATTTTTCTATTAAAATTTATTATTTATTTATTTATTTATCCTCTGTTAACATTACAGGTTATTAAGACCCAATGCGATAACAGGGTATTTTAAAACATTACATATCTACTTATATCTAGAGAAACCAAACACCACAATTATAACTAGCGATGGCTTTGCACGGCCGCAATAAAGATTCATAACAACCACATTCAACCTCCCTCATGAATCACTCTATAAACTTATCAAAACCGCATGAAAATCTGTTGCGTAGTTTCAAAGAAGCGTACAGACGGTGGGAAGCATCTTTTTAATACTATGTTGAGATATGCCAAGATCTTTTTGATTGTTTTAGGAAATATTCCCATTGTTCTTATGACCTCGTCATAGTTATCGTTTTAATACAATAAAGCAATTAATTATTTTTTATTTTGTTACAAAAATATTCATAATTAAATGCAGATATTAAAAACCACAAAAATTAAAATACTGAGTCAGCGTTTCGACTGACAATGGTTTTAAGTTTTGAATATAAAATGATATCACCAAGTCTTTAACGTATATATAACATCACGCCTGTAATCTCCGAAGGGTAAGGCAGAGGTGCACCCACATTTCGCGGACTTGTGCCCGGCTCGCCCCCTATTACATGAGACTTAAACATAACTGGCGAAATGTGGGTGCCTTAAGCGTTTATTTTGTTTAAATATTTTACAGAATTAATTGTCTTTGAGACTGTTGGCTTTATAGCAATTAGTGGCGCATTTTTTCTTTTGTATTTATTTGATTTTTGTTCTTTAGATTTAATACAAACTTGTTTCTACTTTGTTGTTATGTACAATTTTTATTTTCTCTTTTTATGTTATGTGCGTCATTTTCACGAGAATAAACAGTTTTTCTTTCTTTTTTACTTACCCATAAAGTTGCTGATAGTCATATTGATGTGGGTGCAGCCGAGCCAAACGGAGAATATCTTCATGGCGTATGTGGCTGCCAGGTAAGGCAACAGCCGGATTTGCTGCGAAATAATCGTAGGTTTATATTTTTATACTCTTCAATCTTTCGTAAGAAATATTCTACAATCTATACCAGAACTTCCCAACCTATGGGGCACGCCTCCCTCGGGGGGCGTAGGGAGATGGAAAGGGGCACGAGTGCGTTTGTTGTTTCGAAAGTATGTATGTATTAACAATTCTACAGCTCTTTTTTAATTATTATAATATTACAAAGTATAGTCAAAGTCAAAATATTTATTTCAATTAGACCATTAAAAGGCACATTTGAACGTCATTTCCGAGAGAAAGAAAAAATATAATATTGAATCTAGTTGCCCAATCCAAAAGGTAGTTTCGTATGGAGAAGAACCAGCAAGAAACTCCATACTTATATTATAAGACTTAGAATACTACTAAACTTTATATGCTAAAGCTGCAATAAAATTAAATAACGTCATAGTACTCATAGTATCTCTTGTGATGGATGTGTTTTGAGACAATGTAGGTATAGATCAGGGTTTTAGAAACCGATTAAAAAAAAAAACAAATGTATGAATTCTCACCTGCTGCTGATACTCCAAGACCGCTGTCTCCTCGTCAGAATTCTCTGGCCCGAACTGCTTCCTTACAGCAGAGTACCTGATGGCTATGACGACAGCCTTCAGCAAATAGAACGTGGATATAGCAGTAATGTGCACGCGGCCACCTGGATGGTACAACAAACCTTTATTACTTATAGCCATAGTATTATTTGATATTACAAACAGACAATTTAAATTTATTTATTTTATATGATACAGATTACTAGCACTTTCCTCACGACTTCGTTTGCGTGATTTTTTTTTGTTAGCCTATTCTGTCCCACTCCTGGGCAAAGGCCTCTTTCCACTCCTTCCACCCTTCCCGTTTCAGTGCCTCATCTCTCCAGTTTTGGAGAAATCCATTCAGTTCGTCCCGTCATTCCGATCCCTATTTTTTTAATAATAAAATATGTAAAGCCTTTAGTAATAACGTAGCTTATAATTTGCGAAACAAATTTCAAAATCGGTTCAGCAGATTCAGAGATTACCCCCTACAACCTCACATATTTTACCTCTTTGTAATATTATTAGTATTAGCACAGATAATATAATACTACGGTAATAGTGTGATAAATATGATAAATTCTTAGCTTGTTTGTGTTTTTTAATTTTTTTTAGAATGTAGATAAAATTATCATGATTACTAACATAGGATAAGATTTTTTACAAATAAATGAGTCATGTTTACTTGAAAAAATACACTTGAATTGAATTATCACCTGATAAAATCCCCAGAGCAGCTCCGAACCTCTTATTGGGGTCTCTAAAAGGTGTTCGATAGTCTCCGTTGTCATCCACACCTCCTAACTTGTCGAGCGCCGCCTCTTTAGGTAGATGGTAATTGTTGAACATTACAAAACTGCAAGACAAAAATTTATTTACATAACATACATTATCACGCCTGTAATCCCTGAATGGTTAGGCAGAAGTTTACCCACATTTCGCCATTATATTTCAAATCCCATGTAATAGGGGGCGAGCATATTGCCAACCGCGCACAAATCTAGACTCCGAGGTCCGAGGCTGCTACTGAGTAATTCCTGATGAAAAAACCAAATTACACTTTGCCCGACCTAGGATTCGAACCCAAGACCTCATGCTCAGCAGTCGCGCTTTGCGACCATTAGGCCAATGTGGCAGGTTTTTTATTTATGAAAAAAAAAACTGGACCAAGGTTTAAGTCCCTAAATTAAAATTCATTTCTTCATCTTAATACTAATTTTCGCGCTCACATGTCATGAAACACAAAAACAAGTGACGCAAGTACTTGCAACGTTCACAACGTACCCGTTATCAACACCATTGAGCCCAATCTTCTCACCAAGATCCCCAACAGTGACTCCGGGGTACGGTTTCAAGGTTTTGGGGTCTCTGATGGGCACCACAAATGTATGAAGACCGTGGTTCTTGCCTTTCGATATCAACATGGCGTACACTATCGCGTGTGTCGCGCATTTACCTGAAATTTCATAAGATGGTTAGTGGCTGAGCAATACGCTGTTAATATGCGTGTCGCGGGGTGATTCCCGAAAGAAATAAATAAATTCCTAGAGTGGGTCAATATTTTCTTTTTATATAAAAAAGGATTACACACAATCTTGTACCGCAAGATTCATGGTGTATACTAATACTAAAGTAAACATTTACAGTATTAATCAAGAGTAACAAAGATTTATCGTAAACTAACTGTTCTTTATTGGTCCGGTAAATATACATGATAATCTATCCAAAATTTTGACTTATAAAAAAAGCAGAAATCATCATCCATTCTCATTGTTCTGATTAGGTATATATTTATGGATTATCAATTTATAAATGATTAATTAATAGACAATAATCAAGAAAAACTTACCTAACGAACCGACCCAGCACTTTGCTGCTTCAAAATCAGCACTATGCATAACAAATTGCCTCTTCTCCGGCACATACGTAGCCGTTGTCCTCATGCCTTTAGCATTGGACCCATGAGACACTTCAGTCAACGCAAAACATCCCCCAATCTTCGCCTTCTCCACATCATCGATGATGTGGAAGTGGTGATCCCTCCCGTTGCCTTGGATTACGTTGCTGAACATCCGGAAGGTTAAGGATACCTTCACAGCTAAAGAGCTATCGAACATGAATAGGGCTTCGCTTTCAGCTTGGAATACTTTTGGGTCTTCCCCTATCTGAAATTGTTTTATTTTCTTGAATATTTTCTTACTATGACAACAACCATGAAACCTAACATCACGCCTGTAATCCCTAAAGGGCTAGGCAGAGGTGTACCCATCAGTACACCCACATTTCGCCAGTTATGTATTAATCCCATGTAATAGGGAGCGAGCCTATTGCAACCATGAAGTGTGAGTAAATTGAATTTTATACATATATGTATACGTCTTTAAAAAAGAAAAGCATGGAAATTTAAATATCATTACTGCTCATAAATTGAGAGCGAGAAAAAGGTGTCAGAGTTTTAATTTCTTTTATAAGTCAAATCATTTGCATTATTTACAATTTAATAAGTTGTTAAATTCAGTGTCTTTTCTTTTTTTCTTCATGTGTTCATGTTTTTCATCTATGCAACGGGAGGGATCACCACTTCCACATCATCGATGATGTGGAAGTGGTGATCCCTCCCGTTGCCTTGGATTACGTTGCTGAACATCCGGAAGGTTAAGGATACCTTCACAGCTAAAGAGCTATCGAACATGAATAGGGCTTCGCTTTCAGCTTGGAATACTTTTGGGTCTTCCCCTATCTGAAATTGTTTTATTTTCTTGAATATTTTCTTACTATGACAACAACCATGAAACCTAACATCACGCCTGTAATCCCTAAAGGGCTAGGCAGAGGTGTACCCATCAGTACACCCACATTTCGCCAGTTATGTATTAATCCCATGTAATAGGGAGCGAGCCTATTGCAACCATGAAGTGTGAGTAAATTGAATTTTATACATATATGTATACGTCTTTAAAAAAGAAAAGCATGGAAATTTAAATATCATTACTGCTCATAAATTGAGAGCGAGAAAAAGGTGTCAGAGTTTTAATTTCTTTTATAAGTCAAATCATTTGCATTATTTACAATTTAATAAGTTGTTAAATTCAGTGTCTTTTCTTTTTTTCTTCATGTGTTCATGTTTTTCATCTATGCTAATATAATAAAGCCAAAGAGTATGTTTGTTTATCTGTTTGTAAAAAACTTGTTAATCTCTGGAACTACCAGTAGGATTGAACAAAATGTTTCTATATGATAGCCAGACTCATAAGGAATAGGATAGGCTTTAAAACACAAGGCTACGACCCACGAAAGCGATGAAGTAACCAAAGACTCGCGTCAATCGGGTGAAAAAAATCACGCGGACGAAGTCACGGGCAGACGCTAGTATTAAACAAAGGCACAGGTCAAGACCATTATTAATATGTAAATTACGTTTACCAACTAAGGCATTAATTTCAGTAGCGTTCAATGGATTTTATTAGTTGGCATGTTTCTGATGCATACTGTATAAGTAGTATTTAATTTTTTTACATTAAATGTGATATTTATTCACTATGTAACGTAAAATTCTTCAAAGTTTGAACTTTGAACTTGATCTAAGTAAATACTTATCACAAATGGAGAGACGGACCAAATCCAAATACACTGGAATAGAGTCTGAAGAATAATGATGAGAAATGCTATTTTACCATTTCAAACCGTAAAAACTGTTCATTATAGATGGTGTACATCCTCTTTGTGGTAATGTGTCTCTCGTCATCCAGGACCCGAGTAACTTCTGTATGTTTGAACAGTGGATGACTCTCCATGAAATTCCAGATGTCATGCTAAAAAATAATATAAATTAACAGACAGATTGAGAACCTCTTCCTATGAAAAAACGGTATGTAAAGTACTGTACAGTATGTGTGTTTGCTGTAGAAAACCACATGCGTCACACATTTTCGTTTTCTAGTACCTAGAAACACAACAATTATCATTTTGTGACAACAGTGTTTTCCCACAAAGCCAATCTCTTAAGGATTTTAATACTGAAGTTTGCGTTTCGGGATGGCTACCCTAAAACAGAAACCAATTGGGATAGATAGGTACCTTCTTCTAATTTGCATATTGATGGCAACAATACCTAAACAACTTGTAATTTATTGAAATCAAAAATATATTCACATATAGCGCTGTTAAAAAAATGCAGCTTAGTATCACAAACCAATGCATGTAATAATAATGTATGATAAAATATGCAATCCATTTTATTAATAAACTTACTTTCAATTTTATCGTGTTCAAATTATCGTAAACTAGTTTCATTCGACGCCAGTCAAACGTTGCTTTCTTCCTGTATTTATCTAATGGACCTGCTGGCAAGTCCGGTAAATATTCCTTTAATTGTTCGTCAGTAACGCGCTGTTTTTCCATTTTGTAATATTAACTTATACTTTTCTTTACAAACTTCCTAAAGCACTTCACTTCTTACTATCGCGAACCTTTGATCTGCACTAATTTGGGTACAAAGTCAACTAACTGTAGTTATCTAAGAATTTACGATAACTTATTTAATCTATTATTTTTGGATTTACATAATAAGATATATATGCCTTATCAATTTATTTATGATTTCTGATAACGGAATTCACAAATAAAAATAATCAGCTGCGTGTCATCAATATTTATTAACTTCGAAAGTTTATAGTGATTATCAGACCTCCCACAAACCTATGACCGCCACAAGACCAACTCGACTGATCAACAAAATTACAACAACAAACGTCAATGAACTGACTGACGTTTTTGTTGTGATGTGTTGTGTTGTGAAAGACTAAGAAGTAACATAAAATTATTTAAAAAAAAATGGTTTTAGTCGACTATCAGTTACCAAACTGAGTGTTTGATAAATCAAGAACAAAATAACTAATTTTTAGGTAGATTGCGTCGCGACGATTGAGAGCCTTTGCCATAATGCTGAAAATCCCATACTATTCAATCTTGAAGCAGTATGAAATTTAACTAAAAGAATGCTGAACAACTCAAGTTGAGAAAATATTATTACAATTGCCAGATAAATGTGATTGTGGTTCTTTTGCATCTGAATACTATTTAGACGTCACAACAAGACACATAAAATGTCTTGCTTCATACTGCTGGCAAAATTCGTCTACTCAAGAGCAAAACGAAAAAGGGTTGGTTTTGTCTTTTCAATATTGACAAAATGAAAAGGACTGTCATTATGTTACTTGTTAAAAATCATGTATTTCAGAATATGGTTTAATACATAAATAGTCTGCTCATTGCTAAAGTTAATAGTCGATTAGAGGTTCACACCACTAGCATGCATTCGTGACAGAACGTCAACTATGTTGTCAAACTTGACATTGAAACACACACACAGCATCTGTTCTGTAATTTTGTATGGTACCGTTCAGCGGATGTGTAAGAGTTATTGCATTTTGTATCTGCTTTCTCTTTTTTACCGCTGAGAAACGCATATTACTATTTCATCGTACATAACATCTGGGCAGCATAGGAATTTGGATTGGAACGAAATTAAAAACAAATGTCATGTCACGAACAAAGTGACCGGAAAGTTGGAACAATAACAAAAACAAACTATACATTGTGATATTAATTAAAGCTATTATTTCTTCGGGTTTACTATCACACAATGGACTTGGGTATGTATTAAAAAATAGCAATAGTTTAATTAATTTTGCCCTAAATTGTTACGGAATCTACAAAACGCGAAATTCTTAGAATGCTGATGGTTTAGTAGTTATTTATGGCTAAAATGAGTCCAGAATTCACGTTAAAAAGTGTCCAGAATTGACGTTAAAATGTTTTTTGTACTAATTTCCGGTTATAGTGTAATCTTGAGAACAAAAAAAGATAGTTTTAAAAGTTACTTAAACTTTTTCTAACCTCAACACTGGGTCTGTTTAGGCTCTAAGAAAATATGTAGAATTTTATAAATAATTGGATCCATGTTTGAATTTATGTCATGGGTGGTATATAGATTTTTAACTGTCAATTTGTAATGTAATAAATCTTGCTTTTTTTATATAGATCATAATAATATACACTGGCCTTTAATGGTCACTGAAAACAGACCAAATCACCAGACATAGTATATTTGTGCTGAATCTTTTCACAAACATCATCATAAGAAATTAATGAATGAATAATGGATTTCTTTTGTATAGTTTGATTTGCGCACCAAACCAACCGAATCCCTCATAATTACCAAAAATTTATTAAAAGATTCAGAATAGAAGTTATGAATAAATGATATAAAGTAAAGATGACACTACATATATTTTTTAATGTGTAGTTTATTTAAAAAAGCATTGTAGGTACTTGTATTTTTAAAATTTGTTTAAGTAACCACAGTTATACATACTTTATGAACATATTATTTCAAGTGTCTACCTAATAAGAATTAAAAGATACAGCCTTGTGACAGACAGACTGACAGCAGAGTCTTAGAAATAGGGAACCATTTGACACTCTCTGGGTATTACTAAAAATACTTTCTTATTATTATATTTTAGAGTCCCATCATTGCATTTTTTATAGTCTGTGTATTAAATTGGCTGCATGTGGCCAACTGGGTCATGGTTGTGACCGCATTGCAATGAGCATTTTTAGTACTTTTAGTGGAGGACCAATGTTGAATCATGTTACTGTTTAAAAAAATCAAAAAAATTTAATTTAATTTACATCAATAAAAATCATATTTTTTTTAAATTGACAATTAAGAGATTTTGTCCATATTGGCCCTTGAAATATCCACTGTAAACTTTTAATCAAGTGCTTACTTAGAGATAGGTAAATCTATTTAAAGGTTTATAACTCCGAAGAGTTTGTTTGCTTGTGTTTTACTTGATTTTGCTTATTTCGAGAAATACTAGTTCGGTTCTAATAATTCTTTTACTAATAGGAATATATTTTGTAAAAGAAAAAATAGGAATGTGTAAAAAAAATCTAGGACAAAAACGCAGACATAAAATTTAATACAAGGCATTTTTTTAAAACGATCCCAATGTACCTAATACAGAACAATTCTAATACCCCATTCCATAAACACGATAGTTTATAAAAACCTAGGTTCGTACTCCGAGCACTGAAACACTTAAAAAGCCAATCACATAATGGAAGCGATGCAATATGCACGTAAGCTATTAACTCGGTCGCTCTGATACGAGGCCGTGAAGCTCCGACCATTTTGCAATAAATTCCTCCACTATTAAACCCTCCCAATAATTATGCTAAAAGTTCCGATTTACTGGAACCTGGATACGAACCAGGTTGATAGGAATAAGCTCGTTTTTTGTCATGGGACTTAAACAGAAATGGGCATAAAGAAAAATTTAACGCACGCTAAACATTGTAGTTTCGGGTGCATGCCACAGTATAGGGGTCGTGCGAGTATTAAGTACCTAATATTTAATACTATTTAATACTATTTAATACTATTAAATACTATTAACTACTATTTAATACTATTTAATACTATTTAATACTATTAAATACTATTTAATACTATTAAATATTAGGTACTTAATACTCGCACGAAATAATATTCAAAACTGGTTTTTCATAACAAAATGTGGCATAAAGATGGAACTGTGATCTTCAATATCTTCGTAACAAGAAGGTTCCTAGGTATGGACCCGAACAATAATATTATCGCAATGATGGAAAGAACATGTAAGTATCGGCTTTATAAGTGTTTTTTTTACAACCGTTTAAAAACTTAGAACGTACGAACTGTGGATGTACTACACGAAATGAAGATCTGTTTAGAATCTTTAATAATTTTCTAAATTACTAGATACTTGGTGAAACACACGTTGCCACTTGCCAGTTACATAATTTGCACCAGCAATGAACTCTATTCAAAAGTTTATTTCGTATGTTTCGCAAAAATTATTAATTGCGCTGGATTCGGATATTCGATTCGTGTTGCTGCGGTTCCAGCATAATCGGTCAATCACAGTTATGACAATAATTAAATGGCGGTCGGTTTACGCGGATACACAGACGAGCAAATTTTAACCAGTTTCCAATGTAAAAACGAAACAAAAGGATTGCCAAAATTGTTGGTAAAAAAATTACCAGCCTATTACTGTCCCACTGCAGAGTAAAAGCTTCTTCTCATACAGAGAAGGCATGAGCATTTATCACCATGGCTCAAGGCGGATCGGCGATTTCAGACTTATATTTATTAGTCCACGTTTCCTCACGATGTTTTCGGCACCGATGTCAGTGATGTCCAAGATAAAATTCCACTTCCACCTTTAGTTGACTGATAGAGAATGCCTAAGGCATTAAGTCCGCCTTAGTACTTTTTTTTGTTGCATACTTAAAGTGTTAATAAATAAACATAGAAAGTATATAAATTATTAATTAAAAAAGGTCACATTAGTTGCCCGGTATCATGAGCGCGTGTCTTAAACACTGACCTATCAAGACACTAAAAAAAAAGACGTAAAAAAACCTCCCAACTGCTCGTTACAAGGAGGAGGGTTAAAAAAGCATTTTCACGTTCCACGTGGACGTGAGAAGGAACTTTGCTCCCTCTTGAGGTCTTTGCAATCGTGCTGATGGACCCGTCAACGTTTATGTTTCTCGAACTTAGGTCTCTTGGATTATGTGAATGCAGGATAAGAAAGCTACCAGAAGAAACTTGTAAGGCATAGTCCGACCGCTCACGACTCGTGAGTTTCTTGCCCATATTCTTCTCCATACGAAACTACCTTTTGAATACATGATGTTCAAAAGTGCCTTTTTTTAGACTTTGGCCTGAAAACGCACTTCATTTTTCGTCTAATATTTATAAATTGAAGTATTTTTATTTTGTTTATTATGTTCTTAATTTGTTATTCCTAATAGTCTTAGCATACTGCATGACTTCAACAACTTTTTGAGGTATGGTTGTAAGTTATTGCGATAGATAAAATGTTACTAGACCATTCGCAATTTCCTAGGAAAAAGTAAAACACCGAGTCTTGTATATTTAAAACATTTAATTTCTTCTTATTTAACTTTTCTTTTTATTAAAACGTTGCCACACACTAAGAATGATGTGTCCTATATCCTGATTGCGATTACAAACATTCAAACTCACACACAAACATCCTACTGTCTCTAAAGTCTAAATTATATAACAAAAACGAACTACTTATTCAAAGCCGAAATTTTCTAAAGGGCAAGGCGAGGCAATAAAATAAGTAATCGTTAGTGTCTTATCCTGATTTATAACATCCAAGAACACGCGGCAAAAGTGAGCTCAAAACTTAAAATCTCTGACCAGTTATGAGCCGTCTCATAAAATAAAATATAACGTTTTCTAAACTATCTTTATTTTACTGTACAGACGTGTATCTTGAAACGTTTGAACTGAGATTTTCTCCGAGACCGCAACCATTTTGTTTTTGTTCATATAATTTTATTGTAAAATGTTTTCGTGCTACGCTATACTTTAAATAACTTATTTTCTAACTGCTCGTGTGTTCTGGAAAATATTCTGGTTTGTGGTTGCCGGCCATGAACATCTTTCCTTCTTTTTCTTTTCATCTGCAAAACCTTATTGATGTCGGGCTCTTACCGACGATAAAAACCCCATGGTTCCGTCTACCGCCATTAGGGAACCTGTATATACTTGACGCATCATCTTTCCTGAAAACGTGGATAAAATTTGTAACAGTGTTTACGCAAAGAAAATCTTCACACAACCGTAAACTACGCATTCTTCTCTTCAAACTAAGTAAAATGAGAAAAAGAAACGTTGAAAATCTTCAATATCTCCGTAACCAGAAGGGTCTCAGGTACGGCACAGATTAAAAAAAAACAGCTATGATTAAAAAAATATGTAATGTTCAGCTTCATGAAGTAAGTATCGTGAACACCCGATACGATAATATGATCTTAATTAACTGTCGAAATTCCACAAACGCACAGACTTCAATGAACATAATATAATATCTCATAGCAATAAGAAATATGTTATAAATTCATGTTTTGTAGAACCTACACGCGATACGAGGGCGTTGACCCCGCGATCAGCTGTTGACCTGAAAGCTTTTATTTTATAGGCATTCTATACTGATACTCATAAAGGCTGAGTTTCGCTTATCATAATAAAATATCTTTTTTTTTACAAAAAATGCTACCGCCTTCAAACATTACAAAATTATCACTTCATAAGGTATCTGGTCTCCTTTTTATCAAAATCTTTATTTATTTGATACGATGGAGGATTTTTTCCAAATCGGTTTATAAATGACGGAGTTCTGAGGTAACAAACATAAAAATAACAAATTAAAAACCTCCTGGTTGAAAAAAGATCCTATATACAATTTGAATAGCTTTTTTTACTAGCCTTTAATGTCCACTCTTAGGCGAAGGCTCCCCTATTCCTTCCACTTCCCTCAATTACGTCCTTCATCTCGTCAATTCCTGAGGAAGTCATTCAAGGCGCCCCACCATCTTTCAGGGTGTGTTATACGAAGATCCACCGCTTAGCAGACATGGCTTTCTTAACCGTACCAAACGGTTGTTCTTTCGATTAAATATAATACCAGCCTACTGTCCTACTGCAGGGCAAAGGCCTCTTCTCATACAGAGAAGGCACGAGCATTGATCACCACGCTTACTCAAGGCGGATTAGCGATTTCAGACTTATATTAACCTTAAGTCCAGGTTACCTCACGATGTTTTACTTCTGCGATGTCAGTGATGTCCAAGATAAACTTAAAAAGTATATAGGAATAAAAATCACATCGATACTTGATTTTAATTGCACGCGAAGTAGAAATACCTTGAATACAATTTTCCCATACAATGAAAACATCCACTCGACTGCCATCCCACTAATTACTATACATAGAGCAGAGTGGCTACCTCGCCGCACTCTACAATTGTTTGGTTTGTGTCTCGTTCAATAGAGTTCGGAATGAAAAACCGCAGCTTGAATAGGAACAGAGAACAAATTGTGAATAGGCCAATCACCGTGATTGATTTTGTACTTCGTATTGAATTTAATTGAAGTGTTTTTGCTGCAGACGGATTTTTAGGATTCTGTGCTGAAAGGGTGCCAAATGAGACCTTATTGTCATATCGGTAACATTATTTATTGAGATAACTTTTTAAAAGCACAAGAAATATATATTTATATAAAATAACTAGCCTTCATACCTCTCTAACGCGTTTGTCCGTCAGACAGTTGAGTTAACTCATCATCATCCTCATCATATCAGTCGAACGACGGCGTCCACTGCTGGACATAGGCCTCCCCTAAAGATAGCCACAATGAGTTATAACTCACTATATGATAAGCATAAGCAATATTTTGCAAATTAGACTGTCTGTCTGTCAGTCCGTCCGTCTGAGACAAGGCAACGTAATAGGTTGAAACTTATTTTTTTCTTAGCTTTCATTGCTGCAGATTTGAATGCCGATCTAGGAGGCATTTCCACTAACTTTTAGGACCGATCGTAATCAAATCGCAGTCTCAATCTGTCAAAAAATATTGTGTCTGATTTACCCACATTTTTTGACAAAGATTTCCGCTGGCAAATTGCTACTAGATATTTTACATTTTTAATTGCGAGATTTGACTTTCTGCTTTAACCGACTTCTTTTTTAAATCTTGCCTTTACATCAAGTACTTAGCTTTACCTACCACAAGACTGTTGTTGATATTTCCAAGCGGAAAATCTTAATAAGATTGTCCGGGTTGCAGATTAAATCCGAAACCTCAAGCTTGCATCAATTCCGTGACAACAAGAACAATGAGGTGGTTTGAAGTCTTAATTGGCTTAGGTTCTATGTACATATTCGTACATAGATATCTTCAGAAGAAAAACAATCTTAAAAGTGACCGTTATTTAAAGAAGTTTCATTTTATTTCCTTACTACAATTATAAATTCGAAAGTTTAGATTGATTGTTACTGAATCAGGACAGCTGAACGAATCTAGATGAAATTTTGCACAGAGATAGATTATAGTCTGGAATAGCATTAGGCTATTCCGGAAAAATATACGGTTTCCCTAGCATAAATATATCAGCTTTGGTATAGACTATAGAGTATAATATGTCACTGTCATATTTATTTCACAGATAAAAGTTAGCTGACAATAGAAAAATCAGCCCTAAATTCCTTGGTGATTCTCATAATAGACTGACTAACATGTAGCATAATAAAATGTTAGTATTTATGTGCTCAATGAAGAATTTCAAAAATATGTCATGCACTAGGTCCATTTTTTTCCCTATTAAAAAAATTTAGTTCCACCGTTTTGAGCTTTGGTTCGTCAGTACCTATTTGAACAGCGGGGGTGGTGCACGCCCTTCGCTCCAAAGTTTCCCGCCAATATGTACGCGAGAGGTACGTTCGTGTTCCTTATTTAAAAAATGGATTTTTTCGGCCATAACAGTCCTTTATTATGTTAAAAGAAGAATATTCGCGTAAAAGATGGTTTTATTCGAAGAAATTAAGAAATTTGTTTTTTTTTTGGGTTTTTTTTTTCTAACAGTAATTAAATTGTTTTTTATTGTTTCAGTTGTAACGTTGGTGCTAATTCTCGCTTACATAGGATGTATTCAAAGTTTTGGTAAGTTTTATTTTTAATTAATTATCTACAACTTATAATACAGTGGGTTTCACATTTTATAAAGTATTCAATTGTAGAACTATTTTTTTAAATGATAAGCAGACAACTACTGTTATGGCGAACTAGATTCACTAAGATAATTTTTCTTTTCTCTTGTAAATGACGTTCAAAAGTGCCTTTTAATGGTCTAATTGAAATAAATGATTTTAATGTATGATATTATATGCTAATAACTACAAATGTTTGTCAGCTTATCATTCTAAACCGGAATGTTACTATCAGAATCAGGTTAAAACATAAACTCAATATCTAAACTAATGTAATAAAGAGGAAGGATTTGTAATCAGTTTATTTTTTGTAACGAATAACCTCATAAACTTCTGAACCAATTTGAGAAATTCTTTCATCTATGCAAAGCTAAATTATCCGTGAGTTACACAAGCAATATTTTAATTTAAAAAAAAATAGGGGTAGCTAGTATTTGAGAAAGTCCTTCTATTCAAGACCTAATTATTTGAAAAGTATTAATTAATTAATTTATTAGTAAAAATACATTTTGTTAAGACTGCTACCGGCTATACCTACTTATTAATATAAACCACCGATTAGTATAAATTAATCCGTGTTTAATTAAATAAATATTTAATTGTGAGGTCCTCGACATTTATTCAGGTTTCTTATTTCTTTATACCTAAGTCTTAAAACTGCAAGTGTTCTTATAAGCCGGAAAAAAAATCGAAAGTTCGAGCCATATTTAGGCTATCTAAAACCAAAATACCCGTCCTGAAAGTTGTAACACGTTTGAAAAACTGATTGTTTAAGTAACATCAAATATTTAACTTATATTTGTAGTTTAAGACTACGGTACCCTAAAAAGGATTTAAACTATCGATTTGAAAAGAAGTCAGGTAAGAAGACACGGCAGGTCTCTTTACAACCGACGGCAAAGCCACCCAACCGTTCTGACTTTTCCAAACCATTAATCGCACTCCGATTGATTTTGAAGCAGCACGCGAATAAATCTCACTTTGATATCGAATTTATCATGAGATTTTTACATGTCATTGAACATTGCCGTTCGCCTTTGACGCACTAAGTTCCCGATTTAGGTTCTCGATCAAAGATTTATTTATTAAAAACGTTTTTGACTTTAAGTGGAAGTAATTGGTAGAAACCGTTTCTGTTTGTAATTGTAACTTACTTGCTTAATTTCTTTTCTTTGAAACAACTGGGCAATTATAAATGTCTGTTTTCCAAGTGTGTGTAATAGTCTTCTTTTGTCCGTCTTTCTTAATAGATTAAGAAAGTATCGTTCCTGCAAGAGACTAATCATTCATGTGATAGATAACATAACATCAAGCTTATTATCCCCGAAGGGTTAGGCAGAGGATCCATTAGCACACCCACATTTCGCCAGTTATATTTAATTATTAATAAAAAATAGCGTGTAACATTGCACATATAAAACAAAATATAAGAAAATAAACGTTACAACGCTATGAATCGCTCGCTCGCACAAAACGGCTACAGATCGGCATTGTATAAGTTTCTTTTACTTTATGCAATTGTAAAATAGTAAAAAACTCATGATAAGATCATTTTTATTTCTTTGAGACCAGTAATATTTCAAAATGACTCACAAGTCTTAACAGTGAGATACAATAATGAAACTTAAACTTACACTACAATCTTTCAAAATCACACCAACGACTTTGATAGATCAAAGAGTCAAAATGCGTGTATGTCAAGTAATTTGACTCAAGTTTCAACTACGTACGTACCATAACCCTTAGAATAGTGTTGGCACATAGTCAAATCAAAGTAACCCAACCTTCCGCCACTGAATACATGATCACATCCTTCAAATAATTTTACTCGAGTTACAATCCCCTGTCAGTCGCGACATGTCGATACACATGGGTTGAATTTTAACAAGTTCGGTCTGAATGGGACTGTGTCATTAGTCTGTAATTGTTTATTAAAGTTGTATGTGTTTGATATATTCAAGGCTGTGTAATTGTTGTTTGTAAGTTTCTGGGTAGCCCTCAAATTGGGTCTGTAGGGTTACTCGTGTTTCTTTAACGCTTATTCTCACATATCAGTGAAGCCACAGTTCTGGCACCGTCCTGTATCAGTGATAATTATTATTTCATACATTCTATAATCCCCTATACAGGGTAATTGAAAATATACCCGAAACCTTAAAAGGGGTCATTGTACTCATCATTATGAACAACTTTTACTATGGGAAGAACCCTGAAATCATGAAAAAAAAAAACCAGCTGATCCATACATTACGATCTTGTTATGTCGCATTTAAGGTTTCGGGTTTATTTTCAATTACCCTGTATTACAAAATCCTTTCTTAGCGGCCGTCTACTAACTACAAACAACATCCCTGCCATATTGAATTTTTATTCGTTTTTTTCGCGTTGGTAAAAATCATCAAATGAGTCCTTCCACCCTGGGTGGAGTGGAAGAGACTGTCAGACTTTTACTGACTAAAAATCCACCTTGTTTCTTCCGTTGCCATTTGCGTTCTGGGACCACGGTATCCTGTTAATACGTTTCGCGCGGTTTCAAGCGGTTTTCTATATTTCGTGATGAGCGAGTGAGTGACCCTTCGCTTTTATATATTTAGATTAGACATATAGAAATGTAGATAAACATACTACATTATTCCAAAGTTTCAACAAACAAAAAGGTTTAGGAAAAAGTCCCAAACTCAGTATGTAAACGACGACCTTATCATAAATGTTGATGTCCAAGACTTGCGACTACAAGTCTCCATTTCCCACGACGCGACGCGACACGACTCGACGCCGGGACAGTGACGAAGTTTTAAGCCGAAGTGAGGGTATCTTGAATAATTTAGTGGCTATGTACTTAGACAAGTAAGTTCTAACTTATGGTAACTTATGTTAGTACCATAGTAACTCTTTATAGAGATTTGAGCGTCAGTGCCGTTGCTGTGTTAGATTTTAATAATGTTTTGCTACTGGGAAGCAGAAAATGTGAATCTATCTTTAAAGGTATTAGGAATAGGGTGTAAAGTTCCTCATCTTCTATTGAAAAGGGAGGATCTTTCGACCAGACGAGTGTTGTGCCTGGTGGGCTCTTGCTTGACGATTTTTGTCGGGTTTTTTATATATGCTATTGTCGTGGAGAACTTTGATATCGCGATGTAAGATGCGTCAGTTCTATTTCACGTGTAGTGTCATAGATGCCGCCACTGATAGTGTTTTCCTAATGTAAATTTCCTGAAGTGGTATTCTGTAAAAATCACCCTCGGTTAATTTAGGTACAGCGAGCTTGAAGCTAATATAGTTACATCAATTTAGGTAAATAAAAATGTAGGCAAGTACATAAGACTCTTTTGACAGACTAAGATTAGATAGCGAAGTTAGTAGAATTGCCCTCCTCCCCCCAGTAGTACCTCTGCCTATCTATCCAGACACTGAAATAGGCTTCTAATTCCGCACAAAAACTTGCAACAACTGAAACAAACTTCATGAATTTTTACTACCCGCGACTACTTACTTATTTCATGTTCTGAAAGTCGGACTAACATAAAACCACTTAAAATACCGGCTTTCGTACCGAGATTGAAGTTAAGTTCTCAAGTAAAGAGTCTGTGCTTCTCCGTTATTGTGACGTCACTGTATATGTTATTAAATCTGCAAGGAGGTTTTAATCTGTTTGGGAATCTTTTGTAGTTTGAAGCTTATTATGTTAGTGTTAGGGAAGAATATTAGTTGACAGCCAGGCAGATACTTTTTTAATGATTTTTGATACGGTATCTAAATCAAATAACATCTTGGTATATACGTGGATGTTAGATATTTGTGACTGATTGTAGTAATCTACACTAATATTATAAAGAGGAAAATATTGTATTTTATTTGTTTGTTTGTTTGTAATGGATAAACTCAAAAAATACTGGACCGATTTTAAAAATTTTTTTACCATTAGAAAGCTACATTATCTGCGAGTAACATAGGCTATATATATTTTATTTACGCGCGGACGAAGTCGCAGGCAAAAGCTAGTTAACTTATATTTGGAGTTAAAATTTGATAAAGCAGTATAACTATCGAACCGGGGGGCTAACCACGTGTGCATATTTTTGACACATTGGTAGATTTTCCTAAAAAATTAATTCGTGCTAACCTTATCTCGGAAATTACGAATACAACAGAAAAGAATTAGCCAAATCGGTCCAGCCGTTTTCGCGTTTAGCAATGTATTTCGCCATTGATTTTTATACATAAAAGTACAATTTTAAACTGTAGTTCCATTTTTGATACAAGCCCTTTTTTTTTTCTTTTTGAGGTGGTAAAAATCATCAAATGACTCCTTCCGCCCCGGGTGGGGCGGAAGGGACTGTCAGACTTTTACTGACTAAAAAACCACCCTAATCCTTATGTTGCCCTTTACGTTCCGGGGCCACGGTATCCTGTTAAGACGTCCCGCAACCCCGGCAGGCGGTGGCCCCGTTGGGGGCCCCGTCCCTGTGCCAACAGCTCTTTGAGGCGCGCGCGAACAGAACGCGGTCAAAAAGTGTGCAAAAAAAAACCGACGAAAAATTTACTGTTCATTATGTCTTTAATTATGTCATTTACGTACTTTTCTCATTATTAAAACTTTCTTAATAAAAAAAAATGTATCTCACCGTTATCAGAAACAGGGTTTATTTATTGTTACCATAATAGCCACAGGAAAACTTTGAAGGAAGGGGTTTAAATTACGGGGTGTTTTTCATAACGACCATAAATTGGTCAGTGTTGGCTCCAAACTAATAATTTAAACCTCTTTAGGTAGTTAGCTGTAAGTACTTGTTACCCATTAAAAGTACTTAAAGTATTTTGTATAACTTAGTAATTATATTGTTTTGAATTCAAGTAAGTACCTACATCTGTTAAAAAAAAACCCTTTATTGCTTTACTTGCTCTTGATTTTTGTTGCGTTTGAAAATGGGTCTAGAAAGAAAAGATTTGAGTATAAAATAAATAAATAATAAAAGATCTTGGGTTCGATTCCCAGGTCGGGCAAAGTGTTATTGGGTTTTTCCATCAGGAATTTCTTAGTAGCAGCCTCGGAGTCTGAATTTGTATCTCTGGGTAAAAAGGGGGGGGGGGTAGCTTTTGTCACAACGTCCGTTCCGCTCAATATTACAATAATAATTATCTTCTCATCATTAACTAAGACCTAAATTAGTAACCACAACGCATTCACATGCAATTTGCCCCCTATAGACAAGCGTTCATAATTTCTATACACAATGAATAGACAATCGGCTGTTGCTGACAATTCAATCAATTATCCACGTCAACCGCGTTCGCCGACGGCCGCCATTCTGTACCATTTCATTTTGTCCAATCACATGCGTTCAATATTGGATAACGACCAATGAGCTGGATATTAATTGTAACGTGTTCAATTTGATTACGGTAATGGATTATTGTTCTAATCGTGGATTTAATTAATTGGTTTGGGGTTTTGTTAATTATTTTGCTCCGCTTAATGAGCTAAATGATGGTGCCGATTCTCTTAGTCACAAACTAAACTAAAATTAGACTATTTTCATCTTTTTCTGTCCAATAAAACAAGAAAGAGACTAATGTAAATAAGAGCTGTCAAATTTAGTCAATCTGAAACATCCATACAATTATAGTTGACTTCTTACAACGTATGGATTAACAATACGTAAAAGTTCAAGGCAAAACTAATTTGACATCGCTAACTTAGTTCTTTAATGCCACGGAATGTCACCGTCCTTTCCTTTCGCTGTGTGTTAGTAAGAGATGTCAATTCTCTAAATTTAGTCTAGTTTGTGAACAAGGGAATCGGCACCACTGCCCGGTGTAACTTACCTGCTTTCACTGCGTCGTTGGTCTAGTGGTCGCTAAGCACGAATGCTGAGCATGAGGTTATTGGGTTTTTCCATCACGAATTTCTCTTGGAGTCTGGATTTGTGCCCCATTGACGGCAATCGGCTGATCCCGTACTACATGGGACTTAAACATAACTGGCGAAATGTGGGAGCACTAATGGGTACTCTGCCTAACCTTTGGGGGATTACAGCCGTGATGATGTGGTTTATTCAGTGCCTCGGAAAGCACGTAAAACCGTTGATCCTGGCTGTTATTCGTAGATCTTTGATTGTTGAGAAAAAACACATAAAAACAAACAAACTTTACTGCTTTATAGTATTAGTATAAATTGGCTGTCACAAAGACCACTGTTCAGACAGAAAATAACAGTTTCCAAATCTTGAAGAACATCTGCTTACACAGATCGAATCTGTTGCGAACCGAAACGTAAATCTGATAAAAGAACCTTTTGAACTTTGAGTGAGTTTTCCAAAGATTTCACGTCTAAACTACTTTGTTTTTTTCGCATTATCTAAGTGTTGAGGCTTTATTGCTCCTGGTAAGATCTATCCCTATCCCTTTCACACGATATTGAAGAAAACGTTGCCTTTATTTATTTATTTGTCTATTTTCTCTTTAACTACATAGTACGCCGTCTGTACGCTAAGATCTTTTAAACTACGCAACGGATTTTAATATGGTTTTCATCAATAGACATAGTGATTTAAGAAGAAGGATTATACGTATAGTTAGTATCTACAACTGTAACTATGCAACTGCGTAACTGCTGAGTATGAGGTCTTGGGTTAGATTCCCAGGTCGGGTAAAGTGTTATTGGGTTTTTCCATCTGAAATTTCTCGGAAGAAATCATGGAGTCTGGATTTTTGCCCGGCTGATGGCAATGACTTGCCCTCTATTACAAGGGACTTAACATATTTGGGTACACCTCTGTCTAACCCTTCGGGGATTACAGTCGTGATGTTAAGTTATGTGTTGTTAGTATCTAAATTACACCATCTGAAGCCGGAGCAAAGCTAATTTAGGATTTGTCTATCACTCGCTCACATATCATATTTATCATAATATCATAAAAAAACTTGTGTATATAAAAATCTTTATGTGTCTAGCGACATATTTTATGTAACGATGATATGATTAAGTTTGTGAACTGAATATTACATGTACTTATTATCGAGTACTAGTTTATAACCACGACTTACTTCGTGTGAATGTGGGTAAGCACGGGGTTTTATTTGTTTTGTGCGGAACCCTATTTTATTTTGTATAATAAAATAAAAGTAGCATAAGTTTTTCCTCATCAGCTATCTGCTAGTGTAGTCCAATCAAAACCGGGCCAGCCGTTTGTAAGATCAACTGGAACAAACAGACAGACAGGCAAAACTTTCGAGCTTTGAATTTTTCGTGTAAAATGTTTGTACAGTACTCAAATATATTAATATTTATTTTCTTAAAAACTGTTATTTTGACATTGCTAACAGACACCTTAATTTTATTTATTTGTATAGATGTACATATATTTAGGGAAAACCATCTATAATTTAATAAAATCTACATAAACGCAATGCGACATAACAAAAATCGTAAACCCCTGTCTTTTAAGACGGACATAAGTACAACTAGACGTAAAGGACATTACTCAACAAATGTGTAAACAGGCTGTAAAGTTTAACTTGTACTCTTGAATATCTATTTTATATAGACTTTTCCTGAAGGAACTTTCTCTCTCTGTTTTTTCGGTTCAATGTTGTACAATGATTTGATATAACCAGGGTAAAAAAACACATCACATAGCTGTTAACTTACATATTGACCATTAAACTTAAGTTAAAGTCAAAATATTAATTTCAATTAGACCATTTACAGGGACTTTTGAATGGTCAAGGAATCGGTCAATTAGCCAGAAAGTTACAGAATAGAATAGAATATATTGTATTTGCTTAAAACATGGTATACAAGGTGGTATAAAAAAAATGAGATTTTACATGTTCTGCTTAAAACTAAAGCATGCAAACTTAAGCCTACAATTTACGGGAGAAAAGCCAAAAGCAATTCATATTAAAAAATCATTAATGTTATAATAATTATTATTAATGAGCCATTTAAATAATTGAATTTTAAATAAGTTAAATATAATAATAAGTAAAATAAGTAATAAGTTAAATATATAATATAATTCAATGTTTTAAACATATTTGTTAATTTATTATACCAACGAACACACATAGCCAGAATTTTTTTATTATATTTCGTCGTTCAACTGTACCAATTTTGATAAAAATTGGTACAGGGTAAGTTTGAACCCAAAGAAAGGACAATAAGCTATATTTTATTCCGTGATAGTTCTGTATAAAGACGTAAACACCACGACACTTGCGTCAAATAAGAAAGATAAATGACGTAACTGCCAGGCCAGGGGATTAACCTGGCCATACATAGTCTATAATAAATTGAGCGGTAAAATTGAAACCGGGCGACGGGCCTGGGGCCTTAGAAATTCGAGTTCGGCCTTAATCCCCTATGGATGGTGGAATCCGTGCGATGTGATGCCGAATTATTGATGCGACTCTCGACACCACCCTGTATAGAGCGACTGAGCGAGTAGTGGAGGGTTTTTGTGTCTCATATCAGTTTCTGATTACATAGGTACGATTGATTTAAGATAATTTTTGTTCACTTTTTATTTTAATCTCTAATATTGCTGTACGTTCGTATAATGACACCACCACCTTACTTACTAAGGGATATCGTATTACCCAGTAACTGGGTTATGGATTGTGGAGGTCAGATAGGCAGTCGCGCCATGTAAAATAATGATATTCAGTTACTTCCGGTGAGACTGTACGCCGACCTTAACATAGTACTTAGAGAAAAGTCTAGGAAGATTGATTGATGTAACATTGTTTTATATCAAAACAAAAAGATATTAGACTGCCTCGTTTGTCCAGTGGTCGCAAAGCGCGACTGCTGAGCATGAGGTCCTAGGTTCAATTCCCAGATCACGCAGTGTTATTGGGTTTTTCCATCAGGAATTTCTCAGTAGCTGCTTCGGAGTCTGAATTTGTGCCCGGTTGATGGCATTATGCTCGCCCCCCATTTACATGGGACTTAAATATAACTGGCGAAATGTGGATGTAATAATGGGTACACCTCTGCTTAACTCTTCGGGGATTACAGGCAGTGTTATGTGTAAAAAAGATACTATTATAATAAGATTTGTTGATATTCACGATCACTTTCACATCCTGTATAAGATACATTCAGAGCGTACTAGCCATAATAGAAAATGTACATTTATATTGAGCCGTATAAACAAGAGTCGATGTCGTAATCCCTGTAGGTTGCGGAACCCCGTCCATTTGGCGTGACGGCCCGCGAATTATTGATAGACTGAAGTCTATTTGCACCTCTTCACTGCGAAATAGTAATGAATAGAATATTAAAGTACGTGATTTTTATCTAAATATGTCGTATGTGTGTCATATGTATGCATGTATATGTTGTGTATGTGTATTTTTATGTGTTTTGGTGTCGTGATGGCCCAGTGGTTAAGGCGCCCGCCACTCATGCATGAGGTTGTGGGTTCAAATCCGGGCAAGTACCAATGTGAATTTTTCAATTCATATGTACTTTCTTAAGTTTATCTTGGACATCACTGGCATCGGTGAAGGAAAACATCGTGAGGAAACCTGGAGTTACTGTTCCACTCAAACCATGTCAGAGGCCCTTGAGGCGGTTTAGAAACTCTGACACTAGGGTGTGTGGGGTCGGTAAGACCTTACTGCCCACACGATAAGAAGAAGAAGAAGATCTAAATATGCATATAAAAGCGACAGGTCACTCATTCACTCATTACGAAATATCGAAAACCGCTTGACGTATAAAGATTTTGGCAGGGAGGTAGATTATAGTTAGTAGACGTTGGCGTTCGCTAAGAAAGGATTTCCCAAAATTCATCTCCCAAAAGAGATGAAGCGACGGTCCAAAGTTTGTATCGATAAATTCACGCACGCACGCAGCGCAACACGACACTTCGTGTTCAATAGTTTATACATATTGAATATACATAAATTAGTTTATAGTTTGTTGCATTTTATTTACCTATTGTTTTTTATGGACCTAAGTAGCCTATAATAAAGGTATTATCGTAGTATATAGTTATTTATCCATTTATTTATTTTGTAAACATATATAATTACATTTTTAAATATTAATATAAAAGAGATATAAAAACATTTAAAAATATAAAAAATAGTATTCCACCGGCGTCGGGAACAGGGTCCAAGCCACCGGTGGTCAGGGCTCCGGAGAAAGGAATTATTATTTACTTTGACACGGACAAACTCGCGGGTAAAGCTTGTTTTAGATACATTCATATATTTACTAGCTCCCGCAGCGACAAAGGTTGAAAGTCTATGTGCTATTCCAGACTATAATCTATCTCTGCGAAAAATTTCATCTAGATCCATTCAGCAGTTCTAGCGTAATTGAGTAACAAACATACATACATCCAAACTTTCTCAATTTTTAAATGGACGGTTTATTTCGATTTCGTCGTTTACAATTCAATTTATTTTAAAAATCTTGAGTATTCTGCAGGAAACGAGACTAATTGAGAATTAGTTATGTAATTTCGTGGGGAATTCGACGGCTGACTGAAGGGATCACAGGCTCAAGGGGGATTGGTGGCTCTGGGAAACTGAGCCATTACGAGCCATACCAATTTAGGAGATTTAGCCGACTACGAGTTCATTCTAATTTGATTAAAAGTAGACTGGACAAAATTGGTCACCGATTTTTTTTGACCTGTTAGTTAGGACGTCCATCTCATAAGGTTGCGGATTCGATACCGGGAAGGACTATTGTAGCTTCTCAATTTCTACGTGCTTTCTACATCACTGACATAAGTGAAGGAAAACATCGTAAGGAAACCTGGACACACAATTAATAATTATAAATCTGAAATCGCCAATCCGCCTTGAACAAGCGTGGTGATCAATGCTCGTGCCTTCTTTGTATGAGATGCCTTTGCCCTGCCATGGGATAATAATAGCCTGGTAATATTATTATTATTCTAAAAATGTTGTTGAAGAAATTTAAAACTTGTAAAGACCAACACACAGTGAGCGGGAGCGGGACGAGAGCGCGACGTGAGCTTTGAGTGTGTGGATATCCATATAAATACAAGGAATACCACCCGACGACACGCTCATGTCACGCTCATGTCACGCTCACGTACCGCTCCTGCTTTTGTGTGTATTGGGCTTAAACTCAACCACGATTCCGGAAAAAAATTAAACACAAAAAGATATCTGCCTACTAACGTAGTAAGTACCTATTTTATTTTAGACGCAGTGGTACTTGCAAGCATACAGCTGCAAAACTATCGTCAACTGCCTCAAAGACAGTTTCTTCCAGACTTTGTAAATGTTTAAAATAGCAGTAGTAGGTACGTCCATTAATTTGAGCACCAATTAATTTTGTTCCTTCTCTCCGCTGCACAAGTTCCAAGTTATATAAAAAGGTACTGCAGCAGGCTTATTTGTCGCCCGCTCCACTCCAGATGCACAAATTATTCATACGCCATCAACGCTCCGCCATCGCCACGAAATACGGACTGGAGTGGTTTCTTTAAACAAGCTACTGCTTCCTTTAAAGTCTTTAAATATAGTGCCGAATAAAAGAAGAATTTGAATAGGCAAATCTTTTAAATTGCTTTGAAATCTTTGGAATTTGACTCAGAAGAAACATTCCTTTATTTTTAATAAATTAATAGTTTAAAAAACACTAGGAAAACACGTTTTTAGAAATGCACGTGAAAAACAAAAATAAATTATGGATCGTTCATGTTGTCTCTATTTCTCGGCTAAAGTGTGAACTTATAATTTTAATATTTGATTGTAAATGCATTGGGGCACTGGAAAAGGACAGACATTTTTTTCGATTAATAATAATGACTGTCTCGTTGGTCTAGTGGTCGCAAGACTCGCAAGCGCGACTGCTGTGCATGAGGGGTTCGATTCCCAGGTCGGGTAGTGTTATTGGGTTTTTTCCATCAGGAATTTCTCAGTAGCAGCCTCGGAGTCTGGATTTGTGCCCGGTTGATGGCAATAGGCTCGCCCCCTATTACATGGGACTAAAAACGTAACTGGCGAAATATTGGTGTACTAATGGGTACACCTCTGCCTAACCCTTCGGGGATTACAGGCGTGATGTTATGTGATGTTAAATTACTTCTGGAACTAACGGGCAGACAGTAATTCAAAATGCTATACCTACTTTATATCTTCGGAATGTATCAAAACACGCAAAGAAAAATATTGAACAATTTAAATTTCCCGTTTACCTGTTCCAAGTCGTTAACCCTCACATTTTAAGCGTATTTTTAGCTAACCCTTCCGTTATCGGTATCAGCGGTAATACGTCTTGCGCTCGCCTAGGGACGTCATAAAGCCAGAATGCGATTTTAATGTGTCCCACCTCAGGTGATCGCAGGCTTTGCATTATTCATGATACTCCATCCAAATTGATCGATTTTCACTCCGATTTGACTAAGAACCCGACTTTCTGTGGATGTAGATGTGAATTTTAAGACGAAATTAAATATTGAAGATCGTGAACGCTCGTGTGTCGTTTGGTCGCGTTTTACGGACGGCTGTTTGGTGTTAAGATGGTAATGGCTTGAGGTGGTAAAGCTTATTTAAGTATTTAAGCTTTTTTAATGGATTTTAAGAACGGAAACATGTTTTACTGTGTTTTAAATAAAACATTCATATAGGTCAAGACTAAGTTTAGGTACCAGAGGACCTAAGCACGGGCGCGCGGAGCAAACGTTTTGTAAATTCGTTGGATTTTTCTTAGTAATCAAAGTCAAAGTCAAAACATTTATTTTAATGAGACCAATTACAGGCACTTTTGAATTAAATAATACGGTGCCAAACGGTATTCTATTACTAAGACTTTACTGTCTGTCTGTCATAGGTCTGTATGTTAAAAACGTAAGAAGTCTTTTGATATTTTCAGAGATATAACAATATTACTATTGCCGCTATAAAAAAAGTAAAAAAAGTAAAGGTCCCCATTTAAGAAATGGTTTTTTTTTTTGTATGTTTTAAATTTTAAATATAGTAATATTTAATAAATCATACAAAAAATTTATACGGTACGGTATTTTTATCGGATTTACGGTAAGTTTTAACTGTTATAGATATTTCCATATGATAAAACTTTTAATTAACTAACTTAATTTTTTAACAATTTTTAATAGCATAAAGTTTCGTTTCTATTTAGAATCGGGTCATATTCAAATCAAACGGTGTTTCTTGAGATTTTTCACACCAAAACAAAAAAGCTTTAACCTACAACATTTTTTTGCTCAAAGTTCATGGGTAGAATGCGTAGTTGACGCGTAGTTAATGTGTCTTATAACACCCCTATATGTCCCTATCACCTTTTACATATTAATCCTCCATATACACAAAGCATATATCTCTATCAGTCACCTGTAAATGAAACCTAATGCCTGGTCTATGATTGATGAGCTCCGACGGCTTGTTAGTCAATGCTTCGACGCCATTTGTCATAATTTGACGCCATTGACGGTAATGCTATCAACCGTGATGCGGTGTTTCGATGCGGGATGTAATTTGATAGCGTTAGGGGTGGGGGGAATATGTGTACAGGCTGTTGTTTTTAGAGGCAAGAGTACGATGTGGCTATTTGGAACTTTTTTTACTGGCTTTTATTTCTGCGTAGACGTTAGATTTAAGCTAAAGTCCTAAATTATCCCCCTAGAATACAAAAGGCGGGTGTTAGGCTAGAATCTGGATCAATAACTATGTGTGTGCCAAATTTCAGCTAATTCTGTTCAGCCAAGAGTTACAAAACTGCATTTATTTATTCTTTCACGTTTATAATATCATCATATCATGAGGTGTACCCATTAGTACACCCACATTTCGCCAGTTATGTTTTTTTAGTCCCATGTAATAGGGGGCGAGCCTATTGCCATCAACCGGGCACAAATCCGGACTCCGAGGCTGCTACTGAGAAATTCCTGATAGAAAAACCCAATAACACATTGCCCGACCTGGGAATCGAACCCAAGACCTCATGCACAACAGTTGCGCTTGCGCCCACTAGACCAACGAGGCAGTCAACGTTTATAATAATAGTAGAATAGTACGAATGTTAATTAGTCAGATAACTTAAATTATATTTTGTTGCAGATTCAAGAAACGTAGTTTTTACAATAGTGAGCCAGCCTGAGCCATACCACGCCAGTGTGGCCAAGCGGCTCAAGGAGAACATCGAGAAACAAGTCCAGCAGCTGGAACATGTAAGTACACCAAACTTATTACAACAAATAATCTGAGACACTCTAGTGGTCGCATTGTAAGAAAGACTTCTTAGTTCCTTTTAGATGAGGAACCAGAATTGATAACCAAGTTTACTTATTACGTGTTGAAGATGTCAGTCTCCACAATAATATAATATAAGGTCTAAGATGAAATATGTTAGACGTTATTGTAAAATTAGATAGTTAAAAAAATACCAGACTGCCTCGTTGGTCTAGCGGTCGCAAGCGCGACTGCTGTGCATGAGGTCTTGGGTTCGATTCCCAGGTCGGGCAAAGTGTTATTGGGTTTTTCCATCAGGAATTTCTCAGTAGCAGCCTCGGAGTCTGGATTTGTGCCCGGTTGACGGCAATAGGCTCGCCCCCTATCACGTGGGACTAAAAACATAACTGGCGAAATGTGGGTGTACTAATGGGTTCACCTCTGCCTAATCCTTCGGGGATTACAGGCGTGATGTTATGATGTTATGTAAAAAAATATCAGCCTTATATTATCCCACTGCAGGAGCAGACCTATTCTCATACAGAGAACGCGCGAGCATTGATCAAGGCGCTTGCTTAAGGCAGATTGGCTATTTCAGACTTACAATCATTGTAAGTCCAGGTTTCCTCAAGATGTTTTCCTGCACAGTGACGTCCAAGATAAACTTAGAAAATACATATCTGTAAATTGAAAAAGTCACGTTGGCATTTGCTCGGTATCAAGCCGCAACCAACCGTTCTGATATTACCAACGTTATCTGATTTATTCAGACGCCAACATATTCGAAGTTACTGACTTTGAAACTACAGACAATGTAAATATACTACCAAAATTCTCTCTAAACCTACCCCATTCCATACAGCGCAACCCAAAAATACACATAACGCACGAGGACTTCCCCGTGGCTGGTGCGTGGACGATCCTGCCTCTGCTGGCACCTCTGACGTCACGATACAAGAGCAGTGTCGTCAGATGGGTGCTTTTTGTGGAGACGCACACAGCTGTGAAGTGCGATAAGCTGATTGAGGCGCTAGCGGCCGCTGATAGACAGAAGGTAAGGTCTTATGTAGAGACAATACATCTTTATTTTTATTATTTTTTACTACTATTTTACATCTTCATTGTTGTCACATATAGAATCAACAAGAATAATGTAGCCAGGATTGTGTAAAAACCTAATTTAAAAGAGTGCCGTGGAGTTTCATGCTCGTTCTTCTCCATAGAGGCCTACCTCTGTTTTGGAAAGAGCAACTAACTTCACCTTTAGATTAACTGACCGACTCCTTGACAATTCAAAAATGCCTGTAAATGGTCTAATTGAAATAAATGTTTTGACTTTGACTCTGATAGGAGTTTCGGGAACTTCATGACTGTATGTAGTGATGTGGTTGTGTCTAATGGTAAGCCGGATTTAGGCATCCGAATGGCTTTACCCCAATTCAGAATGTAAATGACACTGGCAGCCTTCACGAAAGGGTATTTAGTCTATGTCTTGGGCTGACTAAAGTAGATGAACTTGCTCGAAGACGTAAATTAGAACGCTCGGTACTCGACATCGTTCAAACTTTGTCGTTAACCTGTAATCTGGCATCGAAATCCAGGATCCAGGTGAATCAGAGATCACACATGATATTTGTTAGTTACTTTTAACCCTTACGCCTGATGAGGTCGTATAAAACACATGATTCTCATTACTCGTGGTTGCATGCTTGTGTTTTCGTTTTTTTTAAACTATTTTCCCTCCCCCCCTTCGAGCTTCACGTGAATGAGAGTCTTTCCCTAAGCAAGTGAAATTCTTCAGAATACAAGATGATGTCACTCCTTAAAAGGAGATTTTTTATTGTTTTATATTCACAAACAGTGATAGTTGTTATCCTAAGCAGTTCTTTAAGTTTCAAGAAAACTCGACCAATGAACTGTGATCCTTCACTATCATTCCTCTCAGGACGTGATGTGGATAGGCTACCCGCTAAGCGATGAGGAGCCCACCATCATCCATCACTTCACATTCTACGAGGACTTGGAAGAGGAAGGTGGCTTCATGTACCCCAACTTCGCGAGCGGGTTCGCCATGAGGATAGAACTGATTGAAATGTAAGTGGAAACTTATTTCATTCTAGCTTCTACCTGTGAAAATGTCGGTTATCGGGAAAGCAGAGAAAGTCGCGAAAAAAAGTAGCTTGTGTCCTTTGTTGAGGTTCAAAATTACTCCTTACCAAATTTCATTAAAATCGGTTCAGCGGTTAAGTCGAAAATGCGAACAAACAGGTAGAGTTACTTACGCATTTATAATATTGTATATTATGGATTACGGATGTTACGCTAGTTTTCATTGCTGAAACCTTACGTTTGTTGGGTAGAGATGATGTCTAATTGGACCCAAAATTATCTCAGTGCAAAAAGTCTCTGATAGTGACTGTTTCATGACATGCAAGCAAATAAAATACCTTATTAGTCTAAAATAAATTATTATAAAGATAAAAGATTTGTATACTTTTTTATAATGGAGACCCATAAACTACAAAACTACTAACTGCCATTTTTTTTTTTCACCTATACAAAGCTACATTTTCCACGCGACAAAAACGAGGGCAAAAACTAGTAAAAACATTTATGTCTTGCATTATACAGCCTCCATACTATTTTTAGACTCCTCAAGCAGATAGAGAGCGGTCAGCGCCGCCTAGAAGCAGATTTCTCAATAGACCCTGCCTTCGAGCTGGCGCAGCTGGTCTATGGTGGAGGAAGTGACCCTGGACCCCTGCTCACGCCAGATCTTAGCTTCTGCATAGTGTCTGGCGATAATTGTGCTACATATCCGCGACAGTTCGATATTTGTGTGAGTATAGTACTGATTTTAATATACAATGCGTTTTTTTTGTAGCACAATAATGCCACAAAGAAATAATTAGACAAACAATAATTTATTATTATACCTTTTGGTTCTTCAAAGATGGCCGTCCCAAAACTATCGTACAAAAACGTCAAAATCACGCATTTTTTCGATAATCATAGTGATTATGGCCAGGACACTGTTAATCACTCCGGCCGTAGGAAGGCCAAAATCCAGCAAGTTTAAAAATATCAATAAAAACTGCCATAGTCCATTTACGGTGAACAGCAGCTATTCTCAAATACCACGTTATCGGCAGGGCAGTGCCATAGCTGAGGACTCGATATTCTTCGCCGTGAAGACTTGGAGTGGCTTCCACAACTCCAGAGCCAGGGTTGTCAAGAAAACCTGGGGAAGACATGTGACCAATCTGCAGTTCTTTAGTGATAAAGATGGTAAGCTATTTATGATATGAGTATCCCCATTATACTCCTTTTATTATTTGAATTTGAAAAATAACGGTCAAATGACTGCCTTGTTAGTCTAGTGGTCGCAAGCGCGACTGCTGAGCACGAGATCTTGGGTTCGATTCCCGGGTCAGGCAAAGTGTTATTGGGTTTTTCCATCAGGAATTTCTCAGTAGCTGCCTCGGAGGGTATTACATGGGACTTAAAACATAACTAGCAAAATGTGGGGGTACTAATGGGTACGCCTCTGCCTAACCCTTCGGGGATTACAGGCGTGAAGTTATGTTATGATGTTATGTGTAAATAACAGCCATTATTGTGTTTTATAGACATTATTGCCATACACATATTATATCTCTGCTTAGAAACTTGAACAAAAACTATTTATCCTTTTTTATAGATATCGTTTATTAAGAACATTAGCGATATTTGACTAACTGACTGACTATTTAATTTAAATGTCTGTAAATGGTTAATTAAAATAAATGCTTTAACTTTGACTTTATTTCCGATTTTCTAATGAAGAATGCTAGAAGATATAGGTCATTGACCCTTATTACTATGCTAATAAATATCGTTACATAAAACATTAAAATTACTTCCACAAGTGACGGTAGTATAAACATTTTATGACCATTTTAATTTTCTACGTGATTTTCTAGACCCGACACTGCCAGCTGTAAGTACAGGGATACCGAATAGCAAGACGGGCCACTGCGCTAAAACCATCGCCATTTTGAGAATGGTGTTAAAGAAAGTGAGCAATATGCCTCATGTTAAATGGATATTTTTGGCTGATGACGACACTATATTGGGGTAAGTTTATATCAATTAAAGCTAATTTTTTAAAATCTTCAGAAGCTATCTAGCTGTTTTTTTAAATTTCAGGTGAATATTTTTTTATTTTATTTTATGAATGGACTTATTTAATTGGAATATATTTAAGAAAACCTGTATTTAAAGTTATAATTTTGCATTTTATTAATAATATATCATGAGAATTATTTTACTATTGAAAAATTAGCTCATAAGGCTGATTTTACATCCTCAGTTTTTTCGTGAATTCTCGTACAAGATTAAATACAAGATACAAGATTAGAGAACAATTGCGTATCATTTTGAAATTAAGTTTTTTGTCGGAAAACTGACCAGCGAATTTACAAAATTTTCGTCGAGTTTATTACTTATTAACTAGAAACACTATTTTTGTATGGAGCTATCGGTAGCTAGCGAAACGGAGTGTCAGTCTTACTGACTAAAACCCATCCGTTTTCCTTCTTGTGCGCCCTTTGTGTTCCAAGGCCACAGTAACTCTTTCCCAACAAATTCCGCAGCCCCTGTAGGTGCAGTCCCTAATAAAACCAATCATTGTTTTAGGGTCCAAAGGCTATGTGAGGTGCTAAGTTGCTACCGCGGCGGTACTGATGTCACTGTACTTGGAGAAAAGTACGGCTACGGTTACGGGAAGAGAGAAACCGCTGCTAAAGGTTAGTTTATAATGTTCTATTCAATTGTATAAGGTAACATCGTGATTGGAGTTAAAATCAAATTTATATACACGATGTAAAAAACGCTACACGAATTTTGGGAAGATCTTGATTTTGTATGAAACAGCAGATTTTTTGTTAATAACCGTCAAAAAATTTGAATATTATTTTTAATCTGTAGGTAAAGCCGTGGTAAAAGTATGCGTCACGATGCGATCCCATCCACTGTGTATAATACTAATTTTTATCTTGTAAAAGGACGTATCTTATCAAAAAGGTTTTTTTTTAAATTGATAATTTTATACGTCTCTCATCTGACCTTTAAATCAACTCTCAATGATTAACTTGGCTATACATATACTTTAACTGCTATAAAATTCCTCTCCGCCTATCACCGCTCCGCTTGTGGACACCCGTAAATCTGCCAAGAGGCTGATGATATGACTATATCCGCAACAGGCTACGACTACATAACAGGCGGTGGCGGCACAGTGCTAAGTATCGGAGCGGCGCGCGCGCTGTCGGCGTGCTCGTGCGGGGCGGCGCCCGGCGCGCGCGCTGCGCCCGACGACATGACGCTCGGCGCCTGCGCACACCATCGACTCAACATTAGCATGACGCACTCGCCGCTCTTCCATCAGGTACAAGTTTACTTCTTAATTTATTCCTGACGATTTTTTGTTCTCACCATATCTATGCTCAATTCAAAATTAGTTTGTAAATAATAATATAACGGATGTAAAACCCACATAACGCAATCAAAATCACACATCATTGTGATAGTTTTTCTGTTCTGGAGCTAACCGGGGAATCTTCTGGTTACGGAGATGTTAAAGGTCAACGTTCTAACTTTGTCTTCGAAAAAGAGTTGTCAATGTTCGGATTAAACTTTAAATACCCCCATACTTTTGCATGCAACATATGCACTATGAAAAAACATATTTTATGAAAACGGTGATTTTCACACCAAAAATAAAAGCCGTTTCCCAGCAATCATTTATAATCTCCGACGCAAAAACGACGGGGTGCTATTATTTTGGCGAGCGTGAGGGTGTGTCTGTCTTTGGCATCGTAGCTCTGGAACGTATGAACTGATTTTGTTTTTTTTTTTTAAGTGAATTATTCGGCAATTCTCATAGCCCTGTTTTGTCGGTTTTTTTTACATTTTTGGCTCAATGTTACTTACTTTGATGGTAAATATGCTTAGTTATCGGTTACGTGATATTTCTTCTTGCACTTTGTATATGTATTTGATCGTCTGCTTCCGTCTAGGCTCGACCACAAGACTACGCACGCGAGGTGCTAGCTCGCGACCGTCCAGTATCCTTCCACCGCCACTCCTCACCGGAGCCTCTCAGGGTGTACGCCACCTGGTTCCAGCACGATGACCTGGCCATCAAGAAGACTAGGAGAAGAGACGAGCTTTGAGTGAAAGGTTTTATTAAAGGTGTTTATTTTTTTTTGTCTGTTTTGATGACTACTAAAAATCAAAGTCAAATCATTTACTTCAATTAAACCATTAAAAGCCTCTTTTGAACGTCATTTACGAGAACAGAAAAATCATAATATTGAGTCTAGCTGCCCATTCCAAAAGGTAGTATGGAGTAGTATGAAGGTGGTCGTATGGAGAAGAACGGGCAAGAAACTCCATACTTACTTTTTTTTTTACTGAAGGGAAACCATTCTATCTACCGCGAGAAAACAACCATTAAAATTACGGCAAGTATAAGTTTTATATATTTTAAAGCAAATTACATCGTTAGAAAAAAAAATTATAATCTTTTAAATGACTATGACACACTGTATTGAAGAAATGGCTTCAAACTAAATACATTTATTTTTCTTACGTTATTGTGTGACGTCAGACATTTTCATTTGAACTAAGTTTTTTCTATCTTCATTCGCTTTTAACTAGTATTTTTTTCTCTTCATGTGAAAAATATCACGTTTTCATTTTATTCTTGGAATGAAATAAGAATGTTTTTATAACGATCGCATAACTTGTAAATTAAAAAAAAAAACTATTCTGTTAAAAATCCTTGGCGAATTTATGTGAAGAGAACTTGAGGTAAGTTGTTATTCTACTAATGTGAGATTGACAGCAGATTTTGTTATTACTTAACATAACATGCCATCACGCCTGTAATCCCCGAAGGGTTAGGCAGAGGTGTACCCATTAGTACACCCACTTTTCCCAGTTATGTTTGTAGTCCCAGGTAATAGGGGGCGAGCCTATTGCCATCAACCGGGCACAAATCCAGACTCCTAAGCTGCTACTGAGAAATTCCTGATGGAAAAACCCAATAACACTTTCCCCGACCTGGGAATCGAACCCAAGACCTCATGCACAGCAGTCGCGCTTGCGACCACTAGGCCAACGAGGCAGCCAATTTTGTTATTATTCCGTTACATATATATGTATATTATGATAAAGAAACTCAAAATCAGTTCCAAAAAAATGACGTCTGTCTTTAAGCACATTAGCAAACTGCATCGATGATGAGAACTTTTTCAATGCCATATTTATTTAGTTATTTTTTAATCATCATCATCATATCAGCCGAACGACGTACACTGCTGGACATAGGCCTCGCTTAATAATAGCCGCAATGATCGGTCTTGCGCTGCCCGCATCCCGCCTTCATTTTAAATTAACTGTGGATATTTTTTGTGTAATTATTTTTTATATGTAAACTATCACTCTTAAGAAAATAAATTACAAAACCTAATGTAAATTTATCCGAAAACAAATATCTCATTTATAACAATAAGTATACAGGGTAATTGAAAAAATACCCGAAACCTTAAAAGGGGTCATTGTTCTCATCATTATCTGAAATCATTAAAAAAAAAAAAAGCTGGTCCCTACAAAAATGCTACACAACAAGATCATAATGTATGGATCAGCTGTTTTTGTTTTCATGATTTCAGGATTGGTCCCATAGTAAAAGTTGTTCATAATGATGAGTACAATGACCCCTTTTAAGGTTTCGGGTATATTTTTAATTACCCTGTATAAAATCAAGTTATTTATAAAATTGTGAGTAATTAAAAAACTTACACAATACGTTACAATTCTCACGATACGTCACAATTACATAAATTCTGCCAAACATACAACATCACACACCAATTTATGAAATTTAGTTAAGTTTAGTAATTAAGTTTTAATTAGTTTAATTACCTTAGTTCACATACCTCAGATTGTTAACTTGTGGCATTTATTACAATTAATTATTAATTGTTTATTATAAAAAATAATTTGTTGCTATCTTGTTATTGTAATTTTTAATTGAATTAATTATAAATAGATAATCTCTTATGCGAAAATCACAAGCTCATTATATTTTAGAGTTATTCTGTAGGTCTAAAAACTTGAGCTAAAATTTTGGCGCAATCTCATTTATTTCATTTTTTTTTTGAGGAGATGATTCACATGAAGTTCTGTAATGTATGACCTTATAGTCTAGGAAAATTTGTCAAATTAGAGCAAGTATCTCGGAATGAGAGATAGTCAGCTATAAAGTTGTATAATAAACCTTTATTTTGACATCATAAAACTTGTCTTAAAACCTACTTATCGTAGGGTGTCTGCGACTACAGATATTTCAAGGTCAAAGGTCAAAAAACGATTTTTACACATTTAGGTATTGCAAATATCTCGTTTCCTATGGGTTTTATGGTATATACAATTTTTTAGCTGAATATGTCTCATTCCGAGGTGGAACCCCTAATTTTCCTGGGCTTTTAACACACTCTTAGTTATGCAAGCAGGCATTTAATAAAATGACTTATCATTGAAAAAGTTCATTTAGGTCCTCTCTTCGACTCCTGCTATAAGGAGTATTTATTTCATGTCTTATTATGTTCCACAACTTTTCGTACCAATTTAAATGCTCAGATTTGTGCACTTGAACGGCACTCAAGGTTCTTAAGCGAAATGACATTTATCCGGTTGTGGGAAGTATTTATCCCATTCATATCGAACAACTGCCCGTACCAATTAAAAGTCACAAAAATCCTCGGAAAGTCTTTGTTTCTCATTGACTTAAAGACAAAACTCTTCAGACTGCTTTCTACTTTCCTACTAATTGTTTTAGCCAGTTTTATAATATACTAGCATTTGCTCGCGACTTCGTGCGAGTAAATCTCAGCTTTCGCGAATGTAGACGAAGTCGCGGAATCAAAGTGCATTTTCTTGGAGGTTCAAACTTACCCCGTGCCAAATTTCATCAAAATTGGTTCAGGGATTGAGTCGTATAAGCGTAACAGACAGACAGACAGACAGAGTTACTTTCGCATTTATATTATTAGTATAGAAGTATGGGTTATTATTATTATTATAGCATCTGATTTTGAATAGTTTCTTATTCCACGAGACGCTACAGTGGCGCCCAACCATTTGTTAAGCCAAGTATTTATTACACAGACTATCATGCGTATGCGCAAGACACGCAGCTCGCGGATCCATAACTATATACTAACTAACCGAAAAAAGTTTTAATTACTTTTAATACTAAATTAAGTAGTTGCAATGTTAATTTGTTATACTAATAAATATTTTTATTTAATTATTATATGCATAAGTAGTTATTAGAATATTTGTATATTTACGTAATTGTTTTCAGTATTGTTATGTACTAAGTTAAGATAGAATTAACATATCAGTTGTGTAATTTGAATAAAGTTTAATATTTTTCTATAATTTTTGTTTAATTTTATTATAATTGGGTACTTGACACCATTATTCAATTGACATACTTTTTGACAGCTGTCAAAATGCGAGGCCCTATAGATTTTGTATGGCAATAGTAAACTGAGACGTCAGTTATTTGACAACTCAATTGATGATTAGCTATTATTGGATTTCAAAGCAACTAAAAATCAAATTTTACTGTTAATTGAAAATTAATTGGCTTATTGAGGTATTTTTTTTTTGAGAAGTTGTCTTAACGTTATGGGTTACCTAGCTTTTGCCCGCGACTTCGTCTGCGTAAATATCGGTTTTCGCGGACGGATGAACTTTATTTCCTTCCTTGGGGTTCAAACTTACCCCGTACCAAGTTTCATTAAAATTAGTTCAGACGTTTAGTCGTGAAAGCTTGACAATGGTACCGATTCCCTTGGTCACAAACTAAACTAAAATTAGACTATTTCCATATTTTTCTGTCCAATAAAACAAGAAAGAGACTAATGTAAATAAGAGCTGTGAAATTTAGTCAATCTGACACATCCATACAATTATAGTTGACATCTTAAAACGTATGGATCAAAAATACGGAAAAGTTCAAGGCAAAACTAATTTGACATCGCTAACGTAGTTCTTTAATGTCACCGTCCTTTCCTTTAGCTGTATGTTAGTAAGAGATGTCAATTCTCTGTATTTAGTCTAGTTTGTGAACAAGGGAATCGGTACCACTGTCGGATTTATAATATTTATGAATGTTGTCAAATACTCAAATAATGTACCTAAGTATCCTTACTAAGTTTCCATATCAAATCTTCTTAGAAAACTTACAAGTCAAATTACTCACACAATCCAATCAATCAACTACCTACTTCCCCCCTTCCCCCCCAAGATGTTTTCCCAATAAGATGCGCCGTTAATTAGGGCAGCCCTTGTTCCAGCTAATGGACGCATTGAGCGCGATGACTTGCCAAATAGCGGCAAGTCATCCGACTTAATAGACAGGGACTTGCAATACTTGACGATCGCGCAGTCATCTTAGGGGTGGTATGCTCGAATTTTGACATTACTCCGTACAGATTCGGCCTTCGAAAAATAAATCAACACATAACATCACGCCTGTAATCCCCGAAGGGTAAGGCAGAGGTGTTCACATTAGCACACCCATATTTTGCCAGTTATGTTTAAGTCCCATGCTTAAAGAGAGTATTGCCATCAACCAGGCACAAATACAGACTATGAGGCTGTTACTGCGAAATTCCTAATGGTAAAACTCAAAAACAACAACCAAAATCAATTGATCCATAATTTTTGTCGAGCTATGCAAACATTAATGTACCTAAGTACCCTAGATATGGGTCAGTTGACTTTATTTTTCGCTGTTCGTTCCCATAATAAATAATAAAATAAAAAAGCCTCTATTCCATGCTAGCCTAAAAAACTCAGATCAATAATATGTTTCAATTAAGATTAACAATAAATAAATTTTAATAAGAATATTATAGTATAGGCTCGCCCCCTATTACATGGGACTTAAACATAACTGGCGAAATGTGGGTGTACTAATGGGTACACTTCTGCCTAACCCTTCGGGGACTGTAGGCGTGCTGTTATGGATGTTATGTTATATGATATTAAAATATATAAAAAAATAGTCTTGTTTTTTTGTTGTTGTCTGTGTTGTTGTTCATACATGAGACTATGCAAAGACACGTACAATGACCTATTTTCAAGTGTCTAGTATACAAAAATGAGCCTTCTGCATTTCAGGATACAATATTACCAAGCCTATATCGTGTATCATGTACCAACCTAAATTAATCAATCAACACATATCCTGAAAACATGATTAACCCCACACCATGTCGAAACTAAACCCCCATAATCCGTGTTCATTTCAAATTAATGATTCGTGCCAACCCTGCTAAAGAGTTGCGTGTAATTACGCGAACAATCTTCAGAAAGAACATTCCATGTGAAATTCCCTTAGTATCCGAAGCACTTATATTTACGAATACCACAGATTATAACTTGTGAACAAAATAATATTTATTCTTGGCAAAGTTTTAGGGTACTTAGGGAAAGTTGGGTGAGGATCAGAGGGGGGTCATAGCGGGCAATTTGTCATTCGACACGCGATACCCACCGTAAGTACCGACTACACTCAAACTTTACCAACTTACATTTTTCATTACCTACAACTTTTGAGTGCGGCCCTGGGAATGAAAAAAATACAAGGGAAACTTAACCATATTCCCTTACCATAAGGTTGTAAATTCGTGTGCGGTTGTAAAGTTGTGTTGAAAGATTTTTCTTGCCTCGAGAATGTGTTGGTCCTTATGCATTAATCAAAAAATATCAAAGCTTTCCTGAGCTGTTAGAAGTTCGGAGGAGTTGCCCCTGAGAGGGTTGTGTTTAAGATTATACTCTGTAAAGAAATCTTTCTTCTTATTCATAAATAAGTACGTGTCTGGAGAACCACAACACTGATAACACAGTATATTATTAAGTTTATATAAGTACTAGTTGTTCTCTGCGACTTTTTACGCTTGGTTTTTTTCTGACGTGTTAAGTTACATATTTGGTTACTGCTCTGCTCCTGTGGGCCATAGCGTGATATAATAAAGCTTATTCTATTCCTCATGAATCTGGCTATCGTTTACATTAATATTTTCTCCAATCCGACTTGTAGTTCCAGAGTTAAGCGCGTTTCAACAAACAAACAAACAAAAAATCAGTATAAAATCAAAATAACAGCTTTTTACTGAATGCAAGAAAATTTTACATGAAAGTTATACCAAAAGCAAAATTTTATTTTTTGAATTTTTGTCTGCCTGTTTGCTCTGGCTAATCTCTTAAACGTCTGGACCGATTTTGACGTAACTTTCACTGGTAGATTGCCTACTTTAAGGAGTAACTAAGGCAATTATCGTTTTTTCTTAAATAATTTGGGATCCGCACAAAAATAAATAAAACTCCGCAGTTTACCGTCATTCCCGTAATCAGATATATTATTCCACAGTGGAGACCAAGTCTGCAAGCCTGTTGTAATCAACCACGGTTTAATTAAACAACAGCCTATAACCGTATTATACAGTTACACTGATTTACAACAGTCCCTAAATTCGGCAGATGGATGACCCAAATTGTACTATTTTGAAAGGACAACATTAATTGGTTTGGACTAACTAATTTATTGTCTTGAGGTTAATCAAGAATGGTCGATGTCAGCTATTTATACTAATATTATAAAGAAGTAAAGTTTGTTTGTTTTATTAATTTAAATTTTATTCAACAAAAGGTACAAAGGCGGACTTAATGCTGTAGGCATTCTCTACCAGTCAACCAAAGGTGGTGAAGAGATTATTAGCAGGTGCAAATTATCGTACGAGCTTTAAATATCAAAGTTAGAAAGAATTTGTATGGCAATTCTAAAATGTGACGTCACTTTTCAGCCAACTCGATTGACTAACTAATTATTTATTAATTTCAAAAGACTAAAAATCTAATTTTACACAAAGTCAAAGTCAAATCATTTATTTTAATTAGGCCAGTAAAAGGTACTTTTGAACGTCATTACAAGAAAAAAATAATAGAATTTAATCTACTTGCTAATGGTAGTTTTGTATGGAGAAGAATGGGCAAGAAACTCCATACGTACTCTTTTAAAATCAACGTTTAACAATATTATTATTTGTATACAGAGACATACGTAATTACATGTGAATGCAATGTACCTTATGTAAAAACTACTGTATAATAACTAACTAAATAATTTATTTATTTAAAGTTACATCGTGTTCACATCTTAACAAATATTGAAACTGTAGACGACCACTCTCCACAAAATCGGGTATTCAGGTCTTAAATAAAGTGTTTCTCTATGAAGTTAAGCCTTGGAATTATTGGTTAAAGATGTCAAATACCTAATTCTGACTTAGGTTGATTGGTTTATCAAAATTAAACGTAATTAAAAATGCAAACCTCCAGGCACCTAAAGCTCCAACATAAAAATAGGTGCACATAATAAAAGAAAGTTAAATTAAATGAACTTGTTGAACAAACCCCGTGTTCCGGCACGTAATGAAGCGACTAATAACGTTCATAAAACACGCTGTGGTGGGCTGCGGTGCTGGTCGTGTAATAAAGGGAAAGTAATTAACATGTATCATAATGATAATGAGTGTAGCTTCTAAGGAATAGCAAGACTTTTCTTCACACTTGCGTGGAAAAAAAACGTAGCCTGTTATTTTTAACAGATTCCTTGGTAGGTTTAACTTGCCTTTGATTGGCTTGTTAGTCTTGTGACTGCAGGCGTGACTGCTGAGCATGAAGTTCTGGGTTCGATTTCCAGGTCGAGCAAAGTGTTTTGGGTTTTTTGGGAGTCTGGATTTGTGCCCGGTTGATGGCAATAAGTTCGCCTCTTAATACATGGTGCTTAAAAACATAACCTAATGGGTAAGTACGTACACCTTTGCCTAACCCTTCAGGGATTACAAGCGTGATGTTTATGTTATATTTTAATATTTATTACAGATTAAGTAGTAGCACCGAGCGATATTGAGCGTGGGGTTCTTGGTTCGATTCCAAGGTCGGGCAAAAATTCATTTGGTATTTTTTTTTTCACTACGAATTTCCCAATAGTTGCCCGGAGTTTGAAAGTACTTGACTAATAGTCTTCATTGAGTTTAACCACCGTGACGTAAAACGGTTTGGAAAATAGTTAGGAGCACCCATTGAGAGACCCAATTTAGTTCAAATCTTCAATCAAAACTGCATAAAAGGCGTGCATAAAAATCTACTAACCGACTTTTCATTCTACTTCAAACCGCCAATACTAAGGAACTAGTTTCGCGAATATTCAGGAAATGGATTTATAATAGCGTAACCGCGCTTTTATCGATGTTCTCCAAGAACATCGGGGAATATTAAAGACTGGCTCACACTGACTCAGATAAACCTTTATCTCGGGGCTCACGAGGCAAATGAAATACTCAGTGCTTTCGCGTGGAAAAAAGATACAACAAGGATGAATTAAATGGAACTCATTGGTCTTGTTGACGTTGGTTTATTGCTAGCTTTGTCTTTGATATAAGAACTTACTCTTTAACTGTTTAAACCTTATATTAATTAACTATATTGCATAGCGACCCACGAATTCTACGGCGTGATTGTTTTCTCTCACATTTTTTTTTTGTTCATAATTTCCGGTTAACGTTTATTAAACCCCGACGCAAAAACGGAGGGGTGTTATAAGTTTGAAGAGTCTGTGTGTGTGTCTGTCTGAGGCATCGTAGCTCCCGAATGGATGAACCGATTTGATTTTGGATTTTTTTTTGGAAGGTAAATTAGTCGGGAGGGGGTGTGTTATTTTTTTTTTCTTTTGCTTTCCTTTTTTGTTTTTTTTTACTGCCTCGTTGGTTTAGTGGTCGCAAGCGCGACTGCTGTCCATGAGGTCTTGGGTTCGATTCCCAGGTCGGGCAAAGTGTTATTGGGCTTTTCCGTCAAGAATTTCTCAGTAGCAGCCTCGGAGTCTGGATTTGTGACCGGTTGATGGCAATAAACTCGCCCCCTATCACATGGGACTAAAAAAAAAACATAACTGGCGAAATGTGGGTGTACTAATGGGTACACCTCTGCCTAACCATTCGGGGATTACAGGCGTGATGTTATGTATTTATGTTTATTATAATTTATTTATTTTCCATGTTACATCTATCATTACAGGGAAACCTTTTGTGATAGAGAGATAGTGTACATTTCTAAACTCCTATCCTAACTTATTCGAAATAAGTTTTTATGATATAATATTTTTGGTAAACCCACTGGGAAAGTCGAAAAGCACCCGGGCGAAGCCGGGGCGGTCCACTAGTGTCAGATATAAACCGAGGGTAATATAGGAATAATACAATACACCCCTGTATTTTAAATGTTCACAGATGTCACCAACATTACATTAATTAATTCATAAATCTTGCCATCGTTGTGAACACAGCCTTACCTACATGTGGTTTGAAGCACACTCGTGCGAAGCTCGGCTCTTTGAGTCAAATGCAAATAAAACGATGGTTTCCTACCAAATCGTGAATCAGAAGTATTCAGACTAAGAGCCTCGAGCACACTCCGTCTTTTATTGTAAGTTGTTTACTGGCAAATTGGGAACGAATGAATTTGTTTGAAGAGGAAAAATTACAAGATTATGAATTTTATTTTCTGTGTGTAAATTCGACAGGATACTTTTATGGTTGTGGAACAGGGTGAAAGGGATTTTTTGTGAAGAAAACTATTATAGTGGATTAATAAAATTTTAGATCCCACAGCAATGACAATTCCGTAGGTCAGTTAAAAAAAAATAGACAGTCATATTATGACTACCGACAGAAGTGAAAACTTGACTCCACATTAGCATGTCGGTGACGCAACCCGTAGGTTTTGCTGTAACTGAAAATTGCTAAAAGAAGTTTCCCCTTCAAAAATTTGCTGTTTCGAACTAAACCGCAACTCCAACATACACGGTAAAAATGTGTCTATGGATATAGAACAGCTGGCTTTTTTTTTATAACCTGGGAAAATGTTTGACGCTGAGGTGTCTAGAATCATGTACCTACTGAACCCATGGTAAACGTTTTCGTTACGATATCTTTTCCTTCTGTTATATATTTTCATAAAAACCTATAGATACACCACTAAAGAACCTTCTCGGCTGAAAAACCAAAATTTTTGATTTACCTTCGTTATAAATATCTAAAGCTTCGTAAGTCAGTGTTGAAACTTAAGTAGGTACATCTTTTCACAATATCACGGCAGTGACATTACAAACTGTCCAATACCTTCACACTAAAACTCATCAACGAAATTTCACAAAGTCATGAGGAAAAGTTTGATAAGAGAACTTCTTCCGATGGAATGAAAGACTTCTTAATGAGTAGGTACCTATTCTCCAGACACGTGGACTTTTTTTATGGTGGTAAAAACCATCAAAGTAGTCCTTCCGCCCTGGGTGGGGCGGAAGTGACTGTCAGACTTTTACTGGCTAAAAAACCACCCTGTTCCTTCTGTTGCCCTTTACGTTCCGTGGCCACGGTGTCCTGTTAAGACGTCCTGCGACCCCGGAGACACGTTGACTTCATGCCACTGGATTCCTATTGGCTAACGTTAGAAAGATCGGAACGAAAGCTACCCTACCGCTATTAAAAAAAAATCTTACACAATATTTCAGTTAACAGTTCTAAATAAATAACAATTAATAAGCACGAGGACTAGCGTTCGATTCTCAAGACGACCCAAGTGTTATTGGGTTTTTCCACCAGGAATTTCACAGTAGCAGCTTCGGAATCTGGATTTGTGCCCGGTTGATAGCCATAGGCTCGCTCCCTATTACATGGGACTTGAACGTAACTGGCGAAATATGGGTGTACTAAATGGCTACACCTCTGCCTAACCCTTTAGGGATTACAGGCGTGATGTTATGTTATGAAAACAAGATATAAAATTAATACAGATCTGCTCAAATTATATTCCTCAGTCTTACGTGCCTGAACTGGTTATTTCTGGCCAAAATAGTAAATAATACTTAACATACTAAAAGTAAACCAAAATAAATCGTAACATAAACAACATGAGGGTGCACAGGGGAAAATTCGACAAGTGAGCACACTCTATCAAAAATACATAAAAAGGTACATTCGTCGCGTCGCGTCGCGAGCGCTGTCGATTGGTTTTGCTTTGTGCGCCAATTACAGTGAAAATAAAAATCTCTCTTTGAGCCTTAACTACGTGTGAGTGCATGTTTTTTTGGAAGATGACGTGAGTGGAAAAATATTCGTATGTTATAAATTCTGTTGGGTATTTTTCTAAAAAACAGTTTTTCAGGTGTGTGGAAAAGGGAATAAACTTGTCACAATGAATCTAACAGTTGCTAGCGGGATTGATTTTAAGTTTTAAACATTTTTAGGGCCAAAAACCTACTAATAGTCACAAAAAATAATTAAATAATATTAATTATAATCAATGATTGCCATACAACGTGGCAATGCTGCCAGCCTTTTGGCCACTTGACCCATTGAAAAAGGAACCGGACGAGCTTTTTGATGTCATATGAGCTTCCTCCATTCTTATTTACAAATTGAAAAAGAATTCCAAGAAAATAATTTCCATATGTATTCTTAAACAGTAACTTTATAATTAAAGTCAATATGGACTCTATAGAGCACAGCAAAAGGGTAGGAGAGAGGAAGCCTTGTTAAATACTTTGTAATTTTATTATTATCTAGAAGTTTTGTATTTAGGTTAATTATTATTTTAGTGGTTATAATATATCCAATCATAGATGGTAATACTTTCAAAGAAACAGTTTATACTAATTGAAAATATCCAATGAAAAAAAAACACTTTATTTTCGTGATAAAATTACAAATGCATAGACATGTACACTTTTTCAGCGTTTCTACATTTCTTATCCGTATGAAAGAGCGCTAATTTAGCTTTTTATGAAGGAGATAAGATGGCCGTCGGAAGGGGAGGTCGAGGCTAAATGGCAAGTGAACATAACACTATAATACGGACGGTCGGAGTCAACGCTGCTGCGTCCAATTTATTTTATTGTTCTTATATCGCAGTGTTTCGCTTCGCCCGCGTCCACTCGTAAAGATGTGATCTCATTTCTGATACTTATAAAGATACGTATTCTGATGGTCAAAGATATTTAGATGTCTGAGAGAATTGAGACGTTTGTGCATCTAGGAGGAATTTAAATGAGAACATTTTAGAAGAATTCTATCTACGGTATTCTAGCTAGACGAGATTTGTTTTGTTCCTTTTACCAGTATCGAATTTTGGTCGCGGCGGCTAATCTCATTGGAGACTAGCCAAGATTTTATAGTGCACAAGTGTGTGCGCAATCACAGGAGCACACCCACTTCCCTCAGTCTCATAGTCCGTTAGGACAGAAATCTGACACGACAGGGAGAGATCAGGCGCAAGACGGAATTTACATTATTTTTTTCCAATAATAAGCTTATTTATTTTATTTATTCATATAAAATTCGCATTGTGTTTGAATAATGGTGTACATTGATTAATGTCGAAATGTCTAAAAATATAAGCGTGGCAAAATCGCTTGAACGTCAGAAACTAGTTTTAGTTTCTACATCCCAACATATGTCCTAACATTGGATACTCTAGAGAGTTCTAGTTATAGCTAGAACTCTCTAGAGTGATTGACAGTTTTTTGACAGCAGATCGACACCACAAACTTACTTTACTGGGGAAGATGTTTACAGAAAACCACCACTGCTCATTAATAAGTAGGTACCTCTAAGTACATACTTATCATAGTTAATAACTTAATTTTCCTAATGTTATACATAACGGAGATGAGAACCTACTTACAGATCATTTCCATAAGCTAACATGAATTAAATATATTGAACCAGGATTATTCCATAACACGTAATCCCGCGAGAGAATATCTACGTACTAGCTACCACTCAGAATAATATAAAAAATGCAAGACATTATTTCAGTAGAATTTTCTTGTATTCCTATTTTTTCGAAGCCCCTTGCCGACATTGTGTCAATAAGTACAGACAGGGTTGCCAGCCGTCCGGATAAAGCTGGACATAGGCTTTTTGAATGTATGTCCAGTCAAATTATACAGTGTCCGGGTTTTCTTACATTTAATTAATTAGAAGTTAATTTCATGATAAAGTATCGAAAAAAAAAATACAATCATCATCGTCATTGTATCAGCTAAACGACATCCACTGCTGAACATATATTCTCCAGACAGATTTCGGTATCGGCAGCCAATTTCAATGGAGATTAGCCAAGTACGCAGATGAAATTATAGTGCACAAGTGTGTGCGCAAACACAGGTGCACTCCCTCTTTGAAGCGGTGAATGCATATGCGAATCCCACACCCTCGGCCAAAGGTAGAGGTAGAAACCTCCGCAGTGTTCCAACTGCGGAGGTTTTAGCTGGTAAGAGTCCGCCATGCCCCTCCGACGTCGGAGAAAGTCATGAGAATCTCACAGCGCGCCCAAAAAAAGATGCATTCCCTTTTCTCTAACTCTTTTAGTCCGATAGGACAGCAATCCGACACAACCGGGGAAAGATCAGGTGCAGGACTAACGGCTGTATGAGGCACGGCACTGCTGGACATAGGCCTGCCCTAAACATAGCCACAATGAGCGGTTCTGCAGTGCCCTGGTTAGTCCTGCTATAAATACAATAATGTTATCATTTAAAAACTCAGACATAAAATACGGCTTTTAAACCCCATTTTCTCCCAAAAGTCCGGCTTAATAAGCTTAATAGGTCGGATTTAGGATCTGACAACCCTAGGTACGGAATATCGTAAAATAAACATTTTTATAGGGAATCCGCGACAATCCTTTGTAAATACATCAGGATATAAAGGATGAACCCCTACTGGTCTTATTATTGGGATGAATTGGGGTTGAAACGTGACCGCTAGATCACAATTTAGTTGTCTTTCGTGACCATTTTGACTTTATAAATAAGCTTTTGAATGTTTCGTTTTTACTAGGTACTATGTAAATTCAGACCTAGACAAATCAACTAAGGGCATCAGCGGCCAAGTCTTAAAACATACTAATACTATAAACGCAAAAGTAACTGTCTGTCCGTCTGTCTCGCTTGTTTTACTGAAACGATTTTGATGAATTTTGGTACAGGCTAAAATTGAACCCCGACAAAGGACATAATAGGCTACTATTATTTCGACTTCGTCTGCGACCGCGATAACCGACAATTACGCGGACAAGTCGCAGGCAAAAGCTAGTCTTTAATACCTATGCCTGGTAACTGTTTACTCTTCTGCATCTTCAATCGCTTGAATGGCTCCCAGATTACTAAATACCTTGGTGCTTGCTTATTTTATTGAAGTACTTATTTCAAATTTATTTATTTATTCATACTCATCTTACAGATTACTCCAAGACGATGCTATACACACAAAATAAACTATAATCATAAAATTCAACAATAAAATAAAACAATCCGTTACCATCGTATCCCACCTTCAATGCATGATGATGCATTATATGGTTGAATATGACTAAACCAGTTAGTCTCCCACAGTTTCTACAGTACTATGAAAAGCCTTAGAGCCAGCGCGCACCTGTGATTTTTAGTCGATCGATAGTTCGTATAGTCGCATCCAATTGAAAACCAACGTCAGACACGAGTGGTCTGGCATTTTATGCTGTATTTTGGCGCAGCTGTAGGGCACACAATAATGTTTTTTTTTTCCTTTATTGTTTTTTTTTGTTTTTATTATTTTGTGTGCACATGGCCTGTGTGAAATAAATATTTTTTCTTTCTTTCTTTTCTTTTATATCTAAAGACGATATTGGACGTACGATCTTCAATCGTCAAATGCGCGCACTGCCATATATAATACTGCCATACTGAATCCAAGAACTATACAAACTATCGCCCGATTAAATATAACAAAACGACACAACACAACACAACTGGCGAAATGTGGGTGTACTACTGGATACACCTCTGCCTAACCCTTAGGGAATTACAGGCGTGATGTTATGTTAAATATAACAAGTCTTACTATCAGCATCAGACCAGTCCTCTTACGCCAGGAACAACAATAAACTGCGTGTTACTACGCAATAACTATATTAAAAAGCAGGGTTAAATTGTTCGTTTAAAAAATCCACAGGAAAATGCACGGAACTCGTTAAACACGGGAAATTGCTTCCGGTCAGCTGTGCTGTTGTTTCACTTACAGTTCGCTGTAGGGTTCCGTGGGGGAAAACCTTTAAATGTAAGGATTTTAAAATAAACTTGCAACTACCAATGCGACTTTTTCTATTTCAAATGTACTTCTAAGTTAATGTGGCACCTCCACAGTAGCCCACGAAATTGAAGTTTTCTTACGTTTTTTGCAATTTGCAAATCAGAATTAGTAAATATGTTCATTAATGCCAATACTAAGCCTAGTATTCCTGTAGGTGTCGAGGGTGTCTCTAGTGCAAAAGGAATAGCCAACATGTTTAAGGAATATTACTCCATTAAGTCTCCGCTGGGTTCGCCGTGTCGGGAGTTTGATGCCTGTCATACAGCTATTTCCACGGTCATTCTTGCAAAAGATGTCAAAATTGCTATAGGAAATATGACAGGTGGAAAATCTCCAGGCCATGACGGGCTCAGTGTTGAACATCTGAGAAATGCCGGTATCCATCTACCTCGAGTGCTTGCCATGTTGTTTAATCTGTGCGTAAGCCATGCATACATGCCTCACGGATTGATGCAGACTCTGGTGGTGCCTATACCCAAGAACAGGACAGGAGATATGGCGGACAAGACCAATTATAGGCCAATTTCTTTGGCAACAATAACTGCCAAAGTACTTGACAGTGTGCTCAACTCACATTTCTCCAAACACATTAATTTGCACGACGCCCAGTTCGGGTTCCGGCCTGGGTTGTCCACAGAAACTGCAATATTTAGTTTGAAGCACACTGTCAAGTATTACACGGATAGACATACTCCTGTGTATGCCTGTTTCCTGGATCTCAGCAAGGCCTTTGATCTGGTGGCATATGACGTTCTGTGGCAGAAATTGGCGGGGACCGGGGTCCCACCGGAGTTGGCATCACTCCTGAGGTATTGGTATCTCAACCAGGAGAACCGTGTGAGATGGGCGGGTGAACTTTCGGATGCGAGCAGGTTGGAGTGTGGGGTGCGACAGGGAGGGTTGAGCTCACCCTTGCTCTTCAACCTGTACGTAAACGCCCTGATTGAGGAGCTTAGCGGTATGCATGTCGGATGCTATGTGGACGGTGTTTGTTGCAACAATTTCAGTTACGCGGACGACATGGTGCTGCTGGCCCCCTCAATCGGAGCTCTCCGGAAGCTACTCGCAGTTTGTGAGACCTTTGTAGCTTCACACGGTCTCATGTACAATGTAAATAAATCGGTTTACATGGTTTTTAAATCAGGTCCCAAGGCTCCACCTGTGCAACCACTTTTTCTGAATGGTGAATCTTTAAACAGAGTACACAAATTTAAGTATCTCGGGCACTGGGTGACCGATGATTTAAAAGATGATTGTGACATGGAGAGGGAACGCAGAGCATTGTCAGTTCGGGCGAATATGTTGGCGCGCAGATTCTCCCGGTGTACAGACGCAGTCAAAATTACTTTATTTAATGCATACTGCACTTCATTGTACACGGGGAGTCTGTGGGCTAACTACACGCAACGGGCGTACAATGCTCTGCGGGTCCAATTTAATAATGCGTTCAGGGCGCTGTTGCGACTACCACGTTTCTGTAGTGCATCAGGAATGTTTGCTGATGCACACATAGACGGCTTTGCAGCTTATGGCGCAAAAAGACCGCGTCATTTATCACTCGGTTGCGTGGAGGTCGCCACAGCATCTTGAATGCCATTGCCACTAGGCACGATTGTCCCCTGACATGGGTGTTAGTGCAGCGGACCAAGTCCCTGCTCACTATTATGTATTAGTTTATCTTTTAGTTGTTTTGTTTAGTTTTTTCATGTACCTATGGATCAAAGTTGTCCGAATAAAGAAATTTTATTATTATTATTATTAAAGTATGATTCGCGGGCGTAAAAAATATGTATTTTCAGAATTAGGTATAACCATTTAAGTCAGCAATAAAAATCCAGAGGGCCAGGTAACCCGAATGAATGACTATTTCATGGAATCTTGACATTTTAGGAATATACCGACTTATGGAGTTATTATACTGATTTTAATGGTTATAATTCTGAAAATACATACTTCTAACGCCCGCGAATCATACTTTAAACTAAATACTGACTTGCAAATTGCAAAAAACGTAAAAAAAAAACTATTTCGCGAGCAAACCTGGACTTTTTATAAATATAAAATTATTTTACCCAAAAAAAAAAAACAATTTGATATTCAAGTTAAAAATATTTTTGCTCTGATTAAAATCTAGTTGGCAAAATTAAGAATAATTTAAAAATGTAATTGACCTCACATGACCACACATAAATCTTACTCTATAAACATTCCGTCATCAGGTAACCTAAAAATCGGAATTAAAATTACGGTTTGACAGCATTTCATTAAAAAAAATATTTTAAACCGCCGCCATATTTATTCGCCACAAAAATCAGCGTTTAAAGTATGCGTCAAAAAACACGCGAATTGTACCTATATTATTATATTCATAACTTAATCTTGCCCTTTCTTCCCATATTACCTTTCCTTTATAACTTAGGTAATGGTCCCTTCCTACTACGGAACCAAAGTCCTTAAACGAATATTTCCTTGGACACAACAGTTTTACGTTATTTTTATTTATCCGCTATTCACAACATCAGTGCCGACGTTTAGCGTGTTTTTTACTTGAAACAAATTGCTGATTCTATCTAACTATAAATCATAACAAGTTTCATATCTAAGTTCTAAATTATAGCCTTGTTTCTCAGTGTTAAAAGATTGAAATAGAGGATTAGTTTGTTTCTGTTTATAATTTATAATGAAGAAATAAATAATACACTTAACATATTTTATTTAGTGTTATAACATTTTTATGTAATGTTCGGATAAAAATGTAGGCAAACAATTTTCGAACGTCATCGAATATTTAAAATGGCGGCTTACAGCGTACATACCTATTATATAATTTTGTTTTATTTTGCCAACGACACTTAAAGAAAGAAAGAAAGAAACGCTATTTATTTCCACAAAAAACGTATACAACATAAAAATATTGTTTACAAAGGCCAAAAAACAAGTATAAATGGGAAAAAAATATATGGTTAAGAATTTTATTTCTCAATAAGAAATTACATTGATTTCACTTACTTGAGAAAATTTTAAACCTAAAAACCACTAAAAAAATATTGGCATTTATAAACGGAAAGCTACAAAATTGACAAGTCAGTATTGACTATTTTATGGTATCCTTCCGGGGGACTTCCATGCAGACGAAGTCACAGACAAAATCTAGTTAATAACCTCACTGTCTTCCCACACATTCCCCTCGCTCCGTCCGCTACCTGTGATGAAGTTTATAAGCTATAATTAAAGTCTGTCTAAGTTTGTCCGATGCTTCATATTGCCACTTGCAGCTTACTAGCGCAGTTTGCAACTCACCGGTGACACGTCATACGTCTTGCAGCGTGCATGCTCATGCTGGGAATTAATTTGCCGTTAGACGTGTTTTGTTTATCTAACAGTGGAGGAGATTCATTTTTTTGGCCACGTTTCAATCAAAGATGAGCAGTGTAGTGCTGCGAGCGGTATTTATGAAAATGACCTGTAACATCGACTAAAATAGAGCGCTAGCTTATTTAATTTTCAGCTAGAGCTTTTATTGGTTAATTCTATACACACACCTCAAGCTACCCATCTTTGCACGTCCCTAGCAATAGAAGTAAAGTGCGTATAGGAGGGGTTCACTTATCACAAATTTTTACATTTCTTTTTTTATTTTATTTTTTTAAATGGCCATATAATTTCAAGAGGACAGCCAGAAAGCGGAATCTCCTCTCCTCAATTTGCCATACCTAATGTTGGATCTTAATAACGCACCCACATATTGAATGTCGTGATGGCCTAGTGGTTAAGGCGCCCGCTTCTCATGCATGAGGGTGTGGGTTCGAATCCGGGCAAGTACCAATGTGACATATGTACTTTCTAAAGTTTATCTTAGACATTACTGACATTCCGTGCCTCGGAAAGCACGTTAAGCCGTTGGTCCCGGCTGTCATTCGTGGATCTTTGACAGTCGTTACGAATCGTCAGAAGCTTGAGAGTCTGACAACCAGTCTCACCTAGGGGTATCGTGTTACCCAGTTACTGGGTTGTGGAGGTCAGATAGGCAGTCGCTCCATGTATAATACTGGCACTCAGCTGCATCCGGTGAGACTGGAAGCCGACCCCAACATATGTGGTTGGGAAAAGGCTAGGCAGATGATGATATATATTGCAATTGAAGAAATGTTTTTTTTATGTCAATTAAGACAGAAAATAATAAGGTGCTTGATGGCGATCTACGAGCTTGCTGGTTCGAACTGTACAACTAGTAACATGTTCAAATTGATACTCTCTTACGAAAATAAAATAATTAGTAACCAATGCATTCCATATTTAAAACCAACCGACAAAACTCATCAAGACCCTCTATTTAATTACAAAGACCCCACTCACTGCATATTTAACTAAAAACAACCCAGAAAATCTAATAAAAATCCGCTCCGAACATTTCTATAACTATTTTCACGCAAAAACCTCGTTTTCACATCGTTATATTATCATAACACATTGGGAAATTCAATTCGGAGTATAACTGCCCCACTAGAGTCCACGCGGCACTCGAAAATAGCCCTTATTGTTGTGGAGTAAGGTTGAAAATGCGTATTGTTGTTTGTAAATCAGAAATAAGTAAGCAACACACTGAGTGAACTCAGATGCGATATCATAGAGGTTATTATTAAGAGCTCGTTTGGGATTCCACTTGTGTTATACGTGTTTTGGATTTGTTTCCATTGTTTTATTTTATTAGTTTTATAATTACTTACCTAGTTATTTTTTGGTTTTTCCATCAGGAATTTCTTAGTAGGAGCTTTAGAGTTTGGATTAGTGCCCGGTTGATGGCAATAAGCTCGCCCCCTATTACATGGGACTTAAACATTACTGGCAAAATGACAAAATGAATGAATGATGTACTAATGAGTACACCTCTGCCTAACCCTTCGGGGATTACAGGCGTGATGTTATGTTATCTGGCAAATAATAAAAACAATATTCTGCTGACCGAATTTCGGTTACGGCGGTCTCGAATGGAGACTAACCAAGTACGTATATTTAAGAATAGAAAAAAAAAGTCCTTTCTTGTCGGATGCCCACGTCATACTTAGAGAGTGTGTTCTTTACACACTCTCCGATTTTCAGGTCTCTACGATCAGCAGTTTAGGCTGTGCTTTGGTCCATCTGTCAGTCATTCAGGACAAAGCATTTTATTTATTTAATTATTTTACTTTAACATAAAGACGGCCCTTAGCCAAATACTTTAGTTAAAGATTAATTATTATAATTTACAATAATAAAAACAGACGTATAACATAAATTACTAACAATAAATTTAATAAAATTATATTAAATAAACGTTCAAATGAACATGGTAGGTACGAGATACTACGTTCCGATTCGATATTCCCGTGACGCGCGAGACAATGGGCACGCGGTCAACCCTCTCGCGCCATCTAATATTCAGGTCTCGCACATCCCCGGTGCGACTGGATCATTCGCACTTATTGTGTGGATAGTGTTGTTTATCGTGGCACATGCGGCATGCCAACTGGACCAGATGCTGTCTATTGAACTTATTAGTTATCCTTCTAATTTTCTCGATATTTGATCTGTTGATTTAATTTGAAGTCAATTAACTTTTGCTGGGTTAGGGTGAACAACTCAAGCTAATTGAAAATTAAAATTTTGCTATTTCAGCGGTTTTCGTTATTTAGATAATAACGAAAACCGCTTGACATATAAATAGGAAATTTGACAGCGAGTTATATAATATTACAGTTGGAAGACATCCATGAAGAACGGTTTTACCAACATTAAGGGGATGAAACGGGGTCCTGTCAAAACACGTACACGTACAATGTCGGTGGCAAAAGTTTGTTTCGTAAAAATTAACAAAATATTCTCTCGATGAAATTTCGGAAAAACCCCTAGAACGCATTGCCCGCTAGTGGCGCTAACAACGCTTCCGTCCGCGCGCGCGCTCCGTGCAGTGGCGAGCTATTTCGCTGCTAATTATAATTATGTTTATTGTGTTCTGTGATCGATTCCCGGCTCGTGAGTTGTTTCTAGTTGTGTGTTATTGTGATAAGTGTTGGTATCCTGAGTTTTTATACGTGTTGGATTGGATAATTACTGGTAATTAGTTAATTACGTCAGTTATCGGTGAGTACTTTTTTTTTTTTATTGTGAGGGTATCTCGAAATAATTTTAATCGTCCGTTTTTACTCTACGAAGGATGAGACTTGACAAGCGTCAGTAATGGGAAACTTGCGCAGGTATAAATGTACGAAATAGTTATCCATAATTTGTGTATCTATTATCTATTCAAAGATTTTTCTATGACATTTAGATCAAAATTCCTAACAATATATTAATATTTATTACGATATAATAAAGTTTGTGTGGTGTATCAAGTCTCATCTTGCGTGGCGCGTATTGTACTATATCTGATAGTCTGTCCAATATTCGGGTCTCGTACAAAACGGATCACGGAATCTGCGTCAATATCGTATATTGTGCACACATTGACCGGCCGACGGTATACATTAGTTATTAATTAAGAGAAGCGGTCGCTCGCTGCTATTATCTTTGATTAAGTAGAAGTAGCCGGCCGCCGCTGCGGGACGTGCCGGGATTGCGGGACATCTTAACAGGATACCGTGGCCCCGGAACACTAAGGGAACAGAAGGAACAGGGTGGTTTTTTAGTCAGTAAAAGTCTAACAGTCCCTTGACCAAAATTAAGTAGATATAGGTGCACAGTTTTACATTGGCTATCTATATTCTCAACTAGCTTGTGCGCGCGACTTTGTTTACGTTTTATATACACCTTCCTTATTTCTCCGTCCTAATGTAACAAGTTTTTAATATAAAATGGTCTGTTTCTTATCAAAATTAAATTATTTTAAACCTTTTAGCTATTTTTTTTTATTAACAGGTAATACAAGCTTGTTTATAAACATTTTTAAACATACGTACATAACATCACGCCTGTAATCCCCGAAGGGTTAGGCAGAGGTGCACCCAGTAGTACACCCATATTTTCGCCGATTATGTTTATTCTTTTAATTTTATTCACAAACTCCTCAGCTTTACATTGAGTAAAAAAATACTCCTTAATAACTTAACAACCTCATCTCGCCTAATACGTAGATTCTTAAGTTTCCTGCCAAATGCAGGTCACAAAACTCTCCACGCTTTAGTACTTAGCATTAGTTTCAAATCACAGTCTACATTGCATTGATCCAAACTTAGCTGAATTCGGTCTCAAGTTGAAAGCGTGCAGGACCGGATCCAGGAGGGGCGGTTCAGGCAACCAAAGTATCCGAGATCTTTCGTGATAAATCTTAAATTGAACTTGATATTATTCTAATTAATTTAGTTAAAAAATGTAGTGTGCTTTTTTAATGTTTACTTTGCTAATAAATTATTTAATTTCGCGTTGGAAATCCTCATGGACTTCCTACTTTGCTACTTTGGCAGGCTTTGACAGGATACTTTGCTAAAAACCTATCTTCAGCGGAGTCAAGTTTTTTTTTTACCCAGGAACATTAATTAGTGTTTGAGTGACTGGATAATATTTTAGGAATTTTCGCTCACACCGGTTCGGGGCCCCTGTAGGGGCCTAGCTACGGCCCTGGTGCACATAAACCTCAGACTTAGCTTGGTGGTAACCGATCAGTCAGTGTAGACACGTATTAAACTTCATTCAAGTGTGCTTCCGTCTTACTTAAAGCCACGGAAATGTATTATAATTTTGTCGACATAGTCGGCGCTGTGTCTGCTGCGCTGCGTGTCTTGGGTTCGATTCCTGCCCGGAACAAATATTTGTTTGTGACTACTAGCTTTTACTCGTGATTACGTCTGCGTTGAAGTCAAATATATCATAAAACAGCCTATGGTACACGGCAATCGTGTAGCTTTCTATTAGTAAAAGAATTTTTGTGATAAGACCAGTCTTACCTGGGATTTAACCAAACTAATAAACAAACAAGTTTTACCTCAAATCAATCTCATCAAATAAGTAAATAAAATTGAAGTGTCAAACCAACAAAAAAAATCGGTTTGTTTCTACAAATTCTCGAAACTGTTGAACCAATTTTAATGCGACTTAGCGAGTTAGTTGATATTATAAGCAGTTACAGACTACTTTTATTTAAAAAAAATAGAAATAGGAATCCGCAAAAAAAGGCCCTCAGTCTAACACAACAAAATCTAAAATTCCACCATTCCTAGCCACAAAGGAACTGCCAATCAATACACCACAACCTCATAAGTTACACATGCGAAAACAATTCCACATTCATGCTGAATACCAATACAAATATGATTTATATGGTCTTCGTGTCCAAAGTGGCGCCGGTCGTGACAACTTTATGTCGTAGCTGGAGCCTTTTGTTTTGCTGTCGGTACCGACCGGGGATGTCCCGGGAGTTTGAACTTATGACTTATATTGTCTATTGCCAAAATAGGCCTTTGGATTTTGATAGATTCGGGTTTTAGGTGGGGTATTGACTTTCAAATCTGTATCTACACTTATCTACGTCTACACTATACAGAGAAAAGATGTGTTTTAGTGTGTGTGTTTGTGTATGTTTGTAATGAATAAAGTCGAAAATAATTGTGCGGATTTCAAAAAAATTTCACCTTTAGAAAACTACATTCACTCTGAGTAACATAGGCTATAGATATTATATTTTCAAAAAAATTAGGGGTCCATAAGGAAATCACGCGAACGAAGTGGCGGGGAGAGTGCTAGTAATAAATTAAATTGAAGTGATGTCAAAAATATAATGAATGTTTACGTGTATACACGGCAGCTTGCACTTTCTTCTTCTTCTCTTTCTTCTTTCTTTATCATGTGGGCAGTAAGGTCTTGCGATCCGACACACCCTAGTGTCAGTTTCTAAACCGCCTCAAGGGCCTCTGACATGGTTTGAGTAGGACAGTAATAGGCTGGTATAAGGCCATGTTTCCTCACGATGCACTAAAAACGATTAAGTATTCATTTTGTTGTCCGTCTGTTCCTATTTTGCACTAATATCCGAAACAGCTGGACCGATTTGACAGAATTTACGGACAATCATTTTTCATGTTTGAGACATTTTTTTACGATCCTAAATGATTTTACTATTTTTGTATTTTTTTATGAGTTGAGAAATTCACACAGTTTCTCTACAAGGCTAAATTAACTCGCATTAAGTATTTATGTATATCTATATTTGCATATACATAGGTGGCACAGTTTAATTACTTAAATCAAACAACCCAAACTAGCCACGATCATATCCAAAAGCCTTAAATAATGAGTGGCAGGACCCTAAGACCCGCGCTATTCATTGCAGGGTTAATTAACACTGTTTGCGGCCAGGGCGCGATGTAATCGGGGGGTCCCTGAGACCCCAACTTTATGTGTTTGGGCCCCGTTTTATTCTTTATGTTACATGTTGCTTGAGAGGTTAATCTTGTAGATTACTTTGGGTTAAGTTAACTGGAGACTAGTAAAAGTAGTTTGTTTTGTTGCTTTTTTATTTGGAGAGAGAATATTGCCTATAACTTTGGTGGGTGATAAAATAAAATATATATTTTATTTTGTACACACTCATAGTATTTTTACGATGGGTTTTGTCAGTTCCATTCATTTCATTTGCGTCTTTTTATATTCTTACGTCATCTGTCAAAGATATAGCGTAGGTACAGTCACGAGCAAAAACAAGTATACACTTAGCAACATTAAGAAGCTGTTTTTTCGAATATATTGATTGAAATGTCATGTTTTTAGGAATATAGTATTTTGAATTCAATACTACTATGAACTACTACTACTATGAAATAGGTCTTATATTACAGTTACAACCATTATTTCACAACTTTTGAATTTTGCTAACAAGAAAATCGATTTTGAATTTTGCTAAGTGTTTACTTGTTTTTGCTCGTGCCTGTACTGGCTTTTACCGGCGACTTCGTCCGTATGATTTTTTGTGCAGATACAATTAGCAGTCAGATAATGCAGCTTCCTATAAGTGAAAGAATTTTCAGAATCGGCCTAGCAGTGCTTAGAGATTACAGTACTTAGGTACTGCCTACCTATAATGTAACGTTAGATTTGCCTAATTGCCTAATCGAACAAAGGACCGTACGCTTAGCAGTCGCGCATGCAACCATGTAACCAAGGGGCAGTAAAAATGCTATGTTAGGTACCTACATTCAACTGAGACTGTTTGTTTAACCATTAATTTGCGATAAACCAATAAATTAAACGCATTAAATGCATAGATTAAGTTTAATTATGATATTTTCTTAATTAACCTATCAAAGTCCACGTAACATAATTATATCTATACAAATAAATAAAATTACAATTTTTGTTTGTATAAGTACCTACCCACTTATAAAAACACAATTTTTAAAATTATATATATTTTATAGTATGATATTATTATTAATAATAATTTAATAGTACTTTTTAACAGTCTCTTCTAAAACGATCAGTTTTGTTACCAAAATTAGTTATAACTATTCTGCATTCTTCTTTGACTTTCAATATCATTTATGGACTGAGCTAGACCACTTCTTAAACTATTTAGCATTGTTATTTAATTGGTTATAACTATTCTGGACATTTCTTCTTTGATTTTCGATATTATCATGTATAGATTGAACTGCATCACTTCTTAATCTGTCAGCATTGTCACCAATATTATTATAATGACTCTGTACGTATCTTCTTTGATTTTCGATATTATCATTTATATATTGATCTGTACCGCTTCTTACTCTGTCAGCATTGTTAGCAATTTGATTATAATTATTCTGAATATTTCTTCTTTGATTTTCGATATTATCATTTATATATTGATCTGTACCGCTTCTTACTCTGTCAGCATTGTTAGCAATTTGATTATAATTATTCTGAATATTTCTTCTTTGATTTTCGATATTATCATTTATATATTGATCTGTACCGCTTCTTACTCTGTCAGCATTGTTAGCAATTTGATTATAATTATTCTGAATATTTCTTCTTTGATTTTCGATATTATCATTTATGTATTGATCTGCGCCGCTTCTTACTCTGTCAGCATTGTTAGCAAATTGGTTATAATTATTCTGGAGATTTCTTCTCTGATTTTCCATATTGTCACTAATAGAACTGCTTACATCACTTCTGAATCTATTTGCTCCGTCACCGAATTGATCATATTGATTCTGGATATTTCTCCTCTGATTTTCGATAAAGTTTTTTGTGTCTCGTTGCGCGTTGCTCAAAGAAGATTGTACAGTTTGTCGCCCGTCATCCATTGCATCATTCACTTTATCGTAACCTGCATCTACTCCATTTTCAAAGTCGTTTCGTAAGTCTCCAGCAAGATTATTAGCAGAACTTCGGATGTCAATCAATCCGGAGACATCTTGCTCAGTATTTTCATTGGCAGACTCCTGTCTTTTTTTTGTAAAATTTTGGCGGGCTCTGATTATCACTTGTTGTAAACTGTTAAGCGTTTGTGCAATTCCAGAATTTGCTGATGCATCATTGTTGAAGTATTTTCTTAATTTATCACGTAAAACTGTTGAGTCATTTTTAAGTTGTATGTTTGGGAAGTATGGTCTGTTTTCGATCGGTGTATTCCCATTGTTGAATAGGAAATTTTTGATTTTGAAATAGCGACGTTTTGCCCTATCCAATAACCCTCCAACGATTCCATTACCATGGGTTTGATCACCATCAAATATGTGTAGCACAGTTCGAAACTCTTCTCTTACAGTTTCTGATGCATCGTGTATTTTTATGGATATAGTTCCAACTATGCCTGGCTTGTTAACAACTTGTCCTGCTGAATTTTGTTCAGTACCTCCAAAGACCAAGTTTTTGCTGTAGTGTATAGCACCGCCAACGTGTTGTGTTATAGAACTTGTAGTATCCTTTACTGTACCCAGTAAACCGTCTATTAGACCACAGTTTGAGTTCGTTATTAACGCTAATGACACTACTATCACTAAATAATGCTTCATATTGATTTTCTTGGTTCACTCAATGCACATCCAAATGTTATAGTGTATCGATCAATTTAAATTGATGCTGTTCGTCGTGATTGTTTAACTCTAATGAAATGCATCGTGCTCAACTATTTATTCAGCGTATTATCTGTTAGCTTGACCTCAAGTGGGACTATCTTACTTCACTACGTTATCACGTTAACGTGTTTTCCAATGATCTCACTCGACAAACGGTTTTGGGTAATACATACATCATTTTTTGTTATTTATACTTATAGGTTAAAAATTTACTCTGATGAATAATTTGCGTCGGTCCCGTTAGACAGTTTTTAGGGGTGGAAATCGATGCAACCTTGGACATATAAATATCGTGCCTGATAATTGGGTTGTGGAGGTCGGTCCATATAAAATATTGATATTTAACTGTCTCATGGTGGAATCTGATCAAAGCCAGTTAAGAGAAAAAGAAGAAAACCATATTATGCTGAAGGATTATACAGTAAATTTAGTTGCAATAAAACTTTTGACAGACACCCAGACAGGCAGATAATTAAAACTAGTTTATGTTATCGAATTCTTAGATTACAGTAATAAACACAATTAAAGCAATGAACTTTAAACTGTGATTAATTGGAATGTAACCTGATTAGCAAGAGAATCAAGTCATGTTAAGGACACAGTGATTATTAAAATTATGATATGACTCACAATTTGTTTTCAATGTGTGGAGTCATTGATGATGTCCATCATATTTTGGTGGAATGTGCCAAGAACCAGGGATTAAGGGAGTCATTGACAAAATTAAGTAAAGTTAATGAATACGATATGGGTACTTTCTTTGAAATACTCGCAAGTCCAGAAAGTGATGCCGCTATAATGATTTATGATATGGCAATAAGCCGATGACTCGCTTTTTGTTTAATGTTAAATCTTGTATGCAGGAATTTTAGTTTGTAGTGTTATTTAAACATAGGTTAGGTTATGATGGGGCTGACATGCCTAAAAAGGATAAAAGTCCCTAAAAAATAAAGAGAAAAAAAAAATGTTTTCATACCTAATTTAAAGATGCATTAATATTGGGTTTGGCCTAATTTAGATTAAACATATTATATTATTATTGTACGGGCTATAATAAGTACGATAGATATTCGACTTAATAATATTGAGCAAAAAATATTATTGGGAAGCAATTTTTTTGGTGTGAAAAATTACACGCACGCAATATAATACTGTACAAATTCGTGCATCAGTGCAAATTATAGGGATCGTGGGGTATTTCAAATATATTTTATAATATTCAAAGTAATCTACGTTAATAACATTAAAAAGTTTGTATTTTGACCTTGAATACGTAACTTTTGGCTTAGAATTAGTCCTGTTAACACCCTCATCCTTTCCTGCCCTTGGCCCTTGTTTCTTGGGGTCGGCACAAAACGTTCTCTTATTCCATTCCGTCCTGTCAGCCGTCATGCAATCACTGACTCCCTTTTCTTTCATATCATTCTTCAAACAATTCATACATCTTTTCATTGGCGTTCCTCTTGCTCGCCATCCATCCACATTCATATTCATAACTTTCCTGTTAGCACCCTATAAGTACAGAACCCTAAACAAGAGGACCGTTGAATTTCATATCACTTTAAACTTCCAATCATCCTCATATAACTATGTACAGGCCTGTATAAGCAAAACCCCGTTTTCTTTTGTTTTTTCGGAGCGGGTCCGTGGACCTTCTGAAGTTTAGAGGGAAAACTAGAAAAAGGTTAAGAACCCCTGCTGTAAAAGATCCCAAATAAATTCAAACCAGTCTATCTAGATTCAAACTGTTCTATCTATATCTAGAATCTAGATGAGATCAGTAAACAAATGTAGTGTTTGAACGAGTATCTTTATTTCATTTCCGTTTCGCAGTCGCGCCTCGCGCCGCCGCTGATCAGGCAGACGGCTGAGAAACAGCGGGCCGAGATTTACGGACCACAGAGCTTTGTAGGGTCGGCCTAGGAATCTAATAGGAATATGTTTTGTTGTTAAAGAGGTATAAGGTAACTAGTAATTAGTGAACAATAGTAATAAAATGTTATGATGGCCTAGGCCTTGGTTGAGGCGCCTGCTTCTCATGGATGAGGTTGTGGGTTCGAATCTGGGCAAGTACCAATGTGTCTTTTTCAATTCATATGTACTTTCTAAGTTTATGTAAGACATCACTGTTATCGTTCCGTGCCTCGCCCGGCTTCCTTACGTGGATCTTTGACAGTTGTTACGGGTCGTCAGAAGTCCGAAAATCTGACAACCAGTCTTACCAAACGGTATCGTATTACCCAATTACTGGGTTGTGGAGGTCAGATAGGCAGTCCTCTCCGTGTCAAATACTGGTATCTAGCTGCATCCGGTTAGACTGGAAGCCGACCCTTACATAATTGGGAAAAAGGCTAGGCAGATGATGACTTTATAAACTTGATTGTACTTAAGATAACAATTTTTTTTCTAAAGAAACGATTTTTGTTTATTGCAATCAATACATATCATACGTCAATCACCCCAATAAAATATTGAGTAAAAAAAATAAATCACAGTATTTCTTTTTACAAACAAAAGTATGTCACCAAACATATTTTATTTTATTTAACTATTAACCAGGAGAGCAGGAGTAATTCCTAATGTGTTTTCCAACGTTTTTAGGATAGAAAAAAAAAGGAAAATTTTGACATTTATAAAGACGACGTTGCAGGCAGATTATTTAATAAATACAAAAAACAGGATAAATTAAGTACGCCTTTGTTGAAAAAGGTGCTAAAGAATGATTTATTATTATACCGCTTTCTTTGCTATCTGTACAAGTTAATTTGATCTGCGAACGCGAGCCTGGTCGGTTTATCTCGTGGTCCCGCCAGAGGGCGCTTATGTCCGATACTGAATACAATCACTTATAATTGAGCTTAGTTCTGCTAAAAGCAACCAACCCACAATGATTTCTGCTTTTTGCTCTGCGCTTTATGGAACTATAGAAGATATAATAGAATTAATAGGTAATGCAAATGAACGATCTATGTATATTTTGTATTTCTATTGATAATAGGTACTTACAACAAATACCTAAATTAGGCTTCAGTCGGGGAAAAATATGAAAAAAAACACAAAATCCAAAGACGACTTTCTTGTGGCATTTTACTGTTAAAATATTGGTTTGATTAAATATTGGGATATTGGATTGATTTTCCTTTAAAATACGGCGTAAATTTTTTTAAAACCATTTCAATAAATAGGTTTATTTTTGAAGAAAATGTTTATAAAATTTAGCAAAGTGCTCCTGTAGTTAATTAAGTATCTACTTTTGACCTTCATTAGAGTGTGTCACTAAAAACCTAAGGTTCTTAACCCAAAACCCGTACTGCGGGTGAATATTCGCTGCGCAAAACGCAAGTGCGGCTAGCACTGTTCGTGTTTTCGCCATAGAAAAACACATACGGTGTGTGTGCGCCGCACTCTCGTTTTTTAGTCGAAACACAGCGTGTTTGTTTTCCCGTAGTCAATGAGTTAATCACTTTGGTAAGTACTCTTACTTCAAATTATGGTATCTGTACCGTAATTATTTGTAGCTGATTAGATATTGGTTTTTCGTTTTTATTTTCATTCAAGTTCAGGTACCCTTTTTGCTGTGCCCTACAGGGTCCACAATGATCTCAATTATTTAAGTTATCACCTAAGTATACATATGGAGAAGCAATAAAGATATTGGGTATTGAGTATTGAGGTTAAAAATAAAACAAAATCACATTAAAATTAAAAACAAAAATTTTATTACGAGTTCATTTTTTGGTAAATGCAAAGAAAATTATTACCGACAGATAAAACAACCAAAATAATATAAACTATTACACATTTGTATGGCATCTAAACGATTTTAGTTAATAATAGACTATAAGTAAAAGCTGTATACTTAATAGTTAAAATGTAAAAATAAATAATTAAAAATAATTACAAAATGTAACAATGCTTATGCGTTATTAGTGGACTTGGCATTTTTTCACAGAAGTGAATTAATTTAAACATTGACAATAACTGATTAGATTTTTTTTATTTTTAAAGAAATTATTATTTTTATTTTTTACATTATTTTTGCTAAAACTCACAAATCTAAATTCAAACAACCGTTGTTATATATTTTTTTTTTAATTTCTTACTTTTATTAAGTACATTTCAAATTTATTTTAATACACATTTTGCCAAAAAATACTACACACTCACAAAAATTGTTCTGTGAAAAAATGTCTCTTTGTAAAAATAATACAATCTAAAATATTTACATTAATATATTTAATTAGTAACTGGCAGTTTCAGAAGGCACTTAATACATTTTTTTAGGAATTTATTTAATTTATAATATGTAGATATTTTAAGCATAATTTAAGCTAATACGATATGTATAGCTAAGGCACGCTATGTGAACTATTACACATCTATTCAAAAGTAAGTATGCACGATGACTTAATAAGCAATAGGTAGGTTGTGTTTTGAGTTGTTTCACAGTATTTCAGTATACACCTTTATAAAGAACAGAATCGCCCCTTAGCGATTGCGTTTGGCAGTGTTAAGCGAACTATATTAGGTACTGTGTGCATGGTCGTTCATCGCCCTGCCTGCCTAAACCTATCAGCAAAATTGTTAGTTCAAATTCGAAAGTCAAGAACTAAAAATAAATCTGTTTTTAATATTATTAATTCGTGTTGACAATTACTAGTACCTACCTCCTTGAAGTAAAACAAACATTACTTCATCTTGTATAGCTTGTAAATGTACAGCTTTTTATGTCATCATGTATACCTATTTTTTTTCCTTAATTTTAACTGCAAAAGCGACTACAAAATTTATTTAGCACAATTTTTATACATTTGGTACTTAAATTACAACAATGTGTTTATTGCTATTATTTAGAATCTAGATATTCTTGAATACCCAGTTTAGCACTATTAGAGATCTACCTCGGCTGGATAACAAGATTCTAGAGTTGATATTTATTGAGATAATGCCTCCCAAAATTATTATAAATTTTATTTATGTAAAGCAACCTTATTAGTAACATTATAGACCATTAGCTCTGGATTCGATATATACATCGCAGGTGTATCGAATAAGCCCTATATTTTTTTTCTAATTAAAAATAAATCATTTCACACGTGACTACATTTTTCTACCACAATTTATGTACCTATTTATTCAACTATTCGATACACCTCCAACAGATTATGTTATCTACCGCATTTAGTAAATCTAATTATTAACTTAGATCACATTTTCAACAACTCACATACATACACACATTTTTACATTTTATCACACGACAAGATTTAATCTTTCATTCATTTTACAATTTAAGATATAATTCATTTTGAATAAATTATAAATGTGACTTCTTATTATTCATTTTATTTATAACCTAATTTTATTAATTATTATAATTTATTCAAAATGAGTCACTTAAAACTTCTGCTCGCAATTTTTTTTTTCTCTTTTATTTAGTTCTACTATGGCGTCCGAAAATTAATTGTTTATCGTGACTAGTTTTATTACAATAGAATAGATGTAGATTATAATAAAAAAAATGTCAAACCTTTCATTTTCTTTGTAAAAAAGACATGAAAAGTTGGGGATAAAATTCGTTATGTCATGAGGTAAAACTATTGCATCGTAAAATATGGCTTCTATTTTATTACAATCAAATCGGACCTACCTTACTAACCGACTATAATTTATATATTTACAAATATATAAACATATAAATTACAGTCCTATCTTTATTAATTTTACAAATAAATTAATAAAACATCTCACCAACTCCTGCCATTACAAAAACATCAGGAATTGGCGGGACATGATACGATGACGTCATTTAAAACTTATTAACAATGACTTTGTGATGTCAGTATCTGTCGAAGCTAGTGGAGTCACGGCTTGTGACGTCACTGGCGGCGTCAGTGGACGAGCTGCCGTCCGAGTCGGACGTCCGGCCCGGGCCCGACGTGCCGCCCGTGTCGGACGCCACGCCTATCTCGGTGGTCGGATATCAAAGATGTTCGTCGCGTCCGTTCAGGGGTTGTCGCTCAGCGTGGTCCGAGGGGCGGTTGCGTTTGAAGAATCCGCACTGGAAATTAAATAAATGAATGCTTTGTAATTCAAGTTGTAGCGACATCTATCGCACAGCATGTAAACTACAGCTGACAATTCCTACATCGCTTAACCAAAGTTTCCCGCGACATTGGCATATTACAAAATCCTGACAACGACCGTCGGGCAGTTAGCCCACCAGACAACCCCGTCTGGTCTGAGGATCCTCCCTTTTCAACTGAGGATGTGAAACTTTGCACTCTGTTTCTCATTCCTCTAAAAAGTTAACCTCTATTTTAAATCCGAGTAGATGTTCAGATCGTTTTCATCACCACATTTTTCAAATAGAGCGTTCTTTAAATAGAGCATGTGAAGCTGTTGTTCGTAGGGTAAAGTCGTTGATAACTTGATACCTTTCATCTAAAGAAAATGGAGGGTTACATCGGACTCTAACCGACTCGCGGACCCGAATCCTACTACCATGTATCCGATGTACACTTTACGCGTGATCCGCGGTCCCGACTTATGCTGTGTATATACTTGTCCTGCCCCGCGTGTTGCCACGCGTGGGAAAGCTTTCGGTTTCATACATTTAGTAATCACATTAATCCCGCCCCGTGTGGCGTGGACCAATCTGCTAAATGTATGAAACCGGGAGATATCCCATGCGTGGCGACACGTGAGGCAGTTTAACTATGAACGCAGCTTGAGCATGTAATAAGCTTAGCGAATAAACAACTGATTTAATCCTTATGTAACTTACTTTGTACAGCAAGAAGATCAACAGCAGCAACAACAAGGCGCCGATGATAGCCGCGAGCACCACCACCCACAGCGGGATGCCGCCGCTGTCCAGCGCCTCCAGCTGCGGCGTCACCACTGTGTGCGCCTCCGCCGTGTGCCACGCGGGGTCGGACGGCCGCCCCACCATCGGCAGGCGCGACACGCGCGCCGCTCCCAGCGTCGACAGGATCACTGCACGGTCTTTCGAGATCTGTAGGTAAAAAATTACATAATATCACGCCTGTAATCCCCTAAAGGTTAGGCAGAGGTGTACCCATTAGTACACCCACATTTCGCCAGTAATGTTTAAGTCCCATGTAATGGGGCGAGCCTATTGCCATTAACCGGGTACAAATCCAGACTCCGAGGCTGCTACCGAGAAATTCCTGATAGAAAAACCCAATAACACTTTGCCCGACATGGGAATCGAACCCAAGACCTCATGCTCAGCAGTCGCGCTTTGCAAGCACTAGACCAACGAGGCATCATAAAGACAATATGTTACTGTATTTAGGTAAACTGACAGCCTGATCAAGTTTCTAATTGGTAAATTAGCTGTCTAATTTCATATAGCTATGATAAAAGAACAACCGATCGCGTTACTTGACACGAAAAATGCCATGGTCCAGCTGACGGTGGTATTCAGATCATTTACTGGCAAGAAATCTTCTTCTGATCACATTTCAGTTAATTCCGTTCACAAGTTTAAACGTGAAAAGTAACATACATCCATCCAGACCTATCCTCACAAACTTTCGGGCTTATAATAATAATAACTTAATTTATTTCAAGTAATTTACACCCATAGAATCCAAACACAGATATCAATCAGAATCATAATAAAATAACATTACAATAAAATTCCATTAATATTCTAAAATTTATAAATTAGTAAAAACATCAATTATAATAGAAGTAGGAGGATTAAACATGACGTGTTGACGAACGAGATCGGCCTTTTCCGGCGTAATCAATGGTTTTATTTTCTTCACTTCAACACCTAAGTAAGTCATAGTAGTCACCCTTACCTCAGTAAGCACAGACGCGTTGATCCTGGATCTGAACGCGAACCAGGCCTCCTGTCCCTTCACCATGCGTCCAGTGGTACACCTTAGTACCTCACACTTGTACTTCTCTTGGCATTTCTCCAGAATCTTCTTTAGTTGCGGGTCCACCTGAATTAAGAAATAAGTTAGTCAAAATCAACCTATCTTTGAAACGAGCAACTAGCTTCAACTTTCTGACTGATTTGAAATAAAAGATTTAATTTGTTAACATCAACCTATTTGCCTTTGCAAATAAGGTTTATACGTTATACAAGTCCTAATAACGTTTAATTTGCTTCGGTCTTAAATTTTTTGGATCGATATGTCGAAGTTTTCCTGTATGAATATTTTGACTTACTTCGTTCTGTCGCCGTCTCCTGGTATTCTCGCGACGTTCAGTAGAAGAGCTGTAACCGTTGCCTGAGTGAGTGCTGTAGGATGTGCGACCACCTGGAAAAATAGCAAATCATTAAAGACACATATTTAGGAAAAAATAAAGCTTTTAAATAATATATGTACATCTCACACAGTGAATCTTCAAATTAAAGTTACAATAATTCCGGCCTATTATTGTCCCTACTGATAGGCGAAGGCCTCTTCTCACGCAGAGAAGACACGAGCATTGATCACTACGCTACCTCCAGACGGGTTAGCAATTTTAGACTTATATAAATTTTAAGTCCAGGTTTACTTACGAAATTTCCCTTCACCAATGTCAGTGATGTCCAAGAAAAACTTAGAAAGTACTTAAAAGTGTATTGCAAAAGCCACATTGGCAGTTGCCCGGTACTGAAACTGAGCGTTTTAACCGCGGCGTTATCACGACTTGGAAAAGACTTAAAAGAACAATTAGAAGTTAATCTTACCTGATGATGAAGAATAAGAATAACCGCTGCCACCACTTTGATAGCTTCCACCGCCCGCTTGGTAATTTCCGCCACCAGCCTGGTAGCTTGCCCCTCCGGCTTGATAATTTCCACCTCCAGCTGCATAGTTCCCACCATGAACGGCACCAGCTCCAGAACTTCCTTGACTACCACCAGAACTGCCACTTACGTCAGCAATACCATATCTGAACTCGTTATTAGGATTATACGCGGCGTTAGTTCCGAAGCCTTCAAGTTTGTCTTCTTCCTCATCACCAACTACAGTTACGCTGGAGGATCCTCTGAAGGTTGAAGAACCGGCTTTAGAGATGTCAGGGTTAACGGTTTCTGTGGTTGCCCATGAGCCGTGAACGAAACCGCCTTGGCCCGAATCTTGCGAATAACCCCTTGATCCCTGAGCAGTGCCTGCAGAGCCGCGGTTGTAGGTAGCTGAATTTTGGTTATAGGTTCCTGATCCTTGATTGTATCCTCCTGATCCTTGGCCATAGCTAGCTGATCCTTGATTGTAATTGCCTGAACCTTGGGAGTAACCGCCCAATCCTTGAGAACTTGAACCACTTTGCCAAGAGCCTTGAGAGTTGCCTTGTGAAGACGCTAGGTTGACACCGCCTTGGTTAGCATATCTGTAAATTAAAAAAAAAAAACATTAAATTGATAAAGCTATAAAAATACTTTGTTCTCTGAAGTATGATAATGTCAATAATATTGAACACACACTTACACATTAAAAGAGCTTCCAGGCTCTCCTTCGTGTCCAAGATTTCCATACTCAGTACTCGTTTCTATTTCCGAAATAATGTTATGATTGGAATCATAAATAATTGTTTTGTTCTTCACCTTCAACATCTGAAAGCCTTGTCCAAGGTCACCTTGGGTGAAGATCCCTTTATGAACCATTCCTTCGTTAGATCCATAAGCAATAGCAGCGAGTTTTTTGCTAATTTCTTCTTTTTCCGCAGCAGACAGTTCTCTGCCTTCGGAATTGGTCCAAGTCTTGTTGAAAAAGAAAGTTCCACCATACTGGCCAAGATTTTGACCATTAATATGACCTTGGTTTCCGCTATAAGATCCTTGGCTGCCACTGAATTGTCCACTGCTACCCTGGTTGCTACCATATTGTCCATTGCCAACTTGACCAACAACAAATTGCCCGTTGCCACCCTGGCCAGCAACAAATTGCCCATTGCCACTGTGGTTGCTACTAAATTGTCCAGAGCTGCCTTGGCTGCCACTTTGGCTACCGGTAGAACTGGAACTACTACTGAAATGGCTTGAGCTTCCACTAGAGTGGCTGGTACTTTGTCCAGTACCGTAGCCTGAGCTTCCGCTCTGTCCAGTACCGTAGCCTGAGCTACCACTCTGTCCAGTACCATATCCTGAGCCACCGCTTTGGGCAGTGCCATAGCCGGAACCTCCTTGGATGGTCATACCACCAGTATTACCACCAGCTTGAGAATTTACCTGACCGCTGCTGGATGACTCTTCCCAGTAAACTGTAATATTAAAATGATGGTTTTAAACTCGTCTACGCAGAAATAAAGAAAGCTTTATTTTTTTCTATTAAAGTATAAATTACCTTGGCCATAATATCCACCAGCACCTGATGTTTGTGATGCGCTGTAAAACTCGCTGCTCATCATAGCTGGAAACAAAGAACAGTATCGTTTAAGGGTGGTAAGAAAAAAACAATATTAACTCAAAATTGCATCAGAATTGGTGATCATAATAATAAAGAGACAGTCTTTCATGTCTAGTAATAGTCCTGCATCAATCTGGGGTTGTCCTTGGGTTTTTTTTCTTTATCGTGTGGGTAATAAGGTCTTTCGACACCCTAGTGTTAGAGTTTCTAAACCGCCTGAAGGGCCTCTGACATGGTTTGGTTGGTATGGTGCACTTGCATAGTACATACATACAAGGATAATTGTCAGTTTGTGTCTCATTTCATTGAAAGTTACCTAAGAGGCCTCTCGTACTCCTTTCAAAGGCCCAGTATTCCAGGATCCCGAGATATATCGAGTCAAAATGAGACAGTAAACATTAATATTATCATAAATAAAGGGCATTTGACATGCAAAATAAAATACGTTAAAAAAATGAAGGTAACAAACCTTCCCTCTCCTTTCCTAGTAGAAAAGCATAAGGGTTCTGGACGAAGAGGTTCTTCATGTTGATATGTCTCGCCATATCACACTTCACGTTGCCTAGCCATTGTGGTTGCACCAGCATGTACATCAGATTCTCTCCTGGAATGATAAATAACAATGATGAAAAGTCGACAAAGATAAGTAGGTCAAGTATCTTGACTTGGCCCGCGAGGTTGTTGACTTGTGGGGTGTAGACTCAGCGATCATTGTGCCGATAGTCGTTTCAGTCATTGGCTTAATAGCCAAGAACCTCGACCAATATCTGAGGCTCTCGTTAGGTGGCTAGATCAAGGGCTTGATTCAGAAAGCAGTACAGAAGTACTGCTTTTCTTTTTTGTATTTTAAAATATTTTTGGTTTAGTAGCGTGTAATAACTTTCAAATGGATTTAGTAACTTTAGCTGGTTATTTTGATATTACAAACAGACTTATTCTTATATGGGTCAATAATTTGTATAGTATCTCACCTTCAAGAGTCTGGTAAGGCCACATGAAGTATATCTCCGTCTCTTCAACAGTGAAAGGTCCCTCGTTCTTGATGTTGTACTTGTGAATCACTTGGGGTCCAAGTTTGGTATCATCTGTAAGGTTCTGCGTGTCGTATAGCGACGCGTTGTAGTGGAGCTCCGGTGGGTCTGATGTTCTGTAAATAATTCATTAAATTAATATTTCTGGTTACGGTGATATAAAAGGCCAATGTTCTCTCTTTATATATATTTTTACACGTTATCAAAGAGATGTTCTAATTAAACTTTAAATACCCCACCATCCCTGTACTGTTGGATGCATCCATTCAAATAAAAAGTCGTGTTCATCCTTGTCATCCTCACCATCATAGCAGCGAACGACAGCCACTGCTGGTCATAGATCTCCCCTAAAGATAGTCACAATGATCGGGCCTGCGCTGCCCGCATCCAGCGGTTTCCCGCGACCTTTACCAGGTCGTCGGTCCACCTCGTTGAGGGGTCTTCCAACGCCGGAACGTGGTCGCCACTCGTTGTTACCATCCGTACTGAATGTATGAAAGAAGGAGAGGAAATGTAACCTTACCCAATAATGGCCAGCTGAGCCCTGACGACAACGCCGATGGTCATGTGCATGCTGTTGTCATACAAGGTATTTTGTTCCACGTTCGTGGAGTTAGCTTCCATGTCGAAAATCAAGGACGTAACGCGAGCGTCCACTTCCAGGATCAAACGGAAGTTTAGCTGGAAGAAGAAAAAAATGCTATAGCAGTTGGAATGATAAAAGAATCTGTTTATTTTTTTTTCGTGATATACACGGTTATGTCAGTATACTTTGACGAGTTAGACGAACATAAATGTACTGAACAACAGATTTTTTTTATTGTTACTTTTTCAAAAAAATGGTTCCGATCGTTTCGAGTTTGATGATCGAGTTTATGGCTTTCGGTTCCTGGACGACTTAAAAGTAACCGTGTATATAGACTAGGAAGCATGGTTTTTGGTCAGCATTCACCCCTGCCAGGGTGCAGAAGAATGTTCAGAGCAACCCCACGGGGGTTGCTCTGAACATTCCAAGGCCACGGGTAGTTGGAGGAACACCGTGGGGTTTTATTCGGTAAGACTCCGATACACCCTTCCACCTTCCCCGGCAAAGGCAGTACATAAGGAATTGCGAATGAAAAGAAGCAGACGTGGCTAGCCTACTTAAGTTTGGCTATTTTTTACATAAATTACATTAACTACAGTAATGTTTAATACATACAAATAATCTTACCTTCTGTCCACTAGCCATAGGATTTCCTAAATCACATTTCAGGGTGGTATTACCGTCAGCAAATCTGTTCGTAATCGAGCAGTATATGAGAGTATCAGCCGTGTCCTTATCCAAGCGTTCCATCTTGGCGTATGTGACTCCAGAAGGAATGACCAGGTAGTATACTGCTTCGAAGGCATCTTCTCCAGAGTTCTCCACTTTAACGTCAATGTTGATATTCTCACCGGATCCTAATACGTAGTTGATAGTCGGGCTGTGGAGAAAAATACAGGTCTACGAACTATTTTTTTTTTTAAGTTGTTTTAATTTTTTGTTAATATTTAGTGTTGTTAAAATCGGTACTTACATACACCCACCACCTCACGTTAGGAAGATTATTTGGTTTTAAAGATAATTTTGAGCACAAAAGAAGCACATTCAACACTCACAAAAGCGCACACTGAACACATGAAAGTACAAAGTCATACATATACAAAGTGTTATTGAATTAATAGAAAACCTAACAAAGAGTAAGTATATAAAATCATCATTATAAACAAGTTTCACTCTGAGACCAACCCTGGAAACATTTAAAAATGTGTCACCGGATCTATATTTATTTTGTTGACCTACGTGAACGTGAATCAACTGATAGTTTTCATGATTTGTAGATTAAAAGTTGTTAATAATAATGAATACAATGACATGTTTTCAGATTGTCGGTTAATACAATAACACTCTGTATAAACGTTTCTTGCGTATGCATTGAAGGGAAAAAATAAATATTATCTAATCTGAACTGACTAATATTATAAAAAAGTAAGTTTTTGCTTGTTTAGAAAAGGAAATCTCTGGAAAAACCGGTCCTATTACAATATTTTTTTTTATGTTGGAGGCCTAGTGATTGCCACCGACGCTAATATTATAAAGAGAAAAAAAAATATTTTTGTTTGTTTGTTTGTAATGGATAAACTCGAAAACTACTGGACCGATTTTAAAAATTCTTTCACCATTAGAAAGCTACATTATCTGCGAGTAACATAGGCTATATTTTATTTTAATTTTCGCGGACCAAGTCGCGGGCAAAAGCTAGCTAGCGAGCTAGCTATATTTTAGTGATCCTGCTTAATGATATCAGCATATCTATTTGACACAGACGACGGGCAGAAGCTAGTACTTTAATAAAATAATAAAGGTAAAAAAATCTGCACATTGAAAAATTTCTTAGAAAAATCAGCAGGAAAAACTAAAGCAAAACAAAAACACAATTCACACACAAAGCAGGGGTTAGGAACAAACAGTTTAGTAGAATAATTTATTTAGGTTACTACTTAATAAATGGTGTTAGTTTCTAGTTGAAATTAGTCGATACTGTTCATAAGAGTATTATGTTACAAAAAACGTCACACTTACATTCATAATTATTGTTAGATAAGTAAAAAGCAATACAGACTGACTTTTAATATATTTACAAATTTTTATAAGGTGAACAAACTCATAAACACGATCAACTTTTTCTAAAAGACCAGCCCTGAAATATTAAAAAAATCGGCTGTTTCAAACATTTTGATCGCATTATGTAGAGAACAGCTGTATTTTTTTTTAATCCCAGTCTTAATCTCTTAACCAAAGTTGCTCATATTCATTAGTACTTCCACCCCCTAAAAGTTAGTTAGTGAATTAAAATTCTACCTGAATATTCAGCAGTAAATATAAGAAGATAGAAAAAAGAAGTAATAAGAGAAAAAGAACCGTATTCCATTTAATTAAAACTTATTTTTAAAGTGTTTAAATTAAAATTGAATGTAACTAAACTTGTATCTACCTATCCTATGTATTTAAGTACCTATTACAGTGCTAATTAAAGATGTCGTGCATGTTCATAATATTGTTAAGATTTTTATTGCGAAACAATTACTACAACTATAAATATATCGCCTTGGACTCATACAAAACAAATTTTACCTTGGTTTGAATGGATAGTTTTGACTTTTTTTTAAGTGTAGATGAATAAATAATTTAGCCATTTTATGTTCTGTATTTAGTGTATCTTTTGTAGGTGCATTCTGTGCAATAGTTGTTTTAACTCGGGCACTGTTATAAGACGTGATATTAAAAGAAAGAAAAGACTAAAGATATAAAGAAAATTGTTTATTCCTGTATTACGACTTCTGTGTTTAAAAAACAAGTAAATTAAAAACAAAACCTGACGTGGTGCGTATAAACGGAATCAAAAATGAAAAAAATAAAATGTATTGAAAACATAACAAAGTTATAAAAATATTAAGACAACTTTAATTAATCGCAGACCTGTAGTTGATTGATTTTTTAGTCAGATCTCAGATCAGCTCAAAAGATTTTAAGAGGATTTTTTGTATACTCAGAAGTAACGGATTACTAAATTGAAATGCATAAACATAATATTAAATTAGAAAAGTTATTAGATTAAATACATGTTAATACATTAAACAGAAACAAGAAGAAGCAGAACATAGACAGTTATTTACACATGCAGAAATAAGGCACAGACACATAGAGCATGCTCAAACTGGGACGCTATTTACGATGCTCAACACACTAGAAATCCAGCAGGCTAATGACGGAATTACACTTTATTATTCTCCCGAATTCGATTGCCTATGGCAGGAATGGCGAACCAATAACATGCCTGTCAGGCACGCGAGAATATAATTCGGGTAAGACAATAAATGACTTTAGCTTTTATTAAAATAAACATTTAAATCTAACATCGTTTCCGAACGCGGTTGCAGGTAGACTTCATTCCAATTAGTCACAGTCGTTTCATTGCGATGACAAGTGTCATAAATTAAATTAAATTGCCCGAATTCGAGCAAAGCTTTTCGTACACCGAAAACAGGCTTATGATCAAGTGTAATCACGTCATTATTACTTGCATTACTACTAAGTAGAAACAATGTCTCAACAATAGCTTACTTGTCAACAAAAGAACATGTCTGTCCCTTATAATATTCAACCATTACCAAAAAATATTTCAAAAGCAAAGTACTCACGTGGTAGCAGACATCCTAAGGTCCGGCACACAAATGTTATCAGATCCACAGTTCTTCTGGATGTTGAGCGAGTCCGCGTGCACGATGCTCCTGGTCTGGTCCAAGACTGGAGGCACGAGGTTGCCGGATGGCTGTGTCACCAGGTCGTATGACATCTTTACTTCGATAGGGGTTAGCTTGTCACGGATTTCATCCTGAAATTAGAAGAGGTAGAATGATTATTTTGAAGATAACAGTGAATTTCGACCTTTATTTGGAATATTTTGAATGGTTACAGAACTTTACGTTGGATCTCTTTTTTTGTACCGACCTGAAAATAATTGCTTTGTAAGTTGTTGTACTTCGATGATATGTTACAGATATTTTTCCAAGTTAAATGTTCCCGTCCTATAGATTTGGTTTCAAGACTACAATACTCAGCATATCAATAGCAGCATACTAAGAATTTCTGGTGTAGTATCGTGGGTACATGGAAAAACAGCCAGACCCAGGGCAACATCCTGTAGACCATACAAACGTTTGTCCTGTCCGAGAATCAAACCCCAGAAAGCTTTTCGTTTAACAACTGTTTCAACCGTGCCATATCATCAAATAATTCAAAAGCGAGAAAATAGTTGAATGAAAATAATTAAAATACTCACATCCAAATACACGAGAATGTCTTTGCATTCCTGCTGTCCCTGTGTCAGGAGTATCTGTGTCTTGTACGTAGTCTCCCTCGTCTCTGCGAGGAACAGCCGTTTCGTAGTCTTCTGACGTGAGTCCAGGTCTAATGTCACCTCAAATTCTGGAGATTGGTAAAGAAATGATTAGTGTATTAATTGATACAAGACTGTCAGAACTTCTGGAGTCATATAATGTCATGTAAAGCTCTAATTGACCAGTGCAAGAGAGAGATGGAGTTATGCAGGATGGATAGCACCATTCTTTTCTCGCAACTGCAGGCTTTAACACTTTAAAATATAGCTCCTATAGTGTCTTGTATAAAATAACATTGAGTGCAAGTCACCTATACAACTAACACTGACAAACTAACGATTAGGTATTTACAATTCATAATTTTTCTATTAATCATCATCTTTATCTGCCGCCTAAGGGACTACGCACACTTATTCAGCTCCATTTAGTTTTTGTCCATAAAAAACGACGATTTTGTATGGCATGCGTTCAGACGCGGAAAGCTGAACGGACGCGTACGCGTCTCATACGAAATCGGCGTTTTCTATGGACAAAAGCTGAATGGAGCTGAATAAGTGTGCGTAGTCCCTAAAGTGCCAGATAAAGATGAGTGACATTACTAGAGACAATATGGTGTTGATTGGGTGGATTTGGTTTTGTGTGGTACCAATTAGCGCTACTTCGACCACTCACCGAAATAGCAGATATATCCTTCCGCTTGGAAACAAATAACACATTATTGTGACTCTCAATTTTGTTTAAATGATAGTTAATGAGATTTAGATTAATGAAAATGGAGAAACACTAAAAACTGGATCAAAAATCGAAAACAACAAAGAATATATAACTTTAGTGTTTGTTTGCTATAAACCTGAAAATATGAAAATCCTTTACTATGGGACCACCCTGAAATCGCGATACAATTTTTCGACTAAATGTATGAAGCTGTTGATTTAATTTTACGTGATTTCCGGGTTGTTCCCATAGTCCGTAAGACTCCTTTTCAGGTTTATGGTAAAATAAAAATAAGGTTAGATAAAATACACTTATAAGATAGTTAAGATACAAGTGATAAAATTTACCGATACTTAATTGAAATTAGATTGAAGGAAGAAAACTTGTACACTGAACGCAAGCCATAAAGGACCTAACCATGAATTATTTTAACAATCAAATGAAAACACTTACTAATCTGCTGATCCACATTAACGCCTCCGTATGTCAAACAGAACATAAGCTGCGCACACGCAACCGTGGTGCCGTTAGCCAGGTGACACTTCTTATCTGTCAGCGAGATCAACTTGCTGTCTCCCAAGAACTTCACGTCTGCTGATACTTTGACTACGGGGCGAGATCTGGAAAAAAAATAGTAGCATTTTAGATTCCGTTTCTTGCTTCAGTTTGTCTTGTATGAATGAAAAATAAATAGTTTTTGACTTGTTTTTCTAATTGCAATCACAAAGTTTTCAGCCACCTAAGAATAAGGTCTAAAGTCATGACTATAACTACAGTAACCCCTTGAGAAGTACTGGCACGATTTTCTGCTGATCTTTATTAGGTATGCTAATTTAAAATCAACAGGAAAAAAATAAAGCGGTTATGGAAACTCACTTCAGGAACACTACACTATCCGACTTATAAGCACCAACAGCTAAATCCGTGTAATTGTTGTTATCGAGGTCAACTCCTCCTGATAGAGAGAAGCCAAAGGTGGAGAGAGTGGGAGAGATCTCCTCAGCGGTGATAGCTTGGGAGTACTTCTCGTGAATGCCTGCCTCGCTGCCGTGGTAGATGTAGACCACGCCACGGCCGTTCTCACCACCGTAAGGAGCACCAACGGCAATATCTGGAAAGTGAAATGAAGTACTTTCAATAATGGTTTTCTATACATATGTGTAATAACGTTTCATTTATAATTTAAAAAAAAAATCTTTCTCCATAGTTCGGCTTAAAATTACCGTAAAATTAGGTTTCCAAATCACCGCAACTTCTGAAAGCCAGAATCAACAGTGGTGACCACCAAAAAGCATTAAGGCAACGAACTTAATGATAAAATAACAGTGGAGGAGTAGGAAAAACATAATTTCCACTTTCCTCCAAACAAGAAGGAGAAAGAACAGAACTAGGCCAATAGGCAAAATTATTGTGATAAGTAGTTACCTCCAAAACCATCGTAGTTGATGTCTCCTAGCGACGTGACTGCCAAACCGAACCTGCCTCGAGATATCTCACCAGTCCTAGCATGGCTTCTTGTGAACGACTGGAAAAAGTTATCACATAGTTATTTTAACATGTGCACAATTTGCCGACCAGACTCATTTAAATTTTACATGTATGCAATAGAACAAAGTAATATCTACAGACGAATTAAAATCATTAACATTATCATAAAGTCATACCCGATCTTTATCCTGGTAGATTACATAGATCCTTCCATGCTCAAATCCGTCACTCTTGGCCCTACTGAACATTGGGGCGCCAACAATGACGTCATCAAAGCCATCTCCATCAATATCACCGGAAGCAATACTGTAGCCGAAGTAAGCACCGATCTGGGACCCACTGATGTTCTTGATGTTTTGGAGTTCCCAAGTGTAGAGGACGACCTGGAATTACAGAGAAGGTTTGAATTAATGAATAACTAAACTACAGAAAAAGGGCAATGCTATGTTACGAATAGAAATTTAAGTTCAGTTAAACTTTTCGCAAATAACAGATTAAAGCAAGAACTAATTTTAATTTTGCTAAAAAATAATCCCCTCTCTAGGAATTTGTACTTCATTTACAAATAGACATACTCATATACATAAACAATCAGATCCGGAAAAACTATTTGTAAATATAAATACAGATAATTATTTGTTCTGTGCCAGAATCAAACTCTAGATACGGAAAGTAGTGCAGCAGCCAATCGCACGCCCACTGCGCAAACCATGTCATCTAAATTGTCATTGTTAGCATCAATCAGACCACAACTTCTTCTCCTAAAGAAATCTTTAATTTGAAGTAGAGACGCTTAACTTACCAATCCCTTCAGTCCAGCTCCTCTGGGCACTCCAACAGCAACGCTCTGAATACCTTGACCAGCAAAGTCACCAACAGCGATGGAGTAACCCATGTAAGAGTCATCGTACCTAGGACTAGCTTCAGGAGTCGCTATCAAGGCTGGGCGACTGCTCATCGATTGAGTCATGAGCTGACCTAAAATGGAGTAGAAAATTCAGTCAAGTTTACGTGGATGAGCTGTTTAGTTTCAGTTGGACGGTTTTTTAGGTGCAGCATGAAGATGGAATTGATTGAATTATTTTTTCAAAATTCCCAGTAAAAGCATGACCAGAAAATGTATTTAATAAGAAGCTTTCAAAACAAGACAAGTTTGAAATAGTAATGAGGATTTGAAAATCGTCCAAAGGAAACTCATGTTTAATACATTGAAACAGCACAAAACGTCAATCATTCGTGTAAAATGTTCCATGATCTGTCATTAGATGATGTTCAAGCGATCCAGCAGCCAGGAGAGGCAGTTCCATGTAATGATGGTTGTAACATCGTTCATATCGTGTCATATATTACAGGCGTCTGTAGAGCGCTTTGTTTAGGTTATTATTAGCATACATATGACCAAAGGTGTCATCACACCATATCAAGCGTGAGATTCAGGGATATTTTAATAAATGTTAAATATATCACCAAATCCTTGTTACAGCGACCGCAATAAGGTTCTTATTGGTAGAATTAATTTTGGTAACGGCTCTGGCGAAACAAAGCACTAAATACGACAAATAGTCTTTCTGTTACAGTGAAATAACACTTAACGGAAAGACTTAAAGTTGTATTTACCTTGCATATTAGTGAAAGATGTTCAATTGAATCTCAATGAAAATGTCTGTGTTTGGTCAGAGCTAAAGCCAATGACATTTTATAGTTTAGTTTTAAAGCATGGACACTTTTGTGGTTACAAAATCGTTGAGTATTATTAAACACCTATTTAACCCGTATTTTTAAATAAACTACATCATGGGAATTGTCATTCCTATTTACAGATTTTTTCAAAAGAAAGTATTTTTGACTTTTCACTAAAATGATAAATATTTCAAAGATTAAAACGATTATTTGATCATCCACATGCCGTGGTTGCGATGATTAGCCCTGGATGTGTTCAAGATGTCCATCATTCTTTGGACATCGTGAGGTAATAGGTACACAAATAGTTGCAATCGTGGTTGTGGACTATGATATCATCCAAGTAGGCAAATTGTTAGCACAAAGATATATATGAGATGGATAAACTATGATCTAATCTCTCGTGCACAACGTTCGTTATTTAACTACTGCTAAAATGTTTTATAGAAATTAATGGTTTCTTAAAGATTGGAGAATGTGATAGGTATTTGGTAGAACCCATAGGGCAAACCTTAGAACACCATGACTTGAGGAAAGCTAATGATTTCTTCGCTATTCATGGCAAATATTTTATTAAAACAGATATTCTATTCCGCTATTATCTGTCATCAATAGCTGCAAGCAGTTTCTATTTTAAATTCATTTTTTTATGTTCAAGTACAATATTTGATTCTACATAAATATTACCAGTATATTTTATAATCTCAAACTAAAAAAAACAAATCTTATATGTTTTAAAATGAAAAGTCATAAAGATCTCAAAAGTCCACAAGTAATTTTGAAAAAAAAATCCAATTAAAAAATCGACATTAGTTAAAAACATGACTTAAAACGAAAGCAAGCGAAAATAAGCGACTTATTTTAATGTCATCCGATGTTATTGCGTTATAAGCTTATATTTATTATACTCGAACACCAAAAAATGTAATTTAAAACAACTGTCCATGGTCAAGGCGTTGATAAAGGATTATGCGAATTGAGGCCTCTCTATGTTATTGCTGTTAAGAGTTAAGATGTCAATCTGGCGGTACGTCTATGTTTACCTTCTTCCGGTATTTTCGGCATAAAGTAGAAGAACGATTCTTTCGGATCTATGGATAACGTTCGCCCTGTGGATAATTTTAGTGTCAGTTATCATTCGGAATGTCTCTCCAATTTCATGTTTGTTTGGAGAATATTGTGTTATGTTGAGAGTCTGTCCTGTTGGTTTGTTTTTGTTTGCTTGTTCTTTATTCAGGCCATTGGCTACTTTTTATTTATCATTTATTAAATAATTTGTTTCCATTTTCTTACTTCTATTTTTACCTTTTGTCATAATATTTGGAAACATTGATTTTGATATCTTTTTTAAGCAATTGTTTTCCTACATCTAAAGATCAGAACACTGTCCTGCTTTTTGCTGTGTTGTCTGCCTTGCATGAATTTCCAGCTACTGTCTATAATGTTATAGTAACCAGTTTAAGGGTGATAAGTAGTTAATTTCAAACCAAATCTATGATGATTTCTTCCTCGGTGACACTAGTATCAGCATCCATGCGTAGTAGTTCTCTACGCAGCTACATTTCTATATCGGAGCTAAGAAAATCATATGCAGTCTATTTATTAGGTAGTGAGTTATCTTTACTTGTTAATGTAACATTACCTTGCCAGAAGAAACTGCCAGGAGCACCCATGAATAGTCGTTGTCCATCCTGTAATAAAAACATATATTGTTAAAAATATAGTATGCAACATGAAACCTGTAAGTAGGTAGATAATTCAACTTTTTGTAAAGGCCCGGTCACATCGAAGCGGACATCTTGCAAGCGCTGTCAGATATTGCAGTAGTATTTCGGACAGCAGCTGCCCATGTTGGTGTGGACCCGTCCATACAATGATACTACTACAGTATTTGACCCCGCCCGAGATTGTGTTCGCGCCCGAAACTTATCTTCAGTATGACCAAGATTTAAAATATGACAAATCTGCATATGCTCTTCTGTGATATAAAATTTTATCTCAACAAAATACTTATAAACAAGTAATATAACTGAAATGACTCTAATAACAATAAAACCATCTAACACAGTGTAAAACTTCACTCTAATATTAGAACGAGCATCGAAGTGTTTTACGATTAGAACCATTTTTATGTCCCACTTATGGTAATGCACGGACCGATCCCTGCCCTGCCCTGGACCGGCCTAATTGCAACCAGGATAGATAAAGTGCATTGGTTTATAAGTGTGTGATGTCATCCAATCTGTGTTTAACGTACGAATTAAGTGAACTATGAGATGGGGGGTAATTTATAAGAGGACGCGGGGAAAACATTTTTTTTGTACATTATTTTCTTTACTTATTGCAAGTCTTGAGCGTTCAATGCTGCTTTAGAAGAGAGAGAGATTAGGAGAGACAAGTTATGATGTTATTTTAACTACACAAATGTCATCTGTAACAGAGATACTAAAATTATAGAAGAAAGTTTTTTATTGAAACATACCCGCCACAGTCACTGCAACTCTCGACAGCAAAAACCAACAGTGGCAACCACCAAAAAAACACCGAGGCAATAAATTTCAACTAGTCCGGGGGAAACAATTAAACCGTGTTGGATACCGCAACGAATTTATCAGAAAAGAGCAGCGAAGGAGTTAGAAAAAAATCAAAGATTATGTTCATAAATAAATGAAGCATTCACGCAAAAACAGACAACGGTTTCTAACAAAGATACATTTATTTTTCTATATTATGTTCAACACATAACATTTATTTTTATTCAGTGTGTCTTTTCATTATTATGTCAAATTACAATAATTATTATGTCATGTCCGCCACCGCTTATCCAATCGAACCACCCTCTAAAAAGACAAAAAGCAGACGCGACAAATCGGTGCGTGTGAACGTGTGAGATAAACCCCGCTGGCTCAAGTTACAAGATACACACTTGAAATTACAAGAAACATTACAAAAACCGTGTAAACATGCGCATGTCAAGTTACGTTCTAGTAGAGCCTTGTCTATGGCAAATTGTCGTTGAGATAACAATTTTTTTTTATGATCACGACATTTTGTACTTGTTTTGAAATGGTAAAAACAAAACAGGTGTTTAGAGTCTAACTCGTAAGGATGGCCCAAATATTTGGGATCTTTTTAAGATAAAGAGTGAATATGATTATAGTAGGCATGTACAATTGTACAAGGTACATTTTTTTTTTAAATATGGGAAATTATCAAATGCCTCTTCCCGCTCTGGGCGGAGTGGAAGGGAGTGTCAGGCTCGTACTTACTAAAATCCATCTGTGTTCCTTTTAGTTTCCTTTGCGTTCCAGAGCCGCGGTAACTCTTTCGAACAAATTCCACAACCCTGGCAGTACAAGGTACACTGAGCCCATAAGTTTAATTTTATTGCTGTGTTTTTAACACAGATATTTTATTATTTCATCTTCTTTTTATCACCGGTAGCAAATGAATAAACACCAGCATATTATATAGTCTTCCCACTGCATGGCAAAGGCTTCTTCTTTTAAAGAGAATGCTCGCTTGCTCAAGACGGATTGGCGATTTCAGGCTTCATTAATCGCTGAGCAATCACGACACTTCATCACAAAAAAGATTCGAGTTAAATCTGAACACAAGTTTCGTAACACAACTGACAAATATGGTTTTAAAAGCCAACACTTTTTTACCGAAAAAAAAACTTACATTTTATCCTTTAATACATGGAAATTCTGATACAACCAACAACCAACAGCAATTTCATTTACATCGTACTTTAGAAAACCGAAACAACCTGACATCGCGAAAACGAATATAAATATGTAAAATACACATAAATAAAACATAAGTCAACTTAAACGTACACAAATCTGTCATGGAAATAAAAAAATAAAAATAATAGTAGGTAGGTAAGTAATTCATAAACCCAAAATGGCGGTGACAGCCCTAAAAACAACATAAAAGCCTAGTCGTTTTAGCATTGAATCAGCGTACGCAGGCCAATGAATAAATATGCGCGTGAGCACCATATACAGCGCGGACAAGCGCGCATGCGCGGCGTGTGTCAGCGGAGGGCAGAATGTCAAAACGATGTTACGGGTTACGCGGCGCTGACTTATTTTGTTGTCTTTATTACAGTTAAGCCGAAAGAGTTGGAAATCTTGACAGTTTTTTGTGTCAGAGAAGAATCACAATGATTGACATAGCTTTTACAAAATTTGTGTACGGTTAGCAACAAAAGTTTTCAAGTTATAAAATAAACTTTTAACTATATCCTGAAACACTGAAAATCAGTACATCATATTATTTAATGTCTATATTGAAGATGTTATTTAAAAGTAACAGTGTTAATCACTTTTTGTTGCTGACCGTACCTACCTTTTCCTCTAGCTAGCTAGAAAGAAGATACCTAACCTGCGAATCATCATCTTTTATCCTACACTTACTCTTTATGACGTACAAGCTTTTGCCCACGACGTCATCTGCATAAATATCGGTTAACGCGGGCACAGAGGAATTCGCGGAATTAAAAAATAGCTTAAATCCTTTCTTGGGGTTCAAACTTACCCCGTAGGTACCGAATTTCATCAAAATCGGTTCAGTAGTTTAGTTGTAACAGACAGAGTTAGTTTTGAACTTATAATAATTAGTATGAATCGTTATGTAAAATTCATTCAAATTACTCGTAATATTTATAACAATGTAAGCCATTAAATCTTACAGTCGCTAGGTTAGTTATTTAAAAATCAATTTCGTTATTTTAACTACATTTTAAAATGCATTTTATATCGTTTTAATATTCCGTACAGACTTTTCTCCTTTCTTGCTAAGACGCATGAAGTATTAAGAAACCTATAAAAGGCTATGTTACTGTAAGTAATTGAATATTCAATTAAATTGTGCATAAATATAAGAAGCGTTTAAAATCCCATGAATTTTGCATTTACAATTTGAGCTTGCGTCTATAAAATGGTTACAATTTAACCAATATTCATCTCTATTTTGTAAGCGATAAAGTAGAATATGTCTGACTTTATTTAGACATACGGATTCTATTGTTCAGAATCTATTGTATAAAAGATGTTAATACAATATAAGATCGGGTTATGAATTTGTAATGGCAATCTTGAAAATTGAAACTGAAATTTTATGCTGGCAACCTTTATTGAAAATGAAAGGTTTTAATGTTGCAGTTATTTTATTGCTAGTAACACCTACAGTGATTTTAATTTCATTCAACTAAACAATAAAAAGTATTCGACTGTTTTTTTTTTACTTTCTTTAGAAGAATTTCTAAATGTTGGCCCAGAAAGCTCGTTGACAATGCATACAAGTATTTGATTAGTAAACAGCGCACGCGCAGTTCTGCGTCATTACACCAATATTCCACTATTTGCTGTCACAGTTTGTTAAGAACCATTAAAATGCGAGCCTCTTTATATTTGTTTGAAAAAAATATATTAAAGATTTTTTTTTAATAAATTCTATACTAATGTTGATACGTGATATATTATAAGTACTTATTTCCGATGCAATATGATACTAATTATACAACATTGTTTTATGTTAACCAGAAACCTGAAAAAGGGTCATTGTACTCATCATACTGACCCAATTATACTATGGAACCAACCCTGAAATCATTAAAATAAAATACCTAACCTGATTCAAAACGTATGAAACAGCCGTTTTTTTTTCGGTTGTATGTACCTACCTAGTAAGTAGGTTCCTCCTACGTAACTTGCAAAATTTAGGAAATACTAATTAAGTAGGTAGTAGATAATTATTCATTAATTACCCCTTGGTACCAAAGTCAAAAACATTTATTTCAATTAGACCGTTTACAGGCACTTTTGAATTGTCAAGGAGTCTGTCAGTTAGTCCGAAAATCGAAGCTAGTTGCTCGTTCCAAAACGGAGGTACCTTTATCTTATCTAGCTAATCTCCTAATTTTTTTGTTTTTCAGCACGTTTTACGAAGTTTATGTGTCTATGAGAATTCATAGAAATATATAAACTATGTTGATAGCAAAAAAAAAAATCTTTTACAAAGTCTTCAATTCCACAAAAGTGCAGGACGCATCGATTTCCCGCCCGTTTCGCGCCGCCATTGTCTGCAAATGGCTGCCGCTTACGGACGCGTTCCAAAACCGTGTTTGTAAACTACAGGAATGTTTGTCGTAGTAATGTTAAGAAATTGTGCTAGCTTGGTGAGGGAAAACGTCTTCAAAATGGGCTGCGGGACGCCCAGCTGATGTCTCAGTGAATAACCAAATTTTCTAATTAATAAAAACAAATAAAATGTAAAAAGCAGCTCATACAGAGAAGCAATGGAGTGTACAGTAGGTATGCCAGTGTACATGCACAAGGGAGTCACACCGGTGCACGGTGGCGTAGAGTGAATATGGCAGAATGAGAGACCGTCACGGCAAACTGGTCGATTTTACTGCCAAATAGATGATTTAAATAAAAAAACACGTTTTTAAGCGCGTAGACAACATTTCTTGATAAAGCGCACGAAATCACGACGTTTTTTTTAAAGTTTTGCGAAATCTGTACATAGTATAAGGTTAAAAAACTAAAGATTTATAAACTAAGAGACCAGACCATATTTTTTCCTAAAAAGGCAAGAGAAATTACACTTAAAGCCAAACACATTCCCGCACCGATTTGCACAGCCTTCCTCAAAAGCTAAATAAATAGCTTCTAGCAAGTGAATCACGGCTTACAGACACATTCGCCCATTAGGATGCAACACGGTGTACCAATGAATAGTAATGAATTGTGTTCCTTCGCACCTCGCTGCGAGGTGAGGACAAATTTATTGGACCATAGATGGACACTTCAATAAAATGGATGCTGCTCGAAAGTGTGATAGGGTTGTTGGAGGTTTTTAAACGATTTTTAGCCTGGACCGGTTTATAAGAAACTAGCACTCTCTGAGCATGAGGTCTTGGGTTTAATTCCCAAGTCGAGCTAAATGTTATTAGGTTTTTCCATCAGAAATTTCTCAGTAGCAGCCTCGGAGTCTGGGTTTGTGCCCGGTTGGCAATAGGCGTGCCTCCTATTACATGGGACTTAAACATAACCTTGTAACCTTGTGATCCTCGAAGGGCAGAGGTGTACCCATTAGTACACCCACATTTCGCCAGTTCTTCGCCAGTTCTTTATAATAGATTGTAGATATAGTTAGATAAGTATAAGTATAGATTTAGTTAATCAATCCTTAACACGTTCGCATCATACAAAATTACTTTTCCAAGTACAGTAATTTCTGTCATTGTCACCACAAAAAAAATCTTGCTCGCAGGTACACCGCGTTTCTCCAACTAATGCGGGCTACTTATTCTAACAAACTGTTTAGCAAAATGATCACGTATTGAATCCACGTGAAGATTGCCAACATCTACGATACCCAACGTCTCGTGGTATCGTGTTCCGTCTTCTGAGAATGAGATAAAATCTTTGCGACTTGGATGCAGATGATATCAGACTAGTGTGCTATGGCTATCTAGGACTTCGTGACAGAAATGGTCTAGATTTTAGTGTCTTGTGCCATTTTAATGAGGATTAGAAGTATGTATTTGTTTCTTTATTTGTCTCATAAAGGAAATAATAGAACATGTCTTATCTTGTCGAGGTATGTCTGTGGTCAAGCCGCAGTTTGTGTTGAGTTGGTCAACATAAATCATTCATTATTTATTACTTCGAGCTGTATTCACAGAAGAGGTGTACCTAATTCCTTTTGTTATAAGAACTCATACAAATCTCAGTCTCAATCTGTCAAGAATATTTATTTATTTATTTTTTGTATACAGTCAAAGTCAAAGTCAAAACATTTATTTCAATTAGACCATTCACAGGCACTTTTGAATTGTCAAGAAGTCAGTCAATTAGTCAGAAAGTTGAAGCTAGTAGCATAATTATATCTAAATTGGCCAATACACCTTTTGCAAGCGTGATTATCAATGCTCGTGCCTTCTCTGTATGAGAAGAGGCCTTCGCCCTGGGTGGGAGTACTATATTTTAGGTATTAACTATTCATTTTTGCATCATAAATTCGAATTCTATGTTTATCGTCATAATTTTTTATCTAATTGATTGTCACTGAGATGAAATTTTGAATTTTTGACTAGATTTTAAATTGCGAGATTAATGCACTGATTTCTTAGGAATAGCTTGATATTGACTGCTGTTTTAAAACTTTTTCTCGTGAATTAAGATCACAAAAGAAGATATTAAGTCATAACAGTATAATTTATGTCAATTAGAAGGGTGCATGTGTCTCACACCAATCCCTTTTTTTCCATTTTTTGTCTAAACAAAATATCTGATGGCACGTGATACCGAAACCGAAACCGTTCCTATTCACCTGGCAACACTGAAAAAAGTTCCAATAAACCGGTGTAGTGACATTAATCACTTTTTTTCTATGGCAAGGTAGCCATACAGTGTCATCTTTATTGTTATTTCTTTAGATAATGGAAATTAATTGTCTGTATGTTTGTGACTCGAATTTAAATCGATTTTTGTTTTAACGATTACTGTTAAAGATTATAAGAAGGTTGATATATTGTGATATAAAATTATGTGATACTTTTTTTAGAGAGTTTAGAGATATGGAGCTTTTTATCTTATCTTTACTGATTTACTGAGTGATATAAGAAAATCTAACATTTTATGGAAATAGTTTTAACGATGCAATGAAACATTTATTCGTTTTTAAAATATGTTAATTAATTCATGTAATTATTTTATTAGACTTCTATGTGACAATCAAATACCGAATAATTTTGGAAATAATCTAAATACCTGTATAAAAGGCAACCGTTACTGATTGACTCTATCAACACACAGCTCTAACCACTGAACGGATTGTGCTGAAATTTGACACGCAGATAGTTATTACGACTTAGGCATGCACTAAGAAAGAGTTTCCCAAAATTCACCCACGGAGATGAAACGGGATTCCAAAGTATGTTTGGAGAAACAAGATTAGATAAGCTAGTACCGTAGTAGAAGGAGAGGTTTTAGAATCAGCATATCCGTAGGTAGATAACCTATAGCTACACAGCGCTATGGTAAAAGTGTGCTGTGACTAAGTCAAAATCTCCTCGCAGCTTCTTTGTAATCTCCGTGCGGGAAGCCCATGTACAGAACCGATCTTTTATGGGTGGCTGCGTATGTAAGGAGCATATAAGATAGGTACTCATGCAATTTTATAAGCCCTACACCGGGACACTATCAAATAAAGTCCTGCTTGGTTCCCGCTGCCATACTAGGGACACCAAGGGATTGTCCTGTCAGAATTTACCGGTAAATCTCAATTGTATCCCAAATACAGAGATATAATAAAACTGCAATAAAATTCGCCCACTATTCTCAAAATAGAAATCTTAACATTTCTTGTTTTATTTTTTGCACTGGCAACAATAAAAGTTAAATAATTCATAAGGAGTCTGCGCGGTTGCGGGCGCGCATGCGCGTCACGTGTGCGCGCCGGTCGCCGCGATCACGATGATAATTCCACTATGGGCAAAAATAATTCTATTCCCACGATCGTAAAATCACGATGTTTTACATGAAAGTAATCAGAATTGGATTTTTTTGTGAACAAAAAATGATTGTGTTTTGGTTTTTAAAATAAAGAACAACTTGAAAGGTTTACGGTTTTCCGAAATGTTCATTTAAAGTACGCTTTGCGAATATTTTGTTTTATCGTTCAATTATTTATAAAATAAGGTTATCAGAAATTTGTAGGTATAACAGCTCTCAACGTTTGAAATAAAATCAAATTCGCCATGACAGAATTTCCAAAACTATTGGAAGGTTGTGATGGCCCAGTGGTTAAGGCGCCCATCTCATGCACGATGATGTGCATTCCCGGCAATCATCAATGTTACGTTTTTCATCATAAGTACTTTCTAAGTTTATCTAGGAAATCAAAAGGTAAAGGAAAACAGCGTGAGGTATCCTGGTCATCAAAATTAATAGAAGTTTCAAACCGCAATACGCCTTGAGCAAGCGTGCCTTCTCTGTTTGAGAAGAGTCCCTGCAGTAGGACAATAATATGCTGTCATATTAATTATTATAGGCAGGTAAGCTCACGTATAAATCGACCTTTTGAGAAGTTTTGCAACTGAAGTGCAACGTAACTTGCCAAATGTCATAACCTGACTGACACCATCTTCTCCGTAATAAAATAATAAAAATAAACTACCCATTAACCAAAACACCGTAACTAATTTGTCACAAGATGACAGACAAGCACAATAATTGCATTTTAATACGACCACTTATGAAAATTAAATTAATAACCTCACTTTTTAATGTTGCCAGGAATCGGTACCGATAAAAAGCGGATTTCACTTGAAATAATTGGAAATGGAACGTAATTGGTGTGACAAAAAGATAATAAACTGTCATCATATTTTTGTGTGTTGCAACACGGAGACAATTGATAAATGACAACACCGTTATGCCGCAAAGATAACTCTTTAATCTGCGTCAGAGTTAAACATCATTTAACATAACATAACATAAAATCACGCCTGTAATCCCCGAAGGGTTAGGCAGAGGTGTACCCATTAGTACACCCACATTTCGCCAGTTATGTTTTTAGTCCCATGTAATAGGGGGCGAGCCTATTGCCATCAACCGGGCACAAATCCAGACTCCGAGGCTGCTACTGAGAAATTCCTGATGGAAAAACCCAATAACAGTTTGCCCGACCTGGGATTCGAACCCAAGACCTCACGCACAGCAGTCGCGCATGCGACCACTAGACCAATGAGGCAGTCAAGTCAGTCAGTTAAACATCATTTTTATTTAATTTTTCACGGCAAACTTCTTTTAGATTTAGAAACTTACGTAAATAAATCTAACAATTAGGAGTTAAGTTCGTTAATCAATAGACAAACTTTTTATAAGCTTTCAAAACACGATTCCGTTTAGATTTTGTATGGCAATAGTAAACTGTGACATCTTTGCCAACTCAATTGACTAACTATTTATTGATTTTAAACCAACTAAAAATCAAATTTTATAGTTCAATTGAATATTAATCGAGTTTTCAGGGCAAATTATTAGGCCTTGGAATCATTGGTTAATAGTGTGAACCACCAAAATACAAGTTATAATTTTTTTTATTATTATTTTTTATAGAAATCAATGACAGAGTAATAGGCTTGTAGTTATCCGACTTCCACAATGTTATAATTGTTTATACAAAACAAGTTACAGTAGATGTTTTATAAATAAAATCTTACCTTTGAAATAGCTGCAGAAAAACCAGCCTGGCACATGCCAGTCTTGCGCTGCCCGTGACTCGCTGGGAATTAAAAACAAATCAATTAACAATCAATATAGACACGCGATGAATTATACACATAAACGATGCTTTTATTTATACAGTGTGCATACAGGGTGCTTGACTGAATATACATAGTGTTTATTTTTGTAATATTGTAAAAATGCTTTTCTATAAATGTCAATAAATACAGTTTTTACGTGGACATGAGAAAATAGAAATCATACCATTATGCTTTTTTTTTATCTTGTGTATCTATTATACGGTGTATATTTCAATTGCCTAATAAATTGTTTTTATTTCTAACGCCTATTTTTATTACAATACTAGCGAACCGCCCCGTCTTCGCATGAGTGCAAATTTTCAACTTTTCCGGTGGACTTTCCAAGAAAAATCTATCATAATTTCTTTATCCGGGAAATCATGAACACAATAAAAAACAGCCAAATCGGTCAAACCGTTCTCGAGTTTAGCGCTAACACATTTAGCCATTCATTTTTATTATTGGTGTGGTGTTGTTTTCTTCTACAGTCACAATGACAGTAATTGTGGAGTGTTTGAACATACAAAATTAAATAAAACAGTACAACAACGACACAGGTACACAACATACAATATAGATACATGCAAACATTTAGGATATTGGTTATACGAATAGATTTTATACTAAAATTAATAAAAATTAGAAAACGGATTCATTAAATTCAGTTTCCATCAAAAATGAAGACAAAAATGAGGTTTCAGTCTAAAAAAATGGAGATTAATATAAATATGGCATTTTTTTATTCAAGCTTTGACCCACCCTGAATTTTTCAATAGGTTTGTCAATGTTATTGGAACGAATATCCCTAACGCGGCTTGCGGTAGGAGTTAACTGGAAGAAATCGTCACGTAAGGAAAAAGCGTTATGCTCTCCTCCCTCTTTTTCTAGTGACAGAAACTTCGTTGCTAACGAGGGTGCCCAGATAACAAATTCTTTTTTAAAATTCATTGTTTAAATTTAGATTTTTGTCTACCGTCATACTGGTTAGATTGGCCTTAGCTTCATACAGGTAAATATTATCAAAACAAAAGACTGATGGTTGTATGAGATGGATCAACATGTTCATACATTAAAGATGAAGTGTATGAGTTTCTACTGGTCGACAGGTGCGTTACACATCGAAGTTTACCTCAGAATTTATACTCACCCTCGTCCACTGAACGGTACCCTAAACAAAGCATAGATAGTTGTTTATTTGTGTTTATATCTGTTATAATACTTATAATATAAATAATTATGTCTTTTTTTTTGTTTGTGTGCTTAATGTGTAATGTGCAGAAAATGTATGTGAATAATAAAATATAAAATGTTTTCCTTCAACATATACATAACATATAAGTATAGCAAGTATGCTGACAGTCTTTTGGGGAAAATTTTTGATGCCATTTAGTTTTTTTTTTGTTTTTATAGGTTATCTTAACTTCATTATGGTCAGATTCGTCAGATAACTGTTGTCAAAGAATAAATATGTCAGTTTGACATATATTCTATACAAAAGCTGTCAAACCGCCATATTTATCCCTCTGTTAAGAGTTAACTAACAATTGAAAAATTAGACCTTATTCTGTAAATATTGTACATAATGGCACCGATTCTCTTGGTCATAAACTAAACTAAAATTAGACTATTTCCATCTTTTTCTGTCCAATAAAACAAGAAAGAGACTAATGTAAATAAGAGCTGTCAAATTTAGTCAATCTGACACATCCATACAATTATAGTTGACATCTTAAAACGTGTGGATTAAAAATACGGAAAAGTTCAAGGCAAAACTAATTTGACATCGCTAACTTAGTTCTTTAATGGTGCCGATTCCCTTGTTCACAAACTAGACTAAATTTAGAGAAGTGACATCTCTTACTAACATACAGCGAAAGGAAAGGACGGTGACATTCCGTGACATTAAAGAACTAAGTTAGAGATGTCAAATTAGTTTTGCCTTGAACTTCTCCGTATTTTTAATCCACACGTTTTAAGATGTCAACTAGAACTGTATGGATGTGTCAGTTGGACTAAATTTGACAGCTCTTATTTACATTAGTCTCTTTCTTATTTTATTGGACAGAAAAAGATGGAAATAGTCTAATTTTAGTTTAGTTTGTGACCAAGGGAATCGGCACCAATGTCACGGAATGTCACCGTCCTTTCCTTACGCTGTATGTTAGTAAGAGATGTCAATTCTCTAAATTTAGTCTAGTATGTGAACAAGGGAATCGGCACCATTATTGAATTAATATAACACTTAAACTAGATCATTTCGGTGCTTAAAATGATTGAATATTGTTACACACAAAATGTGTGGTCTCCAAAGTTCGTGTGGGCGATCGCAAATAAAAATTAAAGTTTCACATTTCAAAAAACCATCAAAATCACACAATGATATTTTTGTAACGTAATATGACCTTAAAATTTATCGTTTTACACGAAAGTGTTATCGTAAATCATGTTCAGTGCCTTAGGCTCGTCACGCTAATTCCGTTGCCTCATTGCCTGCCGCCATTACCGGCGGAAGTGAGTCGGTTTTCGCGCGCTTTCACGACCGCCATTGTTGCGGCCATGATGGCTCCATTGGCGCCCTTTTACTACAGACTGTGTTGCCATTTTATGAGGGTGTGTGAACTTTTTATTTGAAAAAATGGATGTAATATTGTACAATGTGAAATTTAGTAATGTTCTTTTAAATAAAATTGATTACATAAACTGACATGGGTTTGTTTATGATAAATAAAATTGAGTATGTACAGTAATTTATGTATAAATGGCATGTGCTGCAAGTAATCCAATCCTCGCGAGATTTTCACCCATGAGTTTGATCATGCACGCATGCATGACGAACATGCGTGTGCGACGGTGTCGTCGTGATACTTACATGTTCGGCACGGGGAGAACTCCTTCACGTCACTGAGGTCCGGAGAGTTAGCCACGAAGCACGTGCCCACAGGATCCCTCTGGTTCAGCTTGGCTGACACGTAGGACACGTAGCGAGGGGCGCAGGCCTGGAGACAAGAGAGAGAAAAGTATTATTATTAACTTACGGATTTGCGCGTCATATTCGTGAACGGTCGCTGTCTGTTGGGATTGGTCTGCCAAGACTTACATCTTTATTATTATGATATACATACATATACTCACACCTTTTTCCCATGGGGGTAGGCAGAAACCACAGAACACCACCTACTACGATCCTTACATACTCCTTTCGCCTCATCTACGTTCATACAACTCGTCATACAAGCACACCGGTTACGAGTATTCCGCTCCTGACCTTTCTAAAGGCCCTCACCAATAAGGTCAGTGTAGGTCTTCCTAGGGCGACCCCTCCCTGCGTTGCCACTCACCTTTGCCAAATACCTTTTGTTTAATTTAGAAGGCACTAAATTATAAATTAATAAAATAAACATTGATTCTGTATAAATGTTTCCTTTAACAAATCAAACAATAAATCATTAAGTTTACATTAAAATATCATTGACCTTTCATAAAAGAAACTACTAGTAAATCGTCTAGTTAAAACACCCAAACATATCGTATGAAAATAATTCTCGGTTACTGCATGTTATGAACTTGAAACCTGTGCAGCAGTTAATTTTAACTGTAATACTGTAATAACACGCGTCAGTACTGTAATCCTTTACAGGAGAATAGGGCTGTCGCTTGACTGCTTATTTTTTATTAATTAAAATTGTATTTTATTGTATTTTAAAATCACCAGTTGAATTTATGCACTGCAGTTTCTCATCCTAATGATATTATTAATATATTTATTTTCTCATCCTAATGATATTATTATTAATATTTTATGATAATTTCCTAAAAGTTAATGCTTTTAGGAATTTATCATAAAATACATAAATAATCAAATAATTTTGCGACTCCTTATCAATCTCTAAATAGTATAAAACAAAGTCGCTTCCCGCCGTCTGTACGCTTAGATCTTTCAATTTACATCATGGATATTAATGCAATTTTCATCAATAGATAGAGTGATTCAAAATGAAGTTTCTTGTACCCACAATACAACTGTGCGAAACCGGGGCAAGTCGCTAGTAAATCATAAAATAAACTGTCATTATAAATAGTAAGCAAACACATACCGACCATATTTCTTACAAAAACATGAAAATCTGAATGAATATCCATTATATTCAACCCTAATCAATTCTAAACAACACGTACCTAATTTCTATTAACTCTGACAACCCTACAACCTTCAAAATGGAAAGAAAACAGTTGCATGCGCGTGCGCCGCCTGTTTTAATAAGAACAAACTAACATTATAGAAAACACACCGCGCCATCTGGCGGAAACGCGAGGTGTGATATTAATTCACTGCGTTTATTTTTACTGCGCAGTCGTTATATAAATATGGTACTTTTAGTGGGTAGTGTCACCACATTTGGTACACTTTTCTTATTATAGGTACCTCTGCCTAACCCTCCGGTGATTATGCGCAATATTATATGTTAAAAGAATTGACACACTCTTACAAGTAGTGGCAAGTTAGTTGCTTGTATTTATAATTTCCGAATTATGAATTGATAACATAACAACATAATATCACGCCTGTAATCCCGGAAGGGTTAGGCAGAGGTGTACCCATTAGTACACCCACATTTCGCCAGTTATTTTTAAGTCCCATGTAATAGGGGGCGAGCCTATTGCCATCAACCGGGCACAAATCCAAACTCCGAGGCTGCTACTGAAAAATTCCTGACGGAAAAACCCAATAACACTTTGCCCGACCTGGGAATCGAACCCAAGACCTTATGCACAGAAGTCGCGCTTGCGACCACTAGACCATTAGACTTATGAATTGATATTGATTAAAAACTTATTAAATTGGAAAAATTAACAATGCACATTAACAAGTTTTTGGACTGTGCTAATAACATTATGGATATACATTAAACTGTTATTACTTGATAGTTATGAAACACATTTGGCATTTAATTAAACTAGTTTTCACCCACCAAGTGAAACCACCAAGTTGTTTTCGTTTTTGCCTCGGAGTCTGGATTTGTGCTCGGCTGATGGCAAAAGGCTCGCTCCCTATTACATGGGACTAAAAACATAACTGGCGAAATGTGGGTGTACTAATGAGTACACCTCTGCCTAACCCTTCGGGGATTATAGGCGTGATGTTATGTATGTCGTCCGCTTGACCTTACGGATCCCTAATTTTTATTGATAATAACATGTAGCTTTTAAAAAGCCTCAGCAATAACGTAGCTTTCTATAAGCGAAAGTTATTTCAGAATCGGACTAGTACATCTGGAAATTAGAGCGTTCAAACAAACAAACTTTTCAGCTTTGGAATATTAGACTAAATTAGTTTGGCCTAATTAAATTATTTATTAAGAGATCTAGGTGGTCTCGATTTTTTTTAACTATACGTACATAGTTTTATTGACGTAAATGCATAATTATCCTGACCACCGTAGGCTATCATGCGTCATATTCAATCAACAAAAATCATTTCAAACAATCGCTTTGTACTTCCACGTCATGTACTTGTCAAAATTGGTTTTCAATGCACTCGTTCGACGTCAAAATAGGACTCATTGGGGTCAGAGCAGCCCACTATACACACTTTTATGGGCCATTGATTGCCATCGTAAAGTTTCGACTAACATTCGGTATTTAATGGCCCTACTTGCGTAAACTGATACACAGTGTATGTCGCTGTTTAATTTACGGATAATGTCAAGATGTGACGCTTAAATACCAAAGGGTTTATAGGTAAATACGAACTGAAAATGATGATTGATGATCGTGTTAAAATACCAGGTGTAAGGTTAAACAACCTCACAACTATAATTTTTAAGTGAGTTGTCTTTGTTTACTGGCATTAGAGTTATTTTTGTGGCTTTTATTGTCATTACGGTGGAGCAAAATTTAAAATAAAAATAAAAAAACTTAAGTACTGTGTTTCAAAGGGTGCCTAACAAATTATTAGATTTACAGCATCATAATCTATTATCTAAATACAACTAAATTATTTGGTTTAGGTTAAATGTGGGGAAAAAAAATCACTACCGCAATGACGCGGCAAGCTTAGTGCATCCCTCTTAAACATAATCTGGGTTCATTTCACAATTTAAAAGTTATGTACACCTACTTATCATATTTCATTCAACCACACTTTATGACCTTACCAAGTGAAACATGGTAAATTGGCAACCTACATTCCCAATGATAAATATCTCAGAAAAATCATAAAATAAATACGTCGACACAATTTATTGTGCACTTACTAAATTCCCGCCAGAAACATGACAGCTTATGTCATTTGAATTTGACAGATCGTTATTGATGCGTTCCTTTATAATTTAATTACCAGCGATCGGTTCTGTGATATATAGGTGCGTTCCACGATAAAATCTTCAAGTATGACTCACTAACGAAGAGATGACCAATGCGAGATGCATCTCAAGATCGTAAAACCTTTAATAAAGCATAGCCGCCGTGAGATATTCACACCACAAACGGACAGATTAAGTTATAGGCTGGTTAGATAGAAATCACCATTTAAAAATTGTGTTTTTAATAGAAATCTGATTTTGAAAATGGAATTTATTGAACAGCTTAGTCGTTACTTGAATATAGATTTAATGATAATAGAAAGTAATTTAATAAAAAACGCATGCAATCTTTACTGTGAAGAACACAATAGAAAATCCGACTTTAGTAGACTTTTAAAATTACATTTTAATAAATCACACTCACTTTTTCTATTCTTCTATTTTAATCCAAAAGTAAGTTGAATAATTCATGAATATTAATTTATCTACCTACAATACAAATGAATCTTTATAAAACCGAGAAATATAGAAAATGAATATATCATAAATAGTTCTTTAACTAATAAGTTGTTAGTTTTATTGACCTAAGAAGGTGAATGTATTATTGACTCATGCTAGTGAATCAGCTGATTGCTCAAGATACGAACAAAGAGAAAAATTGTTAAGATCTGTGGTTTTAAAACGGACGCGGCTTAGTCACTGACCGTTTCTGAATATTCATATGTTGAAAACTTTATTTGTTTGAGTATTTGAACGCGTTGGTGTACTTTTAATATACTCTCGTACGCGTATATAAAGAGGAAATGATTGTTTGTCAGTTTACTTACCTTTTGGACAACCGAACAGGTTATAATTCTTCTTTCTAGAATAATGCAATAGCCTTTACTGGCCGTAGATATTAATATATTTCATAGCATGGCGTATAAAAATGAAATTTAAGAAAAGCTGCATCATTTGCGTTTAGTACAGAAATTGTCGCCTTTTATTAGCCTTATAAAACGTCACTTACTTCTAAAGATGCATTCTCAAATCATATTACCTAAAGAAAATCTAGAATTTCAGTGACATAGTGGAAATGAGCCTCCTTTCTAACGCCATTTCCATCATACTATAATATTTCAGTTTAAAAAAATCTGCTCCATTTCATCTCTGTGTTAATTGATAATCGAACGGCAATTACTCTCAAAGATGCATTCCTAAATTATAACCTTCCGTTTGTACCAAAATGTAGAATTAATTCAAGTGACAGAATGACATAAGTCTCATTCCCAACTGCATTTGAACATACGCCCTTATAGCATTAAATTTCAACATAGTTGTAAGTGCACAAAAGACCTGCGTTTTTATTTTTTATTTTTTTATCTGGTTTCTGTACCATCAGTTTATGTATTTTCGTTATATTATAATTCACTTTGCCTGCAACGTTCAAACTTGCGCTAGCAGAACAAGACAAATTGTATGTTTAATATTCAATATTCTGGGTCACCAAGATACAGGCTGTGCCTAGTTTGGGACCCGTCGCTACACCTGCTGAATTGTCCCGTGTCTGTATAATTATCTATGTGTATCACTAGTTTGCATAATATGATCTTTATGTAAGGTTAATAGAGAAATTTTTATCTTTATCTTTAAGTACACCAATTTTCCACTAGCTTCTTTGCGACCTTTCGTTACCCTATCAGGCCAGCTCCCGATCCATCTAAAGGCCTGTATAACCCACATTCTAGCAGTAACATAGCTATTCTTGTAACAAATCTGGGCCACCGGCCGTGCTAATGCTGGAAAGCTTGGGCAATCATTTCTTTCGGTCAAATTTTATTGACAGGAACTCTTTTGAAGTTGCTTAAGCAATGTAGGTCGGTTTCGTTGTTTCGATCAATGATTTAAATAGGTTTTTAATGGTGGTTTAGAACGTTCGTGATTGTTTGTCTTTACGTTTCCCACTTATGCTTTTGATTTACTGAAAGTTTGATTATGAAATTAGCTTTATTTAACGTTTGTTTCTATTCCTGTAAGAATCTGTAGGCAAATATTGTAAAACATATATTTTAAAAGACTAAATATGGAGTTTCTTTCCCATTCTTTTCTATACGAAACTACTTTTCGGAACAGGCAACTAGAATTTTTTCTTGTAAGTACATGACTTTTGAAAGGGCCTTTTAATGGCTAATTAAAATAAATGATTTGAATTTGACTTTGACTTTTACTCGACCAGCGACTCTCAAATCTGATTAGGTGTATAGCTCACCAGGGTTTCGCGAAATTATATTTATTATTGAAACCTTCGATTAATGATCAAACATTTTACCTATTAATGAAAGAGTTCCATTCTTCAATGAACTTAGGAACAGAAGTGTATCACTCAAAAATATTTCTATGAAAAGTTTTTGGTCTTAATTAAAATTATCGTATCTATCATTATAATCATTTATTATTATCTCATTTATAATCATTTGATGAGGAGTTCCATAAAATAAAAGCATAAAATTGAGCATTCCGTAGCCTTACAATTTTACATTGGAACCGCAGCGCTGTACTAAACTATGTCATACAATAAGCAGAATTTCTAAAACGGCTTCTGATTAAGACACTTTGGTTCCCGCAACAACTACCGACATTGTAGTAGTCGCAGTTACGCTCATAATTCCGAAGAAATATGTCCTTGTTGACGTTAATAGGCAGTAAAAAGCCGCAAGTATTGCTGCTCCGACTAACTTTACTTCTCCAGATCGCACCATCTGTAGTTTCCTAGGAGTAAAGAAACTTGTATGTGCCATGTAGCTTGTTTGTAATATCGTGAGCTTCAAGTATTTGTATAGTTATTTGTCATGTTAGCTTTGCACACACTGATCTATGCATGACCTATACGACATGGAGAAATTAGGTTTGTTAAAATGTTAAAGGCATATTCAGGTATGGTAAAGCAAACGGGAAATTCTTGAGCATCATCATTTAAAGAAATTAATGAGAAATTATTATTGATACACTGTGTCTAAGAAAAACGGTGGGATATGTCAGACTCTTACTGACTAAAACCTCACCGTTCCTCCTACGACCATAAGTCGGGAGCACGGTATACCTACACAAGACGCATAATTCGCACAAACCTCCGAAATTACACGAACTAGAGTTATTACTAGCAGCAGAGGAGATAATGCTGACCATGTTAATAACACTAACTTCAATTACAAACATAACATCACGCCTGTAATCTTCGAAGGGTTTGATCAGAGATATACCCATTAATACGCCCACATTTCGTCAGTTATGTTTAAGTCCCATGAAATAGGGGGCAAGCCTATTGCCATCAATCGGGCACAAATCCAGACTCCGAGGCTGCTACTGAGAAATTCCTGATGGAAAAACCCAGTTATTGACACTTTACTTTCTTTACCACTTTTTCTCCAATAAACTACATCAAGTAAAGAACTCTCGCTTATCATTTTAGAAAAGGGCCGTATCTACATGCGCATTTAGGAAATATTATACAAACATTATTCAGGCATAACACCTCAAAATCCCTTTCATTTCATGTGAGTTTCATCATAATAATATGCACTGTGTAAACGTCAAACAACATTATTTAGTTTCGCACCAAAGAACATGTCATTGTTATTTGATTTACAACGACAGACATCCATACATCCATCCATTGTACGTATGTAGATATTACGGAACTGTGTCAACTAAGCGCGCGACAACAATGCTTAGCTTGAGCGTAAAATGTATTGAGAAAATGTGAAATTTTGTTTGTTGAATATCTTTTTCTTCCGTATTTTTGCTAAAGTTTGTTTCGGCGTTAGAAAGTTCCTATCTGCTTCTCCGTTTGATGTGACTTTTGCTTTCTCGTCAAGTAGATTATTCGTTTTAATATCTAGTTCATCTGATTTGATATCTGCAATGTCACTTTCCGAATGCTCTACGAGTATCATATCATCATTTAGATTTCATGATAGATCTAGATGAACTTCTTGCGATTTCATGTTCAATCATGTATTCTATGCTAATATAATAAAACTAAAGAGAACTGAAACTGTTTTTTTTTAAACGCGCTAATCTCTGAAACGAGCCTTTGGATTGGAAAATCGTTTTTTTATAAGATAGGCAGGTTCATAAGGAATAATTTAGGTTATATAATATCACGCTACGACCTGCAGGAGAGGAGCAATAACCGAAAAAGTAACTAAATGCATACGAAAAAAGTTTAGTGTTTTCAAACTTAGAGATACTATTATGCCTCGTTGGTGCATGAGGTCTTGGGTTCGATTCCCAGGTCGGGCAAAGTGTTATTGGGTTTTTCCATCAGGAATTTCTCAGTAGCAGCCTCGGAGTCTGGATTTGTGCCCGGTTGATGGCAATAGGCTCGCCCCCTATTACATGGGACTAAAAACATAACTGGCGAAATGTGGGTGTACTAATGGGTACACCTCTGCCTAACCCTTCAGGGATTACAGGCGTGATGTTATGTTATGTAGATACTATTATGCCTCTACGTCATTTGAAGACGTGAAATATAGCAAAGTATTAAAAGGAACGTTAATTTATATACACAATAATTAGCACATTTATATAACAATCCAAGCAGGTGTAATGCCTTAGTTGTCAAAACTAAGTATTGAATGAACACTAGCTGACAAAGACAGTATTGTAGATACGACACTTAAAACGTGTCTGCCTTAACATGTGCAAATAATACTCATAATAAATGTTATGATTATTGCAAAACCAGGTGTTTCTTCAAGGAAAACTCTTATTATTGAAATGTAAAACGGTTGCACGTTGAAATGAGTCAGCGGTCCTCATTCGCTACGTGTTGACAATAACGGAAATGTAAATTGCTTTATCTTGGACCGAGGAGCTTAGACGTAAGTACAAGTTCTAGGAATTGGAAGAACTGTATTGGAAGCAGTAGCTTGAATGTGAATGGTGTTGTTTGTTGGATCACTGTACTTTCATAGTTCGATTAGACTAAATAATGCAATAATGATCCAACCCATAATAATTCTAAAATTGAGTGACACATACTAAAGATTGGTCATCCTTCGATATTCCCGGTTTCCCGAAAGTCTGAGAACCAGTCCTACCAAGGAGTATCGTGTTACCCAGTTACTGGGTTGTGGAGGTCAAATAAGCAGTCGCTCCATGTAATATACTGGTATTCAGCTGCATCCGGTTATACTGGAAGCCGACCCCAACATAGTTGGGAAAAGGCTAGGCAGATGATGACCCTTCAATATTTCTGCTCGCCTAAAAATGAATGGTGACATTTGTATACAGTCACAGTCAAATCATTCCTCTCAATTGGGCCATTATAGAGCGCTTTTAAACGTCATATAAATTGCTATCTCTTGCCGGCGGCTTTGTCTACGAATGTCGGTAATATAGTAGCGAACTCAAATATAGTAGCAGTATAAAAAGTAGCCTATCTCCTTTCTTGGATTTTAAACTTTACCCGTACCAGATTTCATCAAAATCGGTTCAGTGGTTTACTTAGCAGAGCTTAGCAGACAGACATAGTTACTTTCGCATTTAGAATATTAAAGTATGGATAACTTTAGATTCATGCGTATCAAAGCCATCCCTTGTTGGTGCTATTGTAGGTAGGTACAGTGATGGTAAGAATGGAAGCTGGGCTCCCAAATAAAAAAGCAATAAATTCTGAAGACAAAAGGCTTCCGTTGCACATTCATTAGCCTGCAATTTACTGTCCATTCCTTAAGCACAGGGGTGGCCAACTAAAAAAGACCCTGACCGACTGTTTACTGACCAGACAGTGCGGTCTACCAATCACAAAATCAATACTTTTTCATAAACTTCTTCTTCTTCTAATTAACACTATATTTATAGGAAACCGTTTATTTTTATTTTAGCTAGTAGTATTTTTTATTTTATTAAAATGGGGAATACAATTTTATACTAATATTATAAAGAGGTAAAGTTTGTGAGATGGTAGGGGTAATCTCTGAACCGATTTTGGAAATTCTTTCGTAAATTGTGAGCTACGTTATTACTGAGTGCTACTGGCTATATTTTATTTAAAAAAAAAAAAATTAAGGATCCGTAAGCAATATCACGCAAATGAATTCGCGGAGAGGTGCTAGTCAAAGATTATTTTTTGTCACTATTTATGTTAGTCTGAGCATTTGGTATCGACTCGATTAACAGCCGCGACTCGATCGACTATGGTTGACTACCCCTGCTTTAGTAAATCGTCGACCACCAAAAAAAACCACCATTTTTTTCGTCTCTTCAAAAAAGCCGAATTCACACTTAACTTCCTTTGTTCGTAACTCTGCTTCAATGTAAACAACATAAATCGCGACATGCTTACGTGTGAACAGCGCATTCCACTTACACGTCGTGTACACCCGGCCTTAGGTGGTAGGTTCGGCGGCGCGGGCGCACATAATCGGTTTTAAGTGTTTGCCGCTTTCGACAACGATTGTTTCGGCATTATCTTGGGGATCGTAATGGATGGTAGTTATCTGAACTATCACGCTTCGGTCAGCGGTGTGAGTAGAGTTGCTTGTAGAGAAACGGGGTTAATGTTTAATGTACTATAGTTAAGTTTTACTGAAGCCTAATTCCGTTAAGGTATAGAGTATAATAAATTGGACGAAGTACAAATCTTTTATCAGATGGATAACCAGCTGAAGACATTGAAAAAGTCGGGAAAGCAAACGATACCTAAATGAAAACAAAAACACTTTTTTTATAACTTCACTTTTGCATAGGATGACGTAAACGCAAGCTTCAAGTGACTTCTAAAGAACATACACAACAACAAGGAGCTCTGTCCATTAAAATTTCCGAAGGTAGTAAGTACCTTATAGGTAAGGTAACAAGCCTCAATCATCCAAGCATCAAGTCCACAAGGATCCGGCTATCCCATATAAAGTGTCGCACCGTTGCGCCAGCGCACTTGTCATTGCAACTTTTTCTCGCACTCTCCCTAAACAGAACGGCGCAAGATTCTCGAAAATTAACTGCATTCAAACGGTCAACGGTTTTAGATGATAGTAAGAACGTGTTGTTGACCCACTGTCGAGGAGTACAGATAAAGATAAAGCTAGAAAAGCTGAATTTAAGATTGAGAGAGAAGAGAAGAATGATAACTAATAAGAAAAAGCTAAAGGGTTTGAAATATTAGACTCAAAATTAAGCGAAGAAGAAAAACGGATAATTTACAATTAGATTCTGCTGGCTGTAAATTAGTTATAGAAGTTAAGAATGATTAAAGAAAAACAGAATTAAAAGCTGCTTACATCTCTAAATCAGGACCTCAAGAGGGGAAATCCTCGTAACTTTTAGAAACGTTTGCATTATAATCTCATTTTGAATCTGTCAATGCACCTAAATTGACAACAACACAATGACAACACAACAAAAACATGACAACAAACACACATGACACACAACATGATTACACATACACATATAACATCACGCCTGTAATCCCCGAAGGGTTAGGCAGAGGTGTACCCATTAGTACACCCACATTTCGCCAGTTATGTTTTTTAGTCCCATGTAATAGGGGGCGAGCCTATTGCCATCAACCGGGCACAAATCCAGACTCCGAGGCTGCTACTGAGAAATTCCTGATGGAAAAACCCAATAACACTTTGCCCGACCTGGGAATCGAACCCAAGACCTCATGCACAGCGGTCGCGCTTGCGACCACTAGACCAACGAGGCAGTCAACATGATTAATGATGATATTTGTTTTTTTTTTTATTTCATGATATTTGATTTTGATTTTAACATGATTTCGACATTGATTGCCGCTGAGATGAGATTGCGACTACATTTTGAATAACGATTTATGAGAAGGTGACTGATAAAGAAGCGTCTAATGAATATTACTACAAAGCCCATGAGACTGTTGATGCCTTCCATTCGCGATCAACAATAAGGCTTTCAAACAATCGAAAAACCAATCACACCATCGTCTTAAAGGGCACTATGCCAACGAGGCCATAAACCATATAAATACAACATTATAGTCACAGTACTCATACATAAAACCGTTACAATATGTGACATATTCGTGCGCGCACGCATTTCGCAGCTATTCTTAATTTAAAAGGAGATGAATCATCATGTCGTCCATATTTAGTGGGTCGAGTGCATTATTGGAATATGAATGTATGTGTGAATATATTTCGAGATGATTTTGTAATGAATGGTAACCTATTTCGAAATGAGAGTAAATATGGACTCGTTTAATAATGGTTGTGGTTTAAATATTGACACCAATATTTCGGATATTTACAATTCAAAGTAATAACAAATCCTACAACCAAACGGGTTAAGCAGAGATGTACCCATCAGCACACTCACATTTCACCGGTTTTGTTTATGTCCCATGTAATAAGGGCGAGCCTATTATCATCAATTGGGCACAAATCCAGACTCCGAGGCTGCTACTACCCAATAACACTTTGCCCGGCTTGAGAATCGAATCCAAGACCTCATGCTCCGCAGTTGCGCTTTGCGATTACTAGACCAACGAGGCAGGATCTAATAACAAAATCTTTTATCACTACTCCTACATCTACCACTTCCATTTTAAATGTACAATATTCATCCTCAATACAGTCGATTCCAGTACCATCTATATTTAGTTCCTCAACGTTTTTACTACAAGCATTGGTCCCTCTAATTGCACACTTGCTGGCACCACCGTTACTCAATGGACTATTGGAGGCGTACTAAGAACGTCTATACAAGGATCTGGCAACATTTTTTTGGATCTCTTAACTGTATGGAACTGATGGAACGAGCCGTTAGAGCAGTGGATGGGATTCGCAGGTATGTGGGTCAGAGATTGTGGTGATATATGATTGTAGATAGTGGTTGTTTGTTGAATGGATGAAAGTTGTTGTAGTATTGTTCTGATTGAATGAGTGAAGGGGAGTGGGTGAAAGGCTAGTTTATTTGATCTCTTAATATGGAAATTTGATTTTAGTTTTTATTTTTCTTTGATTTAGAGCATCATTATTTTATCACGAAAAAACTGTATCAAGAATTCTTTTGAGTTGGTCGTGTCGACGTGAAATTGATACACTTTTTAGAGGTATGAGGAATAGGGTTAATTTTTTCCTATTCTCCATTGAAAAGAGATGATCGTCTTCTGACAGTTGTTGTCAGGTTTCTGTAACCAACTTAATTTTTTATTTACCAGTAACCTAAAAAGGGGTTATTATTAAGAATTAGTACTCATCATTAAGAACAACTGGAACCAACCTTGAAATCTGCTGACACATTTTGGCAAATTATGCGAACACAAATTAGCTAAATTTTTCACGTCGTGAAGTACTTTGACAGAAGTCAAGACTACGACGCTGCTATTGAGGAATTCCTGATGGGAAAACCCAATAACACTTTGCTCGACCTGGGAATCGAACCTAAGACCTCATGCTCGGCAGTCGCACTTAGCAACCGCTAGACCAACGAGGCACTCAAAGTCAGTCATGTAGAATACATCAGTGTTAGTTCACATAAACCGCGATAGATGCCGCCACAAACTTACAAATCTTTTGGTAATCACTAAGACTGGTATTGAACAGTACTGCCAACGACCTAACAATACTATCTACTGTAAACAGACTCATATAGGTACTATTTCCTTCCTCTACAACTTGACCTTAATCGCTTCTCCAAAGGGCAGCGATAGCAAACAATAAATCAGCACAATGAACACTCTCTTATCTTCGCAGAAAGGAAATTAGTCACGAGCGCACTTGTATCTATAGCCATCTATAAGACAATAGTGGATAAATAGAAGATGAAGTTTGACAATTATATTATGATAGTAACAATTCAATTTGATGCGTACTGCGAAGGACCGGTCAATGTGGGAAGTGTTCCCGTTTGAGAACCAATCTTTACCTTCAGTAGCTTTGGTGCTCAACGCTTAGGTGCTCAAACTAGAATACTTCCATTGTGGCTATCTTTAGGAGAGGCCTATATATGTCCAGCAGTGGACACAGTTTGGCAGAAATTATTATAATGATGAGGATTATTCAATGATTTTAAAGATATGCTATATCCCAACTCAAATTTATTTATTTCATAATCTAAATCAAAAGCTTATTTTTACTTTTTTGTTTTAACTGGTTTCTATAAAGCGTTATGAACATTAATGTTTATAGTTGTTGATGACGATGATGTTTGTTTAATGTTGATGTAGTTGTAAGTTAATTAAAAAAAACAACACCAAGAAAGAATATTTGATTGATTGATTGATTGAAAGAAACCAACATCCGATTTGAGTTGACTTTTCTAAAATACGTACCTATATTTACCAAATTAAAAACGCGACTCAAATGTCCGACACTAGTGTCTAAGGTGTCGTAGACTAACTGTAAGTTAAGACTAAACTCCATGTACAGGGTGATAGCAATCTTCACGGCTGTGCAGATAATATCGGGTGTAAGTTATTACGGAGCCCCCTGTATCCGGCGGGGCATCGAAATGGACACCCTGATCATAATGGAATTAACAGGATTCCTACATTGTAACTGTGTTTTGTCGTAGTAGAAATTTGCTATACAAGGACGGCGAAAAGGGACAAAGAAAAAAAATATTGTTTGTTTCATACATTTTCAATTTGGACATTTTTTAATTTTGTATAAAACAGCTGTGATTCTCACTATTAAAAAAAAAGATCACCGCCTTCAAAAACCACAAAATAAAAAATAACTTTAGCTAGGAAGTCGGCGGCTTTGGTTTTATTTCTTGTTATGTAGGTATTGCCACCGACTTCCAAGCTAAAGTTATTTTTTATTTTGTGGTTTTTGAAGGCGGTGATCTTTTTTTGTAAAAAAGCTTTTTATTTTTCACTTTTTAGTGCTTGTGTGTTAATGTTTGAAATCCTTACATAAAGCCCTTTCAAACAATACCTCACACGATATATTTAATTTTGGAAAGTGGTAGGAGCTCCCCACTTCCTTCAGTCAGTCATCGACTACACGTATAAACAAAGCAATTTTTCTTGTTACGGCGGTTCTGCTGTGATTTTATAAGGAGTTCCGTTCCATATCTCCAAAGTTCATCATCAGATCATGACAATATTGCTTTGGGACCTATTCGGGATTATACTCTTTCAAACATAAAAAGAATCATCCAAATCGATTCATAATTGGCGGAGTAATCGTTGAAAAAACACACAAAAAAAAAAAAAAAAAAAAACATACGCGTCGAATTGAGAACCTCCTCCTTTTTGAAGTCGGTTGAAAATGGAAATAATTTGAATTTTTAGGAATTGTAATTTTGTTTGATGTACAGGGTAAAAGGGAAGAGACACTGATATTTAAAAAAGATCATTTAAAAATTCTATACATTCTAAACTTGTAGATATTAGCATTTTGTATGTAACAGCTGTTTTTTGCTACACTGAGTGGAAGGGAAGGGACATCAAGAAGATCATTTAGTTATTTCATACATTTTTAACTTGTAGATATTGAAAAGAATTTTGTATGGAACAGCAAATTTTCTATTTCGTCCAAATATAACATAAAAATGAGGATGAAGTTTAAACCTTCTAGCCAGTTTTTGTATTTTAAAGTTTAAATCTATCAAAATAAGGTTCAAAATTCAAAAACAGAATCCAAGTAAAAGATAATAAACATTTTGCAAGATCTTAATCCACTAGTTAAGTTACCAAAACCTTTTTTTTAATTAATATTAATTATACCCGCATAATAATTACAATACTTAATTCATATGCCATTAATTATAACTTTCTTCGCTACAACAACGCTTTGCAAGCCACGCCCCCTGAACTTTGCGCGCCAGACTGTAACGGCGCGTGCGCTGCACACAATGCGCTTGCGCACGCGGTCATAAAGCTTTGTTTGCTTTTCCACGTGGCAAAGAGAGATTATGTATTTTATTATATAATTATTGAAATGTTATTACAATAAGAATAGTATGGAATTGGCCCATTTATCTAGTATATTATTGAGACATTTAATCTATAAAAATATTTTCAACTAGCACTTGCCCTGCGACTTCGTTTGCGTGATTTTAAAAATATAAACCTATTGACAATAAAATACATAACTATAGTACTCACTGAAAACGTAGCTTCCAATTTGTAGAAGAATTTTAAAAATCGATTTAGGAGATTCAGAGATTGCTGCCTACAAACTCACAAACTTTATCTCTTTATAATATTAGTATAGAAAGGTATACCAATGAATACAATGTATCTTATTTAAAGTAAAGGTCATTTCCCCAAGGTCATTCGCATTTGTAATACACAAAATTATAGCTTAAGCTCCAAACAATAAGGCTAATATACGCCCTCTGAACTTTGCGCGCCAAACCGTGACGACAATGCGCGTGCGCTGCATACAATGCACATCGCGGTTCAATGGGCAATAGATACTGTGATGTATGTGCTATGTTTGTTGTAGGAACAATTATAAGCCTCCGAAAGTAATAGAGAAACAAGCATTTATACACTTTAAAATCCTTTAATTAAGATTGAAAATTGGTTGTCAAGACAATTTACCTCATTATATTAATTTTTGAGCTTTTATTTTGATTTTTATCCGTCAACTACACCATCGACATATCGACTGACATCCGTCCATACATCATCGTAGTGACATCTGTCATTGACATCGGTGATGAAAAACATCGTGAGGAAACCTGGACTTATATCAGCCTATGAGCTCTTGAGGCGCTTTAGAAACTCTAGGGTGTGTGGAGTCGTAAGACCTTACTTCCCATATGAGAAAGAAAAACGAACTATGTAGACCACCAATAACATTTTCATGTAAAATGTTGCCAAGACGGCCTGTATGGTGTCCCATACGATGGCTAGCACTGACTAACAGTTATTAGATCTCATAAAGAGTGATAACTTTCCTGTCAACCACTAGATTTTGTAGTAACGAAACGGCCATGCCACGTTTATAATAGTAGGAATAGGATAGGATAGTAGAATATTAAAAGAGTCTTACAATCCATACATTAAAGACTGCCTCGTTGGTCTAGTGGTCGCAAGCGTGACTGCTGTGCATGAGGTCTTGGGTTCGATTCCCAGGTCGGGCAAAGTGTTATTGGGTTTTTCCATCAGGAATTTCTCAGTAGCAGCCTCGGAGTCTGGATTTGTGCCCGGTTGATGGCAATAGGCTCGCCCCCTATTACATGGGACTAAAAACATAACTGGCGAAATGTGGGTGTACTAATGGGTACACCTCTGCCTAACCCTTCGGGGATTACAGGCGTGATGTTATGTTATGTTGTAAAAATAGTAATTCAATATAAATCCACAAAGCAACCCAACTTAATATTCCGATCAACCACCATTCAATTCCAGGCACAATTTATTTGGCAATTGATATTAAACATTACAGTCATAACTCCAGCTCAGAGACCCATTTGTATACCTAGACCATGTCTAGACCTAAAAAAGCCAGACAAAGGGCAATAAAACCGAAGCAGTGGCTGCCATAACAAATTGTTAGAGTCCTGCTCGAACATAATGCTGCAGATAAAGCCGAGAGGCATTCAGCAGTCGAATGGACAAATTGGCAGTTGAGAATAGAATGATTTTAGTGCTTTTGTGTAAAAGAAAAAGTGTTTATTGTCTTTGGTATAGTGTAGTGAAGGTTGATTTAGGAGATGAGGGACTGAAGCAAACTTACCAGATGAGGGACTGAAGCAAACTTACCAATAGGATTTTATTGATTACTAGTTTTACACGCGACGTCCGCTACGTAGATTTCAGAATTAAGATCGAAATTATTTCTTGGGAACACAAAAGGGGATAAAAAGTATCCTTTGTGATGTTTTAGAATATTATGTAGCTCCGTGCGTCATCCAGATCCGCTCAGCCGGTCTGACGTGATTGTGTAACAAACATCCATCCATTCAAACTTTCGCATTTATTATAAGTAGTTAGCTTAAACGGTGAACGATGATTTAGCTTTTATAATTATTTGATAATAATAAAACCCCGTAAAATAATAGCTACGTATTATTTTAACGGGAACATAAATATGAGATCAAATCTGGGATCAATATCTACATGTGTGCAAAAATACAGCTATTTCCGTTTAGCCGTTTTAGTGTGAAAGAATAACAAACATACATCCATCCATGTTCAAAAACTTTCTCATTTTGTATAGAGATTTCATTAATAGTAGTAGGAAGGATGAGGACTTCACATTTTTAACAGAGAATATTTTGTTAGAGGTAGAATAAATAATAAATTTTAGTAAACTTAAACGAAATAACCATATATTTAGGTACCTACGATTATTCGATATCTACTTAATTTTCTTAAAGAAATGGTTTCAACAGATTTATTTTGCGACTTTAATTTTGTGGTACCTACTTTTGGCAATGACCCGTTTTTAGTGAAAATAAAAACGATCACGTTATCTATACCTCACATCACCTACATAAACATCCTCGATTCCTTCTAAAACAATAAAGCCTAGTGCAGAGTGGATGTGCTTATCCCATCCATTGTGTAGCCCGGAGGGACAATGGTGTATTTATAGCGGATAGCACGGGATGCTCCATCGCCACTCCGTGTCTATCGTTGCTTTGCCGACGGCTTATTGTTTGCTGAGCAATTATTGCATTAGGTATATTCTGTCTTTAACTTTTACATACATAACATCACGCCTGTAATCCCCGAAAGGTTAGGCAGAGGTCTACCCATTAGTACACCCACATTTCGCCAGTTATGTTTTTAGTCCCATGCAAGAAGGGGCGAGCCTATTGCCATCAACCGGGCACAAATACAGACTCCGAGGCTGCTACTGAGAAATTCCTGATGGAAAAACCCAATAACACTTTGCCCGACCTGGGAATCGAACCCAAGACCTCATGCACAGCAGTCGCGCTTGCGACCACTAGACCAACGAGGCAGTAAATACCATAGTTATTGGTCAGTAATTACCTAAAACTCATACAAATACTCTTTTCTATCGGACCTGCGACCCACAGCGCAGCATCCACTTGCGCCAACCGTGTCTTCAGATCAAACACAGCGTACTACATCTCAGATAAATACCTGCGTTGCATTTCAATTTCCATCCCATACAGGATCAAAAGCTACTTCAAAGCCTATATCACATTGATTACCCATTAAATAGAAACCATTAAATCAGCTTATAAATCTCATGAAGACACAGGAGTAACAAATCCAGGTCCTAACTCATTGAAGAACAGAACCTCAGGAAACCAGCGCCATATAAGAACATAAGTGCCAATAACAAATGCTGCTATAAAACAGTTCAAAGTAAATGTTAGCATTCATGGTACGGCGCGGCGTACGAAATGCGCATCTTTCTATTTTTAAGTAGAGATGTGGTGATGAATGTTAAGTATCTAGGTAACTTTAGAAATTACTTATATGAAATATCGAAATTAAACTGTTAGTCTAACATAGTAACAAATAAAAATCGATTAAGTGTAAGTCGGGCTCGCACTTGAAAGGTTCACTGTACAATATAAGTAAATGCTAAAGAATTAACTTAAAAGAAGTTTGAAATTTATTAGTGGGGGGGAGCAACATTCATAAAAATAACATACAGACATACATAACATCACGCCTGTAATCCCCGAAGGGTTAGGCAGAAGTGTATCTACCCATTAGTACACCCACATTTCGCCAGTTATGTTTTAATTCCTATGTAATAGGGCGCGTGCCTATTGCCATCAACCGGGCACAAATCCAGACTCCGAGGCTGCTACTGAGAAATTCCTGATAGAAAAACCCAATAACACTTTGCCCGACCTGGGAATCAAACCCATGACCTCATGCACAGCAGTCGCGCTTGCGACCACTAGACCAACGAGGCAGTCTATCGAAGAATCTATCGAAATAAAAAACATATATTTTTATAATTTTTGTATATACCTACCGGTCATTGTAATAGCAAGTAGGTATCTACCTATTAGAATTCAAAAGATGCAACCTTGTTACAGACGGACGGACAGACAGGCAACGGTGCCTCAAAAATAGGGTGTCATTTGGCACCCTTTGGGTACGAATCACTAAAAAAGATTTTAAAGAGTTAAACTTCATCCAAGCAAATGATTTTCTATCTCCTTACTAAATTTTTCCAATTTATCAATCATAACAGAGTTATCGATGCTTTTTCAAATCTAATCCCTATTTAAACGCTTGCGCATAAAGATACGGGTTGATCCGCACAGTAAACGAACCCAAGAAAACCAATAAGGAAACTGTTATTACCTAGATAGAAGCACACAATAGAACAGAAATTAACTATTGTTTGTGTCTTGAGTTCAATAAGTAATTATTTAAATTATTATGGTATTCAACGTGAATTATGTTACTAATATTTTCTGATTTTAAAATAGTGTTATGGAATTTCTTGCTCATTCTTCTCTATAGGAGCCTACTGTTTGGAATCAAAAACTAGCTTCAACTTTCTGACTGACTGAGTTCTTGATAATTCAAAAGTGCCTGAAAATGGTTTATTTGAAATAAACGGTTTTGAGTTTGAGATTGTCGAATGACGGAAATTATAAATGTCATCTTAAAAATATTCAGAAATCATACCTAATTTTTATTACATACAGAATTAAGCAATCGACCTAAATTATCACTCGGAAACACAAAGACGGGATAAAAAATAGCCTATGTGTTATTTCCGACTATAATCTATGTCTGTACCAAATTTCATCCCGATTCGTTCAGCCGTTCTGGCGTGATTGAGTAAAAAAACATCCATTCATCCAAACTTTCGCATTTACAATAGTAGAAATATTTAATATTTCCTATAACTCAAACAAAATGCGGATGACTATTTCTATCACTTAATCCGTACATACATCCAATACTCAATAAAGTACCGCGATGAATATTCAAATCACATTTCCAAACTCATTTTCTACTCTACTCCTCTCAAAACTGAATCCAAATTGCAATAGCTATTACTACCAAAATTATCTTCAAAAATCACGACGGTGTTGGTAAATTGACTCTATGTTTATGGTAATAGGGTTGATTTTGATTTGTGCGCTGTTAATAGTAAAGGATATGGCAATTAACCACGCAGTCGGCACGTTAGTGATCAGATAGCGATCGGTTGCTATCGGTTCATCTGTACATCAGTCGAGTCGCGGTTAATCCGCCGCGACCGGTTGCTTTATCTGCTAAGCGTTGGGATGCACTGAGTTAGGGCTCTCGTTTGGTGCCGGACTGCCGGAGTGCATATGTTGACCCGATTTCTGTGTTTGTCATCAAATCTTGCAAGTTTTTGATTCACTTCCCGCTTTCCAATCGGATTCAATCCCATTTACACATGCATGCAAAATTTTACCTAATCAACAATTCAATGTTAATATGACATGGAGCTGATATAATAATGTAGCTAGGTAGTCGTACGAACTCTGTAATAAAACGACATGAACCCATCGAGTTTGGGTTATGATTCATCTTGACGAGTACTTTGATCCTAGATTGTAACCAGGGTCTGGTGATGGAGCTGGAAGGTGGCCATAGGAACTTCGTTATAAAACGACGCAACCTCATCGAGTTTAAGTGAGAGTTAGAATAGAGTTATAATACACTGTCCATTAGGTGTAAAACAGTGCTAGCATCCAGTGTGCCTCCTTGCTAAAGCTTCTAACTGTTGCATATATTTCAATCCGTTAATTAGTAAATTGAATCTCCCACTATAACCGGGTAGGAGTCACAATTACAAGTAACCGTTATATTATATTTATTAGTTACTGGTACAAGTGGAAAGGTTTTTGAAAATGTAAGATTCCTATCCTTACTCCCTTCCCTTCTCTTTCTCTATTCCTCATGTACTTCAAAATATGTTCATGATGTTCAAAAGATGTGAATTTAAAATTGGCCCTCTACTCTGCTAATAACCAACATTAATGCGGGCAAAGTCAAAAGACCAAAGCTAGTCTAAATATAGGTAATAAAAGCGAAAAGTCACTCACTCATCACGAAATATCGAAAACCGCTTGACGTATAATGATGAAATTTGGCAGGGACGTACATTATAGTTAGTAGACGTAAAATAAGAAATGATTTTCCAAAATTCACCCTCTTAGGGAATGAAACGAAGTCGAATGACCAGCTAGTACAAGATAATTTGTCAATTTCAATATTTGAATACTTTCAATAAGAATTCAAAAGCAACGTTACCTTATTTCATTCAAGTGAGAATTAATTTAATCTCTCCGCAGTACAAAGCACAATACTTCAAATTAAATCAACCGCAGAGAATTAACAAAAAAACACTACAATGTTGAAATAATAAAGAATACTAACAAGAGAATAGCTTTTAATGAAGTAGCGTCAAAAAAACTACGTGGTAATAGTTTTGTTAGGGTTCCTTAGTAAAAGTCAAGTAACGGAAAAATAATTTAACTTACTATTATCTATATACTTTATTTTCATTATCACTTAGTCATTTCTTATTTGTCTTTGATTTTTTCTTATTCTTTAGAGCAACAAAATATTGTTTCTCTTTTTTTACTTTTACTTTTATTTTCTTTTTTTATTCTTTAATATTAATACTCTATAATATTATAAAACTTGAAATCTTAAAGTGACAAATTCACTGTGGATTTAAAGTTTAATAGTTAAAAAATATTTTAGGAAATAAGTCGCTGGAGTGCCATAATTAGATAAATAAATCTGAATCAAAATAAAAAAAGGCAAAAAAAAATAAGCTGAACCATTGCTACAAAAGGCTACTCACTCCTGACATATAAGAAAAAAAAAGCTTCGGCTCGTGACCGATACTGGGGTTTTAGTTAATGGGATCTTAAGTACCGTGATATTAATGAACCCATGTTAACTCCGCACCATGCTTGTGGGTAATTTAATTACCTCCTTTTGTGTTGAAAACTTTTTTTAATATTAAGTAGGTACTCGTATTATAATAGCCATCCTATAAAACTTGATAGAGCGTTGATTTTTAATGTTAATTTATTTTTGCTTCTTTCGACTTATCTTTATGAAATTAATTAAAGTAAGAGGTAAAAAAATTAATGCTAAGGACTTAAGTACGTCATCATATTTGAAAAATCTCAACCCCTGGAAAAAATATATATCTTACACTACCTTCTGCAACCGACTTCGTTTGCGTGGAAGCCAGGTATACTACAAAACATCTACCTAACCTATGACTCTCTGCAATAGTGTAGTTAGTCTAAGGAATATATGAACGATTTTTTGTAATTTGGTCTTAAGATCATAAGTTCGATTCCCAGGTCAGGCAAAGTGTTATTGGGATTTCCCATTAGAAATTTCTCAGCAGCAGCTGCGGAGTCTGGATTTGTGCCCGGTTTATGGAAATAGGCTCGCCCCCTATTACATGGGACTAAAAACATAACCGGCGAAATGTGGCGTGTACTAATGGGTACACCTCTGCCTAACCCTTCGGGGATAACAGGCGTGATGTTATGTTTATGTATGGTCTTAAGGTCTTAAGTTCGATTCCCAGGTCAGGCAAAGTGTTATTGGGTTTTCCCATTAGAAATTTCTCAGCAGCAGCTTCGGATTCTGGATTTGTGCCCGGTTTATGGAAATATGCTCGCCACCTTTTACATGGGACTTAAAAATAACTGGCGAAATGTGGGTGTACTAATGGGTACACCTCTGCCTAACCTTTCGGGAATTATGGGCGTGATGTTATGTTATGTTTTTGTAATTAATTTGACCAGTACTTCCAGAGAATACCACTTACAAAGAAAAAAATAAATAAAACTAACAAACTTTACCGGCTTACAATTATCAGTATCAGATTGCCAAACTCTGTGGTCCGTTCGGCCATTTTGATTTTACATGTGAATAATCTTTATAACTTTAATTAAATCTGTCAAATGCCATTTGACTTTACACGAGGCATTAAAATGAATCCTGTCACTGATTACAAATATGATGATGATGAAATTTAATACCAAAGCTTTTATAATTTTTATTTTCGTTAAAACCTTTCACGGACTTCTACGAATATTTAAAAGAGCATAACCAAATTGGTCCAGCCTTTCTCGCTTTACAACACATTTAGCCATTCATTTTTGCTTACATACAAGACTAGCACTCTTCCCTTCTTCTTTGTTTGGGTGATTTTTCTTACGAATCCCTAATTTTTTCATAATAAAATATAATATAGCCTATATCACCCGGGGATAGTATGGCTTTACAACAGTGAAAGAATTTTTCAAATCGGTTCAGTAGTTTTGGAGGCTATTCAATGCAAACAAACAATCAAATCTTTCCTCTTTATAATATTAGTATACAGATATACCTAGAAAGATTACCAGTCATTGTAATGAACCCTAATTTAATAAACTACATTGATACCACCCGCAGTTTCAACTTTACACGATATCAATAAACCAACATTAGAAGAACACGCTCCAACCGATGTCTAAGCTAAATCACTGTTAACACAGGACACTATCTAATCCTTGGATATATCCACTTGTATCTCTGTCGGTACCCTTTGTCTGTAAAGTAAAGACTAATCACAAATCTCTTATGGTTTAGGGAAAAAAATATCTTTTTAAAATTGCTTGCTTATGTGTTTCCGCAGGAGACTTATCTTAGTAAAATATCTATGATATGTGTCCTTTTTTGGTATAGGTCAATGTAAGATTCGTGTTAGTTAGTCCTATGATGTTGGTCGAAGATCAGTAGAAACTCGTTAGTCTAGTGGTTTTTCCATCAGAAATTTCTCAGTCAGCAGGATCGGAGATTGATTTTGTGCCCACTTGATAGTAACAGGCTCGCCTATTACATGGGACTAAAACATAACTGGCAAAATGTAGGTGCACTAATGGGTACACCTCTGCTTAACCCTACAAAACTAAAGATTGCAGATTAGAAATATTCACTTGAATGTTTGCCTAGTTATTAAATAAATAAATGACAAAAAAAAGAGCTAGTTACTTAGTTAAATAACGTTAAAAAGAGTTTACGCGGTCTTCAAAGAAAATATTTTTGGTATGTTCCGTATTTGCTAACTACCACAGGTGGTCGAAAGTAACAGCCTTCACATTCGAACATAATTTCCTACATTAAAGAGAAATCCGGCGGCGAAAAAATGTCCAAGAAAATAAAGAAAACACCCCGAAATTTCGCATAAAAATTCCCGGCAAATGGAGACAATAAAAGAAACTTTCTCTATATGGCAATGTGAGTCCAAATCGGACGGGTGTAGCTGTCAAGCGGCGGCCGCCATATTAGGTGCGCGCGCGCAAGAACCCAGGCATTCGACGCTGACAAATCACCGGACAATTTGTTAGCTCAAAATCTTCGCTTAAAGGGTGTTGCAAATTTTAAATTACTTAGAATATTATTTTATTATTGTGAATAAATATATTTACAATGAGCAATGAATAGGCTTTATCTGAAGACTTTTTTACAAGTCTTATAACTATGTAAGAGTACTTTTATTATTTTTGTAGGTTTTTTGTTTTGGACTGCCTCGTTGGTCTACTGGTCGCAAATGGTGACTGCTGAGCATGAGGTCTTGTCGGGTTTGGTCTGGCAAAGAATTATTGGGTTTCGGAAAATTCTCAGCAATAGGCTCGCCCCCTATTACTTACTTACTAGACTTGAACATAACTGGCGAAATATGAGTGTACAGGTACACCTCTGTGTAACCCTTCGGGGATTAAAGCATGATATTACGTGTGTTCTATTTATGAAATATGCATGAATATTGAAATGAGTAACATCTATTTTTATCTGTTCAAGTTTTAACTAGAAAAGTTTATGCCAAAGATGACATCAGGGTGTGCCTCAGCACTAATTATTATCTGCTCTCTCCATCATCAATCTCAAGCGTGAATGAATAAATGTTTATTATAAAAGTCGATATACATTTGACAAGCCCACAGAGACAAAAAGAAAAGAAAGAAAAGATTTTTAGAACCTCAAATTGGATGGAAAGATTTGCTTAACAGTTGACAGTTGATGCATCCTACTAACTGAAACTATGTCAACTTAATATAAACAAACTAGCATTCGCCCGCGGCTTCGCTCGCAAATTAAGTTTAAAAATCGATCATGATTTGGAAGACATGTGGCGCCATCTATCATGATAAGAACATTATTGTGATTTCTCTCGGGAACAGTACTTTTTTAGGAAAGAAACGTATATGCAAAATTTCAAGACGATCGGTTCAGTGGTACTTATATATAGACGTGGAAAGGTAACAAACAAACAACTAACAAACTTTCTTTCGCATTTATAGTATTAGTTAGGATGGAAAGGACATCGTTTACCATTTATTTACTTATTTATAGTTAATTAAAACGGCACAGGTCCAATTACATTAATTAACATAGAATTATAAATATTAAAATAAAAAAGCATTCAAATACATAACACAAAAATTAAATTCAAAGATATACAAATCGTGGATAAAATTATTAATAACTAGCGGACCGCCCCGGCTTCGCACGGGTGCAAATTTTGATATTTCCAGTGGGTTTTTCAAAAAAATCTTCCATAGGAACCTTGTCTGGGAAATTACGGATAAAACAAAAAAAGAATCTCATAAATCGGTCCAGCCGTTTTGGAGTTTTGCGCTTAGCAACACATTTAGCAATTCATTTTTATTATATAGATTATTTGAGTAAATGGTTGAATAAATTAAACACATCACAAACTAACATGTAACAGGGGACACCCTCGCATATTGTCTCTCACAGAACACCAGACACTGGACCCACAGAACTGATTTGTTTTCAACCGACTTCAAAAAGGAGGAGGTTCTCAATTCGACGCGTATGTTTTTTTTTTTTTTTGTATATTTGTTCTACGATTACGCCGCCAATTATGAATCGATTTGGATGATTCTTTTTTTGTTTGAAAAAGTATAATTCCGAATAGGTCCCACAGGAATATTGTCATGATCTGATGATGAACTTTGGAGATATGGAACGGAACTCCTTATAAAATCACAGCAGAACCGCCGTAACAAGAAAAATTGCATTGTTTATACGTGTAGTCGATGACTGACTGAAGGAAGTGGGGAGCGGGTACGACAACCCCCCTCCTACCACTTTCCAAAATTAAATATATCGTGTGAGGTATTGTTTGAAAGGGCTTTATGTAAGGATTTCAAACATTAACACACAAGCACTAAAAAGTGAAAAATAAAAGTAATTTTTTAATTTTGTAGTTTTTGAAGGCGGTCATATTTTTTTGTAAAAAAGCTTTTTATTAGGTTACTTAGTTCGTTGTGTCTTTAACAGTCCGTATAATTTACATCCCCTAAAACTGTATTTGAAATGCAAGGTAATAAATAAGTATTCATAAACAAGCAATTGGCATAGACAATACAGTGTAAGTACTTAGTCGATATGTCGCATCTTCTATAAACTTTAGTACCTTATAAAGGCATAGACGATAATCATAGACTAAAACGCAGATGTGATATCAGTGATCAAGGCTTATCAATTCAAACATTGATTGTGAAGCAATAAGTAATAAAATTTAATTTTTGCCTAACTGAGCTTGTTTGGCGCGTCTGTGGGACACACAATAATGTTTTTCTATACTTATATTATGAAGAGGAAAGATTTGATTGTTTGTTTGTTTGCATTGAATAGGCTCCGAAACTACTGAACTGATTTGAAAAATTCTTTTACTGTTGGGAAGCTACACTATCCCCGGGTGACATAGGCTATATTATATTTTTTGAAATTAGGGATCCGTAAGAAAAATCCTGTGAACGAAGTCGCAGGAAAAGTACCAGTTCTAAATATTTTTAATAACCTTTTATTTTTATTTTTTATGTGCACATGGTCGATGTCAAAAGAAACATTTTTTCTTTTTTCATAACATGTTTAAATTCGTGGTCCTTATCTGGAAAACCAACGTATGTACTGATTTGTTTGTTTTACTCTGAAACTTACCAATTAATACAATATGCTTACAATTAATTTCCAATGATATACCGTAAATATCTATCATAATAATAATAATCTATGATCAACTGTTTACCCTACGGCGCATGCGCATGTCGCGCCGTGCGCCCGAGTGACGCGAAGCTGCAATATTCCGTGATTTATCTCTAGAAAATGTGCAATATTGAGAACTTATCCAAAGGAAACATTATGATTTGGATATTGTTGATGATTTTTGTATTTTTACTGAAGAACTAATTAATCTACTACTAGAAATTGTTAAGTGTTTGTGTAGATGGATGGATGGATGTTTGTTTTTTTGTTACTCTTTCACGCTTAAATAACTGAACGGAATTAGCTGAAATTTTACATATATTATAACTTAACACAGCATTATTTTAAACTATCCATTGCTTAATTATCCTAGATTGTTCTCCCGTCTGTTTGACTTAAATCTGAAGTCTAGCAGACGAAGCCACGAGATCATAAAAGAAAAAAACAGACAACAAGAACTATAATTTTGTCAGATCAAAAACGCGAATTTCCAAATAATATTGTTTTCCAAGCCAATAAAGATACCAAAAACAAAAAATATCGACATACCGACCATCTTGTAATCACCAGAGACAAAACCTCTTTGTAAAACATAGTTTTAAAAATCGAGTAGCGTTCGCTTATCGTGAGAAAACGAATCGACAACAAAAACGAGCCAACTTAGTATTCAATTGATACTAATAAGAAAACAATTATGTCTCGATAAAAGACTGAGTGAGTACTTACTTGACGAGTTTTGTTGCAAAATGGTAGAAAAAAATAGTGCGGGGACACTGCAATTATAAATCAATCATGTAGGTACTTTCTTACTTTATATTTATATTAAAAAGAAACCCTATTTTTATAAATAAAAAGTAAGAAGTTCAAAGTTAATGAAAGTTTTTATAAAAAAATTATATTCAATATTTAAATTTAAAACTCATATAGCAAATTGCTGCTTTGAACTTTGTTATAAATTTAAAACTGCTACATTTTTCTTATTTTAGCCTCTTTAATTGACTTCAAAGAAAAGGAGTAGATTCTATGTTCGACTGTATGTGTTTTTTATTTATTTTTTTAGAGTGTTTTTTAGATTATTATGTAACAGTCGATATATATATTTTTTTAATAAGAAATTGCAAAATATACCGTCGTATTAACAGTATTTTTTAAACTCATTCAATTAAACGTCTAATACCCCATTGCTAGAAAACCAATATATCAACAGTAATTAAATATAAAAGCTGTCTTGAAAATTACTTTATTATCGTAAATAATTTTGCCATAGCCGTTTAAATTATAACTGTAGAGTGATTAGTTCTATTCTATTAAAGTACCGATAGGTATATACATATCTAAGTATTTTTACGACAAGAAACATGATTGCCAGTTAATGTCCGCATTAACAATCACCATATAGGTGCTTAACTGTGACTTTTCTGTTAGTTTTAATAGTCGCAATAAAAAAATCGTTTAAGTTTAATTTTATTGCATTTATTTTACTAATAGAATTAAAATATAATAAATAATCTTTCTATTCTCAAGTCTATTAATGTTATAATAAAAGAGGAATACACATTACGCAATAAAATATTATACTACTATACTATTTATTTATAGTTAATATTATTTTAAAAGAATAAAATAAACATAACACAATAAAATTTAATTACAAAGTATATTTTAAAAATAGAACCAATACAGAAGTCACAGCACTATCAATAATGACAAAGGCCCCTATAGATACAGCCTATGCCGTCAAACAATTATAAATTCCCAGCGCGTTTCTGTGCTTCAGTGCAAATGGAACAAAATGCCTAAACAAATTGCAGCCTCGCTGAGACAGTCAGCTTTTTGCACTAATTCGGCATTCCGAAATAAAAATTCCAACTCCTTAAGTAGAGAACAAAAAGCATGTGGTCTCTGGTCTTCGTCGAAGGCGTCTCCTGACTGATTTCAAATATGGAATTGTAAAAAAAAAAACCTTCTGAAACCGAGCCGCGGTGTGCGAAGCGTGTGACTAATACAATTTATTTGCAACATGTGTGCGGTAAACGGTTGCAGTTCATTTCAGTTAAAATGGCGGACAAAGTACATAAGTTTATAGTGACGTCACTCACTGAGTTGTTACCTTTTGATTTAGTTCCAAAACTCATAAAATATTAAAACCGCGTAAGTGTAAGGACGAGGTTGTAAACTTTAAATACATTATGCTCGCTAATTCGACCGCATGCATATTAGTTATCGCCAATATTTTATTTTTATTTTGCGCGGAACCCTACTCTTTATTTTTTAATTCAATTAATAAGGTACTCTTCATTTATCTATTATTTTATATATAAACTTTATGCAACAAAAGTACAAAGGCGGACTTAATGACATTCACTAACAGTCAACCAAAGATGGTGAAGAGATAACATGGTAGGTGCAAGTTATTGTACGAGCATAAAACAACAAAATTGAGATTTTAATAACATTAACTATCTGCCAGTGAAAGCCCCAAGGGAAATAGGGAATAATTTTTATACTATAATAAAGATATATAAAATAAGAAGGAATTCGCAATAAAAACCAAGATAAAACAAGATAAACCCAACAAACGAGGTCAAGAAATCTCCCCCCATAGCCCTGAGACCCAATTTCGCCACATTGATAGCCACAATACGTCCACAAGCTATAAAGACGACCCCGTAGCCTAATGGCGTTCAACCCTATAGCTATGGGGCCTTGGACTGACCCATTTGCCAAATGTCAACCATGGGGCGCTGAGATTAATAGTGTTTCCTTGGCACCTATTGTTTTAATAGTAATAAAGGTTTTAGGAGCTATTTGAAATTTATGGGCTGTCGCTGTGTGTATCAATTTTGTTTTTTTTTCATTCCAACAACACAACACGTGACATCACGCCTGTAATCCCCGAAGGGTTAGGCAGTGGTGTACATTAGTAAACCCACATTTCGCCAGTTGTTTTTAAGTACCATGTAATAGGAGGCGAGGTTATTACCATCAACCGGGCACAAATCCAAACTCCGAGGCTGCTACTGAGAAATTCCTGATGGAAAAATACAATAACACTGCCTGATCTTCGGAAGCGAACCCAAGACCAGCTCAGCAGTTGCGCATTGCGACCAACGAGGCATTCGAGGCTTTTAGAATGATCAGGAACTAATTCCTGATCATTCTATCATGTTATTTAGCACATCAATCTGTAACGTAACATAACACAAAATAAAATCAGCGATAATCCGATACCTCTTCCATAAACCACGACAATAATCCAAGCCCAATGACCAATAACGGAATCACATCTAGGCCAGTGACGTCACGCATGTACTCACAGATCATAGACTCGATAACAAAAGATAGAGCGATCAACATTAAGCTAGAACACCTTGAGGACAGGGCGGAGCAGGAAGGGTGCGCCTGTCAAGACATCCCATCAGGCCATCAGCTTTATAGGTCAGCCGTATGAGGTCATGGAGTTACTGAGGGAAATGGCGGTGAGATTTGTGGCGAAATGGATTTTGCGATGTGTTTTTCTGGGAAATCTGTCTTTGATTTTGTTGTTGTTGTGTTGTTGTTTTGTTGTTATTGTCAAAAGATTGAGACCAGCTATAAAGTTACTTGGAATAAAAAATGGCCGTATTGATATTTGGAAAGAAATGAATATTTAAAAAATATTTGTTTGAGGGTATTTTTTGGAATTTCGTTCTTAAAGTATGAGTTTCTTTTTTTAGTAAATCGTTGGCGAAGGTACTCTGTGCATTGTAATGTAAACCTTACTGGCAGTACCGTGGTTTCACCTGCGTTAAGTTACGTCTAGAATTAATGCACCGATCCGATTTTTCGTAGTGTGATCTTTTGTTAAAACCTTTGTCGATAACCGGGCTACAACGCAAAAAGATTTATTAAAATCGGACCGGTAGTTTATCAGATTAGCCATTTTAATAAACAAACAAACTCTACAGCTTTAATTTATTTGTATAGATTTCAATTATATATATATAAAAAGAAATGGTAAAAAAATTCTTTTGCAGTCCGCTCTACTACACTGGTCTTAAAAAATAGTTTCCCAAAATTCACGACAACATTCGAAATACTACGAAAAAAGCATAATAATCTGTATTTCCATCAATTTGTAAAATAGTGAGACTCACCATGATAGCACCATTTCTGCCTGTACTGGTGAGGGTCGCTCCGAACCACTGGTTCGACTTCTGGTCGATGGGACGACCTTGACGATCCTCGTTGTTTCCTGTCAACAAATACAAAGACATATACGCGTTTATAATAAAGTATCGATTACATAATTATAATAACATAGAAATATTTAGGTTTAAAAACATAGGATTGCGTGAAGGATCAGTCATGGTCCGCTCACAAAACTTCCGCTGCAATATTATTATATTAATACATAAACAGATAGACAGATAAACGATCTGTAGACATGTACAGTTATTTGTCTTGTAAATAAGGGAATAATTAAAGCGGAGTTAGTAGAAAAAAAACACAAGGGACGCCCCATGAGTCTGACTGGAATCATAACAATGAAAATTTGAATGATGTAACTGTGATGCTTGTATAAAAAACAAATTATTTATATTTAGTTTTAAGTAATAGTCTCAAAAATTAGTCAAAAAATACTTTATGTTACTAATGGCTAATTTTTCAATCGTCAGATAACTCTTAACGGAGGGATAAATATGGCGGTTTAACAGCTTTTATATAGAAAATATGTCAAACTGTCATATTTATTCTTGAGATAAAAGTCATCTGACTATTGAAAAATCAGCCCTAACTGTAATAAATTCGGCCGCAAACACTGACAGCTTGTGTTTTAAATAAATAATAAAAAGAAAATATGCCAAGTTTGATTTGACAAAGAGTCACCCAGGCACGAGGTTTTAAGACTACCAAAAAAACCAAGTGTGAAAACCGAATTGAATTTAAACATGGTATCCCCTGAAGCAGAAAAACTTGTACAATACCTACAGATACATTAACGTACAATTAAATAAGCATCTCTCATTTCACGGGTAATATTTTAAGACATAAATCATTGGAAAAGAAATCGTGGACACCGGCCCATCACACCTCTTTCCAAACCTTTTGATAATTTATTACAGAAAACTTTAAGAGACCACGTAATACAGTATTAACATTTAATTTCAGCAATTTATTTGTGCTTTTGTTATTTATTGCTGTAAAAAATAATGATGATGTTTTTTATAGAAGTTGGGATTTTAATTTGCGTTGCGACATTGTTTTTGAGATTGCGAAAAGTATCAAGATGGTTGTTACTTTAAAATTTATGATTTATTTTGGAATTACAAAATGGGTGGACGTAAATAATTTTCTAATTACTTCTTAAATAGTTACACCCATTTTGTAAGCCGAGAAATTTGTTTTTTTTTTATTATTTAAATGCGCATATCTCCGAAACTTAGTACCTACGATTCTGAAAATTCTTTCGCTAGAAGTAAGTTATTTTATTCCTTAGTGCTATAAGGCTATTTTATCATCAAAATCTTTAGGAATCTTATAAAAAACGGTGATGTCACGGGCAAAAACTAGATAAAAAATATTTTTGTTTAAAATAATGTTTTATTTCTTTAACACTGAAATGCTGGAAATTACTAAATAATTCGTAATATTTATAAAACTGTTGCTTGAGTAATTCTTTACCAAAAAATATTTTACAACATAACGACTTTCCAGGTTTTGCGATTCAACTGCCATTAACTGCCAAATAAGGCGTCCATTGCAGTAAAGAATTCAATGCAACGGAATAAGAAATATCGTGTAATAACTTAATTCGGCTTGCAAGGCATCCATCTTTTATTCAATTTTGTAACGGCGAAAATGGTATACTTGATTAATGTGGCACATTTAGTTGTAAGATTTTCCAAAGATTTATGATAATAAAATAAAACAATATGGCTATCAACGTTTCGGCTTTTTATTAACAAAAAGAGGGGTGAGTGACTGCCTCGTTGGTCTAGTGGTCGCAAGCGCGACTGCTGTGCACGAGGACTTGGGTTCGATTCCCAGGTCGGGCAGTGTTATTGGGATTTTTCATCAGGAATTTCTCAGTAGCAACCTCGGAGTCTGTATTTGTGCCCGGTTGATGGCAATAGCCTCGCCCCCTACTACATGGGACTAAAAACATAACTGGCGAAATGTGGGTGTACTAATGGGTACACCTCTGCCTAATCCTTCGGAAATTACAAGCGTGATGTTATGTTGGTTATCTTTCACATTAGCTTTTTTAAGTTATCCAATTTGCATAACATCAGAAAGCCAATTCTACTAATTAAAAACGCCAAAATTTAGTCGCCATCTCATCTCAACGACAATCAATGTCAAAAAATTTAGGAACAGAGGCATTTTTTACAGATTGAATGAAGTTAGTAGAATTACCTACCTCCCAATAACTAAATATCTAGTTGACTGGCTAAATCAATCTCCATCTTGTATTCACTACTCATTGAAAGCTTCTAGGTACTAAATACCAAAATTCAAATTCCAATGCAGTTTGTTAAGTAATTTTTTATCAAAAACAGTAAAAGGGCGTTCTCATCGCATCCCATCCAAAACTACAGCCAAAGTTAATTTTGACACCAGTAATTAATATTTTAACTGAAAGCTATCATCATTTTTAATTACAGACGAAAGAGGCTTGAGTAATGATGGGTTTCTGACCTCCTTCCTCTTACGTATTGCGTGCTCGTTGATATTAACTGATAACGGATGATCTGTGGAAATTAGTGTGAAGTTTCACTGTTGTATCGATATTTTATAATAGTGAAATTAATTTATAAAAGGTTTTAGATCACAGATCTGATGAGAGCCTGTTATTGACAGCGTAAAAACATCTATAAAAAATAGTATGTTTGTAATGTCAAAAAACGCCTTTACACAAAATATATTAGATTATTTTTTTGACTGTCTGTTTGTTCCGGCTAGTTTTCGAAACAGCTGGACCTAAAGTGATGGGATTTACACTGGCAGATAGCTGATACGAGTAACTTACTAGTTTTATTATTATATTATCGAAAAAGAATTCGGGTACCGAGCAAAAAAGAACTGATCACCGACATTTACCTACGCCATACGAAGTCGCAGGAATAAACTAGTAATAAAATATTTCTCTATTTTTTTATTTATGCTAGGGTGACCACTCAACTTAAAATATTAGGACATTTGCACAAAATCATCATTAACTATGACAGTCGTGTATAATGATGACCATCGTTAATGAGTTAATGACCCCCCCTTCCCCCCTGCCGCGCCTACACCGCGCCCCCCGGCGGTGCCTAATCATGGCGGGGTTAAGCTTTTAAACTGATTGCAGTGGTACAGTCGAGGGCAGCAAGATTTAAGAAATCTTGAAAATTATACTGACGGACGAAGATTAAGCCGAAATTTTGAACGATTAAGTTAATTGATTGAAGATTATACGTGTTTTTGAGGTTTTAATGTTACGTTTGGAAAGCGTGTAATTAAATAATGTGCCCGAGGTATCTCAGTGGTGGTAAAATAAGTACATTTTAATCGACTTTGGAGGTCTTACTTCTGGTGAAACAAACGTCTAACCACATACATACATTAACTCACGCCTTTTCCTAATGGGGATAGGCAGAAACTACAGAACGCCACTAGCTACGACCCTTTCATACTAAACGTATTATGGATATTCGTTTTGTTTTACTGCGGTATGTAATAATTCCTATTCATTCAAACATTTCATTTGACAGCACAGCCACATTTATTTACTCTCATTACAATTATCTAATTCATATTTTAATTAAATATTATAATAAACAAATATTATTATTTTTTTTCCCTTGTAAATCACGTTCAAAAGTGCCTTTTAATGGTCTAATTGAAATAAATAATTTGACTTTGACTTTAAATCATTTTTTAACATAAGTACTACCTCTTTTGTGGACAAGTGTACACCAATGACACGACTGTCTAGCAAGCAGCTACTGCATATCGAACCTTTTTATATTTTATTAGTGTACTTATACACGAACCGGTCTAATGGGCTCTGTAATGGCCCCAACACTTACTAATTGTACGGACATTTGTTTTAGAACAAGTAATTTATCGAATGAGTCAGCGGTCAAGAATTTTTAATTTAAATCTGTCAGATTTATAATGCTCTTAGGAATATTTCTGTGTTCAATCAACGATGGTGTGTAATTAAACACAGCTGGTTAGCATTTTGTCAAATGGTTTATTAAAATTGCCGTTTAGTGCAGTTATTAGTATGAAGTGTCAAAATATTCAGTTAATAAATTGCAATTAAATGAGTCTGTTAATAAATAACTAATAAATAATAATATCTTAGGACAACCAACACATCGCCATCTGATCCCAAACTAGGCAGGGCCTGTACTATGGTAACCAGACACCTGATAAATATACTTGTATATTTCTAAATACATACATATCATAGATAAATTACACCCAGACACAGAACAAATCATCGTGCTCATCACACAAAGATTTGTCCTGGATGGGAATCGAACCCACGACCTCCGTCCTAGCAGTCAGGGTCACTAACTACTAGACCAACAGGCCAATCAACTCAAGTAATATAAGTAATTAATTAAAAACAGCAGGTGAAGAAATGGAGAATGATTTTGACAAACAACGTTTATTTAAGCAAAAAAAAACTGCATAAAAAAATCGTTTTTAAGAAAAATGGCGAAGACCACCTACCACAAGAAAAAACGACACTTATGATTCGCCATAAAATGAAGATATAAATAACGGTACAAAACACACAAGACCTCCCCCCCGCCCCGTATTTGTTTTTACAACTTAAACACCACCCAAAGGCTACAATCTTGATTTTTATCGCTGCCGATACTCTTAATGGCTACCCATATACGTTGTGATGATATCCCAAAGCCAAAATTAAGGCTTCTCTCAAAGAAATTATACGCAAGTTAAAAATGACAGAGAGTAAAGATTAATGACGTCATTTTTTGTTTGTATAAACGTTGGATGAAGACGTTATACATTACAACGTCAATTTCTTAACTGTTATGGCTCTCGTAATTAACTGTATGACAGATATGGACTCTAATGTGATTGGTAGTTGGCCGTACTTGACCATGTTATCTGATTTCACGAAAACGATGGTTAACGGAAGCTCGGATATGATTTTTTTTTATCGATGGGAAATTGTTAAGTGATTGATGTCTTAATAAAATTGTGGCCTTTTTGTGGTTATTTTTAGGTCATTGCGGTGAGTGCTTGTCGCCTTGTGTGTACAGTCCATTGATTTTGTGACATGTGGCGGTAAATAAAAAATACTTGATAATAATTTGTAGTGAATGGTTTGGTAGTAAATTGGCATGAATTTAAACTAGACTTTCAGATAGAGTATATTTTATTATACTTTGCATATCTCGGGGCCTTGAGGCCCCGGGCCTTTGTACGGCCCTGAACTTGAAGCCGAAGTTAACTCGCAGGGGCCCTTTAGGTATCTTAAGATGAAAGAAGACACCAACCGACGACTATTTTCATTAATAAACATATTGTGCATCAAAAAAGTCGGATAAAAAACAAAAACTTAAATTTTGAAAAGTAGGAAAATCCTATTTAGCAGGAAAGGTAACATACCATTGTTTCAAACAACATAATAGGCTCTTAACACGCTCTAGTCACCCTAAACAATATCTTCCAGACATGTCATACGAAAATATAAATTACACTTCCTTCATACCATTCACATAGAAGCGAAAATATTTAAAAATACTCCTGAACCCTCTTCGTGACCAAGACCGTGAAAAGGGGAACTATTCTCCTGAATAAATTACAATGACATGACACACGGGACACGGGTGGATCAAAAAACATTTTTTTAACCTTAAAATTACGTTGCAGTAACAATAAAGGTAGTCCCCTAACTCAGGGTTAGTCAAACTTTTTTATAATTCGACTCCCTTTATTTATTGTAATTATTTTTGCGACGCCTTAAGATATTTGTGGGTAGCGGTAACAGACATTTAGATTACTTTACACTGTATTTATTATTTATACTAACTTCTATCCGCGGCTTCGCCCTTGTAAAATAGCTAGCTAGCTTTCCGTAAAGTATCTAATTTGTACTATTATCTCAAGAGAAAATAATATCCTATGTGTTAATCCAGAAAATGGTCCATCTTTGTGCCAATTTTCATCCAAATTTGTTGAACGGTTTACGCGTGATTGCTTAACAAACATCTAAACATCTTCACAAACCTCACATTAATAATTTGTAGGATATATATTTAAAGAAAACTCAAAAGATTTTAATTATTACTATGTTATTTATTGGAAAATATAACAGTATGATGATTGCACTACAAACGATGTGACTTGTGTTTACCTTCACGCTACACCTTCGTGATAGCTCTGCAGCGACTCAGAGCGTCGCGACACATAGTTTGAGAACTCCTGCCTAACTCATAATTCCATCGGACCATGAAATAGTGGGAAACAAAAGCGAACCGACAATGATTCGGTCCAATGAACAAATGTCCGAAGTGTAGGAACATCAATAATGGACACCCTACTGTAACAAATGATTGCGTTTATTTTGTTAAAATATTATCGTCAATTTTAAAGACATTATTATGCGCTTAGTAGTGGTCATTGCCGTCAGCATCGTTTATGAAAATAATATTATCTTACTACGTATATATTTAGATATAGCTAGCCGATGAAAAACATTTGAATATCTGAATTTTAAAACGTTTTCGCAATTCCATCACATCGACAATAAATAAACTCACGCCTTTTTCCCATCGGGGTAGGCAGAAACCACAGAACGCCACCAGCTATGATACGAACGTAAATGAGGCGAAAGGAGTATGTAAGGTATTCTCCTTTCGCCTCATTTACGTTCATACAAGCACGCCGGTTACTACTATATACTATATATAGGACTGCGCACCTCACCTTTCTGAAGACAATCAATGCCAATTAAGGCAAAATAGAGGCTATTTTGACAGATTGAGACTATATTGAGATAGTTTGCGAAATGCTCTTAAAAATATAAAAATCACCCTATGGTGTAAAAAAAGGACAACTTTTTTATCTATTTACAGAATCAATATCAATAAATAATTTTCACCAATTTCAAAAGCATTTTTCAGCATTAAATATATTGTCTTGTCTGTTTTTGTAAATATAATAGTTCATCAAAAATATTCCCCATGGCAGAAGAAATGTAATAAAAAAAAAACAGTGATACAGTGATAACACATATATCAATAAACTTTAAATAAAACAGATATTCAAACAACAATAAAAAGTAGTTAAAAGTGCAGTTGTATGAAAGCTCGCATGTCGTGACTCATGGTGATACGGCAGAGCACCTCGCGATAGCGACAGGTACCGATGAGTAATAAATGTCATTTGTATCGCTTTTACGTTTATACTATGCTTATTGGAAACAACCTTTAATAAGTATCGTATAAAAAATTGGCATTTTTAAAAGCAAAAGTTACCCTATTATTGATGCTTTATAGCAGACAATGTCGTGATCGCCTAGTGGTTTAGGCACCCGGGTTCAATACCAAGCAAGTATCAATGTCATTTTATTCTATTCATATACATACCTATACAGTCAACAAAAGAAATAGGTATAGTTTAAGTTTTCTTAGAAACCGCATCACATCGGTGATGGAAAACATCTTTAGGAAATCTGGACTTTAATCAATAGGTATAAGGTTGACATCGGCAATCAAGTCTGATAAGTCTGCATGAGAATAGGCCTGTTCAAAGCAGTAGGACAATAATATGCTCTAGTAATACACCTGGTACTTGGTCACTAGTAAAGTGACTACAGTTCCTACTATGTATAATAATTAAAGTAGCTAAAATCTAAGAGAAGTCTGAATGTCGATCGTCGATATCGTTGAAGCGATAGTGGTTTCGAAACGTCATCTGTTTAAAATCTCATCAACTAACACTTTCCAACTAAACGGAGAGAGCTCCCTTCCACCAAAATCGAATAAATAAATCAAATATCATATTCATAATTTAATTCACCTACGAAGAGGGTGAGCTCTTTTAATTATACATTGTAACGTCCGCCATTTAAAACAAGGAAGAAATAATAACACAGAGAGCGGGTCTGATTAATATACGATATTAATTACAAGGTGGGGTAAAGGCAGCTGCTTATTACAATAGGTGTAAATGTGTAAAGTAATTATGGTACAGGTAATTATCTATTTCGTAATGGTTAGTCATGTTTTGGTAGAACTACAGTATCTTATATGAACTACTGTGTTTGGTTAAGGATACAAGAAAAGTGATCATATCAGTGGTTCCAAATAGAAAAAGTTTCTTTAATTGCAAGCCTAATCCTATTTCTTTATCTGATTCTCTAACACAATGTCGCTTTCCGTCGCTTGTACGCTTAGATTTTTTAAACTACACAAAGGATTGTAATGCGTGTAATTCATCAGTATAGAATGATTCAAGAGAAAGGTTTATGTATCTACATTGCACCCGTGCGAAGCCGGGGCGGGTCGCTGGTCTATCATAAACGTGGATGGATGTTTATTACTCCAACACGCTTAAACAGTTAAACGGAATTAGCTATCTAGCTCAACGCATAGTTTAACATGTGGATAATTTAGGACTTCACTTCATTCTAATGTCTGCGCAGACGAAGTCACAGCAGAGCCTAGTCTAGCATTAAAAACCAACTTTTGTAAGAAAGACACACCCAACGGTTATCACCAAATCCCCATGGAAATTAGCTCTATGTAGACGATGTTTCGATGCTATTACAAGAAAAATCTACACTCTGAACACACAACTCAGGCACGGTGTTTCCACACAATAATAAAACACAATCACATCGAAATCACATTACCACTCGTAATGGCCGTTGTGCCAATAAGCCAATACCACACATGCGCCTGATGCGCTCATAAAGTCGATGTCAAGGGGGCACAAAACGCACGCTCAAGTAAATTCAGTGTGTTCCAATCATTTGACAAATATTTGATCAGTAATTGAACAGTCAGGTGGGAATCGTAACTGGTCTTCGGTTGTATGTCATCGTACTGACAAGTGTGAATGGTACTGGTTTTTAGGGTTCAGTACCTCAAGGTCAAAGGGAACCCTGTTACTAAGACTCCACTGTCTGACCTTTCCGTCTTTCCGTCTGCCAAAGGGCTGTATCTTTTAACCCATATTAGGTAGAAATTTGAATATTTCACAGAATGTGTATTACTATGACTGCTACAACAAAAAATCGCTCATGTATATCTTTACTTTAGAGGTAGGAGGTATTTTGTTTGTTTCTTTAAACAAGCTAATCTCTGAAACTAACAATCGGATTGGAAATATTATTTTTCTATATGATAGCCAGATTCATGAGGAATAGTATAGGCTATAAAACATCACGCTACGCCCCACAGAAGCGGAGCAGTAACCAAAAAGATAACTTTACGCATGTGACACTGCGTGGTAAGATAACATAACATCACGCCTGTAATCCCCGAAGGGTTAGGCAGAGGTGTACCCCAGTGTAGGTGTACACCCACGATTCGCCAGTTATGTTTTTAGTAATAGGGGGCGAGCCTATTGCCATCAACCGGGCACAAATCCAGACTCCGAGGCTGCTACTGAGACATTCCTGATGGTAAAACCCAATAACACTTTGCCCGACCTGGGAATCGAACCCAAGACCTCATGCACAGCAGTCGCGCTTGCGACCACTAGACCAACGAGGCAGTGCGTGGTATAGTTAGTAAAAAAAAAAAATCCTCATTCAAGTTCTCATACAGAGAAGTGTTTTTTTGTATGTAGTGCTAAATATTGTACGATAGTACGGGACACTTCGTATACAAGTCCAACTCTTACTTGACCAGTTTCTGTGTATTAAGTTCCTATGCTAATCTTGGGATAAGAAGTTTGATTGTTGTGCAAGTTTTGAGCAAGAAACGTGTACTTCTGATAAAAGTGTTGACCAATAGAAACGTGCAACTGTTTCCGTAAAGTGTCTTTTAAGAGTAAACAAATCTTGATAAAAGCCTCTACTTATAGACCTGTTAAGTACCCATGTGAATTTTTCAATTCATATTATGTACTTTCTAAGTTTATCTTTGACATCATAGACATCGTTGAAGGAAAACATCGTGAAGAAAAATGGACTTATAATTAATATGAATCTGAAATCGCCAATCCGCCTTAAGCTTGAGCAAGCGTGGTGATCAATGCTCATGAATGGCTTCTCTGTATGAGAAAAGACCTTTGCCCTGTAATGGGATAAGCAAAAGTATTTTAATAGTTATTTTAAATTTTAAAACCCTTATAAGTTTGACCAACTTTAGGAACACAAGGAAAATAATAATTCGATCATATTTTGTCATCTATTCAGTTACGCCTTTGGTTACTGCTTCGCTCCTGTAGCTCAAAGCGTGATGTTATAATTATAGCCTATACTATTCCTCTTGAATGTGGCTAAAAAAACATCTTTTAAATCCGACTATGACTGCCTCGTTGGTCTAGTGGTCGCAAGCGCGACTGCTGTGCATGAGGTCTTGGGTTCGATTCCCAGGACGGGCAAAGTGTTATTGGGTTTTTCCATCAGGAATTTCTCAGTAGCAGCCTCGAAGTCTGGATTTGTACCCGGTTAATGGGCTATAGGCTCGCCCCCTATTACATGGGACTAAAAACATATCTGGCGAAATGTGGGTGTACACCTCTGCCTAACCCTTCGGGGATTACAGGCGTGATGTTATGTGTGTATGTATGTAAATCCGACTAGTAGTTCCAAATATAAACAAACAATAAAATTCTTCAGCTTAATTAAGTATAAATTAGTAAAAATATATCAGTCCAAACAGCAACAAACTCACCCACTCAATCACACAAAACCATCCCAAAATATTATTTTGACACAAACATCCGCCACGACCCTCGCAATAAATAAATCAATAGTAAACAAAAACGTTACTGACACAAGTACACTAAAAGTACCAATCTATCAACCAATAACAGAACGTTTACATTGTTTAGGGTCCAATTAGTGGCAAGTGGACAGTGGGCCACCGCAATTCCTCCAATTCGGACCGTCCTCAATTGGGTACAGATTGATGGTCACTCATTACGTACTTAAAAAATTGATGAGTAATTTCGCTTATGACGCATATTAATTTGGAAAGTCGAAGTTATCGTTATTTTCTACTTCTCAATTATTCTTTTCATTGTTTCAAAACCTTTGAATTACTTATTGCTAGTTTTTGCAAAACGGTGGCGCTTCGGGAGGGATAATGTAGCTTCTTAATAGTGAAAGATTTTTTTAGATTCAAACCAGGCGTTCCAGATATATTGGGTGCATTCAAACAATTTACATTAGACTATTATCATTTAAAAGAATCGTCGAATTTTCTTACCTGAACAAGTTTGACTATTTCTTAAATAATTTTAAAATCAGAAAATCTTCTCATATTCTGAGTTACAGGTCAAAAATCAAACAATTTAAAAACTGATCCGTATATACTTTGTCTGGACACTTTTTGATTAAAATAATGAAACAAAAATCTTCTGTTTATCATACAATACAGCTGCTTAACATTGAGCGCAAATTGAAAGGGTCAAGTGAGGGAAATGGATCATTGTTGCGCATGCGGGCTGAGCATATACCTGTCCATCACTATTTATAACACTGAACTTTACACCTACCGTTATTCTAACACAATAGCAACTACTAGCGAGTATAAGATTAGCTGAACACTGCGACTTCAAAAGCCTGTTTTTTTTACACATGTTAAGTTACGTCTTTGGTTATCGCTCCGCTCCCGATGGTCAAGCGTGATGTTATATAGCATATAGTATTCCTCATGAATCTGGTTACCATATACAAATATTTTTTGCCAATCCGTCTGGTAGTTCCAGAGATTAGAGCGTTTAAACAATCAAACAAAAAATATCTTCAGCTTCATTATATTACTATAGATAAATTAGTAATTTTAACTTAAACAAACATCTATTACAATAAGTCATTAATACTGCCAACATGTCATACGCAAAACCATTAAATAAATTAATAAGTAAAAGCAGAGTTGTACCACGTGCACGCGGTCGATGCACTGCGTTTGCGCATGCATTCGAAATAAATGGCGCTTCTGGAAGAGCACCAGACGACCCCGATGCATCGGCGCGGGCGCAGGCTAGAGTGACTGTTAAGTAGCTGGATATTAGGTGCTTTGTACGATCAACATGATCAATTTGCATTAAACGATGATCAAAGATGCTGGGAAGGAAGTTAAATGGAGATGCGTTTAGGATTGAATTTAAATGTAATAGATGCAAAAGGTAATTAATTCTATGCGTGAAGTCGTGAATGAATAGTCCAAAGTTCAAACTCATTCAATTACCTCGGTTGCTTATTGCCAATTTGACCGAAATGACAATTGGTAAGATTGTAAAATTAGTTTCAATTTAACGTTATTTTCTCAAGTGTCGGAAGATATAATTCAACATGACATATCTATGTCAATAAAAAATAAAGGCTAAATGTGTTGCTAAGCACAAAACTCGAGAACGGCTGAATCGATGTGGCTGATTCTTTTTTTGTTGTGTTCGCAATTTCCTGGCAAGGTTTGTATAGAAGATTAAATATAAAGAATATGCGCCTGCGCGAAGCCCGGGACGATTGCTACTTTATAATTTTTTATTTTTATTTTATCCTGCTATCTTCATGGTTACCCTACATTGATTGATTTATAATTTATCAACGCGCAACGCGTTAATGCTGGCCGATGTTCTCGATACTAATGCACTTACAATCGAATGCAATCGATGCATCGAGTACTCGGCACAATGCCACTCGATGCAATGCCCTTTTGTTCAAGTACACACACGGTAGATGAATGTCTGTAGGCCTAACACGCGCTAACGTAAAAGTACTCAATTGGAGTCGATATAGCCGACTTAAAAATGAGGAAGTTCTCAATTCGGTTGATTTTATATACATAAACATAAACTCACGCCCTTTTCCCATGGGGGTAGGCAGAAACGAGGCAGAATGGGGACGTGGGGGGGTATGAATGTGGATGGAGTATGGAGTTTCTTGCCCATTCTTCTCCATAAAAACTACCTTATGGAAGGGGCAACTAGATTCAATCCTTTTTTCTTTGTGTATGACATTCAAGTGCATTATTGGCTAATTGAAATAAATGATTTGACTTTGACTTTGATGTGGCGAAAGAAGTATGTTAGGATCGAGGCAGGTGGCGTTCTGTGGTTGTTTCTGATTTTATATAGGTAGTTTATAGTTAGTAGAAAGGTCCGCTAAGAAAGGATTTATCCAAAATTCACCCCCTAACAGATTGAAAAAGGGGTCCGAAGTTTGTATGTAGAAATCAACTTGGCGCGGTTGAAGTCGTGCCCAGAAGCTTGTTTATACATAGATACGTATATCCGAAATAACCTCAAGAACTCGCGTGGGCTCAAACTACGAACGGTTCACTGGTTATCTATGATTACTATAATCTTAATTGAAGCTGACCAATTACAGATCTCAGCTACTGGTTCCTAATCTCTTGATTCCCATAGCAACAGATAATCTGACGATATACGGCCATCGAATATGCTACCTTGATTTACAGTTAGATAGATTAGAGATCACCCAAGATCACAAAATGAGCTTAGTTCCTACTGCCTAAAGTTTATCACTGAGTGATTGAATGTCAAAGACAAGAAATTACATCAATTATTATTCTTCTCCTTCTTCTTATTTATTTATTTAAACTTTATGCAACAAAAAAGTAGTTACAAAGGCGGACTTAATGCCTTAGGCATTCTCTACCAGTCAACCAAAGGTGGTGAAGAGATAACATGGCAGGTGTAAATATTGTACAAGAATAAATAATCAAATAAGAGATTTAAAAATCATTGAAAACAATTATCCAAATAACGTACTTAAGTACAAAATAATTAAAAAGCATGTAAAAATATATAATTCCTGAAGGGTTAGGCAGAGGTGTACCCATTAGTACACCCACATTTCGCCAGTTATATTTAAGTCCCATGTAATAGGGGGCAAGCCTATTACCATCAACCGGGCACAAATCCAGACTCCGAGGCTGCTACAAAGAAATTACTGATGGAATAACCCAATAACACTTTGCCCGACCTGGTAATAGAACCTCATGCGCAACAGTCGCGCTTTGCGACCACTAGACCAACAAGGCAGTCAATAATATTATAATTATTATATTTTTATATTGGTACTTCTGAACACAGCACGTACATCAATTTAGTCTACAAATTTTAATATTTCATGCTCCAATTGTGGTTGGCACCCGCTGTGCTGTGGCCAACTGCGGTGTGGCCCATCATAGTTAACGTCAACATGTCAGGAATTAGGTCACTGTGGTTTAACATAGACGTTTTACGGCCGAAGTCTCAAACGCAACTCAATTTAAAATCGCCTTTAAGTCTTATGCTATCTCTGTCATTTTAAGGTGTGTTGTAGCGACAGAGATACATTTAAGCATGTCATAAAGTTAAGTTTCGTTTGAGAATTTCGAGGTTGGATATAAATAATACCAGCTTAGTATTGTGTTACTGCAGGCCACTCAACTCGGAGAACTCTGGCATGGGGGTGTATGGGGTCGTAAGACCTTACTGCCCACACGATAAAGAAGAAGAGACTCATCATCTGCCTAGCCTTTTCCCAACTATGTTTGGGGTCGGCTTCCAGTCTAACCGGATGCAGCTGAATACCAGTATTTTACATGGAGCTACCCATGGGTAATATACCCTTAGGTAAGACTGATTGTCAGCCTTTCGGGCTTCTGACGACCCGTAACGACTGTCAAAGATCCACATATGACAGCCGGGACCAACGGCTTAACGTGCTTTCCGAGGCACGGAGTAGTCTCGGTGTGTATAGATGGTCACCCATCCACGGACCAACCCCGGCAAGCGTAGCTTAACCTGACGGATCGACCCGTGCGGCTATTATTACTTGGCCACGAGCTCCTCGAGAGAAGAGAATAAAGAAGAAGAGACTACAGGGCAAATACTTTTTCTCGTATAAAGAAGTCATGAATATCTATCACCACGCTTGCATCTCTAAGAAATCACATTGTTACTTGTCCGATATCGAACCAGCAACCTCATGCATAAGAGTCAGGTTGTGACCTTCACCACTGGGCCATCACAACATTCACATTCATTCATTCATCCTTGTGATAATTTAAATCTAAAATGTGTACTAGTAATATAAATTAGTAATACTGGGGCTGCATTAGCGGGCTACAGCAAATATTTGTATTGAGTGTGGCCGGGTAGATCGTTGCAACGCGTATTCGAAGACGATGTACTATCGGACTGCCTCGTTGGTCTAGTGGTCGCAAGCGCGACTTCTGTGCATGAGGTCTTGGGTTCGATTCCCAGGTCGGGCAAAGTGTTATTGGGTTTTTCCATCAAGAAATTCTCAGCCTCGGAGTCAGGATTTGTGCCCGGTTGATAGCAATAGGCTCGCCCCCTATTACATGGGACTAAAAACATAACTGGCGAAATGTGGGTGTACTAATGGGTACACCTCTGCCTAACCCTTCGGGGATTACAGGCGTGATGTTATGTACTATAGGAGAACTGCCGGATAACTGTGGCGCATCAAAGGGATTTGTCGCGACAATATTTGCTTGACACAATCCAGCACGATGAATCTTCGCCCGCCTTATTAATATTCCCTAAGAATATCACGTATGGACCCATTCTTCTCCCTACAAAACTACCTTTTGGAAGGGGCAACTAGATTTATTTCTTTCTTTTGTATATGACGTTCGAAAGTGCCTTCAAAAGGCCTAATTTAAATAAATAACTTTGACTATAGCGCGCCAACGTGACACAAATCTTCACCCGCTAATGTAACCCTAGCATTACAAGACAAATTAGCACATCAAAAACCAGTTGGTTTTTATTGCATCAACCGTTTTTGTTACCTATACAGGTAGCTATATTTACATAGGTAAAAAAAAAAACCATATAAAACTCTTCCTCTTCTTAAACTTCTCAGGTACCAATAAAATCACAACTACCTTCAAAATTACTCTTTAAATGTCAAATATTTTGGATTGACATTCACAATCACCTTCAATTCCCACGAGGATATACACACATGTACTCATACAACGTAGGTAGGTACGCTTAGTAACTGTAGATATATTATTAAAAACTAGTTTTGCCCAACGAGCCTCTATTTAGCTAAGCCCAAACCGGTTTCTACTGATGTCATTTTAACACTTGAAGAATGAATATTTTGACGTTTTATTTCATTATGACTACTTCCATCAAGTAATAGTTGTGTCGTTTTATGTTTTTTCAAAAGATACAAAAACGAATATAAAAAATTAAAATTTTGGAATTTCTCAGTAGCAGCCTCGGAGTCTGGATTTGTGCCCGGTTGATGGGAATAGGCTTGCCCCCTATCACATGGGATTTTTTGCAATCCCACTAGTAGTTCCAGAGATTAGCGCGTTCAAACGAACAAACAAAAAAATATTCAGCTTTTTCATATAGCTACATAAATTATGTTGAATCTTCTTCTCAATAATGAGATTAGTTACTCGTTTGAGCACCTAGGGCACCAATCAATATTTTAATGTGGTAGTAAGGGCAACAACCTTATGGTGCTCAATGCTTAGGTGTTAAAAAAATAGGTGCACAAACGGGAATACTTCAAATCTAAAAAATTAAAAGCTGTCCTTAGGAAAATGAGCATGAAATGACACAACTCTAAAATCCGATCGCGGATACACGATCAAACGGAAACAGTGTCGGGTTGCGCACGCGCTGACGGAAGCACTCGCTCCTCCCCTTTGAAGTCCATCAAGTTCTTTCATCTCGACCAATTCCTTAATCAGTTTAAGTACACGGAAATAAACATCATTTATCTAAGTCAGATTTGTTTTTGGGATCGTTAAGTTGGATTCAATTGGAAAATTATTTCCTTTAATGGTTTTGTATTAAGCTTTTCAATTTGTAGTACATTTTAAAAATCTCGACTGCTTAGCATAATATGCCTATATTCTGGCAAACAAATGTATCATTCATTCATTCATTCAATGTCTTTTCGATTCCAAAGGTCGGGCAAAGTGTTATTGGGTTTTTCCATCAGGAATTTTACAGTAGCAGCCTCGGAGTCTGGGTTTGTACCCGGTTGATGGCAGTAAGATCGCCCCCTATTTCATGGGACTTAAACATAACTGGTGAAATGTGGGTGTACTAAGTAGAGACGTGTAACACCTCTGCCTAATCTGTACTAATGGGTACACCTCTGCCTAACCCTTCGGGGATTACAGGTGTGATGTGGTAATACTACCGTATGATTTTCTCATGTATCTTAGGTGACTTTACAAACATACAAACATACAAAAAAGAAAAAAACAAAACAACCTGTAGGACATATAAATATTTATTCCTTGCGTGAATCGAATCTGAGACACAACAGCATAGCAACCAATTATTCAGCAACTACAAATTATGGTTTTGTACCCATTACTAATCGACTTCAAAAAGGAAGAGATTTAAATTGACTTCTTATTTAAGTTTAAAAAAGAAACATTTAAACGTTATCAACTTCACCAAAAGATCACACAAACGAACACAATACAACGTGTAAAACACTTCAGCATTTACATCTCATTATCACAACAGCCATCTAAACGGACACGCGTGCCAACAGGCCGGTCACAGCTTCCCAATTCCACAAAATTCACAACTCTTGCACAGATTCGTACGCGTTAGAAAACACAGAGCTAGTTATGCCGGATGCGGCGCATTTACGAAATAAACCCACGCTTTTATTTGCTGCTAGGCAAATATAAGAATTAAGGTGATTGTATACTCCAAGCGATAGCGAAGCTAAGCGGCATAAAATTAATTATAGTGCATATATTATTATAGTGAATGTGGTATGAGGTGCAAGGAGAAGAATAAGTGTCTTTATACGCGCCGCGATTGTTACTAATATTTACCCAACCGAATTTAATTTGGTCGTCTGTCCACAAGGTGGACTGACGATCTGATTTAGACCGCGTGATCGCGCTGGATGCAGGCCGCTTCCATCCGGTCTTATTGGAAATCTGTAGGGGAGGCCTATGTTCAGCAGTGGACGTCCTACGGCTGATATGATGATGATGATGATGAATTTAATTTAAACGAGACTAGCCAAGTGCACAAGTGTATACACTAAAACAGGCGTACTCCCTCCTTTCTTACTCCCGTAGTTCCGATGTGACAGCAATCCGCCACGAACAGGGAAGGGAATACCTAGGGATTCCCTAGGTATTCCCTTAACAATATACCATTGAAAATACTCGTATAATAAAAACCAGCTGTCACACTTAAACGTCAGTGAATAAGGTAGGTACCATACATTTGAAAGAAGACCCAGCATTGAACTAGCTAAAGGACGTAAAGACAGTGTGCTGCATTACCTGACCTATCTTTCCTTCTGCTTATTCCTCAAACGGTTCTGGTAATGCAGGGGACTCACTATACCTAGGTCTGACGCGCCTCTAGGATCTCAATTTATTAGTAATAGTTCCACAAGATAAGCAAAGCGACTAAATATCAGCTGGCAGTGCAGCGCGACCCTTACGTAAGAGAGTGGGCGAATAAATACAGCTTAGCAGTTAGCGCATAGTTTGTCCAAGCCTATTTGGAAAATAGTGGCCGTTTAGGAAGTAACGCATAATATCCGAGAATCAACGGGATTATTATTCAATCATTTATCATTTAAATTCTTGAAATCGATTGATTTTTTGGTTGGCTTTGACGAAATTATTGTAATTGGTATGGAATAGAAATTGCATTTTAACAGAATATTACCTATATTGAAATAAATTCTACCTAAATAGCCATATTTAGCGAGAACGACAAAAAAATAGCTTATTTACAAATTCATTTATTAATTTTTACATACATACATAAACTCTTCCCATGGGGGTAGGCAAAAACTACAGAGCCACCTACTACGATCCTTACATACTCCTTTCACCTCATCTACGTTCATACATCTCGTCATATAAGCACGCCGGCTACGAGTACTCCCTCCTAAAAAGGGTGACTGGAAATTAGTGTACGATATTTAATTATTTGTACCTACTCATGATAACAAAACAAGTTTCTGAAGGAGAAAAAATAAATTAAAAAATTAGTAGGGCCATACCAGTTATCCCTTTTTACAAACAAAACTATTAAACTTTTAACAGATAGTATTCTTTTTTCGATTAAATATCAACTGTATTTGTTTGTTATCATGAGTAGAATCATGTGTATAAATATCGTACACTAATTACCAGTCACCCTGGATAAACAGAAAATTATCCGGACACAGCAGAGGGAAAAAGCTAGTACAAATTCGTTTTCCTCATTATTTTCATCACTTAGAGTAAGTACATATTCCATAATCCCATTACGAAACTATCACGACATAATAAACTCTGTGAAATTACGTTGAACCAATAAGTTGATTGTTATTGACAAATCAACGTGTCGGGTGCCGGGTTGCCCACGCGCGGCCGTGGCGGGGCGCCCACACCATGCCCACGTGTGGGCTTAATACACCGCTGACAGTCTACTATCACAACGCGACTTGTTTCGGGTGTTTAACAACCTATAAAGTGGTACGTTTTATTTCTTTAAGTATAAAGGGAACAGGGTTTTTTGGAAAGGCCAGTTCAAAGACTTTGCTCGTTTTGTTATCCATTGAAATCATTATCGTTTGTCAAAGTCAAAGCATTTGTTTCAATTAGACCATTTACATGCACTTTTGAATTGTTAAGGAGTCGGTCAGTTCAAGGACTAGGCCCGGGTCGACGGAGCGTTCTGTTACACACGCCTTTAAAGAGCTGTCAGCACAGGGACGGGGCCCCAAGAGGGCCAAACGCCTGCCGGGGTTGCGGGACGTCTTAACAGGATACCGTGGCCCCGGAACGTAAAGGGCAACAGAAGGAACAGGGTGGAAGGACTCACTTGATGACGAAAAAATAGACATTCTCTAACAGTCAACCAAAGCAGTATGCATCTCTAGCTTTGTCTAAATCAAGATGGCACCTTCTAAACTCTACGTCAATCAATGCATTCTCTAACTTTCTAACACCTCAAACTTATCCTTATCTACCATCGAACACACCCATTCATTCAACTCCAAAACCTTTCAGTTGTTCGTGTATGCGCGTGCGCAGCTCTCGCTGTATTTGGCGCGCGACAGATGCCGATCTTGCACGAACGCCCGCCGTGATCTTAGGTCGTGTTGTGGAAGACATACGGATGGTTTGTACTGTTTTGTATGTGACTAAACGGTTTGAGGATAAACGATGGGTAAGGTAGGTACTTCCCTGTTGAGATAGAACGAAAGAAGAAAGAAGAAGTTAGAAGAAACAAGAGGTATTGTCTTTACGGACAGCCCGTTCCATACAAAATATATTATAAATGCGAAAGTGTGTCGGTCTGTCTGTCTGTCTCTCTGTCTGTTACCTCGTCACGCTTAAACTGCTGAATCGATATTGATGAAATTTGGCATAGAGATAGTTTAAGACCCGGGAAAGGACATAGAATAGTTTTTATCCCGGAAATCACCCCCTAAGGCGGTGAAAAGGGGGATGGAAGTTTGTATGCAAGTATGATATAAACAAGTTCCACGCGGACGTAGCGGCAAAAGCTAGTATTATAAATGCGAAAGCAACTCTGTCTGTCTGTAACGCTTTCACGACTAAACCACTGATCAGATTTTGATGACATTCTGTACAGGGCAAGTTTGAACCTCAAGGAAGGACATAGGCTAGTTTTTATTCCGCGACTTCGTCTGCGTCCGCGATAACCGACATTTACGTGGATGAAGTCGTCGCCAAAAGCTATTTAATATTTAAAACATGCTTTTAGAGGCTCATTTGCTTTCATATTAATAAAGTATTACGATCTTGCAAGACAGGAGCTATTGATAACAAGAAAAGGTAGCTGATAAGAGAAAAGAGTGGCGGCAAATTGTTTACAGAAGTCACCGTCGATTACAAAGGGGCTTGTGAAATACAACACTGTTTGTGATTAGATATGAACTAGTGATGTGCCAATGTGTATCGATAAAAATGTGTACTTCAATTTTTTTATAATATTTTTTATTATTATTTGAAACACGGTCAAATAACGGCCGTTTTTGTTTTATAATGTTAAAATAACTAATAAATACATAGGTATATCGCAGTGGTAAAGGAAAACATTGTGAGGAAACCTGGACTTAATTAATATAAGTCTGAAATCACCAAACCGCCTTAAGCAAGCGTGGTGATCAATGCTCGTGTCTTTTCTGTGTGAGAATAGGCCTTTGCTCTGCCGAAGGACAATCATATGCTGGTATTATTATTGTTTTAATAGCTTAACATCTCGTGAAATAGCGGAGCTTGATTAAGTTTTTAAAGCCTCCTCCTGAGTCCATCATTAGAGCAGCTCTGTGACATCATTAAATTGCATTGTCATGCAAATTACACATTTGCACAAAATTTCAGCTCAATCGAACATCGGGAAGTGGCTCAAATTTAACTTGCAAGATTTGATCCACGGACACCGGGACAGGTGAAAGTAAATAAAACGTTGTAATAAGGTCACAGATCGTTAAAGTCAACATATATTATTATTATGTCGATTTTAAATCTATACCTTATCAAACGTTATTTCTATTCATTCATTCAATTTAAGCGTATATTTTTATTCACAGTCTAATAATGAAAATTTTATCTATAACCTTTATTAATTTATTTTTCACCAACGTTAAGTAACTTACGTCTTTGGTTACTGCTCCGCTATCGTAAGTCGTAGCGTGATGTTATTTAGCTTATACTATTCCTTATAAACCTGGCTGTCGTATGCAGCAATATTTTTTTTCAATCCGGCTGGTAGTTCCAGAGATATGTGCATTTAAACAAACAAAAATCTCTTTAGCTTTAAGTATTATATTAGAAAAGAGGATAGTCCGGTATTTACTACCGCTGTTTAAAATTAATGTCATTCCTATGCATTTCTGCAGCCATACGAATCATTTTATTCGTAATGCTTTTCTTTTATTTCCCATCGCATCGTAAACTAATAATAATAATCAAGATATTTTAGACATTTATTTTATTTATATCTCAACTAAATGCACTAAAATCAATTCAACACCTGATAATGAAATTCAAGATTGAACTACATTGAGAAACTTATTTGTTTTTACGGTTCCGTATCTGAAGTGTGCTTACGGTACCCTCTTTTTAAGCCAACGCTGTCCGTCCGTTTGTCCGGTTGTCTGCCAGCGGACTGTATCTCAAGAAAAGTAATAGATAGAATGTTTACTTTGTGAAATTTTTCAGAGTATGTATTTCTTTGTCCAAAGGTCGGTCAAGGAACGCCGTAGTTTTAGCAGGTTAGAGTCTGGCACACCTCCCCATCCTCCCACTAGACGGGGTAATAGTCCATGAGGATATCCCCATATAAAAAAGTAGGCTACCTAGATACCTACTTAATTAACACAAAAAATGACCTTACGTTAAAGAAAAAGAAATGAATCATATACATATAATTGCATCAAACTTAAAAAATAATGTCTCTAAAATGAATAAAATGGATGATTTTAAAGAGAAGGTAAATTCAACATAGTTTCCATTTCATTTCATCGAAGTACTCACATTACCGATATCAGTATCGATAAATTATCGATATATTATCGACATAACTGCGTCCCCGGTATTCGCGGGGTATGCGACGGTTATCAGCTGTGAACTCTGTTATCTCTGTGAAATTGTACGCAGCTTCCGGGTACCCGAGATCTTGGCTTATTGAGTAATAAATTCTTATAAAAATAAGTACCTAAGTTGACTTTCATAATGAAGACGTTGTGAAGCTTTATCAAACATAATAATTATGTTAAAAAAAAAATGTTACCAGCGTATTTTTGTTCCACCACAGAAGGCCTCTTGTCATACAGAGAAAGAAAAAAACAAAGAAATAAAGAAAAAAAGAAAGAAAAGAATAAAATGTTTTATGACACAAAAAAACTAGAACTACTAGTGACATGTGGCCACAAAAAAATAATAAACAAGACAGCAATTATAAAAAACTAAAATAAGAAAAAATTAAAGAAAAGAATAAAAAGACTTTATTGTGTGCCGCACAAGAATATTCTTATAAATAAGGCAAGACCATTGATCACCACGATTTAAGATTTATGTTAAAAGTCTAGGCTTTAAGGTTTACTAGGCTTTAGTTATGTTAAAAGTCTTCCTCACGATGTTCTCTTTTAGCAATGTGAGTGTGAATATAAATATTTCCATAATTTCTATAAAACAATTCAATCAAAAACACGGAAACAAACAAACATAATATAAACGAAACCTTAACACCCAATCACCATAAACAATCCATAATTAAATTAAGGACAAATTCCGATTTCAAAATTCGAGTTTATCACCGCCTACATGCGCTTGCGCCGCCTACGTCACAGCTTCGCAATCGATCGTTAACTACCGCTAAACATGATCCAGTAACTGAAGGGTTAAGTTAAAAGGTTACTACGGAATTAGCGTAGCGAAAGTTCGGTCAAAGAGTGAATGATTCATAGTGAATGAATGTTTGAATGCGCATGATTCACTGGCGATTTCTTTATGAGGCAATCAAATTGGATAACATAAGTGTTAGCGCTTGAGGCGTGCAGTTATGTCTGTAGTGTATTGCTTCGCCTGGAGCTTTATTTGACCTTTAGAAGATACATTTCGCTTTCAGTGTGCTTAATCTGATTGTAGAGATATTATTTTTGTTGAACTTGTAATTAAACGTAACACCACGCCTGTAATCCCCAAAGGATTTTACTGCCTCGTTGGTCTAGTGGTCGCAAGGCGCGACTACTGAGCATGAGGTCTTCGGTTCGATTCCTAGGTCGAGCCAAGCGATATTGAGTGACTCCATCAGGATTTTTTCATTAGCAGCCTCGTAGTCTAAATTTGTGCCCAGTTGCCCCACTAATTTGATTTGATGGGGCAGATTCCACAGATTTAGATTATAGCCTGGAATAGCACATAGACTACTTATTATCTTGGAAAAATGTACGGTTCCCGTGAGATAATATATTAACTTTGACGTAGACAAAACCGCGAGCTGAAACTAGTAGAACATTAGGAAACTATGATCAGTCACAGTTCCTCATAAACTCCATACCCGGAACAGGAAGCTTCATTCAAAATCTTTGATCGTTCTAAATTTAAACTACCCACATAACACTACGGCGAAATCCATCCACTTTCTCATGGACATTAAAAATATCGATGTGGGTTAAGAATCGAATCACGCGCACGCGTTAACTGCGCGCACGCATCCTGTGCGTCGTTATGTTAAGCCCATTGTGATAGTCCGGATACTTGCCGATTTATTTACTCTGAGATTTGTATTGTGATTTTCTTATTTAATGTTTATTATTTAAGAGGTTATACACCTTTTCGAAGAGATGGTGGGATGAACTGGATGGATTCCTCAAAAATGGAAGGATGAGGCAAGGAAACGTGAAGGATGGAAGGAGTGGAGGAAGACCTTAGCCTAGGAGTGGAACAGAATAGACTAACAAAAAAAAAGAAATTGTCGCGATGGGCCATTGAGTTTACAAGTACAAAGTGACTTTTCTATTCCATATGTACTTTTGTAAGATTATACTAATATAATAAAACTGAATAGTTTTTCGTTTGTGTGTATGTTTGTTTAAACGCACTCTCTGAAACTACTAGTTAGATTAGAACAAATCTTTTTGTATATATAGCCAAATTCATGAGGAATAGTATAGGCTATATAACATTACGCTATAACCCTCAGGAGCGGAGCAGTAATCGCCAATCCGCTTTAGTCAAGCGTGGTGATTAATGCTCGTGCCTTATCTGTATTAGAAGAGGCTTTTGCCCTGCAGGAGGACAATAATAAGCTGGTATTATTGTTATTACACACCTTAACAGAACGAATATTTAAAATAATTCATACCTTAATATGACGCTTGCGCATTTACAGAAAGAAGATTAATCGTTCCCAAAGGTAGTCTTTTGAATGAAATAAATTCGCTTTGTAAATATTTCTGAAGTTAATTTCACTTAACGTCAAGTCCTTTTAAGTTTACCTGACATTTAAATGATTTATACTAACCAGCTCCTCGGCTTCACAAGTAATAAAGCTTGATTGTTCAGACCAGGACTAAAAGGTAGAATGCATTTAAAAACCCTTGCTTTTGATATGTAAAGGTGCTTCTAAATAAGCAATACATATGTATAGATGCTACAATATGTAGCTGCGACATTTTCGAGCATAACCAGGCAATACACCTTTGAATTGTAAAAGTTTAAAAAAACTTTTTGTTTCCAAAATATACACATACACAAACTCACGCCTTTTCCCATGGGGGTAGGCAGAAAATACAGAACACCACCTGCTACGATCCTTACATACTCCTTTCGCCTCATCTACGTTCATACATCTCGTCATACAAGCACGCCGGTTACGAGTACTCCGCACCTGACCTTTCTGAAGGACCTCACCAAGTGTAGGTCTTCCTAGGGCGACCCCTCCCGGCGTTGCCACTCACCTCTGTCATATAAATACCTTTACCTTATTTTTTTTTCCAAAAAATCTCTAAAATGTAACTAGCGAAATGCGGGTGTACTAAACGGTAGGTACACCTCTGTCTAACCCTTCGGGGATTACAGGTGTGATGTTATGTCTATGTAAATAAATAAAATTAAAGTATCAGTTTGTAATATCAAAATAACAGCTCATTACTAAAAACTTACACCAAACCGTGCAATTTTTTTTTGTCTGTTCTCTGCCTTTTTTTTTCTGGCTAGTCTCCTAAACGATTTTCACTGATAGATAGCTGATGTTATGAGGAATAACTTAGGCTACTTTTCAATTAAGAAAAAGAGTTAGGGGTCCGCGCAAAAAAAAAACCCCGTGGTAAGTACTTGACATTCGCGAACAAATTCACGAAATAAATGTTATACATTGCTGACAATGTATTACAGCCAGAAAATATAGTGCGTGTACAAGCACCACAAGAGTAAAATATTTGAGATAAAATCACAGACAGCGCTATAAGTAATATAGCAATAACTGATAGCAATATAAACCAACCTTACCACAGCTAAAGCTCACCATCTAACAAAGCATTTATGTCTAATATGAAGCAAGGGCATTACTCGTCCTGACAAGACACATTACGTCCATCTAGCGCATGAACAAAGCGCAGTGGCTGCGCAAGAGTCGGGGAGACACACCAAATGGGCAGTTGCAGAATGATAAGTTGAATTAAATTGCACTTAAAGTTTTAAATACATGGAGTAAGTAAAAGAACAATGGAAAAACTTGCAGATTGCATTACAAGGATAGAATGTAGTTAGTCCAAATAGTGACGTTATAAAAGAATATTCAGTTTCGGTATTCTTGATAGTTTTCGAGATACATATAATAATTACTTTAAATTCCTTGATAATTATATTAGAAGCCCTTTAAAAAAACGTTTATTTACTTATGCATTTAATAATCATCTTCCTATCAATAATTCAAGATACAAAAATCTTGAAAAAACAGGATAAATTTGCGATCGAGTGATTCAGTGTCGAAATTTCTACTTCAGGTAAGTGGCTGATTGAGCGACTAGTTGCCTACCATATTTTTTGCGATGCAAGCCTACATTTCACTCGGGTTTCAAAATTTGGGAAACCTGGCAAACATTTTTTATTTTATTTTTTAGAAGAAGCATATTAAACCCTAATCGGATTTCGAATTCAAAGCTGAGCCTTCTGTCCCATAATTTTATGAAGCTGCGCAAGAGTCCGTATAGTCGTATAAATCAGACGCGCGTGCGCGGTAGCTGTCACGTGTATGCGCACCACGACACACGTCATACGGACATGTACCCTCATCTGTTCGTGATTTTGGTCGGAGATGTTCTACTAAAATGAACGAAAATTATGGGAGAATGAAGCATGACGGGTTTTTATTTATTTTAAGCTTTAATAACAAAGTTATAACGTGGAATAGGTCAAAAACTTTATGTTTAGGGAAAAACGTATTTAACAATAGGAAAATCATTGCATTTATTTCAATTATTGATTTCTATATATTTTTTTTTATTTCCGTATAATTCATTTTAATTAAACTATTACAAGTACTTTTGGATTGTCAAAGAGTCAGTCAATTAGTCAGAAAGTTGTAGTTGCTCTTTCCAAAACGTAGATAATTAATTTAATCAATTAATGGAGAATAACGAGCAAGAAACTCTTCGGGCACTCTTTTTAATAAGAAAAATCCTGGTTAAATTATTCTTATTAACACATTAGGAATGTAGGTACTTATTCTTAAAGTTCAATTCATCTTGAACAAAAACCTTAATATACTTAAATTCATTTCCATTTTACCTCAAAACTATTCAATAAACTTTATCGCCAATCAAACAGCGAATATTTACGTACAAGACCTCCATTGAATAATAACATAAATTACGTTATTAATAAACCTGGGTCCCGATAAGAAGCGCATGAGTAACGTCGTAAGGTAGCAGAGACAAGCGCAGTCTCATTGATTTCATCTCGTGATGAATGCGATGATCTCATGTTATAAGGATTAATATTGCACATTGTACTGTCGTTGGAGAAAGATTGATGGGTTTGTAGATGAGGATATAGCTAGAAAAATGTACAATGAGCATAACATAACATAACATAACATCACGCCTGTAATCCCCGAAGGGTTAGGCAGAGGTGTACCCATTAGTACACCCACATTTCGCCAGTTATGTTTTTAGTCCCATGGGGCGAGCCTAATGCCATAAACCGGGCACAAATCCAAACTCCGAGGCTGCTACTGAGAAATTCCTGATGGAAAAACCCAATAACACGTTGCCCGACCTGGGAATCGAACCCAAGACCTCATGCACAGCAGTCGCGCTTGCGACCACTAGACCAACGAGGCAGTGTACAATGAGGTAATATTAATTCTTTACATTACACACGTAAGTATGTGCTACATACTTATGCGTAATACGGTCTTTGGTGTAATAGGTATTATGGAGTTGCCCGTTCTTCTCCATACAAAACTACCTTTTGGAATGGGCAACTAGATTCATTATTATAATTTCTCTTTTCTCTCGTAAATGACGTTCAAAAGTGCCTTTTGGTCTAATTGAAATAAATGATTTGACTTTGACTTTATGAAATATAAAAAAAATACAAATTATTCAGGGGGGCTGGTGACCTAACTTAATTTAGACACCAGTCTTCTACAAATTACATACAAAATGTATCTGTAGACTAAGTTAACTCTAAACTGTTAATAGTGGTAAGTATAACAAAACTATTCTATCTATTTATTGAACTTTATGCACATTTAAAAATAAAGCACATTGCACAAAGGCGGACTTAATCTATTCTAAATTTCTAAACCTTTATTACTCTGTATGTTACAAGTTAATTGTCATGTGCGTGTGGTGTGAGGGCCACTTTGTTAAAACTCTTTGAAAATGTGCTTAGGAGTTAGTGTACATTCCCAAAAGAATGTGAAAGTTGGAATCGGATTTTGTGAAAGTCTAATAAGCGAGTTATAGACTGTAAAGTCGGTCGATTTTTACTTTTTCTTCCAGAAATCCCCACTAGGTATATAAGCACAGCCTAGTGGGGATTTTTGGAAAAATAAGTAAAAATCCCCACCAAGTGTTGTTTGTTGTTTTATATTATTAAACAAAATATGCGTTAATCAGTAACAACACAAATATAATAATTTACAATACACATCACTAAAACGAAAGAGAATAGATATTTACATATTACGTTCAGTAGATAATTGTAATTCACGCTTGTAATAACAGATTTCCCACATATATAATTCAAGTAAAAGAGGCTACCTACATAATATATTTTGTTTTTATACCCTGGAGTAACTTAAATTTTGTCTAACTACCCTAGACCCGACTGTTAAAACAGTAGAACTATGCATTAAAATCTATTCTCCTTCTTTTAAGTGGTGTGTATTGTAAATTATTGTAACTGATTAACGCATATTTTGTTTAATAAATTAAAACAAAAAAAAACAACACCTGGTGGGGATTTTTACTTATTTCTCCAAAAATCCCCACTAGGCTGTGCTTATATACCTAGTGGGGATTTCTGGAAGAAAAAGTAACAATCCTCACTGGTGGGGCGAGGTCGGTGGGGATTTCTAGAATAAACCAATTGAAATTGTGGTCATCCTATAACCTAATTCATACAGCAATAATAAAACTCGATTTTTAGATACAATAGAGGGTCCTTCTTATTTCTTTCTGGTATCGAATTTGTTGCACAAATTTTTCACAAGAAGTGACGCTTTTGTATTTAACATATCTCTCATATGTTATGCGCAATAACACGAAAACAAAATAAAATGGCGGACTGAGGGCCCGAATTTTAAAATGGTCATAACTTTCAAACAACAGGAAGTGGTGTTCTGATCTTGCTTTCACGAATTTGCACAATTTATTTAGTAGCTTATAAGATATTAAACAGGAGCTGCAAGTCAATGGTTTCATTATAATTTGCGTAATAAACTTTGACGTTTAAGAGAACTGAGGGCCCATTTTGAACGAAGATATACGAAGTAGGACAGTGTTTTGCGTTAATATCTTGCTTCCACAAATTTTGTTTGGCTTTAGCTTAGGTTTCGGCATAAACACATTTTCTGTAGTGTCTATAGTTTAGCCGGTATAGGTGGGCCCTCAATCTGCAATGTGCGAACTGAGGGCCCGACTTTACAGTCTATAACTCGCTTATTAGACTTTCACAAAATCCGATTCCAACTTTCACATTCTTTTGGGAATGTACACTAACTCCTAAGCACATTTTCAAAGAGTTTTAACAAAGTGGCCCTCACACCACACGCACATTAATTGTCTTATCGTCTGCCTAGCCTTTTCCCAACTATGTTGGGGTCGGCTTCCAGTCTAACCGGATGCAGCTGAATACCAGTATTTTACATGGAGCGACTGCCTACCTCTACCTCCACAACCCAGTAACTGGGTAATACGATACCCCTTGGTGCGACTAGTTGTCAGATTTTCGGGCTTCTGACGACTCGTAACGACTGTCAAAGATCCACATAATATGACAGCCGGGACCAACGGCTTAACGTGCTTTCCGAGGCACGGAGGGGTCTCGGTATGTAAAGATGGTCACCCATCCACGGACCAACCCCGGCAAGCGTAGCTTAACCTGACGGATCGACCCATGCTGCTGTTACTACTTAGCCACGAGCTCCTCCTACATGTTAATTGTCTACGGTTTCAATATTCGTTATTTTGTAAGCTTTATGTATCTATGAACATAATTTAGCTATAGATTCTTAATTTGTAATATGCAGTTTTTTATTTATTTCATAAATCATTGGTAAAATTATTTTATAATACGATAACCAGATTCATGAGGAATAGCATAAGGTCATAATAACATCACGCTACGATTCATAGCCGCGAAGCAGTAACCAAAGACGATACTGAATGCGGGCGCTTAATCTGTTTTTAATCTACTAATTAATATAAGATTAAAATAATGATAATGACTGTGGAGTCAAAATAAAGGTTACCTTGCATAAAGGTGGGCAAAATTCTTTAGTCGTTTATAGGGTAATTTATGACCATAGGGATAGTTGGGTATAGGAATTCATTTCGGGAGATTAGATCTATTGCAAACATGTGGGTTAATATGGGCTATATTAAATTGCACGTTGGCTTTAGACACTATGTATACATTTTGTACTTCAGTGTTACGCTAGTTTCTCAACAATACTGTTCTCTGTTCATAGATGAACTAGTTCGCGGCTTTAGTTGGAAAGTTCACGGCGCACGAGGTCAACCTCGAAGTGCATTCTATGCGTCGGAGTTGATAAGGTGCATATTTACTATTATTATGACATTGTTTACTTGTGTGGACTTAACGCTTTGTTTGTAGAGTTATTGTCAATGTCCGGAGACTTAAATAAGCTGTAGTATAATGTTGCTAATTAATTTTAGAGATAGACACCAAATAAGGAAATATTTATTCTGTATTATTTATAAAATTGTATTTTAAATGCAGTTGAGGATAATGTACAGAATAATAAGTTTTTAATCGGTAACGCATTTAAATATACCTCCGAAACTTTACGGTTATAACTATCGGGGACCACATACTAGCAAGCATTTCTATATTTTATTTGGGGTTGATGTAACTAAGATTTTGTAAAAACGTAATTTAAAAGAGTGCCGTGGAGTTTCTTGCTCGTTCTTCTCCATAGAGGCTTACCTCCGTTTTGGAACGAGCAACTAGCTTCAACTTTCGGACTAACTGACTGACTCCTTGACTATTCAAAAGTGCCTGTAAATGGTGTAATCGAAATAAATGTTTTGATTTTGACTTTGACTTTGATTAATTATAACAGAGCCCCTAGCAATGCACGAATCAGGGTTGCTTAACCTTTTTTTAACATCCAAAAATATTATTTTTCTTACGCAACGCTATTTATAATCATAATTACGTTGTTTTTTTTTAATACTTTAAAAATGTATGCCATCACGTTACTTAATAAAAAAAATCAAACTATAGATAGAAATAAATAGAAAAAAAATATAGGAAATGAATAAGTATAATACTTATGTGTATTTTTCTAGATTTGTTACATACAAATTTTTTAAATTTAATTTTCACTTAAAGTAATATTTTCAGCTGATGTTTCACAGACTCGGGACCCTAACCCAGAACAGGACCCCGAGACAATTACTTATACTGCCTATTGTATAATCCGGCCCTGGAGATAGCCACACAATGTACCTACAAATGACAGAACGGCACTAAACGAAGCCGGACTTCTGAAGCCACAGATTATAAAACAAACAAGACTTACGTGGGTTCTTATCAAACTGCATGGGGCTGCACCTGTCCAAGGTGCGCACGTTTCCTTCAGCTGCATAGTTCCTGTACCCTGGCTCACAGCGGTAGACCACACCAGGTCGAGACACGTTGTACTCGTACGGGGGGAACAGCTCGGCTTCTGGAGCACCCACCAGGATCCTGGGGAAGAAGAGATGGATTTAGTTAGATTGATAACTCCAGTAGGATACGATGCTAGTTTGAAGACACTAAAGATTAGGCTTGACCTATAATATTATAATATGGTGATTGTGATTACTATTAAAAACAATATTTTACATATAACAGTTTTATTTATTCTTTATTCGTACTTCCAATGCCTAAATTAAGTCTTGAGGTTGTACATATAATATGTAGATGTATGTATATTTGTTGTCTGTTTGTAACACTTGAAATAATAATTAATATAAATAAAATAAAGTTTAAAATTAAAGGGAAACCCGACACAAGATATTGTATAGTATTGTACGGAACCCTTCGCGAGCACTTGACCTATTTATTTTTGTTATAGGGTATTTAGCATGAACCGCCCAAATCGAATGGCCTTTTTTTTGAGGTGGTAAAAATCATCAATTGACTCCTTCCGCCCTGGGTGGGGCGGGAGGGACTGTCAGACTTTTACTGACTAAAAAACCACCCTGTTCCTTCTGTTGCCCTTTTCGTTCCGGGGCCACGGTATCCTGTTAAGACGTCCCGCAACCCCGGAAGAAATCGAATGGCCTGCGGACCATTCGACCGTCGAACCTTCCAATCTACACGCTCGTATCTTGATCACACTCCACTCCATACACAGCACAATACCTCATAGTACTCCACACTCATAAACATTCACCTCATATCCTCACACCAGGACAAAGCAATCACACCATCGCAGCTCAGGAAACGGGTCAAACAATCAGACGACTGCTGGCTTGCGGCCAGCACGCAAATAGACCGGGGTTCAATCCCGGTCGGGTACCTCGCCAAACTGTATTTCTATGCCGTGAGTCATGTGTGACGTGTGACGCGTGCGCTGTCTGTGTGATGTCATGGTGGTTTTGAGTAATTCGTAATTTGGTAACGTAAGAAGTGACTCCGATTCTTATTGAAGTGAAAAACTTTCTTAGCCTCGTTCAGCGATTTTTTGAAGGGACAAAACTTATGAGTTCGCGTCACCGACATGCTAATATGAAGGCGTCACCAATATGCCAATGGCACGGCGTCACCGACATGATAATGAGAAGAGTGTCATCGACATGCTAGCATGCGTCACTGATATGATAAAATGACCGTATGCCGACATGCTAAAGACCTGCGTCACCGACATGATAGTGATAAAGACGGCGAAATGCTATTGTGATCAACATTGAAATATTGACAAAGTATCAAAATTGGCTACTTGACTACAATCAATTAACATAGTTTTTATGAGCTGTCAAAACGCAATTTCCCCATAGATTTTGAATGGCAATAGTTAATTATGACGTCACATTTTTGCCAACTCAATTGATTTCAAAGCAATTAGTGATTAATGGTATCGAATACTCTACACAAAAATTCAAGTGCGGTGATTGGCTGTTTACATAATTCGCGTAGCTTAAGATAAGTTTCAAGATATATTTCCATTAATAGCAATGACTAAGATATTATGAATGACTTAATAAGATTAAAATAACTAATGAACAAACTAATAAACTTAACTTTATGATCAAAGGCAAGCTTTCAATAAATAGCCAAGAAGACTCACGCAATAAAAGCTACAGTTAGCAATTTATTAGCGAAAATATGAATCCACTAGTTAACGGATTTAAAGTAGGTGTCTAATTATAATCGAAATTGAATACATTTTGCAATAAATGTAAGTAAGATCAAGCAATACAATTATAGATTTTGCCCGCGACTGCGTCCGCGCAAAAATAAAATAAAATACAGCCTGTTACTCGCAGATAATGTAGCTTTTTAATGGTGTAAGAATTTTTAAAATCGGTCCAGTACTTTTTGAGGTTTTCTATTACAAACAAACAAAAATTCAAAATCCTCTTTATAACATTAGTGTAGACGAATTGACTGGCTCGTTGGTCTTGGTTTCGATTTTTAGGTCGGGCAAAGTGTTATTGTGTTTTTCCATCAGGAATTTCTAAGTAGCAGCCTCGAATTCTGGATTTGTGCCCGATTGATGGGAATTTGTTTGCATTTTCCCCTTTTCCGAGTATATTGTATTTACGAGTATATTAATTTAATTATTATTGCATAAATGGCGAAGTACATTTTATTTTCAAGACTTTTCTTTTTATTGTAAGCATGCTTCTCGCAAATAAAAATAATTCATTCATTCTAAAAATACAGGATGACTCGATTTCCGAATCCGGGAGCGTACACATACACTCAGTCTTGTTGTTTTCTAACACAAATATCTTACACCTTTCAAAAAAACAAACTCTATTTATACCCCACGATAATAAATCGTACCATCTACATTCTAAAATCATCTCCACGAATCGATTTCTTAAAGACACGGCTCTCCGACACATTAAAGTTGATATTTTTACGTCTCCCACCGTAGGTAGTAAGGTAATGTGTGGAAATAGCACACTGGAAATAGTCCCCTTTCCGGCGCCAGGAATAGACGAGTCACCGCGCTTATCAACAGCGAGGGAAACGAGCTCGTACTGAGACCGGAGACGTGCTGAGTGGAGGTGAGATTAGAGGTATGTAGATTGAGGTTATTGTGTACATAGCAATCCCGAATCTAAACACCTCTTGTATGTAGATTAAGATGTTGACAATAAATCATCATCTACCTAGCCTTTTCCCAATTATGTTGGGGTCGGTCCAGTCTATCCGGATGCAGCTGAGTACCAGTATTTTACATGGAGCGACTGCCTATCTGACCTCCACAACCCAGTAACTGGGTAATACGATACCCCTAGGTAAGACTGGTTGTGAGACTTTCAAGATGTTGACAATAAATGATCCCTCATTAATTGTCAACATCCATGATTAGAAAACAAAACGAAGCAACGTTCGTAAAATAATCAAATTAGAAGTAACTACAATGATTGGGATTTTTCACACTGATTAGTTTTAACACGATACCCTTTGATAATACTGGTAGTTAGACTTTCGGATTTCTAAGTACGCGTAATGACTCTCTGGGATTTACGGATTTACGCGCTATCCGGGGCTTGTATGGCATTTCTTTTTCTTTTTTTATTTGGGATAAGCCCGCCACTCTATTCGCAGCTAGTGCAAATTCTGAAAGCCAGAATCAACTATGGCGACCACCAAAAATACCCCGGCAATGAAGCTAGACGAGTCTCAGAGAACCTATTCAACTGTCTTGGATCAAGCAAAGAAATTTCTTCAGAAAAGAACGACGAAGGAGTAAGGAAAAACAATACGATTTCCACTTGATTTATAACGTTGCTAATATTGAAACGTTAAAACCCGAAAAAAAGGAATCACAGTTGGCAGGTGTGTGGCGCCGCGACGCGCCACGTATGACTCACCTGCCGGCCCTAATTCTGTCGCCACAGTAATGACCGCGCAGTCTGCACTTAGTCACTTATTACTGTATACTGCGCGAATGTACACACCTGCGGTAATTCCCGAAGGGACCTTACGATAAAAAAATTTAGTTGAAAAAGAGAATGTAAGAGAGAGAGCTGTTTTTTTTTGTGAAAAATGAGTTTTTGAAAAGAAAATAGAAGACATGTTTAGATGATATTTATCACACACATTATGCAGTATTCTAAAATGATACTTCTCATAGAACCAATTACTTTAAAATAACCTCTTGAAATAGCAGCTGCTTTTGGTAATAAAGATGAGTTTAGAGTATTTTATAAACGGTAATGTTTGCGAGGATTGACGGATATATGTTTGTTATTCTTAAACTCTTAAACGGCTGCACGTAATTAGCCGACATTTGGCACACATACAATTAGTCTAGCGAAACACGTAGGTATAATTTGATCCATGCATAACATCACGCCTGTAATCCCTGAAGGGAGATGTACCCATTAGTACACCCACATTTCGCCGTTATTAGATCCGTAGAATAATAATTTAAGTGTTTGGTTTAATAAGTGGGCAGAAGTTTTACACACACTTTAAATAAGACATGAAATTGTCAAGAAAATACATATATTCATGAAATATTTGTGTAATTAAAAAAAAAAGCCTAAGATGACGGTATTGACAGCCCTAATCCCGCGGACGGATTTAACCCTGCAAGTGCAATGTGTGTGCAAATGTCCGCACCTGCGCCTGCTCACTGGCAGCTCGTATAGATTATACAACCGATACCAGTGAACGGAAACAGAAATGTCGATACAGTTTGACAGTTATAGCATAGACGATAGAGTAAACATGACTTATGTTATGTTTACTGCTAATTATGGACTAGTACTTTGTATATACCTATTGTAATTATCTTTAGTGATTTTTATTTTAATAATATCGTCTTCACATTTCTTTAATTGTTTAATTAATGACCACACTTATATCCTGTTATCGCTGTAATCTGTTTTCACCTATAATAAACAGTTTGGCTCTACTGATATTATGTCTTAGCAAAGCAATTTTTAAAGGTGAAATTACAACTATTTTAAGAGATCATAGCCCTAGTAATTAATAAGTAATAAGTGCGTTTTAATCTGTACTGCTAACAGCTAGCTATTCTGTATGGTAATCTGTGGATAACGTCTTGAGTACTGTATTTGTTACTTTTATTGTAAGTTTTATATTGTATGCCTACGGTGTAATATAGGTACTGCTGTTTGTTATTCCGATAAAATAAAATATAATAAAACAAAATAAATAAAATAAAATAAATGTATTGTTTACGTTATTGTATAATATTTTTTTTTATGAGTAAGTGTGGAGTTTTTTGCTCATTATTCTTCTTACGAAACTACCTTTTGGAACGAGCAACTAGCTTCAACTTTCTGACTAACTGACCGACTCTTTGACAATTCAAAAGTTCATGTAAATGGTCTAATTGAAATAAATGATTTAACTTTTATGTGTGTATTTTACTTTAATGATAATTTTTTTCTTACAAATAACCTTGGAATCGAAATATTTGACTTTGACATTGAATTTAGGTACTAACATTATCCTGTAAACAAATTCATTATAACATGACATTACTAAACAGCGCCGCCATTGAACACAAATGTCATTTAAACGTCAAAATTTGTACATTTACGAATAATTCCTTTTTTCGCCGTGTACAAAGATATTCTGGTTTCTGTACAGCAACATTGTGTTAGCAAACTACGTAGCTGTATAAACCGAGGGGCCATGGCTCGGAGAAATGGTTCAACGTTCAACTATAAAACCATTTCCGACTGTGAGGCGTGCCGCAACTAATCCACCAGCGTAGCGCGAACATGACTAGTTGGGCTTAGGTTAATATTGTGGGTAGGTAACTGTGTTTTAGAAAGAAACAATACGTCCTTTAGTTTCACTGTAGTTACTACAATTTGATTAGATTTTGTTGACGGCACTGTGTCACAGTTCAATACGTGCCACGAAAGATGAGACTTGACACACCGCACAAAATTTATTATTTCGTAATAAATATTACAATAAACATAACATAACATCACGCCTGTAATCCACGAAGGGTTAGGCAGAGTTGTACCCATTAGGACACCCACATTTCGCCAGTTATGTTTTTAGTCCCATGTAATAGGGGGCGAGCCTATTGCCATCAACCGGGAAAAAATCCAGACTCCGAGGCTGCTACTGAGAAATTCCTGATGGAAAAACCCAATAACACTTTGCCCGACGGAATTTGCATGATCTTTACAAAGATAAATTGGTGTGAAATTGAACCTTGGCAGACGTAAGGTTAATGAAGCTAAATTAATGCAATGAGAGTATCTTAAGAAACATCTTGTGAAGTACCCAATTGTACCCTGTTTATGTTTGAAATTGCTTCTTTAAAAATGAACTACTTACTACAAATTTATTTTAAGCATACGTTTAGGTACAGAGTGTTAGTGTAAACACCGTTATCCTTGAAACCAGTGGTTTGGTTTCACTAATAGAACGTAAATTCAATAAAAAAACTAAGACGCTATTCAAAATCATTTACAACATCTCACCAACATTGGTTCACAATCAATCACCAACGTTGCGTCAAACGTTGGCTAATGACAAAGCTCATCAGCCATCATTGTGCAAGCTTCAATAGACACAATGGATGGAACATCAATTATGAACAATACGGACATACACATTTAATATTAGATAATGGATGCAGGAGGAATGATCTTTGAGATTAATAACTGTTGTATTGTGCTTGTAAAGGTAGCTATGCTGTAGGTGTGGTTCAATCTTTTTCGATTTAGAAGGAAAGGTAGAAATTATAATATACATACATAAACATCACGCCTGTAATCCCCGAAGGGTTAGGCAGAGGTGTACCCATTAGAACACCCACATTTCGCCAGTTATGTTTACGTCCCATGTAATAGGGGGCGAGCCTATTGCCATCAACCGGGCACAAATCCAGAATCCGAGGCTGCTACTGAGAAATTCCTGATGGAAAAACCCAATAACACTTTGCCCGACCTGGGAATCGAACCCAAGACCTCATGCACAGCAGTCGCGCTTGCGACCACTAGACCAACGAGGCAGTATTATAATATACACGATTCAATATTTGTTTCTTTTTGTTTCGAACTTGGCTGGCTTGCTGTCGTGTGTCTAAAGTTGATAAAACAATAAATCTTACTACTATGAAACTAAGTGAGAACAAAGTTCATCATCAGATCATGACAATATTCCTATGGGACCTATTCGGAGCTATACTCTTTCAAACAAAACAAGAATCATCCAAATCGATTCATAATTGGCGGAGTAATCGTAGAACAAACACACAAAAAAAAAAAAAAAAAAAAAAAAAAAAAAAAATTGAGAACCTCCTCCTTTTTGAAGTCGATTGAAAAGGGAAAAGATCCCAGTGCACCCGTGTTTGCGCACACACTTGTGCACTATAATGTCGTTATTTGGCTAGTCTTTATTGAGATTGGCCGCTGCGCTGTGACCGAATTTCGGACGGGAAGATTGGTAAGATTAGATATAACATGTCAGTCTATTGTTGAATGTGGTAAATAGGTAGGTAGATCAATCTTGAAAGATAATAAATTATTAATTATTATAACATATCATCAAGCCTGTAATCCCCGAAGGGTTAGCAGAGGTGTAACCATTAGTACACCTACATTTCGCCAGTTAAAAACTGTTTTTTTTTGTTTTTTTTTTTTATAGCCTACGAATTTATGATGTGTTTCACCCCGTATGTGTAAACTACCAACTTCGTGATGCATCTTAAGGAATATAACAAACACTTCATCAACATTGGAAATTATTTCATTAATGTGTGGTACCTTAGGTACTTAGGTACCTAAAACCACAAACAAAACATAAACACAATAATTTTCCTTAAACAACCGTCATTATTTTAACACTTAAAATGAATAACTATTCCCAATAAAGAAACGTCAGCACATGACGTGTCCGTTCGTCTGTCCCCTATTAACTCAACACAATTAGCGAGGCAAATCGTCCGTCGACGCGCCAAATACTTCAATTTAGACGATGTATTTAATGGGCCTTATCTTATAATGGAAAATTTTAAGAGAAAGAAAGAAGGAGTCGGAGAAGATGGGACAGAAGAGTCGAACAAAGAAGATAGCTCATTCTTGCACAGAACAATTTAAGAGGAAGAACGTTGAATGTTTAAGAAATAGGAGTCAATCCGGGATGGTAAAAAGATGAATAGGAATTACTAGACCGCTAAGGAATAAAAACAAACATCCTCATCATATCAACCGTAGGACGTCCACTGCTGAACATGGGCTTCCCCTGCAGATGTGAAGTAATACCAGCCTATAAAATTATCCCACTGCAGGGCAAAGGCCTCTTCTAATAAACAGAAGGCACGAGCATTAATCACCACGTTTGCTTAAAGCAGTTTAGCGATTTCGGACTTATTAATCATGGGTTCATTTCCTTACGATTAGGTATATTCCTTCACCGATGTCGGTGATGTCCAAAATAAACTTGTATGGAAAGAAGAGGACGCATTAATTGAAAAAGTCACGGCTCATGCATGAGGAACGAGCATCGTATAGAGAGAAATAAATGCTGAGCAAATCTTGAAGAAGATATTTCTCTTAACAAAGCAGTAGGAATAGTAGTTTAAGAGAGAAATAAGAGGGAAAAGTTTCATTGAAATCTGAGCACCCGTTTGTAAGATATGACTCAACAGATACGTAAACATTTTCTAACGATCTATCCTTATATACTTCAACCTTGTCATACTATCTTTAAATGGAGTTAAAATAGTTTTTAACTTCAATCATTCACAGGTATTCATACAAAATGGCCAGGAATGTTAGACACAAACACGCACGGTATCAGCTTCTTATCATTCTGCACACATTGCAGAAGTCAATTGAAAGAAACATGTCACTACATACAAAACTTGTAAACAAGGCAGTATTGAGATATTATTTTCCTGAGTATTAAACGAAGGTGCTTTGTCCACACGCTGATTATCCAATATAGGTCCAAAGTATGTATTGATATTCTTTAGGAAATGTAGTTATTGAATTTGATTTGATTAAGTACCCATCTGTCCGTAGTCCGCTATACTAACTCTCCGTCTCCGTTATGGTATTCTCCCGATTCATTGTAGCTTAGCCAAGTATGCAGGAAAAGGAGAGTGCACTAGTGTTCATGCAAACACAGATGCACTGCCTCTTCTCTCCTACTTATAACCTACTCTCCCTGCCACCGGATCTGGGGAGATATCAGGCGCAGGGTCAACGGCTTTACCTCCTATCCGAGGGTTTTGGCTGGCTTTTTCTGGGAATCCACCAATGATGCAATAAAACATAAAGTGTAACACTACTAGGTCAGTATTTATACAGCTCTTTCAGCACATAAACCCACTTAACTAAGAACAAGGAAACATCTCTATTGACTCCGCAATGTTCTAGATTCTGTGTTATCAGATTGTCACTTGTTTACAATTAGATACTCGTTGCATCACGTCTGCTGTAATGAGAGCGGTTGATAACAGCTGTGTTTAGCAATCTAGGTGATGATGGACCGAGAGCTAGCAAATGCTATACTTGCGTCATTTTGGAGAAAATATATAGTGTTCAAATTTGGTTACAATATCCCCTTTCATACCATATGTAGAAAATGTCCAGGTGTAGAAACACACTTGGGACAGGTTTAAATCCAGCAGGTGCTTTTTATCATTTAGAATATAAATCATTAAGGCCTGCATATAAATATCCTTACTATCCTACTAATAATATTATAAAGTTTGTGAGTATGGATGTTTGTTAATCTTTCACGCAAAAACTACTGAACGGATCTAGATGAAATTTAGCACATACTGGAATACCACGTAGGCTACTTTATCCCAGAAAATATACGATTCCCGTGGAATAATATATCAACTTTTGCGCAGACGAAGTCGCAGGTAAAAACTTGATGTAATATAAATGCGAAAGTTACTCTGTCTGTCTGTCTGTTACGCTTACACTACTAAACTACTGAACCGATTTTGATGAAATTTAGTATGGGGTAAGTTTGAATCCAGAAAAAGGCAATAAGCTATTTTTTATACAACATGTTCTTGTGAACAGTTAAAACATATCCCTCTATCTCTATCAATACTCATTTCAGGCATTTTAAAATCATGCCGAAGCTTTTGATACAGATCTGAAGATTGTGTGATCTCAATTCATTTATTATTTAAACTTACTACGTATTCAAAAGACTACATCTGTATCAGAAATACCTATATATACTAAAGCATGGCAGCTGTTTCAATATGCAAGGTACGTTCCCATCGTACGGCTATTCAAGGCACCTGTCGCTGAGTTCAAAACGTTACTTTGCATAAGTCGCGTATTATGGGGAGGAGTTGCGACCACTATGCTAACGATGGTACCTTGTAGTTTGTACCTATGTCTGTTTTGTACCATATTTTGCTTTGGTATTGAAATTTGCTGCATTTTTGGGCTACTTAGGTACTTGGTTCGATATCTTGTTCTTGTTTTATAGTACGGCTAAGATATATGGAAGGGAATTCCTGAAATAATGGGTAATGTAACGTTACATACATACATATAACATCACGCCTGTAATCTCTGAAGGGTTAGGCAGAGGTGTAACTTTAAGTACACGCACATTCCGCCAATTATGTTTAAGTCCCATGTAATAGAAGGCAAGCCTATTGCTATCAACCGGACACAAATCCAGAGACCGAGGCTACTACTGAAAAATTCCTGATGAAAAAACTCAGTAACATTTTGCCCGATCTAGGAATCAAACCCAAGACCTCATGATTAGCAATCGCGCTTTGCCACCACTAGACCAACGAGGCAGTCAAACCTCCTCGATAAAATGAGTACACGACGTAAAAGCTTATCAATAAAATAAATAATTAGAACCACTAGTTCCTGAGACTAACACGTTCAAATAAACAAACACTTCACCTTTACAATATTAAGTATAGAGTCTATATAGCCATTCTAAAATAACGTAAGTCTAGCGACTTTGAGCTCTTGGACCAATGAATTAGGCAACTACTGAACATAAAACAAGAAACGCATAGTTTATTTATAATCCAATTAATACATGAAATGAATACCGCTAGAGGTAATATGAGTAGCACATTGATTAAAAAATTAAGTAAAAATCTGGCGCCATACAAAATTCCGATCATTTAGACCCCTCTCATTTATACGGCTTCGCCATATTGAATGAACTGTACGTCTTCAATCATTCAGCTGTGAATGATTGAATGAAACTTGATTCTTTTTGGGATTAGATTTGTGTTTTTTTAACTGTTGCTTACTTCTGCAAAAATAAATTATAGGAATTCGTAAAAATCAAGATCGTAGAACGAAGAAGAGAAGAATAATTTTTAAGAAGATTGAAGAATTTTTGAGAAGAATAATGATACAACACATGGAATTCCGATCATATTTATACTAACTTACCTTTAAATAACCAAAATCTCAGAATAAAAATAACAAAAGACTGATCTTACGTCTGTCTAAGATACTGTAAAGTTATTTTTTGTTTGTTTGTTTAAACACTCTAATCTCTGAAACTTTCAGTCTGATAGGAAAAATCTTGTGTATCATGGCTATATAACATAACATAACACATAACAAAGACGTAACTTAACAAGGGTAAAAAACTACGCAGCCAAAGTCGAGGGCAGAAGCTAATGTACAATGTAAATCAAATGCAACGCTTAGCAGTTCATATACCTAGCAACATATAATAACTTTTGTATTTCACATCGCGTGCGCACCGCCATTGTGGTAACCGCAGCGGACCACTTGCAATCTTCTCATTTAGACAATCAGCAAGATACGGGAGCGAGGGTGCGCCTGAGTCGAGTGGGATAGTGCAAAATTATGTACTTGTAAGCAAGTGGTAGGTACTAAGTTGAAGAAACTGTTTTTACAAGACTGCCCCAAAAAAGGAGTGTTATGTGTTCAGGGTTATTGTGTATATGTATGTATGTATGTGAGATTCTATATTCCACCATAACCTGTGAACGCCTGAACCGATTTAGATGTATGGGGTGTCGTTACAATCCTTGCATCGTTCCGAGTAACATAGGCTAGTTAAAAATAAAAAGAATCTGTGTGGTCACTTTAAAACGTAAATTAATACCAGCCTCAATTATTTTTTTTAATGAATCTGGCCGTGTCTATGTTTATCGACTAGTATTTGACAAGTAGATTTAAAAATATATAATACTGTTAATAAAAAAACGTCGTCAAAAATCTGACGAGTAAACAAAGTACATATATGTTCAATTTTGGCAGTCGTGTTTTTAATTTTTTTAATTATTAACCTAAAGGCTACAGACTTACAGCTCTCTGCCTCAACGAAATTTTTCATTGAATTAATTAAGCTTGTTTAAGATTCCAGTGCGAATTGACGTCATTCTGACTGAATTGAACTGATTGAAATTATGCTTCAGTTTATGACCTTGTTCATAACTGCATGCGTTTCAATTTTTACCTATTTGTTACCTACCGTTTTTAAACTCCGTCATCCAGGTTTCGGGGCTGTTATATATTTGAAAGATAAAAAGCCTGCTAGTAAAAGCCAGAATCAATAATGGTGACCACCAGAATATTCCGAGACAATGAAGCTCGACGAGTACCGGAGAAACGATTCAACTGTCTTGGATCTCGCAACGAAGTTAATCAGAAAAGAACTCCTAACAACCACGGAGACAGAACAGAACTAGGCCAATAGGAACAAGATATATTTCTTAGGAAAGTAATTAACTAATACCACCATAAAATATTAATACACATATATCAACTAAATGCTCTTTCTTATTCACAAAGAAAATACAAAATAACGGCGCTAGATATGTCCCATTCGCTCTTTAAGAAATTTCTCCATTATTATCGAATTTCAAACGAATCGCCACGCCAGCCAGTTAATTTCGGGTCCGTAACGTAACTTCGATAGTCATATGTTCGATTAACGAAAAGTCGACTGAACGTTTGTTCGAATGGACTTTATTACGAAACAACCTTTTATCGCCAAACACTACTTCGACTGAACGATTCATCGAATATTTATTAATCGATGGCCTGCTCTTTCGAATATGTTTTAATTATAAAATAGTTTAATAATTGAAGTAAAATTATAAAAGTAACGTTCTTCGTCACAAGTGGAGGAAATCGAGGTGCACGTATATGATATTAATTATCAGTTCATATTACCATAATTATAATGTTTCTATAGTTATAAAAAAAATATTTTAATGAGATTTTGAATGCTTAAGTGATTTTACAAAATAAAACTAAATATGTCACTACCTTCAATGATGCTCATTTCAGCAACACCCAAATTTCATGTTTCAAAATCTACGGGAGGAATGATATCTTAAAAGTGTTTGATTTCCTCGATGTATGAAATTTAACATGTGACGAAGAACATTACTTTTATAATTTTACTTCAATTATTAAACTATGTTGTAATTAAAACATATTCGAAAGAGCAGCCCATCGATTAATAAATATTCGATGAATCGTTCAGTCGAAGTAGTGTTTGGCGATAAAAGGTTGTTTCGTAATAAAGTCCATTCGAACAAACGTTCAGTCGACTTTTCGTTAATCGAACATATGACTCTCGAAGTTACGTTACGGACCCGTTAATTTCATTCTCTATTCTTGAACTACATACAAAGTTCTCGGGACCACACAAATAGACACAACTCAAATACAGCATCAAATCAAGTTGTCACCAAACAATATAACACAGTACTAACTAAAGAAAAAGAATGACTTACAAAATATACATACATAACATCCAACAAACAATTGATTCACAAAACAATTCATGCGTACACGCATATGTATAGTATCAAGTAACAAACGACAAAACAAACTTGCGTAAGGCTATATCCAAAATGCAAATGGCGGAGAAAGTCAAGCGCATGGCGTAGGACGCATTTTTATTAGGACCGCACTAGACGATGAGGTTTTGCGCAGGCGTGATTTGATGGCGTTTTATTGGCTACTGTTGTACTGTCAATCGGAGTTCAAAATCATTGATGGCTTGACATTGCTAGAATTTATCACAGAGGTCTTTGCGTTGGAGATGACGGATTAAATTGTCTTGTTAATTAGCATTGTGTTGAAATACGACAGTAGGAGGATTTCCATTGTATTAAGAATAAAGATTAATTACAGTAAGATTGCAAAATTGGAAATAGATGGGAGTCTCGACCGAATTTCAACCACGGCGGTCAATCCAATGGTGAAATACGCAGGAGATATTATAGTGCACAAACACAGGTTCACTACTTCTTAACCTAACCTAACCTAACCTAACCTAACTCTCATAGTCCGATGGAACGGCAATCCGACACGACCGCAGAGATTAGGCGCTATACTAGCAGCGTTACGTGCTTTCCAAGTTATGGGGGTATTTTCTCCGGACTGCTACTAAGAAATTCTTAATGAAAAAGTCCAATAACTCTGCTCAACCTGCGAATTAAACCCAGGACCGGTTCAGTCGCGCTTGTGACCACAAGACTACTGAGGCAGTCAACTGAGACTAATGTACGTACTCAGCAACCAGGAGAAATAGATGGACGCTGCCGAAAACAATGTACGAAAGGCAAAAAAAAAAACGTTTATTCTATTTTATTCTAAAAAGATCTAAAAGATATGACAGGTATGTAGCATTAACACGATCAATAAAGAAGATAAGAATGCAGTATATACCAGAATAATTTATATAGTGGATTACATACATAAACTCACGCCTTTTTCCCAAAGACTACAGAACGCCACCTGCTACGATCCTAAATACTCCTTTCGCCTCATCTACGTTCAAACATCTCGTCATCCTAGCACGCTAGTTACTCCGCACCTGACCTTTCTGAAGGGCCTCACCAATAAGGTCAGTGTAGGTCTTTGGGCGACCCCTCCCTGCGTTGCTACTCACCTCTACCATATAAATACCTTTTGTCAATCGTCTTTCACTCATCCTGTCAACATGACCGAACCAATTAAGCATACAAAAAAAAACGAAAACAATCAGTAAAAACAATCAACTTTCCATAAAATTAGAAATAAAATCTGTACCCAAATGTCTCAACCCGTATCAATACAACTTAATAACCCACAAGATATCACATGTACCAATAAAGCCAGTGGAAGGTACAAACTAACGTGTAGGAGCACATTAATGAGGCTGCGATAGAAATATCAGTCGCAGTTGCGACAAGTCGTGGGTGTGTGGACGACCTTCTGCAGATGAAAGGGCCCTAAGTTACCCAATAAGATTTAGGAACCTTTAGCGTTAATTGATTCGTTGCGAACAATGGTTTGGCGACAAAGATTAACTTTATTTTATGAGATTTCTGCAATACTATCAGCCTTTCGGTATACTTGTCCCGTTGACAGAACCGCGGACGAGATTTTTGGACCCTCTAAGCTTTCTATCTTCTCTTTAACAAATATTAATTATTTTTTATAGATTTTGTATGAGGGATGAAACGCATGTGACCAGGAGAGTTATGAATATGAATGTGGATGGATGGAGAGCAAGAGGAAGACCAAAGAAAAGATGGATGGATTGTGTGAAGAAGGATATGAATGAAAGAGGAGTCAGTGATTGCATGACGGCTGACAGGACGGAATGGAAGAAGAAAACGTGTTGCGCCGACCCCAAATAACTTGGGACAAGGGCAGGAAGATGATGATGATTTATAGATTTTGAATATAGATTTCAGCCCATATAAATTAATCGTTCATAACACCTTGTCTTCAACTAAAGAGTAATTTATATCATCAAAACACTGATGTAGGTGGAGGCACAGAAGATAACACTAAAAAATACTAAAAGTAGGGGAAACAGATCTAAATCTTTTTGGGTAATACAAGTACATTAACGGGACATATTACCTTCTAAAGTACACTCTATGAGTTTAAGGTGAGGCAGGTCCTCATAAATAACCGACAACTTATCTCACGACTTATTAGATGAACCTAAGTGATAAAATATAGAGGCTTAAATATGGATATTAACACGACGGGCAGCGCAGGGCGCTCATTATTAGCTTATCTTAATTTAACATCAACACAGATTCTAGGCTCCCACAAAATAATTAGTGGATTTATCCTGTTTTTTGGGGGGTGGGGCAAGTGATAAACATAAAGCGATTTTAATAGTGATGTGATTTTGATTTATGTGATTACGGTACAGAAATTTTCGAGAAAATACTTATTTATAAGGTCGTGTTTTAAAGAATTTAAAATTATTTATATTTTAATTAGTATTTAACTTTATTAATATTACAGACAGGTAATGTTTCATTGTTTTTTTTAAATGTAAATGGTTATCTGGAGTCCGATCGCAAAACTTTTACACACAATTCTTTCACAGATTTTAATCTGTACAAGATTTTTTTAAATCGGTGAATCTATCACACAAAAAAAATATAATTTATTTAGAATAACTGCTCATTCACATAACATCTTTCAGCCAATCTATTACACCCACATTCTCCGCCATGCTCTCAAAATCGCCCACCGCGTATAACTCACCCCACCAACAATATAATGTGTTCACGATAGCTAACTACGGTAATATATGTTGCGCACGCACATGACTTGTTTATTATGTAGTAATAAAGCGTCAACTGCTAAGACCACCCGTGTGTGGCCGGCCTAACATCTGATCTTATGATTGTGCGCAGGCACAGCATTTGCTTGGAGATATATTCTTTTAGGCTGTTTGTATACGAACAGTTGAAACTGTATAAAGTTTCCAGCTGTGATTAATGAATTATTTCTCTATTTGTAAATTTGCTTGTATTTATGAGTATTGTTACTGTTTATGGGGGTTTTTTTAAATGTTTTATAACTGTTATGTTGTTATGATTACAATGAAGCAATATTCAAACTATCTACTCTATTGTGTTGGTTGTGACCGGGTATTTTAATCAACATTCGGCCTGGAAAGTCATATTATTAGGGAACACATACATACATAACGACACACCTGTAATCCCCGAAGGGAGTACCCATTAGTACACCCACATTTTACCAGTTATGTTTTAGTCCCATGTAAGCGAGCCTATTACCATCAAACGGGCACAAATCCAGACTCCGAGGCTGCTACTGAGAAATAATTACGTTTTTTTTAAAATGGAAAAATCATTTTTTGAATTAATTTTGCTGCTTAGTGATGTAAACCATTGGACATATTAATTATTAAATTGTAAGATTGTGGGTTACCTCATTTTGGCAGAATAAAGCTCAACCTCTCAATAACTGCATATTACCATTAACAGTTAATTTAAATGGATTAACTGCTTACCTTTCACCTCGCCGCTTATTTAACGATGGCAACACACGCGTTAACTCGGTACGTTTTGCATAAACAACTAATAAATCTTTATTAAGAATCTTATTGCTTAATTTATGTGAGAACTGTGATTATGCAAATAAATAATTACAGGTAAGTATTACTAGATAAAGTTTATTTTGTTTTGGTGTCGCAATGTGCGTTGTTAAGCAAAACAATTACAATAAACAATCATTTTAAGTGGGTCGTCATTGCAGTGTAAGTAAAATTCCAAAATATACTCCATTCCAATATTTGTAAATACGTGAACATATTTTACCTTTCAATTCTTAATTTGTAATACTTTTTACGAATTACGATAGGTATAGTCGTTTTTATACATTGCATTCACGTGCTTAAATACACATAACATCATACATAACATCACGCCTGTAATCCCCGAAGAGTTAGGCAGAGGTGTACTCATTAGTACATCCACATTTCGCCAGTTATGTTTAAGTCCCATGTAATAGGGGGCGAGCCTATTGCCATCAACCGGGCACAAATCCAGACTCCGGGGCTGCTACTGAGAAATTCCTGATGGAAAAACCCAATAACACTTTGCCCGACCTGGGAATCGAACCCAAGACCTCGTGCTCAGCAGTCGCGCTTTACGACCACTAGACCAACGAGGCAGTCCGTGCTTAAATAATTCTCTGTATGTCAATATTGTAAAACAATTATTTTAAAAGAGTATGTCGTACGTATCTCTTGCTGTCCGTCTTGCTCATTCTTCTCCTTACAAAACTACGTATAGGAAGGGGCAACAAGATTTAATTATTTATCCTGTATAAAATGACGCTCAAAAGTGCCTTTTAATGGAATTATTAAGACTCCCCTGTCCGTTCGACTGTCAGACGGTGGTATCTTTTGAACCGTTATAGGTAGACACACTTAAGTTTTTCGAAAGTGATGATCCGAGAAACGTGGTTTTTTAAATTTAATGTTGCCTAAAACACGGTTTTCTAATTATAACTATTCGAGAAACATTTATTCATTAATTCGGAAAATCCTACAATCTATAATAGGTACCTACAATGCGATTAATATAATGTAAGATGTTATGTATTGTATATGGTTTCATACATTAGCGACGAAGCAATAAACTTTATCACTAAAATATTATTGTAATTAAAAAATACTTTTGTTAAGTAGGTACGCGTAGCATGGCAGTATGAACTCCAAACACATAATAATATTAACAAAACTATAATTACTCTTTCCAAAAACTCCGCTTTCCCCTTTCCTTCGTATAATTAATCTATATTTATCGTAGGTGAGCAGCAAGGGTGCCTGTTAATTACACTCGCCGTTAACAGACTCGTCGGCGGTGTATTTCTGTTAAGTTTTAATTAAATTACTCGACACCTGTGCCTCCCCTCTCCCCCCTACTTCGTCCACGGTTCGGCGCGTGCGATGCGCTTGCGCACGTGCCGCGTATTCTTCGTTTTAGATCCTTTTATGGTGCACCGAATGAATTGTTAAGTGAGCTTTTGTTTCCGGGATCGTAAAGTTTTGGAGGTTGTTAGTTACAAATGGAAATAAAGACTGGTTAACCAATCAATCACTTCAATGAAAACGGTATATTTTAACACTCAGTTAAAAATTTCCTTTTATATTTTTTTCTTACCATCTCTAATCGGATCTCGACGTCTGTACGCTTAGATCTTTTAAACTACGCAACAGATTTTAATGCGGCTTTGATAAATAGATAGAGCGATTCAAGAGAAAGGTTCACATTTAGTTAATATCTACATTGCACACGTACGAAGCCGGGACGAGACACTAGTATCCGATAAAATCGAAAGTGCCAAACACTACAAAGCGTTATAAGAAAAGAAAGTGGCGCGATCATGAGAACAAACAGACATATTCATAACAGAGCCATATAAGACAAAGAGTAAAAAGTACTATTTACCACAGCAACGCTAACCGGCGCCGGCGCATCGGAAACTAGCGGTAATGCAGAGAAAGGTGCCAATGTCAGTGCAAAAGACAGGTTGGAAAAACTAGTCGAATGAGTGAAATCTGAAGAAAATTAAGATAAATGTAAGTGTGAAAGAAATGTAGATAAAAGGTAGAAAACATAGGAATTATTGCCAATTAGATTGTGACAGACAGACAGACAGGTATTGATTGCATATATCAACAAGCAAGCAGAAAGTGTGGAAGAAATATAAATATGAGATAAAAAAAAAACATCACAAACGAATATTTCCCATCAAACTTACTAACATCATCATCTGCCTAGCCTTTTCCCAACTATGTTGGGGTCGGCTCCCAGACTAACCGGATGCAGCTGAATACCAGTATACCAAGCTGAATACCAGTATACCATGGAGCGACTGCCTATCTGACCTCCACAATCCAGTAACTACGTAATTACGATACCCCTAGGTAAGACTGGTTGTCAGACTTTTTTAGCTTCTGACGACTCGTAACGACTGTCAAAGATCTACGTATGACAGCCGGGACTAACAGCTTAACGTGCTTAAAACTTTAGAAAGTACATATGAATTGAAAACATCACATTGGTACTTGCCCGGGTTCGAACCCACAACCTCATGCATGAGAGGCCCATCATTACAAACTATCCAAATTTACTAATGTTGAGCAAAAATTATGGCTAGGAAACGGTTTTTATTTTTGACATGTAAAATCACTGTTTATGGAAAATATTGCGCACGTGGATCATAGTGCTTAAGGATGCATACAAGGAAAACGACGCAATGATGGGAACATAAATAACATTTGACTTCAAAATTTTCAGATTGATTACGAAGTCAATAATATTCTGTATTTTGAAACCTAGCTTCTGCCTCGTTGGTCTAGTGCTTGCAAGCGCGACTGATGTGCATGTGGTTTTGGGTTCGATTCCCAGGTCGGGCAAAGTGTTATTGGGTTTTTCCATCAGGAATTTCTTAGTATCAGCCTCGGAGTCTCGATTTGTGCCCGGTTGATGGCAATAGGCTCGCCCCCTATTACATGGGACTAAAAACATAACTGGCGAAATGTGGGTGTACTAATGGGTACACCTCTGCCTAACCCTTCGGGGATTACAGGCGTGATGTTATGTTATGAAACCTAGCTTCTTGGCTAGCGTATCAACCTACAAACCTCCGAACAAAATTCGACCAATAAGAAACAAGACAATTTTGTCCGTCACACCTATCCTTTTTTTTTTCTTAGTCGTAAATTCGCCGAAGGAAATTTTAGACAGAACAGCACAGCAGGCATTTGATTTTAAGAATTTTGTACCAATATTATTTTAAATATTGCTGATCCAACAACGGAAGAGAGCGCAAAGATAACACATGATAATGACCTTTGACAAAAATAAACATTTGTAAACATACTGATGTGTCATGATGTGATTGATGTGAAAGTCTTTCAATGAAAATAGAAAGATATTTTATCCCGTTACTACAGTAGCTATAAATTAATCAAAGATCTTAAAATCAATTGAGTTTCAACTGTAAATCATCAAATACCTGTTGGAATTATATTAACATAACATCACGCCTGTAATCCCCACAGGGTTAGGCAGAGGTGTACCGATTAGTTCACCCACATTTCGCCAGTTATGTTTTTAAGTCCCATGTAATAGGGGGCGAGCCTATTGCCATCAACCGGGCACAAATTAAGACGCCGAGGCTACTACTGAGAAATTCCTGATGGAGAAATCCAATAACACTTTGGGAATCAAACCTAAGACCTCATGCCAACCAACCAATAAAGCAGTCCTATTTTGTTAACACTAGGTACAATATTCTCATCTTCTGTCTCATTCAATTCTGCATAAACTAGTAAAATATTTAAGAAATGCATGCAGACGAACGTATTTGGAATGCAAACTATACTTATACAAATACAAGACAGATCACAATTAGCGTTCACGGCCACTTGCGCTTACGCAATGTTAGTGTACTAGCAATAACGTAACCAACTGAAATACATTTTGATTCGGACCGAGGTGAAACTGATGAGTTTATGAATGTAGCTCTATTAGTCGCTAACTGTAGAGAGATAGCTAGGCATAGACAGATTTGTCTGTGGTTAGACTATTATTCGTCTTCGTCATCAATTTTTACCTCAAAAAGTGTGGTAGTGTAATGATCTGATGGCCCAGTGGTTAAGGCGCCCGCCTCTCATGAGGTTGTGGGTTGAAATCCGGGCAAGTACCTTTCAATTCATATGTACTTTCTAAAGTTTATTTCGGACATCACTTGCATCGGTGAAGGAAAACATCGTGAGGAAACCTGGACTTACTGTTCCACTCAAACAATGTCAGAGGCCCTTGAGGCAGTTTAGAAACTCTGACACTAGAGTGTGTGGGGTCGTTAAGACCTTGCTGCCCACACGGTAAAGAAATAACCTCAAAAACATCCACAGCAATTCATCCAAAAATCTCATAATATATATAAAAATCTACTATTTAAATTAAAATAGGCGCCCGCCTCTCATGCATGAGATTGTGGGTTCAAATCCGGGCAAGGACCAATGTGAATTTTTCAATTCATATGTACTTTCTAAAGTTTATCTCGGACATCACTGGCATCGGTGAAGGAAAACATCGTGAGGAAACCTGGACTTACTGTTCCACTCAAACCATGTCAGAGGCCCTTGAGGCGGTTTAGAAACTCTGACACTAGGGTGTGTGGGGTCGTAAGACCTTGCTGCCCACACGGTAAAGAAAGAACCTTAAAAAACATCCACAGCATTTCATTCAAAAACTTTTTAAAAAAACTGGTCTATCTATTCAGATTTTACGCTTCGGTCTTCGAAAGCAAGAAAGAAAAACTGTTTATTCCCAAGAAAATAACGCAAATAACATTAAAAAAAAATCTACCTACATAAAAGCAAACTGGAAACAAGTTCGGTTCCAGACTCCGAGGCTGCTCCTGAGAAATTCCTGATGGAAAAACCAATAACACTTTCCCCGACCTAGGAATCGAACCCAAGACCTCATGCACAGCAGTCGCGCTTTGCGACCACTAGACCAACGAGCCACTTATAGTAAACTACGCACTACGCACGTGCCTTGATAATTTTTATTATTATTTCGAGCATGTCAATGATCTTTTATCAATTATCACATTGACAGCGGGATGTGAATTGTGATTGTTCAGGATTACTGAACTGAATATTTGTATAGGCCTGAAAAAGGTCAAGTAACTTTAATGTTTTATCTTTTATATTTACGCTTTTGACTTCGTCTGTATCCGTTATAACCGACATACACGCGGACGCAGCCGCGGACTAAAGCTAGTTAAACAAAAAAAACTTAACACTTTAAAAAAAAAATAACTCCAATAAATAAAAATAAACCAAAGATTAGCTACAATTTAACAATCTAACTTGGGCCTAACGCCACAAAACGGTACTAGGGTCAATTCGATCGTAAATCTTGGCGGTATAGAGTTACTTGCGCCTGCGCCGATCTGGTTTCACTGGGACGCGACGTCACACGGACCACCGGAAGCGTGAGAAGTGGAGTACGCGCTGTTTTTTATGCACCTTGATATTGAAGGAAACGTCTTATTCTTAAAGGAAGGTCACAGTCATAGTCAAAGTCAAAACATTTATTTCAATTAGACCATTTACAGGCACTTTTGAATTGTCAAGGAGTCGGTCAGTTAGTCAGAAAGTTGAAGCTAGTTGCTCGTTCCAAAACGTAGGTAGGTCTCTATAGAGAAGAACCAGCAAGAAACAGTGATTTTGTACCTGACGGAGATAAAACTGATAGCTCCTCGGTTCGTCAGTTTCAATTGTCTATCTAAACCTACTTGAAAGCCTTCGCTATCGATTACCATAATAATAAAATGACACACCATGAAGCTGCAAAGATTGATCACTGTGTCACTACGTTGCCAATTTATCTTACACCGTCGATAGGTTTCAATACACTCCTGCGCACGGCTATTGATTAATTGCTGTGAGTCCATGCAAATTGCGTCGTGTACCTTGTACGGGTCACCTTGCAGCTGATTGTATTGTTTTATAAACATTATTGAAGTAATCAAAAGTCGATAGCTTGAGTTAAAAACGAGAACACTAACTGTGAGATTTTATGCTAGATTATTTAAGCTAAAACGAGCCAACCCACAATCTAAACTTCTCCACATAGTACTAAAACAAAGCACGCGCCGTCTGTAGGCTTAGATCTTATAAACTTCGCAACGGATTTTGTTGCGGTTTTCATCAATAGATAGAGTGATTTACGAGGAACAGTATAGCATTGCGGGTATTATATAGTACTAACTATACGCACAAAACTACTACTACTACTAACCTACATTGCACCTGTGCGAAGCCGGGGCGGGTCGCTTGTAAATTGATAAGAATTTGTTAAAGGTTAAAGAAAAAAACTGTTCAACCAATTTAAAAATTCTATAAAAAAATTATTGAATCAGCAAGTAACATAGGCTATATTTTATTTAAAACAAAAATTAGGGATCCGTTAGGAAATTCCACGTAAACGAAGTCGCGGTTAAAAGCTAGTCTCTCAATAATTGTGTGTTACATTACTATCCAGCAATATAGAAGGCCAATTCTACTAATTAAAAATGTTCATTATCTTGTCTCAATCATCTCAGCAATACTTCCTAATCCTATGGCAAATGGTGGCGAGCGCCTTTACAAACCTAACCTACAACGCAAAAATAAACACCATGTAATTTACAGTAAAACCTGGCGCATTTACCCATCCCTTACAACGTTACCCAGCCGTGACTGCCGAAGATGGACGGATGCTCTTAAAGCTTTGTTACCTTTATAAGGTACCTATTGCTATAAACCGCAGGGGGGATAATATCTCAATCGAAACTACTATTTACCTGTTTACTGTAGGAGAAAACCACAATGAGACATTTTTATGTTTTGCTGAAAGTGACTATTTAGGTAGTTGCCTACATTGTATAGAACGCGGTAAAACCAACTAGATACCTATTTCCACAAAAAGAACATAACATCACGCCTGTAATCCCCGAAGGGTTAGGCAGAGGTATACCCACATTTCGCCAGTTATGTTTTTAGTCCCATGTAATAGGAGGCGAGCCTATTGCCATAAACCGGGCACAAATCCAGACTCCGAGGCTGCTACTGAGATATTCCTGATGGAAAAACCCAACGACACTTTTTGCCCGACCTGGGAATCGAACCCAAGACCTCGTGCACAGCAGTCGCTCTTGCGACCACTAGACCAACGAGGCAGTACCACAAAAAGAAATAAAAAAAATTATAACGCTCCTTTTGACTTTGCCGTAGTTGGGTAAAAATTGCATGCCGATTAGATTCCACAGTACACCCACATTTCGCCAGTACCATGTAGGTACATGGGACTGCCGAAATGTGGGTGTACTAATTGGTACACTTCTGCCTAATCCTTAGGAAGTTACGGGCGTGATGTTATGTATGTGTTTTTTTAATAACAGCCACACGGGTCGATCCATCGTGTTAGGCTACGCTTGCCGGGGTTGGTTTCCTGGATGGGTGTCCGTCCATCTTTACACACCGAGACTTCTCCATGCCTCGGTGGTCTAACTTTTAGGTAAGTTGCGATTACTTAGGAATACCTAATTAAAATATTGATGTCATACGTTTATGAGCCATATTTGTGGTATATTAGGGGAACATCATTAACGTACTTAATATAGATTTTACTGTAAACAAATTATTTTTCCTTAATGTATTTAATTAATTTATTAAGTAATAATTTTAACTATAATCCATTGAATGTTAAATTAATATACCTACTTATTATTGTAAACCATATAAATATTTTTTCAACGAGTAAGTATGGAGTTTCTTGCTCGTTCTTCTCCATACGAAACTACCTTTTGGAATGGGCAACTAGATTCAACATTATAATTTTTATTTCTCTTGTAAATGGCGTTCAAAAGTGACTTTTAATGGTCTAATTGAAATAAATGATTTGACTTTGACTTTGACTTTATATTTTGTAAAACCCCATTTATATTCCTTTTATATTTATTTGTATTATTTTTCACACACACCAGACTTTTAACCAAAACCTAAATTGACGTAACAATTGTATGAATAAAGCGTTGTTTACACTGGTGACCGCCATATGTCATGCGTAGGCGCACCGAGTCACTGTCGACATTCTGAGAACACGACCGTAGGTGAAACATGACTTAAGCACAGATTACGTTGGCAGAGACAACACTCATATCACGAAATAATAATACCAGCCTATTATTATACCACTACAGGGAAAAGGCCTATTTTCATACAGAGAATGGTGATTAATCGAAACATATAGATTGCCTCGTTAGTGTAGTGGTCGCAACGCGCGACTGCTGAGCCTTAGGTCTTGGGTTCGATTCCCAGGTCGGGCAAAGTGTTATTGGGTTTTTCCATCAGGAATTTCTCAGTAGCAGCCTCGGAGTCTGGATTTGTGCCCGGTCGATGGCAATAGGCTCGCCCCCTATTACATGGGACTAAAAACATAACTGACGAAATGTGGGTGTCCTAATGGGTACAACTCTGCCTAACCCTTCGGGGATTACAGGCGTGATGTTATGTATGTATGTATACACCGTGAAATGTAAACCGTTGCAAAGCTGCAGCGAAATGACTTTGTTTTGGTAGTACAATCGATTAGTAAATATCTTTACTATGAAAATATAAAAATGGCAGATTCACAATTGTGAAAAACGAAACTCGAAAATGAACGCAATCAAATAGTAGTACCTAGTCAAACGCAGCGGCCGAGACCCGAGCGGCTGACGGCGCGGGCGCCAGAACACTAGGTCGTTAACCCTTGCGCTTATCAACAGCTGATTTTCTGATCTTTAGTTAATTTAATGTAACACAACACCCAAAAAGTTATTCCAATTCTCCCTTCATACTTTTACAGGCTTAAGACTGTCTAAAATACTTTTTATTAGGTACCTACAACTTTACTTACTGAACACGAAAACAAAAAAACAAGTTAAACAAAGACAATAAAGTAAGTATTTTAGTCGTATTTAAAAAGTTGGAATCAACTTATTTACAATGATTTTAATCACCTAACCTATTTCTGAATTTTCACTATTCACAAAGTACTTACCTACACTTCGCGGTATCGAAGCAAGTGTTCGAAGTGTAAGCCACTACATTCCACACACAAACGAGCACTTTTAAATAAATTCTTTTAGTTTTAATAATGGGTATCACTCAAAATTAGAAAAATCGTAATTTCAATCCACTTTTCACTTATTTAACCTACAAGTACAACGTCCGCAAGACAACTGAGCGTCGAGTGCGCGACACTGCGCGGCACGGCGCGGCATTTTTTGATCTGTGGCGGCGGATGAAGAGAGTGTAAGCTACGCGCTCTAGTTTATACCGTATCACAAGGCACGAGAGCTTATTTTTCTCTGAACATTTATGATTTATTGCTTTTTACTTTGTCGGTAGCGCATGAGTTTTGAATGATACCTACGTTAGGACGTAGGTATCATTTCGTTGGCTACGTTGCGTTTGTGTGCGTGACAGTGTAACTATTGTTACTCACGCTTTCGAGTTTATGAATATTTTTTTTAATATTTTAAAATAAAAATATTTTTATTTTTTAAGTTTAACTCTACGTTCCATTAGTACTACTGAGGGCGAATCGTTCTGCCGCGTTTTTGCAACGGTTTACATTTCAGGGTGTATAGATCAAGAAAAAAATTATGATGTCTTTATAAAATTTGTTCATAACGTCCATCATAACACATAAAAAAAAAAGCCCAGCTGTTACGTATTTCACACAATCACAGCAATATTTAGCTTACCTAGTAAGCGTCTACACGTCTAACTCCTTACAAAGCACGCCTTCTGTTCACAGAACGATGAATCACAAAGGTACGAGCGTCACAGTGATACATCATGATTCAGTCAATTTGGTCACGCTTTTGTGGTAACAACACGTTTTCTTGTTTTCATTGTAAACTTAAGATGTGTCAGACATTACCTTTAGGTCACCACAAAGGTCAGATAAAGGTCAAAATGTGTAGTTTTTTTTTTTAAGGATGCGAAATCTTCAAATGTCTTCTTCCGGCTTCTTCGGCCTCGGAGTCTGGATCTGTGCCCGGTTGATGGCAATAGGCTCGCCTCCTATTACATGGGACTAAAAACATAACTGGCGAAATGTGGGTGTACTAATGGGTACACCTCTGCCTAACCCTTCGGGGAATACAGGCGTGATGTTATGTTATGACTTCTTCCCCTCTGGGCGGAGCGGAAGGGAGTGTCAGACTCTTACTGACTAAAACCTATCCGTGTTCCTCCTAATGCCCTTTGTGTTCTAGGGCCGCGGTGACTCTTTTCAACAAAATCCGTAACCAAAATGTCTAGTCTACCAGACTACAAAAGATTACCTAAGTAAATAAAGAATACTGTACTTAAATAATATTACGTTCAAAATCTAATTACAATCTTTTCAAAGCGACTTGATAGGCGCTTATGGCCAAAACTTCAAAAAAACGCAGATAAATTAGAGGTGATTTTAAAAAGGCAGGATGCTGAGATTGTGATTAAAATAACATAAATTGTCCCTCAAACTTTAGACTACTAGGCGACCGTACTTAGAGCCGCGTCCGACGCGGCATAAGCGCATCCTGAAATTTCCTGTATAAAAGAAAACAGTTACCTATAGATTAGTTAACATTTTGCCACGGTTTGAAACAATACAGATAGTTCCTCGCGACACATATTACTGCATAAGTATCATAAAGATTTTTTTTCCTGTGCCTGTACTATGATGTTGAGATAAATGTAATGGTAGGTAGGTGATCAAAAACATTTTTTTGCGCGCTCATTTATAAAAATGCTCCCACGTTTTAAACGATTATACCACCTGTTACAAAATATCTGCGTTAACGGACATTTTAAATTAAGAACTTGGGAAAAAAGGAGCACCGCATCGCACGCGCAGTAAACAATATAAGTTATGCAATATGGATGATCTAAATAATTCTCAATAATCATTTATAATTATCATCAAATAGCTAATTTTCCAAACCGAACCAAATAAAGCGTGCACCGTAGTTGGCGGTGAATGGGCGGTGACGTCACGTTGTGATGCCCACGCGCACGCCCGCCATATGGTTGCTGCCTTAATTGTAGCGGCTGTTCGATGTTTGAATTTTGAATACAAGAGTTGTAGAATTGTACTAGAAAAATGTGTGGATTGAGAATTGTCTTGTAACTTAATAATATTACATCACGAAACATCACGCCTGTAATCCCGTAAGGGTTAAGCAGAGGTGTTCCCATTAGTACACCCACATTTCGCCAGTTAAGTATAAGTCCCACGTAATAGGGGGCGAGCCTATTGCCATCATCCGGGCAATAATCCAGCCTCCGAGGCTGCTATTGAGAAATTCCTGATGGAAAAACCCAAAAACACTGCCCGACCTAGGTATCGAACCCAAGACCTCATGCTCAGCAGTCGCGCTTTGCGACTACTAGACTAACGAAGCAGTCATTATAATTAAATATAAGTCAATATTGAATTAATAATATTCTTCTGAACGATTTCTGTCATGGCGGCAAATCTCAATGGAGACTACCCAATTACTGATACCGGAGGGGTACATCAACCACTGGGCTATCAAGACCAATGAACGTTCTCAATGCTCTTTCACATTCTTTTCACTTAGCAAAGTCAAAGTCAAAACATTTATTTCAATTAGACCATTTACAGGCACTTTTCAATTGTCAAGGAGTCGGTCAGTTAGTCCGAAAGTTGAAGCTAAGTTGCTCGTTCCAAAACGGAGGTAGGCCTCTATGGAGAAGAACGAGCAAAAAACTCCACGGCACTCTTTTCAATTAGGTTTTTACAAAATCCTGTTTACATTATTCTTGTTGATTCTACATGTGATCACAAGCTTGTATATAAACTACTATCTCCTTTAATATTTATACGATTCACAAGCCAAATACAACCGTAGATCAGCCAGATCATCTCTCATTCACAAACATCACCGCTGCCTGGTACCCCGCTGCGTCTTGCCCCGGATACCGCTAGTCCAAAACATTTCCGACGGGATGCTTACTCCCTGGGACGATGAAACACGACCGGTTCATCTTACCATCAATCATCATCTGAACCTCTTCCCAAGTCTGTTTGGGTTAGCTTCTAGCGTAGAGACTTGACTATTAATCTTTTTCATTATTATTAAAAGCTTTTTAGTAGGTATGTATGTATGTAAGTTGTCCTTTCAAAATTTGCAAACCATTTTTCGCCTATTTGTTGGTATCCGATTGAGCTGTTTGCATACACCTTTAGTTGTTATGACAATGCAATGTCCAATACTCAATTTAGATTTTTATTTGAATTATATAATATAATTAATTATATAATTATATACTCAATACTGTATTAATGATAAAATAAAGCTTGTTTAAAAAAAATTTTTTTTTATTACTTGTTACGTTCTGACAAGAGAGCAATGTCATCTGTTGCTAGTTATGTTTAAGTCCCATGTAATAGGGGGCGAGCCTATTGTCACCAACCGGGCACAAATCCAGACTCCGAGGCTGCTACTTAAAAAATCCTGATGGAAAAAAAAACCCAATAACACTATGCCCGACCTGGAAATCGAACCTAAGACCTCATGTACGTGATTTAAAAACATAACATAATGGGCAACTAGATTCAATATTTAAAAAAAAACTTTTCTCTCGTAAATGACTTTCAAAAGTGCCTTTCATTGGTCTAACTGAAATAAATGATTTGACTTTGACTTTAAGTGACGAAATGAAGGTGTACCTCTGTCTAATCCTTCGGGGATTACAGGTGTGATGTTATGTTATGTATCATATGTATGTATTTTAATTAACCCAAACAAAAACAATCTACTATAGTTCTTATTATTAGTAATACCAACTATTAAACTTAAACTTCCTCGTTTCCTCTTAGACTGCCTCGTTGGTCTAGTGGTCGCAAGCGCGACTGCTGTGCATGAGGTCTTGGGTTCGATTTCCAGGTCGGGCAAAGTGTTATTGGGTTTTTCCATCAGGAATTTCTCAGTAGCAGCCTCGGAGTCTGGATTTGTGCCCGGTTGATGGCAATAGGCTCGCCACCTATTACATGGGACTAAAAACATAACTGGCGAAATGTGGGTGTACTAATGGTTACACCTCTGCCTAACCCTTCGGGGATTACAGGCGTGATGTTATGTTTATGTAAACTTAAATTTTACATAGCACTAAAACTGTTTACACACTTCCCGATAACGCATGTTAGAGATAGATTAGTAATTACTAATTAATATTCAACACTCGCCGACCCAATTCAATTAAAAGTTTAAAGTGTTGATAACATTATCTGTTTGAGTTCACTTGTCCTAGTTAAAATGCATACTAATCACTTCACCTGTCGCTGTTTGTATAATCGATTTCGATGTTGAATAGTTAGTTCTGCATTTGTGTAGTTTCGTTTCTTTAGTTAGACGTTTATCGGCATTGTTCTGATGGTAAGAAAGAAAAACTGTTTATTCACTTGAATGTAACGCACATATACCTGATGGCAAGAAAGAAAGAAAGAAATACTGTTTATTCATTTGAAAGTAACGCACATATAACCTACCTACAACTGAACTGGCCTGTTGGTCTAGTAGTTAGTGACCCTTACTGTTAGGACGGAGGTCGTGGGTTCGATTCCCAGCCAGGACAAATGTTTTTGTGTTGAGCACGATGATTTATTTATTATTTATTTATTTAAGTAACATGGAAGAATCTTTATTTACAATCACGTTTTTTTTTAAACGATTTCATATTTATTTATTTATTTATTTAAACTTTGTGCAACAGTACAAAGGCGGACTTAATTCCTTAAGCATTCCCTTACAGTCGACCAAAGGTGGTGAAGAGATAACATGGTAGGTGCAAGTAAAAATAAAATAAAAAAATACTCAACAATTTTCAAATTACAATGTTTATAATTTACAAAAATTTGATACTTGATTATTTGCATTGATAAAACAGTTACATGCTTATACCTATCTCAAATTCATAGGAATGCGCATTCCAATTCAGTGTCTTCCAACTAATTACCACCGTAATATTAATTCAGCAAACAATAGATTTGCCTAAACACCACTTTCGCATAATAATCGCATTCACAAGCATTAAAGCCTACTGATTGCATTTAAATAACAATTACGTTTTAATGTGACGTCGTTTCCGGCTAATGGCGCGGCATCCGGTGCGCGGGTGCGCACGCGCATACAAAGGCTGCACTTGGTGCGCGGGCGCCACATCTGGACAGTCCTCGGCTATACGGTGACCATTGTATCCGGTCGCTTGTTTTAGGGTAAGGATGTCACATGGTGAGGATCGGAAGTTACTTGTTAGGCAATTTATGATGAGGAGCTTATGCTTTGGTGTCAATAATAGAGAAAGTACGTGAGTAGAGACCTTAGCAAAGGTCAAATGTTACCAGTATTCTCAGTCGTTACCGTGGTTCAAGTGTTAGTAACATAAACATAACAACACGCCTGTAATCCCCGAAGGGTTAAGCAGAGGTGTACCCATTAGTACACCCACATTTCGCCATAACTTGCGAAATGTGGGTGTATGTGTATGGTGTGGGGGTACACCTCTGCCTAACCCTTCGGGGATTATAGGCGAGATGTTATTCTTATGAAAGAAAATTTTGAAATATATAAATGGCGGTTCGAAGTTTGCTGGATCAGCTAGTACTTAATCTCATATTTATTCTTCTACATATTATCTTTAATGTAAGGACTTCCGTTGTCCTATTATCAACAATGTTATTTAATATCACCGTTGCCATTTTATCGAGTGGCAACCCTGTCAGTGTCGCTCGTTCATTGAACGTAAAGTTTACGATACTTCCACACGAATGTGAGTAAACTTTCCTTTAGTAGTAAATTATGTTTTATTGTGTGTACCCTTGTAGTTGTATTGTTTGATTACGACTTGTTATGAAACACCTATTAAAGTGAATCATTGTGCCTGTGGAGGGATTTAATGATGTCCAGTTTAAAAGGTACCTAGTTTCAAAAGAGATTTCCGCCGGAATCTCCCTCGGTAAATGTAGGTGAAGTGAGCTTGAGATGAGGTGTCTTTCTACTTAATAAAATATGATTTTATTTCTTTTGGCTATGTGTCTATTTGTTTCGACTAATCTCCGATACGGCTAAAACGATTTTGACTGCAGATAGCTGATGCTTTAAGAGTTTAAATTAATCTTAGTTTAGAAGAGTTATTAGAGTTCTGGTCCCAAAAAAAAACTCTGTAGATACCCGATATTTACGCGGACAAAGTCGTGGGCTTAAGCTAGTGAAGAAATAATTATAATAAAAAACCTAATCTGACTACTATTTTAAATGCGAAAGTTTGGATGGATAAAACGGACGGATCTGGATGCAAATTATAGTCTAGAATAGCACTTCCTTTTTTTTTTAGGATTTTTTTTTAGTTTGCTATAATAAATTAACTTTGACGGTCGAAGTCTCAGAAGCTACTACAGTAATAAAGGCTTGTAATACTATATCTTCCCTCTTCAATCAATATAGCTACTACTTATACTTTTAAACAAAAGAGGAAACAACAATAACAAATGAGCATCGCACTGCTACCATTCATCTATCGAGTCCTAACCTTACCGTAAACGTGTTCACAAGACACGTCGACTTCCTCAAGCACACTCATTCACACAATGAGTGTCATGACGCTGTGTCGTCCACCTTGACTCATGGCCTGATGACATAACTCCACCTCGTCATGAATATCGTTGCTAAACGTTATTTAAAGAAACTGATATCGGATATTGTGAGTTATAGGTAAAGGTATTCGATATTGCAACTGTGAATGTTTTAATTGAAGTCTGTTGTATGTTTTGTCGTCTAATTATTGGTAACCTTTTTGTTTCTTATCCAGTTTTAGTTTAATATAACAGATTGAAATGACGTCGCAACAAACCTGTGTGACACTTTGCTTTGAAGCAGCTTATTTTTTTAAATAACCGACAAAATATGCTTATGTAGAATCAATACTGATACCATGCTTAAAGTTTTCGTTTTGATGTCCTTTCTACCTCGTATTTTCTGAGCTATCAATAAATTACTCTGTCTAAAACAACATTCAGTCATTTCTGGGAGTCCCAACTGGGCGCCATTACACATACGTGCAAAAAAAACAACCACACAATACTGCCGCGCTTATGATAATTACAGTAAGTCACATTTTTGACGATATTGAGTTGTATATATATTCGGAATGTAGAGATTGAGATCTACATTTCTGTATATTTAAAATTTGAAAATGTGGCATAGAACATCAAATAAGCTTAAGCATAATTACAGTAAGATACGTTTTGCGTCAATGCATACTTATTATGATTGCAGTATGGGCACATACGGTTGATTTTTTCATATAGTTAAACCCATTTCCTAGGTAATGCTACAGTAAGTAATCTTGCTATTATCATTTTAAAGTTATGAGTATTTTTTACCAAGTACCACAGAAACATATTAACAGTAAGTGACACTTGTTGTTATTATATTAAGTGTTGGAAATAAATCATTATCATACTAAACCTTAACATATTTACAGTAACAGCATATATTATATTAATGCTTAAGAGTTTCGCAACGTATTAATGTATTATCTTAGCATAAGTACAGTATGTGGAACTTACTGTGTATATGTTAAGTCAGCGAATTAAAATATATATTTGTACGCATAGACGTAATAACAGCAAGATTCAGTACTGTAATTATGTTTAGGAATACTTAAATTTATGCGTAGACTTGCCTGGAACAAATAAGGTAAATACGTTACTTACTGCAAATATTCTAAAGCCTCCTCTACACGTCTGCAGATGCATCCGCAGATGGATCACCACGAGCTGTCCACTAATACTGTCTACTAAAGCTGTATTATTGTTGATTAAATATAGGACTGATGTTGTTATCCTAAAATATTTTCTTAATGTAAAGATAATATTTTTGTAAGCCTACATTTTACCGCCCAGCGAGAGCCCCTAAGGTGATGGTCGAGGCTCTTGGCTATTATGCCATTGGCCGTTACGACTATCGGCACAGTGATTGCTGTACTCACATCCCACATGTCGACAACCTCGCGAGCCAAGTCAAGATACTTCATTTGTTTATCTTTCTCAGCCTTCACGAGGTTCCCGTCATGCGGGACTGTTATATCCACAATCACTGCGCGACGCTCTAATCGATCTATCACCACTATATCAGGCTTATTGGCAACAATAGTCCTGTCAGTGATGATAGATCGATCCCAATATAATGTGATATTGCCATTTTCAAGACCTGGGTCGGGCACGTACCTGTAGTAGGGTACTTCCGATTCCACAAGACTGTATTTAAGAGCAAGCTGCTGGTGGATAATCCTGGCTACTAGGTTCTTCTTCTTATCGTGTGGGTAGCAAGGCCTTACGACCCTACACACCTACTACTAGGCTACTAAGTTATGTCTATGCAAGTAGTCTCCGTTAGCCAGACGAGAACACCCAGATATAATGTGCCGGATTGATTCCCCGGGACGATGGCATGCCCGACAAATGTCAACCGTACCGTCCTTCACAATATATCTCCGGTAGTTGTTCGTCATTGCAACTTCGTCCATAATTGCGCAGACAAAACCTTCGGTTTCCCCACAGAGGTCACCAAAGCGCAGCCAGGATACGGACGCCATAAAGTCAACATCAGGCCCATGTAGGGCCCGGTAGTAGCGCCCGTGAAGCTCCTTGCTCTTCCATACCTCCATGCGATCATTAGTATCCAATACTACAGGTTTGCGCCAGTTCTCGTTCACTAAGGAGAGCGGGGTGAGGCCCTTGTCTACTAAGACCACATCTCGGTGCATCCCCACGTCGGCTTTTAGGAAATACTCCCTGAGACTGCATATCTCACGGTTGTGCAGGGTCTTAGCATTTAAAAAGCCTCGACCTCCGCACTTCCGCGGGACATACAGTCTCATTACCGATGACCGTGGGTGATGCATCCGATTTGCGGTCAACAATGTGCGGACCCTCCTATCCAGGGCATCAAGTTCCGTCTGAGTCCATTTGAGTATGCCGAAAGAGTACATCAAAACCGGCATGACCCAACCGTTGAAGGCGCGCACCTTGTTTCCGCCTGACAAAAGACTGTTTAATACTTTATTCAGGCGGCCAAAGAAGCGCTCCCTCAACGATTGTTTCATATCGGCAGCATTGATGACTAACGCTTCCGACATACCCAAATATTTGTAGGTCAGAGGACTCAGACTATCGCCCTGAAATATACCACGCTCTATCCTTATCGGTTCGCTGCCCTCTCGAATCTGCCTACATCCTGGATAGCGAAGGAACGTCCTCCATTGCTCCATACATGACATTAGGAAGGTGCGTAAAGTTGCATCTACTTTGTACAACTCCAACACCATCATAAGCCATGTATGTGGCACCGAGTCATAGGCCTTCTTATAATTTATCCAACATGTAGATAGATCCTTTCGAGAACGTCGAACCTGCTGGTTAATGGCCATATCAATGAAGAACTGCTCCTTAGTACCACGGGACCCATTCCTACATCCTTTATTATTTTTGTATGAAGAAGTACAAACACGAACTGTTTTTTTTAGTTAGTTTATAATCAGATTTTAAAATGCTTAAAAAATAAAAAATAAACGGAACTGATTATACAATTTGTACTATTAATAAAGCTGTGTACTTCCTACATTAAACTGTGATTTCATAAGATTTTTTTTGTTTCATTATCTACAAATAATATTAAGGAATAGTAATTAATTATGGTTCCGGTGCTTTGTGGCAGAGAATTAATTTTACATATTGCTCCTAGCTATAATTACAGTAAGTGATTAAGTTTCATAAGGCAAACTGTGTAATTTTTGTTATTCTATTTAAACATTTCTGTCATTTTGTAATCATTGTTGCAGTATGTACTTCAAATTAAAGATTGTTACAGTAAGTCACACACTTACTGTACCAATACTAAAAATACATAATTTTTTTAATTCTTCGTTCCTTAACATAAATATTTTTTTAAACTTTACAATTAAAGTATTAATCCTAATTAAAAATTAAAATATAGAAAGTGTTAAACAAACCTATACTTATCTTAAATATTTTAGAAAACTTAGGTTTAATTTATACTTTAGGAGGAATGTCAAAATTAAAAAAAAAAACTTTAACCGCCTTTTTCTCGAAAGTGTCTCCAGCGCACTTACTGTATATATCACAAGCACGGCAGAATAAAGTACGTATTCGTCAGCTATAACAAAGGTCTGTAATGCAAAAACGGCTTCCGCAACCTTTATCATCAATAGATGTTCCGCCAACGCACCATATTAGTGTCTGTGTGCACTAATGAATAACTAATTTGATGACCCTTTTGTATGACTAATAAAACAGTAAAGTATTCTTGAATTACGCAGAATTACTTGGCTATGACAGTGACAGTTTTTCGTAGCCATTTGAAATAGTAGATGACCATATAATGTTTACTAGAAATTAGAAAGGAAACGGAAATGTCGGCAATTCACACTTCGTTTACTAGTTGAGTGCTTAAGAGCATAATTGTTTGTGTTACTTAAATAAGAAGAGATGTCAAGTGGCTCGTCTTGACCAGATTTTTATGAATCACTGGGTACAATATAGCACTATTAGCAAAATCTTCCACAATTGAAAAAATATCTTGTTTTTATACGTTTAAGATATGAATTTCCGTAAATTTAACAACGATCGTATTCTAATACATATTTTAAAAATACCTCTTACTTGCCTACATTTTTGACATTGATTGTCGCTGAGTTAAGATTTTATAGGAGAATTGACCTTCTTGGAGACTAGGTTGCAATTTGAATTTCAACATAATTTAGTAAGTAGACATTCTAAATAATTAAGGCTCTTAGCTAATTGATTTTTTTGCAATACCTAGTCAATAATTTTTTCATCAATGAAACAGACTGCTTTGTCGGTCAGTGGTCGCAAAGCGCGAATGCATGAGATCTTGGGTTCGATTCACAAGTCGGGCAAAGTGTTATTGGGTTTTACCATCAGGAATTTCTCAGTTGATGGCAAAAAGCTCGCCGCCTATTACATGTGACTTATTATATCGCAAAATGTGGGTGTGCTAATGGGTACCTCGGACTAACCCTCCGGGGATTACGGCGTGATGTTAGGTTATAATTTTCACAAGCCCTTAATATCAAAAATTACTAAATCATTACTACTCAATGAAAGTTCAATCTCATAACACAAAACATTAACAGACAAAGGCGTAACCATAACAGGTGAAAGTTAAAAAATCAGAGCAGTATTTCACCATATTTAATCAGCTTATTGATTATATTCATACCATAACGGTAGTGAGAGGCGGCAGGACTACTGACATTTACTACAAACTGATAAAAGTAATTAATAACTACAAGCATGCTCTTATTTAAGACAGGGCGATTATTAAAACGATATTGGCGAATTATCGCGCGAATAAAAACGACAGTTTTGTGAAGGGTAGTCATTATTTTGTCTGTTGAGCTTTTAAAAAGATAAATTGGCGGTGACGTGATTACAGAGTCGGAAAATATATTTTTTGTAAAATTAACTTAAGTACAGCTTCGTGTTAAACGCTTTTATTTAAAACTAGCTTGTGCCCCGACTTCGTCCTCGTCAAAGTCGACGTGTTATGCCACGGGAATCGTATATTTTTCCAGGATAATAAGTAGCCTAATTGATATCTATCTCTGTGCTATATTTTATCTAGATCCGTTAAGACGTTCTGGCGTGGTGACATCTATTCATCCAAACTTTCGCATTTATAATAGTAGTAAGGTTACCCGAAATGCTTTTGCTTTACACGTCATAAATATCAGAAATATTACATGCTATTTCTAATCAGTCTTGCTTTAGATAAGATTTTAGTAACGATACGGTTCCAGAATATAAAATAATTTACTGTCTCCCATTAAAAGTCTACACCTGATAAAGATCTCTATATTAACCAAATAACCACCTATTAAACCGATCCCATACCAGCAGATCACCTTGTATCGAAAGCGGCGATACACTCGCGGTGCGCTCGCGCAGTTCTGTGTCAAGGAGAACGATACATTTACTTGGAATTCAGTCATCAGCACATGTTTAAGGGAAAAACATTGTTTTGATTGCGACACTGACCTCTTTTTGTGACGTCATCTTGGTAGAATTATACCTACCTAGTAGGATTTTTTTTTTATTTATTGTTGTTTTCATAAACTAGCAAGGTCATGCATTTAATTCTTTGAACTTCAAGTAGGTTGTTTACTGTATTGTTGACGAACTAACTAATCAGCAACATAAATTACTTAATCCTAACTAATATTATATGCGAAAGTAAGTTTGTTTGTTACTTCTCCAAGCCTAAACCGCTGAACCGATCATGCTGAAATTTTGCATATACGTTGTCAGGTGTACAGAAAAGGACATAGGGTACCTTTCATCCCGAAAAAAAGTACTGTTCCCGAGAGAAATCACAATAACGTTTACTTGATGGTAGACGGCGCCACGTCTTTCGAATCATGACCGAATTTAATCTGCGAGCGGAGCCGCGGGCTAAATCTAGTAGTAATTATAAAGAAGATGATGAAACGCACTTAGGTATAGTCGCATCAGACTATACCTTTTTGTTGTAAAATCGCTCCTATTACAACCCCATAAGATGCCGCATTGTTTTCCTTAAAGCGATGTCGTCCATACCTAGTAATATTGACTCCAAAAACTTGGTAAAACACTGACTATTTTAGAATAGAAGATAAGCAAAATGCCAATTTACAGCTTATCTATGGAAAGGAAACACCAAAAATAAATCGTCAACTATTATACAACTTCCTCAATACATGTATGACACAATTGTTAACAAGTTCAACGCACACACTGATCATCAAGTTCAAAGCCAGACCTATTAATTTAGCGAACAGGCCTGCAATTAGTTTTTTAATGACAATTTGCACTCGCACCAGCTCAACTGCTATAATTAATCAATTTGTTAATTTCATATTGTGAAAACCTAACAGCTTCTAAAAATTCGCTCTAAGAAATAATTCGTATATTCGTATTTTTCCAGTCCAGCGACCGTAACCAGCGCTGAAATGCCACTGGAATAATGTAAGCCCGCATTAAAATGTACCCATTCCAGTGAGCAATCTAGTCCAATGGCTGAATTGCTCTCTAATAGTCTACATTTTTATTCCAGATCGCCCATTTTAGAGCCACTGGTGTAGACAGATAATCTAGCGCCATTTCTTCTTGAAATCATACTTCAACGCGTTCTAAATTACTGGAATGATGTAGACATTCGCCATTCCAGTCCAGCACTGGTTTAAATTGCCAGACTCGAACGATACTGGAATTATGAGAACCGGGCATTGGCCTAAATTTTTCTACTGCGGTTCCACCTCTCCTTCTATTTTTCTGTACATATTTACGAAAATATGGCTATCTAAGACCAGTCTTACTAAAATAGGAACCAACAAAAATAATATTGCACTACGGACCTAAATGCAAAAACAAATAGAAAACAGAATTTCTCAGTATTTGTATGTCGCAAGATATAAATAAATATGTACACAAGATTCATTCTCAAATGATAAACACCTAAATATATATTATACAAGCCTTCTATTTTGGTACGGTTGGCAAGCGCGAATACGTACGAGTAAATAATACGTAGCGACAGCCGAACAAAAACTCAAATACAAAAAGGTTAAATAAAAGACGAGAGGAAGTCTTGTGTTTTTCTACGTTATGGAAGCATTAAGATGTAAATAATAGTGTTGTTTATTTATCTTAACGCTGTCTCCCTTATGGTGTAAGCAAAAATATCAGATGTCCTCTTTTTAGGCAGGCGGTAGATTTTTTTGGCCCGAAGTGTAAATATTGTATGTTCCGGAGTTTTTCGATTCACAGTAGTACCTAAGTTTTTTTTCTACAAGGATCTGTTCAGTGTATTAGGTATTAATAATTAAGACTAAAACCTAGCTCCTGCCCGCGACTTCGCCCGTATCTATTTTCTTACGGATCTTTAATATTTTGATGGTAAAATAAATAATCAGCGAAATATTTTCAGAATCGGACAAGTTGTTCTAGAGATTTAGCACGGTCAAACAAACAAACTCTTTCAGCTTTAAAATTTTAAATATAGATTCTTTGAATATGTAGCTTATCGTAATGAAGCTAAATCCTAAGTAATTTCTGACATTTCCAAAATGATTTACAAAAGCGAGCATGTTAGAATAGTTAGAACATTCGCGGCACAAAGTAAACTCAGACGATGTGAGGTCGTCCGCGGGCGCCATATTTGTAATGAGGTCACGGAGACTGCGCCGGCGCACCGATGAGAGACGATGAGCGTGGATCTTCTTTAAAGAAATGTATCGGTTGCATTCTGTTTAGATTTTTTTAAGATTTTAAGTACAGATGATTAATTTTTAATACTATTTTGGGTTTTTATAGACTTATCATTGATTGCTATAATGTTTTTAATGACAACATGGTTGGCAAAGTGTTGAGCGATTGACTGCTGCGCTGTGAGTCGCGGCTTCAATTCCCGATAAGAACAAATATTTGAATGGACTACAGAAAAGTTGTTTCTGGTCTGACTGTGTGTATGTGAGTTTATGTTTGTAATCCACGTTACAGGAGAATAGACTAGTGTGAAAAGTTGCTAGTTTAAAAAAAAAGAACTTTGTCTTACATAAGGACTACCCCAATGATCTCATGGTCGCAAGCGCGACTGCTGAGCGTGGCTACGTTTGCAAGTTGCCGCAACAACTTGCAAACGCAGCCACGCTCAGCGCGTTTTAAAAAAAAATCTTAGGTACCTATACACAGAATATACAATGTCGCCCATGCGCATGTGACCGCCCTTAATATTCTGAATATTCATGAAAAAATATCGAAAATAAACTTCAAAAGGGGGGGTCTATCTGTAACATTTATCATGTTATTCAATTTTGAATTTTTTAAGTAGAGTTTGTAGACTTGCTTTCTATTTTTTGACACATCTCCGAAGTTTATGGGTCGATTTGTATTTTGTTTATTATTTCCAAAAGCTTATGAGTTATTTTAACAGGTTAATTAACATTTTACTAAAAATTATCGACTACGAAAAAAAAAAACGGAATCGAAGTAATTTTTTCGGTAAAAAATTGTGTATTTATTTTAAAAAAACTAGTGTAAGTCCATAAATTATCCCCATAGGACCACTTTTTTAATCATTATTTGTAATCTACTACATAACAGCTAAAAATTCACAGAACATTACTAATACCTATCTCTAAAAAAAAACCAATTTGGGGCAACATGAAACAAAAAGTGTATGCCGTGCCCATTGAAAGCCGCGAGCAATTAACGGCTAGGATTTTTGCTGCTGCTGCGGAAATTAAAGAAAACCGTGAAGAATTACGTCGTACAATAAAAAGTGTTGCCATGAGAGCTTTAGTTTGTTTACAGGAGGGTGGGGACCATTTCGAAAATCTAATTAATTCAAATTCTTGTATTTTTTATTTTTTAAGTAAAAATCTGGCTATTGCTTGTTTGTTTTTATTTCCATTATCATCCTCCTTATTAGTTTAACCTTTTAGTACTCACTGCTAAAAGCGGGGACATTTAATTGACTTTCACATTTTCTTTTCCTAAATTTGACTCTTAGAGTTTTAGAGTTTTACTTTGGATTTAGTTACAGTTTGGTTTAATAATGTTCTGTAAATTTTTAGCTGTTATGTAGTAGATTACAAATAATGATTAAAAAAGTGGTCCTATGGGGATAATTTATGGACTTACACTAGTTTTTTTAAAATAAATACACAATTTTTTACCGAAAAAATTACTTCGATTCCGTTTTTTTTTTCGTAGTCGATAATTTTTAGTAAAATGTTAATTAACCTGTTAAAATAACTCATAAGCTTTTGGAAATAATAAACAAAATACAAATCGACCCATAAACTTCGGAGATGTGTCAAAAAATAGAAAGCAAGTCTACAAACTCTACTTAAAAAATTCAAAATTGAATAACATGATAAATGTTACAGATAGACCCCCCCTTTTGAAGTTTATTTTCGATATTTTTTCATGAATATTCAGAATATTACGGGCGGTCACATGCGCATGGGCGACATTGTATCTCTTCCCTAGGATCATTGTAAAGGACCAATAATATTATTTTATTATTATGACTCCTCTACTGAAAAGTCGGATTTTATTGTGTATGACTGATGGATGACAAGATCCATCAGTCATACACAATAAAATCCCACACTTTTCTGGTTTTTAATTTACACGCCATTGTAAAAATTACTCGTAACAGACGTGATGATAAATAATAATAAGAATCGCATGACGAATACTTGATGACCTTACTTTTAAATTACGTACCTGCTAGTTGTTGTCATTCATTTAAAAAAGACCTAGTCAACGTAGGTACAAATGTTGGTACCTAGTATTTATTTGTCATACCTACTAGGTACACAACTGTATCCATTCCATAATGGCAAAGTTAATTAGGACATAGGGTACTTTTCAACCTTAAAAAAATTACTGGTTCCGAAAGAAATCACAATAACGTTTATATGATGATAGATGGCGCCCCATGTCTTTCGAATCGTGGTCGAATTTTAAATTAAATTTGCGAGCGAAGCCGCTGGCGAAAGCTAGTACTTAATAAGTACAAATAAAATGTTGTGTGACTTATTTAATAAAGCAAACACAAATAACTCACATGCACATCACACTGATGCATCTAAAAATAACAGTTTTAAGAGATCAGTCGCCCTGGTGCTAAGATAAGGGAGCATCGAGGTCCAGAGGTTATCGCACACAAACGAACATGCACAAGCACCGATTCACTGGAAACTATCGCTGCCACACTGATAATGGTGACGCTTTTTTAAAAATATTTCTCTGATAACGCATCTTCTTGTTAGGCCCCCGGATTTTATTACAGCAGCACAAAAGCTAAAGTTCTCTTTTATATTTAGAGTCTTTTGACTATGCTATTTGGGTTGTGTTATCTGTGGGTGATGGAGATAGTTATTATAATGACTTCAGAGTCGAGGTGGAATATTGGAGAGTGTAAGTCCCATGTAAAAGGAGCCCATTGCCATCAACCGGGCACAAATTCAGACTGCTACTGAGAAATTCTTTATAGAAAAACCCAATACCTAACACTTGCTCGACCTGGGAATCAAACACAAGACCTCATGCTCAACGGATAACGAGCTGACTGACGACTGGAGAAGTTGGGAGTTCAAATCATAGTAGTCTATGGTTCAAATACTACTTGGCTATGAAGAACATTGAAATGTTTTTCATAGTACCTATTAATCATGCAATCATAGTAGCAAATCACTGAAACATTGAGTCACAAAAAAAAGAAGCAATTTGACGGTAGGGTTGATGCAGTGGCCAAGTAGGTATTGGCTGCTGCTGTCTAGGGTTCGATTGTAAAGCCAACAGATAGTGGATCCAATTCTGGTTGTTTGTGTATGTTAGTTTATACTACAAAGTATATTTGTAAACTCATCCACATTAGACGCCAAATTACTATAATAGAAAGTTTGAAAAAAAGAAAATAAACAAAAGGGTTTTTTGTCAATCTACCCTCAAATTTTTACCCTATTTCAAGTCACACATTTCAATGTTATAAAACCTTGATAAATGACAAAACTGCATCCCAAACGCCTGAGCCGACGACAGAAACTCCATTAAACATCGATCAGTGATCAATAAAAGAGATCTGAGCACAGCTGCGCGGGCGCAACCAACTCATTACTTATCTTTAACCATTAGTGGGATAAAGAACTGTTGTGACTCGCTGACGCAGTTAATGACATGTTCGTACTGAAATGTTTGTAAGAGGCTTCGTGTGAGCCATCGGAAGAGGGTTCCGTATTCTGTTTAACTGTGAGAGGTTGATGAACCAGTATTAAAAAACAAAAAAGTTTTTTTTTACCTAAATAACCCATTAAGCGCTAAATTACAGGTTCCCTGGTTGGGACACAGGGATTTCTTATCGTAGGGTCTATTATATGTAGTCTCTTCTAAGCGCTCCCGCGGTTAGCCGCACTCGCAGTTAACCACTAGTGCGTAAGAGTGCTAAGACAAGTATAAACAAATTTTCATAATTACACACAAAATTTAAGAAGTAGTAATAAAAGATAGCGAGATATATATCCACGAAATACTAAATGTATGTATAAATCCGTACTAATATTATAAATGCTAAATTAACTCTGTCGGCCTGTTACGGTTTCACGACTAAACCACTGAACCGATTTAGATGAAATTAGGTGCAGGGTAAGCTTAAACTCCAAGAAAGGATATATGCTACTTTTTTATTCGACTTTGTCTGCCGATAACCGATATTTGTCCGGACAAAGTTGCGGGCAAAAGTCATTCATAAAAAACAAACACAAAAACAAAATGGCCGAAAAAAAATGCCAAGAAAGATGACAATCTGCAAGATGTCGTTCTCACATGTTGCAGCCACTTGCTCATGCACTTGTTTTACAAAAAATACTTTAACAAAGCAATACAAAAAGATCCTTTTCCAAAAGCCAAAGACAAATTAAACTCCTGCACTTCTAGCCACCAGAAACAAAGCAGCATTATTTGTAAACGCATGTAACTATAAATCAAACGAAGCATCACCCTCGACAAACAAAAATAGCATTCACAACTAAATTAAGCTTAAAAAAAAGTTAAAAAGGGCGCGCGTTGCGCCCGCGCATGTGCTGCGCATGTGACGTATTTCCGGTTAGAATTTGCGTTGCATTGTCTATGGGGTAATGTTAAACGAAAAAATTCAAAGTCATCTATGGCGTGCGTGCGTTATGGACAATCAAGATTATTTGATGGATTGATAAACAATTAAGAATTTGATGGTTACCTCGTTGGTCTAGTGATCGAATAGCGCGACTGCTGAGCATGAGGTCATGGGTTCGATTCACAGGTAGGGCAAAGTGTTATTTGGTTTTTTCATCTCGAATTGTGCCCGGTTGATAGAAATAGGCGCGCCCCCTTTTACATGGGACTTAGAGATACTAATGGGTACACTTCTGCCTAACACTTCGAGGATTACAGGCGGCGTGATTCCCGAATTTTGACCTTTATTTATTAGGCGGGTCATCTAATGCTATTATGGGCAATTATAACATCGCTAATAAGTATATGGAGTACCCATTCTTATCCAAACGAAAATATCTTTTGAAACGGGCAACTAGATCGAACTCGTTGTTTCTTGTCTAAGACATTCAAAAATGCATTTCAGTGGCGTAATTGAAATCATAAATGATTTGACTTTGACTTCGGCTTTGAATAAACTCAAGATTTTTATTATTAACAGGGTTTAATTTAAATAAATGCACTTGTCCAAATGACTTACCGGCTACCCAAATTATGTAATGCATTAAACCAACATTAAAATCAAGCCACCGAACACCATTAATTAGAGTACCTACCAGCCTAATTGACCAGTAATTTATTTCTTTACATAGGTACGCAATGAATTTGCGTGGTTTTAAATGATTACCTTACATAAATATTAAGCAATTAGTTACCTCATTTCTCTGAGTAAGTCATTAATATAATTACTTGAAATTAATTTGGGTACGTATACCATTTACCATTTGACTGCCTCGTTGGTATAGTGGTCGCAAGCGCGACTGCTGTGCATGAGGTCTTGGGTTCGATTCCCAGGTCGGGCAAAGTGTTATTGGGTTTTTCCATCACGAATTTCTCAGTAGCAGCCTCGGAGTCTGGATTTGTGCCCGGTTGATGGCAATAGGCTGGCCCCCTATTACATGTGACTAAAAACATAACTGGCGAAATGTGGGTGTACTAATGCGTACACCTCTGCCTAACCCTTCAGGGATTACAGGGGTGATGTAATGTGTTATGTATACCATTTATATGAAAAATATATCATCTTTAAAATAATGTTTATTTAACAGCTCAAGGCCCTGCTGTCATGCCGGTATGACAGAACATATAATAGGTACAATAGATTTTCGATTGTGTCTCATTACGTGGGCCTTGTGTAATTAAAACTAGCTTACGCCTTTGACTTTGTTTGCCATGAATGGTGGTTATCACAGTTTTTTTTTAAGAACTCGTAATTCTTTTTGTAAAATAATTGATAAAACCTAATTTATCCTCATAAGATAAACTATCTGCTAATGAAAGTCCCGTCGAAATCGGTCTATCCGTTTCGGAGATTAGCCAAAACAAACAGACAGACAAAAATTATTAATAAAGATTGTATTTTTTTTCGTGTAGGTAACTACTGTGATAACAGTCATATTTATTTTGTAAAAAGCAGTTATTTTGACTTTACCAACAGACTCTTTAATTTTATTTATTTGTATGGATGTATTGTATTGTATTGGATGAATTATGACATCACTTCAGCTTCAACTTTCGGACTAACTGACCGACTCCTTGACAATTCAAAAGTGCCTGTAAATCTCTAATTGAAATAAATGTTTTGTCTTTGACTAACGTTAAAACTTAGCATAGATACCTAGTTGTTATTTAAGGCAGTAACGAATGAGCGTAGGTCATTTTAAATTTTAATGCTTCCGTACGTTAATTTGCTCTGTTCATAATTAAAATGTCCTTGGCAGTACTTAGTTAGCAGTATCAATGTACGATTGTACGCCTAAAATTCTAAATACCAGATAGATTGCGGCAGGTCTAAAATTAATAACGAATCTTTATCTGATATTGATGTATTTTTTTATGTACGGTCTTTTTTAAGGTGGTAAAAATCATCAAATGAGTCCTTCCGCATTGGGTGGGGCTGAAAGGACTGTTAGACTTTTACTGACTAAAAAACCACCCTGTTCCTTCTGTTGCCTTTACGTTCCGGGGCCACGGTATCCTGTTAAGACGTCCCGCAATCCGGGCAGGTTATGTACGGTTTACATCTACTTTACTTCTGTCACAATTACCCGCGTTGTACAAAAAATAACTAGATATAGATATTTATTATTTATTTATTTGTCCAGAGGTCCATAGGACAACTAAATCGTTATTTCCAATTGCTCTTCTCATGTACAATGCATCGACAGCGCAGTTTCTTCAAATCGTAGCCTAGTCATATTTCGGTCAACAAGTAATTAAACTTGTTAATATTATTCGTAAGTATGTACTTTAAAAACTCAGTATGGAAAATCCGTTTTTTTAGGGTAACCGTGTATCAATTTTAAATTACGCTATTTGACTTAAAACTGACCAATCACAACCCTAGTTAATGCCTTTTTCCCATCTACAAAGTTTCATGAATTTGAGTTACGTATCGACCAAAATGTGTCTTGATGACGTTTGTATGGAGACAGCAGTAGCACCCTGCCTAGAACAATACTCTTAATAAGTTGACAACTTGCAATAAGCGACGCCAACGCACCACAATCATGGCCGGCCAATAAAAGCAATCGGTCGCAAAAATTTGCGCCAGTCAGCTGCCTGGCCAGTGATGTCATCGCGCAATATACGCGCTCTTGAGCTGCTTACCTTGTGGCAGGTACGCGCTAGACTTTGAATCATGTGAACGTAAAAATTATGACATATCTTAGTGTGTTTTAGGGGCTGCTGTTTGCAAATTTTGAGCCGTTTGCTGCCATGCTGATATATATTTTAAGCAATGACGGTCGGGAGGTCTTTAAAAACCCAATGAGGATAGATTTCTAAACCATAGCATCAAATTCGTGAAATATTTATAACTAATAGCGAAGCAGTATCATATACAAATGACGGAAGCCGCGACCGAATATTTATGTCTTCATGAACACGACAAAGTCTTCTTCAAAGGAATTATAACAACATTGTACAAAGAGCGCACGACTTTATCGCTTAACGCTAACCTACATTCCCGAGAGGTACTATGCACAAATTCGCGGTACACCGAGAGTCCCAGGACTTACATGTAGATCGGACATCGGAACATGCTACTCGTGACCACGACGTCGAAAGCGAAAATAAACGACAAGTTATCCATGATGTTACTCTATAAATCTTAGATAAATGACCTTCCGTAAACTTTGTTTATTATTTGAAATGATATTTAGACAAATTCAAGGAAAAACGTTAACCGGTTTCGCCGGATAGAGGTGCGGAAGAATGATTATGTATTTAAAAATAGACTCCTTCTTCATCGGATAGTCATCAATGAGTTTGTTCAGTGATATGGTCTGACTAAGATAGTACAAAATGGAGAAGGCAACATATTATCCAGCTATAGATACCTTGAGGCGGATAATGAACTTCAGCTCTTTAGACTCTGATAAGGTCTTTTTTGTAGCAAGTTAAAAACATCCTAATCAATAAGTCTCCAAATCTCTGTGCCCAGATTCAAGAGGTCACTAGTAACGTCAAGACATAGCTGGCCTTTCCTGAGAAGTTGAGGTGGATTGAATGATCTGTTTCCCATTCTTACACAACATTCATCAACAATACATCCATCCTTAATACACGCTGAGACGTGGAGCTGCAGACACCAGCCCGATATACATAGTGAATAAGACATAGGACCAAAAAAATCTTAGCACTTAGATTCAGGACCAGTAACCAGTCGTAATTTACAATTTGGCAAACACTTGTCTAAACAAATGTTTCATTCATATATACGTTTGCGATGTTTCAGCCGACTCGTGTACCTACATGTGAAATATGCCAAGTTTCATGTAAACACTAACTCTGACTAACGACGCTTTGTGCATTAGCGCCAGCTATAAAAATATTTGACTTCATCATCGCCATAAAAACGCATGTATTTTTATCTTTATCACCGTTGAGACTAATAAAATCGCGCGCGAAAACCGTAACTGGTTTAAATGTGACTTCTATTCTAATAAAAATTTAAAAGGTAAGTAGGTACTTACATTTTTCTATCGCCATCAACATGCGCCTGCACCGAAAATCCAAACATGGAATTCGGATTACCCTTATAAACCACCCTTGAGGGTATGTCCACATTGAAACCGAGCGCACACGCGCACGCGCTCAAAAATACACACCACGCAAACGCCATTATAAAGTACACAATTCTTCACAAACACAGAAAAATATATAAAATAAATATCGCACACTATTTGTATGAATTTACATAATTCGTCCTCATGTCGTTCGACTAACTTTTTACGATGTTCGTATTCGTCACGGTGAGACGCGGCACGTGCGTCCCTCGCGACGGTCGGAGATATACTGACTCGGCGGCGCAGCGCACACAAGGCCGCGCTGGTGAGGTAATAGCGTGGAAATAAGTCTGGAACGGAGATGAGTTTTCGCGCGTTTTCCCAGTAACATGAGTGTTACGTGGGACTACGTGATCGTATTTTTGTTTGCGCGTAAAAGTTTAAATCGGTCAGGGACTAGTTAGAATACAAGGAATAATGATTGATATTGTTGAATGGAAACCTTGGTTGCGGTTTGCAGCGTTCTAAAGTGGACATATTTTTTCCTTTCCGAGCTTTTTCAGCTGGTTAAGAAATTAATAAAACAGGACACCAGATAAACCATGCATAATATTGAAAATCCGAAAATAATTTCGGATAACTTATGGATCCACACTTTTGTTAGTAAATTTTTTTTAAATTATAATACTAATGTTAATAACATAATTGAAGTGAGGAATATTATTTTACAATTCTTGCTAAGACGACCAGACTTCTATAAAGGGTTACTAGTAATTACTGACTGATTCCAAACACTGATTCTACTCTTAATAACAAACTACATACTATTCCAAAGTAACGCAATATTTATTTCATTTTCATTTAAAACCAGTCACCATATCTACAAAACTAGCTACATGGGGAATCAATCTTCGCAAAAATTGCCGAGATACCGCTAAAATTTTCAGGATACTATTTAAAAATAAAACCGCTCCAATACATATTTACAACATTTATTAACAAATAAATTTGATACCTCGTATACCTACAATACATTGTTGAATAGAAGTAAATATATGAGGTGTAAAAACACGCTTAACGTAGCCGAATGTTACTTTTTTCCCATCATTGCGATATCTAACTGTTCTTGACCATACCTGGGAAATATCTTGTAGCACTCTTTGCTGAAAACCTTCTGATGACAGAGATATTCAAGGTCAAACTTAGGGATGATTCTCATTAGAGCGGGCCGTGCCCGGGGCGGGGCCCGGACGGGGCACGGACGGGGCACGGTTTTAAATCTGTTACATATATTTTGTATGAATCAATTTATATTACACAGTGCATTATCCGTGTCCCGTCTGGGCCCTCTCGACGCACTTCAATACCACGTCGGCTCGTCCACGCCCCGGCCCGGGCACGGCCCGCTCTAATGAGAATCATCCCTTACACTTTAAATAGCCGTACGACCCATGAACACATAAGCACAATGATTTGAGTGCATTGCGCGCTACCATAAACAATGATTTTTCACACCAATAAAAGTTATTTCCCAGCAAGTTTTTATGCTCAAAGTTACAACAAGTGCCACGAAAGATGAGACTTAACACACCACACAAACTTTATTTTTTCTTAACTAGCGACCCACCCCGGCGTCGCACGGGTGCAATGCTGATACTAAATATAATATAGCCTATGCCACCCGGGGATAGTGTAGCTTCCCAACAGTGAAAGAATTTTTCCAATCGGTTCAGTAGTTTCAGAGCCTATTCAATGCCAACAAACAAATAATCAAATCTTTCCTCTTCATAATATTATTATAGTATAGATAAATATTATAATATTGTTAAGAATTTTGATCTTTTAAATGACATCGAAATATACCTGAATAGATACCTGCGCAAGCTCCCCATTACTGACGCTTGTCAAGTCTCATCTTTCGTGGCGCGTATTATACTTCGTTTGATGGGCAGTAACGATAGTTCTAAATAGCTATGTGATGTTTTTGTACACCTCATATATAAATATTAAGCTTAAAAATAATAAATTACATATAAATACTGAATGCAGTACCTCACAGCGTTTGTGCTTACATAAATAACTGATTTATTACTAAAACATCAACTACTAACAATTATGACGTCATTTAACATGTGATTCCATTAAAAAGCCATTTTCTATTACTATTTGCTTTGAACGTTGATTATCATAATTATGTGGAATATAACCAATTGATTCATCACCTACTAATATTAATTAGTGCTATTAATGAGTAAAATGTGTTAAGTAAATACATTGTTTTTTTTTGTTAATTACTAATATCTACTTTATCTACATATCTTTCGAAATTTCTTAAATGTCTTTTAATTTTGAACAATCTCCTAAATAAAAATTTTCGTAAAAATAAATTACTAACACCATATAATTAACAAAAACTATTTCAAGGCGATGACAGATGTCGCCGTTGACATTCAAATTATCGTTCAGAAATGTTTCGCATAAAATTATAGTAATCTCAACATGGAATCAATCCATTTACATAATATTGTAGCGTTTTAAATAAGATGTATGTCTTTTTAAGCTCGTTTTTCCTGGTATAGATTTTATGCCTTCACGCCTTACTACAACGGGGGTAGGCAGAGATCCTAGACCGCCATGTACTACATTACCACTCATTTTATATATAACTAGCTTCTACCCGCGACATCGCCCGTGTCAAATATCATTTATTATCCCACAAGAACCATACCTTGTTTCCGGGATAAAAAGTACCCTATGTTTAATTCCAGACTATAATCTATCTCTGCGCCAACTTCATCTAAATCCGTTCAGCCGTTCTTACGTGATTGAGCAACAAACATCAATCCAAATTTTTACATTCATAAGATTCTTTGTTAATACATCTTGTAATACAAACGAACCGCTTTTGTTTTGTTTTTTATGAATTAGGTTCTTGACTATTTGACTAGGTCTTTAGGTCTAGCACTATCGCGCCGACATAAAAGTATTAGATACGAGTCTTTTGAATTGGGCATTGCATTATTAACCAATAATTTCAAGACATAACTGAGAAGTTATGTCAGTTATTAAAAATCAGAGCTACAATAAAATGTTTCCTTAAAGATACAGAAACATTTTAATTTAGCTGAAAACCCGATTAATTTTCAATTAACTGGAAAAATTGATTTTAATTGCTTTAAAATTTATAAATAATTATTCATATGAGTCGACATAAAAGTGACGTCACTGTCACTGAGAATCGCGTTTTGACAGGTCATAAAAAGTACATTCAATTGATTGGTTGTGTCATATACCCTATTAGAAATAAGAGTCATATCAAGCTATCTAGTTTAATTTTATAGGACAAGCAGAATTATTAACACCTATTCAAAGGAGTCTTCCAATTAAGTGCCGAAAAAAATCGGTGTGTCAAATCCGGGCAAGCACCAATGTGACTTTTTCATATGTACTTTCTAAAGTTTATCTTGGACATCACTGGCATCGGGAAAGGAAAACATCGTGAGGAAACCTAGGACTTACTGTCCCACTCAGAATGGTTTAGAAACTCTGACACTAGGGCGTGTGGAGTCGTAAGACTTTACTGCCCACACGATAAAGAAGAAAGAATTAATAAATACTGATTGCGAAACGGGTATTTTCAATTAAAATATCGGTCGTTGCTGTCACCAAAAATTAATTGACGTTAACAGATTGTCTAGCCGTCTGCCCGGTTACTGACAAGACATTTATTTGTGTGATACTCGTATTGGGAAATGTTAAAACGTAATCGAAACTCATTAATCAAGCCTTTTAGAATCATTAAGGATTTATTCGAATTTAACCCCGAAGGCTTAAGCAGAGGTGTACCTACCCTATTTTGCCAGTTATGATAAAGTCCCATGTAATAAGGGTTCCGTAATTAAAAACGGTCTAAATCTAGTCATGTCAGCGTTGTCTTTAAACCATTATCAATTAATGTAGGTAAATAAGATGCATTTTTGACAGAGATTGAAATTGAAATGCGAATAAAATTATCTGTAAAACCGATCTTTAATTTAAAATTATTACAATATTGAGTATCGAACATTGTATTGTCATCACAACTAAAGGTGTATGCCAAATTTCAGCTCAATCGGATACCAACAAATGGTCGAAAAATGGTTTGCAAATTTTGGAAGGACAACTTGCTTACATACATACGAATAGTGTAAGCTAAATAAAAGCTTGTAAAAATGAATAATGACCTGCCAATAATAGGTATAATCGGCCCTTAATAGTTTCTATTCAACATCAATTACGTCAACAGCACCCAAAGCCGAACTTATAATGAGCCAATGATTCATTAATTAATTATAATTAGTTGATAACCCACTTAATACGACATCTTCGGGGAAACAACTTATGCAAATGATAGAGGTCGTCTAAACACATTCCGGTTATAAATTATCAGGTTTAATGTGCTGACAAGAACGGAATACTTTATGTAGAAAAACATTTCAATTTCAAACATATTTTTATAGCCAAATCTATTAAGATTTGACGGGCCTGTTGGTCTAGTGGTTAGCGGCCCTGACTGCTAAGCCGGAGGTCGTGGGTTCGATTCCCACCCAGGACAAACTTTGTGTGATGAGCATGATTGTTAGTTCTGTGACTGGGTGTGATTTATCTATAATATGTATGTATTTATAAACTATATAAGCATGTATATCAGTTGTCTGGTTACCATAACACAAGCTCTGCTTAGCTTGGGATCAGATAGACGTGTGTGAGTTGTCCCAAGATATTTATTTATTTATTATTATTATTTACTGCCTCGTTGGTCTAGTCACGAAGCACGACTGCTGAGCATGAGGTCTTGGGTTCGATTCCCAGGTCGGGCAAAGGGATATTGGGTTTAAGCATCAGGGATTTATCAGTAGCAGCTTCGCAGTCTGGATTTGATGTCAATAGGCTCGCGGTTACATGGGTTTTAAATATAACTGGCGAAATGTGGGCGTACTAATGGGTACACCTCTGCCTCACCCTTCGGAAATTACAGACTTATGTTATCTATTGAGATTTTGGCTCTGGAAGTTTGAGTTTGTTCGATGTAGCTGTTGGCAAGGTCTTTAAACTTAAATATAGGTGGCATAGGTGTTTAATTGTCAAGCATAATACAATATTAAGAGTCAGGAATAATATCTGTTTCGACAGCAAAAAGAGACTGTTATTTGACCATGTATCTATATTTTATGTCATACTGTAATCAACAACAAACAACACCATTTTTTTTGTGAATTCTTGGTTAGTGATTATCTGCTGTGGAGTTAATAGTCTGGGTTCCTTTTAAGGTCGGAAATAGAGTTCAAAATTGCGTGCAAAATATAATCCCGCTCTAAATTAACTTTGCAGTTACGCAATTTTCGACTCTAATTCTGTTACATTGTAGTTCAGTACCAATTGAAACTGTTCAAGAATTATTGTTGCTCGTATTCCTTTAGCTTTTATTCGACATTGGCGACCTCTCTGCCTACGCCCCTTAATCTTCTATAAGCGTTATTCCATAACATATGGTATGTCCTTATCATATCTTATACAAACACTTTATATTCTCACATAGCAATAGTGCAATATCGAACAAATGCAATCAACGTATTGTTCACAAATATAAAAACTAAAATAAACTATACAAGGACAGAGATACTCAACCTTTTTTCTTGTGCTGCACAGCTCGTAACAAATATTAGTTGGTATTTTAGTTGATTGGTTGTATTTAGAGATCAGAAATATTTATATATTTATGTAAAGTTCATTTTTCGCTAGCAATGTATGGATACGAAAAAAAAAAACATATAGAAATTAACCGCGGGTTTTCAGAATCGCATAACAATTAAAAGCAACCTTAACCTAAAAAGTTAAAAGTGCAAGATTTAGCAAAAGGCTGCATTGTAAATGGTATTGTATTTATTATTATGAACAACACTTAATATACAACTAATTTGTTTCCAGGATTTAAATTGTTAATAATGAGCCCTTTCCATGATTCTGATAAACAAAACATAAGTTTGTATAAATATGAAAATATAATAAAAATTTCATAACGCAAGTGACGTTCACACAATTTGTTGAAAAGGTTGAGTACCCCTGTACTAAAACAACGTATAAAGACGATGCCCGCATGAGTACGACCGCTCTTATCAATAATCTCTCTCAATATAACGGTTCTTACATTTCGCACACAACCACTGTAGCAACAATATTAATTAAATAATACCAATAATTTATAACGGGTGTAAAAAAACGAATAACGTAGCCGAAAGCCACGCCTTTATCCCATGGGGGTAACCAGAAACCACAGAACGCCACCTTCTACTTTATACTATACTCCTTTCGTCTCGGCCACGTTCATACATCTGATCATGCAAGCACGCCGGCTATGAGCTTCCCATTATTGCTATTATTTTATTGTTCTGGGCTATATCTGAGAACCTTCTGGTTAGGGAGATATTAAAGGTTCAAGTGTCAACTTTTTAACAAAAACCGGTTAAAAATTATCATAATAAAACTTTAAAAATCCCCCACCATCTATATATCTGAAGTACAATGATTTGCGTACGTTGCATTACGCACCATAATAAACAGTTATTTTTACACCAAACAATAAAAGTCGGCTCCAACATTTTGTTATGGTTCTTTTTACAAAAACCAGTTCAAAATTATTATAACTACTTAAACTTTAATTACCCCCACCATCCATGTACTGTGTTATATACTTGTAAGCACAATGATTTGCGCACGTTAGGTACATTGTGAATTGTAAATTATTTAAAATCCAATTATATAAATGGCTCATTAATAATATTTTTTTTAATATTAATATATTTTTTTAATTAATTGCTTTTGGCTTTTCTCCTGTAAATTGTAGGCTTAAGTTTGCATGCTTTAGTTTTAAGCAGAACATGTAAGATCTCATTTTTGAAATATCACCTTGTATACCATGTTTTAAGCAAATAAATATATTCTATTCTATTCTACCAGAATAGAAGAATAATAATAATAGATAAAATAATAGAATAATAGATAGAATTTTTTAAAAGAAGTTTTTTTACATAAAAAAGTCGTTTCACAGCAGTAATTTTTGCTTAAACTTTAATCGGCTCCGTGCGTACTTGACCACTATGTTATGTGTATTTTTACACCCCTTAAAGCATTATCAAAAAACGTAATAAATAATAAAATTGCATCTTATTGCCCACCATTCAAAGTTCACAATACATTAGCAGATCATACATATTTATAAAGATCACAACAGTCTTACATTTGGCAAAGTTCTCTCTCTCTCTCTTGCACTGACGTGCGTTAAGTATGAATGAATGATAAGCTTAACTCTAAATTGACCAAGTAAACAGAGAAAGTGTGTGCTTTAATGCAGGGAACGAGTGCATCACATTTATTTTCATTATATTCGCAGAATCAACAAAAACATTCTAACCAAGATTTATTAAAAACCTAATTGAATAGAGTGTCCGTGGAGTTTCTTGCTCGTTCTTCTCTATAGAGGTCTACCTACGTTTTAGAACGAGCAACTAGCTTCAATTTTGTGACTAACTGACCGAATCCTTGACAATTCAAAAGTGCATGTATATGTTTTAATTGAAGTAAATGCTTTGATTATACGCTTATTGGTTCTACAGAGTACATGGACTACAATATTAGCTAAATATCGCTGATAGGAAGATAAGTAGTCTTAACGGTTAATAATAGAATAGTATAAGCAGCGTAGACAGAACAGCAAAATGCAGCAGTTTTCATTGATTATTCGATAATGAACTTAAAAACAACGAGAATAGAGCTAAAAGTTGCTTGAATCTTTAAAAAAAAAACTTTGTTTTTGTGATGAAAATCTATAAAAATAAACAATAAAAAGATTATTAATATTGATTAATATTATTTTTTTAATTAGATTTTTAGTTGCTTAGTTGTATAAATAATACGTAATCAGTTTAGTTGGTAGAAAGTGACGTCACACTTGAATATTGTCATACAAAATCTATGGAGGAATCGCATTTGACAGCTCATCAAAATTATGTCAATTGATCGGACAAATATCTAACTTATACATTGCAAGCAATTGCTCAAATTAAAACTCTATTTTCGTTGTATTTAAGTCGAGCATAATACTGTTTTACCTACGCTGATATTTTTATTGCAGTTGATTTTCAAAAATGGAATGCAAGCCATATATTATTTTGATTAGTATTCTACGCAATTTCTAAAGCGATTTCCCATAATCAGATCTTTTTAACTTTTATAGAGATAGTAAAAATTGAATCAGTATGATTTTTTCTAACTACATGAATATAGTATACAGATTGTTTGTTTATTTACCAAAAACGTTAAAAGGGGGTGTTTTTACTCATCATTATGTACAACTTTTGTCAACAATGTCGTGAAGGCCCAGTGGTTGAGGTGCCCGCCATTCATGCATGAGATTGTGGGTTCTAATCTGGGTAAATACCAATGTGACTTTTTCATATGGACTTTCTAAGTTTATCTTAGACGTTGCCGACACTGTTCCGTGCCTCGGAAAGCAATTTAAACCGTTGGGCCAAGCTGTCATAAGTGGATCTTTGACAGTCGTTACGAGTCGTCAGAAGCTAAAGTCTGACAACCAAGGGGTATCGTATTACCCAGTCACTAGGTTGTGGAGGTCAGATAGGCAGTCGCTCCATGTAAAATACGGGTTCTAGCTACATTTGGTTAGACTGGAAGCCGACCCCAACTTAATTGGGAAAAGGCTAGGCAGATGATGATCTGAGCTTTTACTACGGAACCAAAATCATGTTCCATACATTATGATCGTGAACATTTTTTTTAGGGAACGGTTGTTCATAATGATGAGTACAATGACCCCTTTTCAGGTTTTTAATAAATTAACAATCACCCTGTACAGACACGAGCAAAAACAAGTATACACCTAGCAACATTACCAAGCTATTTTCTCCGAATATATTGATTGAAATGTCATGTTTTTAGGAATATAGTATTTTGAATTCAATACTACTATGAAATAGATCTTATATCAAAGTTACAACCATTATTTCACAAGAAAATCGCTTTTGAATATTGCTAAGTGTATACTTGTTTTTGCTCGTGACTGTACGTTCCTATACATTTTGACACAAACATGCATACATCCAATAAGCCTTAACATAGCGTATACATAAATAACAATACTAGCCTCATAAGAACTACAGAATGTCTTACATCGTTCGATACAGTCTACAGTTTGGTACACACTAAATGCTACGCTATAAATGTAATTTATAGCTTCTATAACTTACGCTATGATTTGGAGAACTTGAACACGCTAGGTGTGCTTTTCTTTTGCGGCTTGCTTTCGGCGACCTGTGGGAGGATGGGTTATGTCAAATTCAGATATAGCTTAGTTTCTTAATAATTCGGCGACATTAGAGATATTAAAAAAAGTTTTAAAAAAATCTTTTTCAAAAACAAACTTTTATATAAAAATCATTTTATTCAGATAAGACTTTATACCAGGGGTTTCCATACTTATTTTGTCTACTGCCCACTTCGAGAATAAATTATTTTCTAGCGCCCGCATTTTTTCACCTTCTTAAAAACCACTTAGTAGATGAAATTACAATCGCTCCCCAAGCCTCTACACACGCCCCGATTTTTTTCTGGGTCTCTTACCGCCCCCCTTTAGGCCTGCAGCGCCCACAAAGGGGCGCTATCGCCCACTTTGGGAAAGGCTGCTTTATACCATGTATAAGATCTGCGTTTTTTCACAGTTACAATGTTTTTGAATATAAAATCGTGTTAAATACAATGATTACTAACCGTTCTCTCCCCGAGCAGTAGCCTAGCTTTGTCCTCTTCGTGTGGCTCGGGCGCGGCGGCCGCGCGTCTGTGCAGCTGCAGCTTTTGGCGAATAGCTTGCGATAATATCACCCTGTGCGAGAGAGAGAGAGAAATACATTATACCTCTAACATTACGACCGAAATATCAGGACCAGCTAGCAGCTGTGTGGTTTGATCGATGTGAGTTGAGCGTAAATGGGTGATCATTATAACTTCGTGCTTCGTGGAGGGAAAAGGGGGTGGGGTGCCTCGGAAAATATGTTAAACTGTCGATCTTGGATGTCACACAAATATATCTAACAGTCTTTATAAACGAGAGCGACGTACGTGAGATGTATGAACGTGGATGAGGCGAAAGGAGTATGTAAGGATCGTAGCAGGTGGCGTTCTGTGGTTTCTGCCTACCCGATGGGAAAAAGGCGTGAGTTTATGTTATGTGTCGTTATGAATAGTCGGAAACTCAAAGTTCTGACTGGTGCCACAGAATATCGGTTGGCATAGCTCAGTAGTTAAGTAAGTTTTCGATAGTTTATTTAGTTTCTATTCAACCTACTTGTGAGACAGAAGGCAGACGCTCCATGACAATAATAATACGATGCTGTCAGTTTGTAAATGGGTGACTAATCTTAGCATCATAAAAGTAGATTAAACAGTCGATCTTGAAAGCCACATGAATAATTTTGACTGTCATTACTCTTAGTCAGAACTCCAAAGATCTAATGATGGAATAGAATATTGATCCTGGGTTCGTTTAGGTCAAGCTAAGTGTTAAAGAGTTTATTATCATTAAGAATTTTTCAGTAGCTGCCTAGAGTTTGAAACGTGGTTGTGTGACATCCCCATGCCTCAAAAAGCATGCCTGATGTGTCTCCGTATCGGATTGTGGTCCTATCTGACTATGAGAGTGAGGGAAGGAGTGCATCTGAGTTTGCGCACATACTTGTGCACTATAATATCTACTGCATACTTGGCTAGTCCTAGTTGAAGTTCGATTTATTTTGACTGGCCTGTCTGTCTAGTAGTTAGTGACCCTAACTGCTAGGACGGAGGTTGTAGGTTCGATTCCCACCCAGGACAAATCTTTGTGTGATGAGCACGATGATTTGTTCTGTGTCTGGGTGTAATTTTTCTATATTATGACATGTATGTATTTAGAAATATATAAGTATATTTATCAGTTGTCTGGTTACGTTACGTCCGGTTAGTTAGATGGCGATGTGTTGGTTGTCCTCAGATCATTATTATTTTTTTCAAATGTTTAAAGTCAAAGTCAAAGTCAAATCATTTATTTCAATTAGGCCACTATAAGGCACTTTTGAACGTCATTACATGAGAGAAAAAAAAATAGAATTGAATCTAGTTGCCCCTTCCAAAAGGTAGTTTTGTATGGAGAAGAATGGGCAAGAAACTCCATACGTACTCTTTTAAAATCAATGTTTTACAATGTTATTATTTGTATACATAGTCATACATAATTACATGTGAATACAATGTACCTTCTATAAAAAAAAAAAACTACTGTATAATAACACACAAAATAATTTATATTACAAATTAGGAATTCATGGTAAAAATATATTTAAAGTTACATCATGTTCACATGTTAACAAATATTGGAACTGTAGACAACCACTCTCAACATCTCAACCAACAATGAAACAGCGTGTATATTTATAACCCACAAAACCTTTATGGGTCAGAAGAAAGTCGCTCAATGAAAATAAAGATATTCAACCATATTTATTTAGACTAATAGCTAACCCCGGCCAATTCGAAAAATGTCTTAACGGATAGCTAAAAAATGAGAGTGAAGAGACACGTTAAACGATCGCCAACAATATCGCGATGAATCACACGACAAAATCCGTCGATTGAAACAGCACACACTCAGAGTTTTGATTGCCAATGTTGACATACATGTAGCAAGACTGTCAATGGCTCACGTTAAGAAAATGAATCATTTTGAATTCTGACGTCAAGTCAGACTAATCAATTTTAAGAATCATGTAATATTTTCTGAATATTGTTATGTTAAGTTTTTGAATCATCATAATATTGAACGTCAATGAAGACTTTATGTAATCTCTATTTTTAAACTGTTTCTACTGAATCGTAAAAGCGATAAAGACTTTACAAAAACATACAACTGCTGTGCATGAGGTCTTGGGTTCGATTCCCAGGTTGGGCAGAGTGTTATTGGGTTTTTCCATCAGGAATTTCTCAGTAGCAGCCTCGGAGTCTGGATTTGTGCCCGGTTGATGGCTATAGGCTCTACCCTATTACATGGGACTTAAACTTAACTGGCGAAATGTGGGTGAACTATCGGGTACACCTCTGCCTAACGCTTTGAGGATTACAGGCGTGATGTTATGTTACTTAATTTGATGGTTGTTAAAAGCTATGTGATGTATCTTTTTACACTCCAAAAAAAAGATAAAATGCTTCAAATCAAAAATATAAATAAGTCTATCAAACAGGTCAGAGATTATCTATTAAAACTTATTCTAGAAAAAACACAGATTGCGTAATCTGCACGTGATCCTAAGTATCTACCACGAGACCTAAAATAAACAAAAATGCGAACTTAAGACCTCGACTTTAGGTCACAAAGTCGTATGTCAAAGAACAACGACTTATATTTAAAAAAAATTAAGCATTTCTGATAAGGACTCTCGCAACTATTTTTATATAAGTATTTTGTTTTGTGACCAATAATGCTAATCTGGAAGAGTCGCTTCGACTGGCGGTAGGCTTAATCCTTAGCATGATGCAGGATGACAGCTAACTTCAAGCCCAAAAAACAAACAATCAATCGGCTTAGTCTTTTCCGAACAATATTGGGGCTTCCAGTCTAACCGGATGCAGCTGATGCTGGATGCAGCAACATGGAGCGACTGCCTATCTGACGTCTACATACCAGTAACTGAGTAATATGATACCCCTTGATAAGACGGGTTGTGGAACTTCCGGGCTTCTGACGACCCTTAACGACAGCTAACTTAAAGCCAATTTTATCGAAATTCAGCTAGGAAGATGATTGTAAATTATTTTTAAAAGGAAGGCAATTTGTGATTGTAGCTCACAGTTACCCAATTGGGATGCTGTAGGGCTAAAATGAGCGCGCTAACGAAAAAGAATTAAATTCTAATAGAAATCTTCTTCTTCTTTAAGTAACGTAACGTCTTGCGAACTCACACACCCTAGTGCCAGAGTTTCTAAACCGCCTCAATAGAAATACAACTATTCTAAAACATGCGCGAAAATCATCATAAATCGGATTTTCGTTACTTTACACCAGATTGTAAGATCCTCATATAATCCGCACTCACCGTCTGGTATCACTCTTGGTGGCGAGCAGCAGGTCCAGCCAGGTCCACGTCACGTTGTGGTACTCCAAGGTAGGCAGCACCAGCGGCAAGTCCCTCACGTCCTCCAAGTTCTTCTCCTTGCTGCCCTTGTACGACACCCTCACAGGTACCTCGGGGATCTTGATGTAGATGAATAGTTTGTTCTTTTCGGCTCTCTCCTGTAGAATATGGAGATATAAATAATAATGAACTCAAAAACAACCTAAGACTCTCCGCACACGTCAGACAAATCGGTGACCGATTTTTTGGCGGAAATGGAACGTACTGATGATACTGATAAACTACGATAACTTTACGCGCCCCTCCACAATTCAAAACGTTTTCAAGTATTTACAAGACTCACAACGCATGTGTGAGTAGTACTGAGACAGCTCTCGTAACAAAAACAAATCAGCGTGTCATTGTTGCTTGACTAGCGGCATCATTAATTATTCATTATTATTGAAATAGTAATATGGAGGGGCGCGCCATGGTTATATTTGTTTATCTCTAATAATGCAGTGCAACGCACACGTCCTACGAAACTATGAAATAATCGTTCGATCCTATAATCGGTCCTACAAAAAGTCTGACGCAGTTCGCTAGTTAAAATTAAAAAAAGACTTAAATAAAGTCGTCACTTATATTTTAGAAGATGCATTTATCAAAATATTATGGCTCATCTGTTTACACACAGCTCATGTAAAAGTGCATCACTCAACCACGAACAAACATCGATTCATCACTTACTTCATGTTTAAAAATAACCTCAACAAAATTATTGTATCTTTAAATATTACTCAACATTGTAAAGTTTATACACTGTTACTACGCATATTAGTAATTAATTAAATAAGCTGAATGACACTTTAAGGGAAAATACATAAAGCTGCCTTTTCATAAAACATGTTTAAGAAACGGGATTGCAACATTGAATGTTGTCGGCAACAATGTTGAGTAACTTTTGTTTGTACATAAATACGGAACATTTTACATGTTGTCAAAGAAACGGCAAGTTTTTAGCAACATGTTGCAACACAAAACAATGTTGCTGAAACAATGTTTGCAACTTTGTATGGCAACGAATATTTAACCCAATCTAACACAAACAAAGCTGTAAACATTGTTTCAGCAACATGTTGCAACAAAAAACATGTTGCTGAAACATTGTTTGCAACTTAACCTAACACAAACCTTCATCTTCTCGACATCATCTTTGTCCTTCTTATCTCTCTTCACATAAAAGTTAGAGTTTGAATCCTTGCTTTTCTTCTTGATCTTCTTAGAGCCAGTAGATACGAGGCTGGAGGAAGAGGCTCCTGCCTTCAGGGTGCCTTCTGTCTCATCTTCCCCGTCTTCTATGGAGTCAGGGTCGCGTTCAGGGAAGCAGAACTTTAGCATCGTGTTGAAGAACTTCTTGGTAAGACCTGGTAGATAGAATTTTACATAGATAGTAGCATAGGTATAGTCTCGCTGATGGTGGCGCGTCAGTTGAGGTCATTCGGTTCTTTTTCAGGATGGTTAAGCGGAATGGTGTGTGAGCTTGGGGGGGGGGGCTGGGAGGGCTATGGCCCCGGCCGGCGAAGACCCACGCTACACCAATAGACTCACCTATTTTTATAGGTACTATGTTAACTTCAAAGTGTTCTTTGACAGCGATGCCACCGACGGGCGGGCGGTCGCGGCAGAACACGCGCAACGCCGCGCGCCGGGCTAGCGGGGCGCGACCTGATGGCTCTTGGGGTACCAGCACCTAAGAGAGACGATGAGGTTTTAAATGACGATATACTTGTTGGAAGGGACATACAACTATTCAGTACATTATTCTAGACCCTCCCAGAAGTTCAAATCTATCGTTCCTTCTTAAAAAGAACAACTGTTCTAGCTACAGTACAAATCTTGTTTTTAAGTTACATAACATAGCCAAACCGTATCGAAATCAAATGACATTTGCTCGACTTTAGACCTGTGACTTTTATCACGCTTCCAATTAAAAATAATACGTTTTTTTTTATCACGTCAACGCATAATTTAAACTGTTAGGTTCTGCGAAAAATAAATCAAAACAAAACACGTTAAAATTCCAGCTATTTTTCGAAGTAATAGGGTATGACACCACCAGTCAATTGACGTCCTTTTCATGACCTGTCAAAACGCAATCCTCCCATAGATTTGTTATGGCAAAAGACAAATATGACGTCACTTTTGTGCCGACTCAATTGATTAACTTTTTATTCATTTGAAAGTATGTACTTAAAATAAAATTTTACAGTTAATTGAAAATTAATCGGATTTTCTTGGTTTCAACTTCCCATTTGTATCTAATGGTATTAAATATTAAATGATGATACATTTCTAATTTATCAGCGTTTGTAAATAAAATTGTTATACAATAATAATATGTACCAGCCTATTATTGTCCCACTGCAGGGCAAAAGGCTTCTTCCCATACAGAGATGGCACAAGCATTGATCACCACGCTTGCTCAAGGCGGCTTGGCGATTGCAAAACTTATATTATTATGAATCCAAGTTTCCTCACGATGTTTTCCTTCAATAATATCAGTGATGTTTTAGATAAGCTTAGAAAGTACATAATATAATAGAAAGTCACATTGGTCCGTGCCTGGTTGTGGACCCACAGCGTCATGCATGAGAGGCACGGCACGGGAGGCAATAGGACTTATAACTGACGAAATGTTTGTGTGGATGAAAAACTAACACCGATTAATGTAAATAATATTAAAATATCTTACTTCTGGGAAAGGTTCGTTGGGCAGCAGGTTCTTGACGCGAACGTATCCGACCTCTAGCTGATGTTCCACAGAGTCGTCAGACCTCGATGTTTTTGTGTACCTATGTAGAAAATGTTTAATATTTTATGAGTTCATTGTACTTAAAAATATGATCAAAAGTGAAACATGGAAAAAAAATCAAGCAGCAAATTCAAAAGCAGAAGTTCAACACCTATAAAGTAATCAAAATAAACTGAACGGCTGATTTTTTTCTGAGTTACTGTTAAGTGGTTTGGTTACCATAACAATCCTAACGTTTTATTTAGGTAAGCACAACTTTTAACATTCTTTATAAAGTTTCGGTTTTCATACATCGCGAATGAATGATGACTTTGTGACGAAAAAAACATACAGACAAATCAAAATTGGATCTTTTTAGATGATGACACTCACAAGAAGTTGGTAAGCAGCAGATCAGCAATGCCCAGCTGGCCGTCGGCGTCGGTGAGCCTCCAGCGCGCGCTCTTGAAGCAGATCTCGTTGTAGCGGTGCGGCGCGGCGTGAGCACGTAGGGCGGGCAGCGCAGACGCGCGCCCCACCTCGCGCCACGCGCGCACCATGGCGTCCAGCTCCTCGCCCAGCGACCACACGGACTCCTTGCACTCGTTTACCTGCCACAAATCATCAATGCTATGCTTGAGGATAGTGTATGCCACTTAAGTTCTGCGTTGAGCTCACAACAACATGTGACGTGTCATTCGTTAACAATCTGAAAATGTCCACTCAAATCTATTTAGCGATTTTTTTTTTCTATTCATTTATTAAATGGTTCTCATATGATCTGACTGTTACAAGAAACTGTATGGACTTTTAAAAAGACATCCGAGTTTGTTTCTGTATTTCCTCACAGAGTTGAAGACTGAAGGACCAACTACATTTAGTTTAAAAAATAAATAAACATAAGTCCATTTACAGATTAAATACATAATATTTTTTGTTGTGATATTTTTCCACAAATATGACTATACAGAAATAGTGTTCGACAATACATTTCCCATATCACGCATAATATAAAAACTCACCTGATCATCCAAATTCTTCAGCTCATCAATAGCGACGGGGTCATTGCCGGTCATTGACCTGTTCTTGAGGTAATACTCCTTCTCCAGCCTTCGAAGTCTTGCCAAAGACTCCCTGACCTGTCATAACCAATGAGTGGTTCTAAATTAATATTTCCTTATAAAAAAACTTTCATTGAATTTCCTGTATTCAATCAATTCCTATAAAACTATGACTCATTCATAACACATAATAGCCAATTCCGTTGCTTATGAAATAATCAGTCATGCGGAAAATTATCTATGACTCACTCCTAGAAATTCAATGTCTTTGTCATTCTTTCAATAAGGACCGATATTTTAACACGATACTCACATCTTCGGTAGTATAGTGGTAAGTATCCCCGCCTGTCACGCGGGAGACCGGGGTTCGATTCCCCGCCGGAGAGGATCTTTTTGTGTTTTTGTTTTTGAAATTATTGACATTTTACGTACTCTTGTAGAAAAATAATCGGTTTTAATTTGATTTTAGTTATTTTTTATGCGATTTAGAATTTTTAATTAACAATCGTTCTCTTTATAACACAGTTTTAATCTCTATAGCCTATTTAGCCTTTAAATGTTAGGGCAATAATGATCTTAACTCTTCACCTGTGTTTGCAGCTTGTGTATCAGCTGCCTTGGGTCCTGGTCTTGGTGCAGCTGCAGTTGGAAGCGCATGCGCGCGCGCCTTTCTAACGTACGTCTCCTCTCCGGCTCCACGTGGAGCACTACGTTGTTTACGACGTCTAGCAGCATAGCGTACTGGTGACAAAAACGATATTTAGTTTATCAGGTCGTTTTTAATCTCTAGAAAGGGATGCAATGAGACATTATATTTTAGAAACAGATTTTGTAATCGCCACAGCCACTAATCAGTTTTACAGACAAATAACTTTTTAATTTTTTTTGCTCTTTTAGTTGCCTTTTGTGTGCACATGGTTTGTGTTAATAAACATTTGTTTTTCTTTCAAGCATAACTCGCTCTTTGTTCCGTAGAGTAATCAGTTTCGCAGACCACAAATCATTCTTTGACTAAATCACGTTTTTTTTTTTTTTTGATTTTGTTTTTCTTTTTTTAATTTCCTTTTTGTGTGCACATGGTCTGTGTTAATAAACATTTCTTTCTTTATTTTCTTTCAAGCATAATTCATGTACTAAATCATGATAAAAGTTTACATACCGATTTCCCTTCCCCCTTCTCCCTATTTATAAAGTTTCCTAGAAAGATTGCCTCTGTGGCGTCACTCTGTGACGCGACGTTCGTATTAATTCGGAAACACGAAGACTTCCGAAGCGTTTCCCGGTACTTGTAATGCTATACCTGCAGCGAGTTGGTGCACACGTTGAGGTCGTGGTGCATGAGCGTGAAGGAGTCGTAGGGCTGCTGCTGCGGCCAGCCGGCGCCCTGGCCGCTCACGCACTCCGCCTCCTCGTGCGACACGTAGTAGAACTCGCACGCGCAGCGCGACACTATGCGCTGGAGCTGAGGGCAAACGGTTATTGGATTCAATAGTCTTCAAATTTGGAATGAATGGCAAGTTATTTGGCAATTTACAAGTTATATAACAAAAAAAAATAGTTTTGACATATTTGACTGCAGCAAAATTTTTAGCCTCGGATCTGACCTGACATGTTTCAATACAAGATAACATAATGACAACACAAGATAACATAATGACAACACAACATAACATAATGATCATAAATAATTTAAAAAAATACGTACAGCCGGATATATTACCTCCTTCTTTTTGAAGTTGGTTAAACAGTGTGTGAAAGTTTTAGCTAATTGGAAATTTCAGATAGGCTCTGGTGTCCTAGCTAGATTATGTATAGGTTATATTACGTTTGACATATTGTTACAATTTATTTTTTTTGAGAACCCGCAGGTACTTCGAAATACAAGTTGACATAATTACCTGCGCGAGGCCGGTGTCGGCGCTGGGCCCCACGGTGCGGCCGATGACCCCGCCGGCCGAGTGGCCGCTGCCCACCAGGCGCGGCACGTCGGGCAACGTGCTGATCTCAGTGCTCTGCCAGCGCTCCTCTATCTCTTCTACTGATACCCACTGGATGTTCTCTGGGGGAATAAGATGGTTGTGAACATTAAAATCTTTAGAAAAATATTATAAGTTTGAGACATTATAGATACTTAAATTCATGCTTATTTCCACGGGATTAGGGGAAGGTTGCGATCATTGGACTAGCTGTTTCATTGGACCACCAAGGTATTTCCAAAACTGTGCAAGCTAGCAACACCCAAACTATTCGAAATGTGTCCCTGGCGACTCAGTTGCACCCCCCTCTTACCTCAGTGACGCTGGGGCATGTAGTGAGGAGTGATGCGTGTGGTTGTGTTTGCGGCGGTGTAAATCTTATAATTTGACTCAGAACAATTTGACGTAAGTATTATTGTATTTATATTTGTCTGTGAGCACTGTTATTAAATATTGGACAGTTTATTTGAGGTTCCATGAGTATTATTCAATTTTGTCTAATCATGTCCATAAATATTTTAGTTTAGTGTTTCTTAACCAGTACCTTGTTGCCATCAATGGACCTCAAGAGAGTTCCACCATTGGACCGGTCCAATCATAGCAACTTTTTATTGTATTTTTTGGGCATAATTATTGATATAAATTTAAAATTCCAGAATGTTGCCAAATAAAAGAAAGTACTTCGCATGGAATGAAACTAGTATGTACCTGGCTATAGAATCAGTTCGTAACAAAGAGTTGGTTTAAACGAAGCAACTAGAATTTATGGAGTGCCGAAAGCAACTATTAAACGAAGGTTAGATGGAGTTAACAAAAAAGCAAAGGAACACGTCCAGATACCGGGTTCCGGAAGTGACCTCCCTCCAGAATTAAAGCAGGAGCTTTTTAAACACGTTGTTGACTTGGAAAATTGTTTGTATGGCATTACTCCAACAGACTCCATTACTACATTTGATAAAGTATTATAATAAGTTGCCTCGATTGGACCTCTAGAACAAATTTCTCGAAGTCCATTGATAGCAACTTGGTGGTCCAATTAAGGTGCTCATGGTCCAAAGAAGGCAACAGCCCAAGATTTAGTTTTCTTCGTTTTTATAAAAAAGTGTAAGCCCGAATTGTTTGTGCGTTTGATTATTATAAATAAAGATCTTACGAAATAAAAATAATAAACTGCTTTCATTTTAACACTTATACTTTTTGAGATTTGGGGTTGTAAAGTTAAGTGGTCCATTCATAGCAACCTTCCCCTATATAGAAAATACAGAACATCATTTGCTACGGTTAAGAATAGTAAATAAGAAGTTGCTAATTCTAAAACGCATACATAACATCACGCCTGTAATCCCAGAAGGGTTAGACAGAGGTGTACCCATTAGTACACCCACATTTCGCCAGTTATGTTTTTAGTCCCAAGTAATAGGGGGCGAGTCTATTACCATCAACCGGGCATAAATCCAGACTCCGAGGCTGCTACTGAGAAATGCTAATTCTAAAATGGCAATATTTACAGATTTTAAGACAACAATTGACAATATTATTCTTATACATTTTTTGTCCTATAATTATCTAATTAAAATAAAGGATTTCGTTTTGATAAAGAAGAGAATGAATGAACATTTTACCTAGCAGCTGATCCCTGTCGGCGGCGCTGACGGTGGCGTAGTACTGCATGGCGGAGAGCGCGCCGCTCCAGGCGGCGGCGGCGGGCTGCCTGCGCACGCGCTGCCGCACCTCGGCGCGCGCCGCGCACAGGATCACGTAGCCGCGCGTCTCGCAGCCCTTCAGCACCACTTGCGAGTTCACCAGCTCGACTGCGGAGTACACATTCATGTTAAGAAATAAATAATTTATTTTAAAACTTGTGTTATTTAACTGATATAAACAAAACAGTATAACGTATTTAAATTATTTCGTACTTGTGTACACTTTATTTAGGCGATTGTTTCGTGCTATTTTCTTTTTTACAAGCTTTTATTTACTTTTTAATCTTGTTATTCAACACTGCCGTGTTATTTGATCACCAACTTTTAGGTATCTAGTGAAGAATGGCTAAGGCATTAAAGCCACCTTGTACCATATGTTGGATATAAAGTTTGAATAAATAAGTAAATACTGACTGAGGCAAGCGGTGTGCGCGTTGTCGTCGTCGAGCACGTGCTTGACGTGCGGCGTGTGCGCAGGCGGGGGCTCGGCCCCGCTGAGCTCGTCGCTGAACACCACGGGGGCCGAGCCGCCGGCCTCCGCCACCAGCGCCGCCAGCATGCCGCCGCCGCGCGGGTCGGCGCCGCCACTCGTCTGGACCATGCACAAACATATATGTGTAAGTCAAATAAAAACTATAAACAAATTCCTCAATCCCCCAAAGAGCCACTTTGCTATAGGAACTAGAATAGATTAATGTTCCGAACAATACAATAATTTCAATGAAGTAAAGAAGTTTCTGAATAAAAAAAAACTATACTAATATTATATTATGAAACTGAACAGTTTTTTTTTTTTTTGTTTAGTTAAATGGACAAATCTCTGAAACAACCCGTCGGATATGATAGTCAGGTTAATGAGAAATATTATACATATTATTCGTACATGTCCTCAGTGATATAGAAAAGAACATAGGGTACCTTTAATCCGGAAAAAAGTACTATTCTTTAGCTATAATAAATAGATAAACAATAATAATAAGAAATACGCAAACAATGTAAATATTTAATAATAATATCTTAGGACAACCAATATATTGCCATCTGATCCAAAACTAGGCAGAGCCTATACTATGGTAACCAGACAACTAATAAATATACTTATATATTTCTAAATACATACATATTATATATAAATTACACCCAGACACAGAATAAATCATCGTGCTCAACACACAAAGATTAGTCCTGGGTGGGAATCGAACCCACAACCTCCGTCCTAGCAGTCAGGGTCACTAACTACTAGACCAACAGGCCAGTCGAATTTGAATCTTACCTGTGTAGAGACAGGCGGAGGCGGTGAGATGACATCAGCTTCTCGCTGGTGCTTGGGAGACGTGTTCAGCTGCTCCTCCTCCTTCAAAGCCTTCGTTGATAGATTCTTCTTCAATTGCTGTCAAAATAAAAAGACTATATTTTCTGAACTAAATCACAAAATTGTGGAATTAGTCATCTCTACATAGTATAAAACAAAATCGCTTCCCGCCGTCTGTACGCTTAGATCTTTTGAACTACGCAACGGATTTTAATGCGGATTTTTTATCAATAGATAGAGTGATTCAAGAAAAAGGTTTATGTATTGACATTGCACCCGTGCGAAGCCGAAGCGGGTCGCTAGTTTAAAATATTAAAGCGTATAAGTTATCTATGTAATATATTTTTATCTGTGTAAAACGAATTTGGCAACTCTTATGAAATTTTATCTCCTGCTGTTTTTTTCTTTAGCCGTGTGTCAATAATAGATGACAATTCTTTCAATTTAGTTTAGTTTGTGGAAAAAAATCAATTAGATCAATAAAAAAGCACTTTTGGAAGTCATTTCACAAAAGGAAAAAAATATATATTGAATCTCGTTGCCCATTTCTAAAAAAAACATATAAATTATGAAATCGACATCAGTAACTTCATTTGTGACGTATAATGACCTACCTGTGTCTTAATATAAGTATCAATAAGCGCGAAGGCCAGGTCCCTGTTGAGCTTGGTCCAGGCGCCGCGCAGGTCGTGCACGGCCAGGCGGTGCGTGGGCGGCGCGCCCGCACTCACGCCCGCCTCGCGCCCGTACGACACGCGCCGCACCGACAGGCAGTAGCACTTCTCCATCACGCGGGGGTTTAGAGCTGAATACTGAAAACAAAAAAAATATATATAATGGCGAATTGAGTAATTTAGTCAAAAGCGAGTCGGGCTAGCATTGTTTAACTTTATTTTATTTTTATTATTCATTCAAATGCACCATTAAACATCACTATCGCCCGCATGTACAGTCAACAAGAGAGATAGGTATGCAGGGTCGTCAGATATAATTGAAGTTTTCTTAGACACCGATAGATGTCTACGATTGAAACTCAACTTGATTATTGAACTGTTTATTATCTACATTTTAAATAAAATTTGAAAACATCCATCGGTTTCTAAGAAAACTTCAACTATATCTGACGACCCTGCATACCTATCTCTTTTGTTGACTGTACCTTTAATACGTGTGTACTTTTATAAATTTATTATCACATCACTGACGATGGTGAATAAAACATCGTAAGGAAACCTGACTTATAATAAATATAAGTCTGAAATCGCCAATCCGCCTTGAACAAATGGGGGGATAATAGGCTGGTATTATTATTATCAACATCACCAGAACACTTGGCCAAACAACCTACCTCCTCGCCATCTCTCTCATCAACAGCCAGCGCCTTCAACCAGATCTCAGCGTCGTTCAGATCGCAGTTCATATACACAGTGGTCCAGTTGGCTCTGGGTCTTCGGACCAGTCCATCATTGGTGGCGACCAGGGACAGGCGGTGCTTGGAGCCGCAGGTGACTCGGACGCCAAGCATCTCGATGCCACGTTGAAGAGATGATGATGACCAATAGAATACCTGGAAAATTATAGATAGTATTAAAATAAAAATGAGTCTATGGGAATTTTAAGAGTCAACTCAAACGGACGCATGACTGGAAACAAGGTAACACAATACCGACCTTATTTACTACGCGATAAGGTATACCTATGAACTCGGACCATCACCGAAACGATTTTCCGCGCTACATACTCTAATGTAGTAAATAAGTTCGATATTGCATCGCTATCTTATAAAATGACGATAGATCTTGCAAACATGAAAAAAATACATTTAAAAATCATTCAAAAATTTTAAAGAAACAAATAAATAAATTGTCACCTGTAAATTGTGCAGTGTTACAGACACGCTAACGTTGCGATAGTGACGTGACAGCTGCGGCTTGCGCGGGCGCACGTTCTTGAAGATGCGTCCGCGACGCGTAGGTCGAGTTATACCTGATAGTATTAGTTTTAGACTCTCGAACCACCTGAAAACAATCACAGTGATTGGTAATTCAATTCATTCCTTAATTCATTTATTTCAGACTTAGTCCATACATTTTAGAAAAAATAAAATTAAAAATGTCATTTAAAAGCCCATGTAGGTACATTAAAATAATCCAAAAACACAAATTACATACACACAGGAATTATGAAATGTCAAATTAAAAGAGGATAAATAAGAGCTAATTTGCAAAACATTTGACTTCGATAACTTGGGGTCGAAACTGGGTTGATTTTGACTAGCACTGAAATGCACCTTATAAGTTTTGCAAATTAGCTCAAAAGCACCAAAAAAATGTTTTGTTCCGCAACTTCGCCAGCGTCCGCTATTACCGACATTTACGCGGGCGAAGTCGCAGGCAAAAGCAAGTAGAATAAAAAATAATTTGAAATAGTACTGTCTAATAATAAATGCAAATAAACGCAACAAAATATTAACACGTTTTGTTAAACAGTAATATAATAAGAACCCTTTATTACCTGAGCGTGCTTCCATACAATAGTAATACGGGCCCATTGCCCTCTTTATCGACAGGCTTCGTCTCCATACTGAGGTGTAGATCTAGTCCTTGCGAACGGAATGCTCTGTATGAGTCGTGTTCCTGGAAGCGAAAATATGGTAACGCTTTAAATTTTCTAAAAAGTACGCGAAGTCAAGTGCGACGAACATTATGTAGAGAAATGATGTTTACAAAATATTGGAAACCATTAATTATGGAAGAGTAAGTATGGAGTTTCTTGTCCATTTTTCTCCATACGAAACTACCTTTTGGAAGGGACAACTACATTTTTTCTTTCTTGTACATGTCTTTTATAAATGCCGCTTGATAATCTAATTCAAATATTGACTTTAAATTAATGGAGAAGACGTAATTTTGCTGGATTTTTTTTATGTCACACTGTTTTAGGTTTTTGTTTAATTGTTCAAAAATATTATATTTTTGTGTAATAAGTATGTAAATATTATATCAATTAAATATGTATATTCAAAAACCTATCCACGCCTTACATAACATAACATCACGCCTGTAATCCCCGAAGGGTTAGGCAGAGGTGTACCCATTAGTACAACCACATTGCGCCAGTTATGTTTTTTTTTAGTCCCATGTAGTAGGGGGCGAGCCTATTGCCATCAACCGGGCACTAACCCAGACTCCGAGGCTGCTACTGAGAAATTCCTGATGGAAAAACCCAATAACACTTTGCCCGACCTGGGAATCGAACGCAAGACCTCATGCACAGCAGTCGCGCTTGCGACCACTAGACCAATGAGGCAGTCCACGCCTTAAAATTAAAATTATACCTCTCTCTTTTCAGCTTACTATAAATTAACTCTGCAGCTTACCTGATTGCTAGAATATTCAGGCAGCCTCGTCGGGGCACATGGAGCCACAGAATGGTGGTCACGTGGGTCGGCAACACACTGCCACCCCAACTTGACAGATAAACGAAGCGCCGGCACTCGTAGTACTCGGCAATCATCGTATTTACTTGCTGTTCTTACGTACACGTCCAACGTACCGAGGAAGCCGAGTCTTCCTAAAATAATCAATTAGAAATACTACAGAGCTATTCTGTAAAAGTCAAGTGAGCTTGAGGTCATTGTGGCTATCTTTAGGGGAGGCTTATATCCAGCAGTGGACGTCGTTCGACGGAAATGATGGTGAGCTGCCATCCCACCGATACTATTGAGAGCTCATTAACCTAAATTCATTGATAGATATGTCAACAGAACAGCTTTACAAGTAGGATGATAGATCACCTCAAACTCACTTTACCTAAATTCACTAAGGAATATTTTTATAGAATAAAACTGCTGGTTAAAAAGAAAGGCTTTTTTTAATTGCTTATACCAGTATTTATGCTACTGTCAATTACTAATGCAAATAAACCATATACAATAGAAAGGGAGAACGCTATAAGTTGGAAAAGAAATGCGGTAACTTGATAAATCAGTAGATATTTTTCTTAAGCAAACGTGTCGATCCAATGCTCGTGCGTTTTTATGATTAAGTGTCTTTGGTCTACAGTAGAACAATACCAGGCTGGTATTATTATTACTAAACAAGAAAAACTCATATAAATCTTACCATTAGTCCAATCCAGTACTAGATCAGTCCACGTGACCTCCATCTCCTCAGTAGTGTTATAAGGGTCGAGCGACACGTGTAGCAGACACGTGAACTTGGCACAGTTCACCGTCAGCCGGCCGTGCATGAGCAAGCGCACCTTATCCCACCACGACAGGGGCGCTGACGGGTCTAGAGATGGGCGCGAGACTTGGTCGAAGGCTGAAAAAGAAGATGTTATTTAAAAATGCCTCGTTGGCTTCAACTTTTGGACTAACTGACCGATTCCTTGACAATTCAAAAGTGTATGTAAATGGTCTTATTGAAATAAATGTTTTGACTTGACTTTGGACTCTCTAGAAGAGAATCTTTTATTATGACTATCGTCTCGTCAGCCTAAACAACTTACCTTTTTACTGATAGCTCGACGCTGAGCTCAATCCTCAAGCATCTTTTTTATGTATTACCCAAAGCTGAAAGCGTTGTTGCGTATACCGGAAATTTCACTATAAATGCACTTACAAACATATAAACTCGAAACACACAAACAACCAGACCCGGAGTAATAACTAACTAGCAAACTAATTACATATAAAAAATGATATCTAACAAAAAGATAAATAAATACTAACACAGATTACAATGCGCAATGACAGGCTCCCAGCAAGGTCCGAACGCGTAGCTGTACTCTGCCATCTCGCAGCACAGATCGTAGTACCACTTGAGAGGCATCATGCTGCGCTCCAACTCCTGCTCACCCCATGGCACGCCCTGATCTACGGTCACTGTGCGAACAGCTGTGGAAGAAGCGTTATACAGAGTGTTAGTGTAAACACCGTTATCCTTGAAACCAGCGGTTTGGTTTCACAAACCGAACGTAAATTCAATGAAAACAAAAACTCTTTTTTTTTAAAGTAAAATCTCAATTTTTTCTCAAAATTATTTCACCCTATATTACAATGATGTAATTAGTTAAAACTTATGTAGGTAGTTATAACGGACGGCCAGTGCAGAAGGTCAACGCCCTTTGCGGTGATTACGTAACTCGGGCGCATAGTATCTATGAATTTACGGACGGTGTCGGACAGATTTTTTTTTAATTTTTGAAAGACATCTTTGTTTATTTATTTTTAAAATCAGATAAACATTTTTTATATTAAATCAAGTACCTATGGTTTTAGTGACAACGGTGTTTACACTAACAGTCTGTATTATTGTAAACAGGTAAAATTTGAGCAAAGGTTCCGTAAATCACAACAAAAGAAGTACAGTTGACCTATACAAAATTTATAATAAAACTGGAATTTATTTTTATTGTTTGTTTATTCAAACGTGCTAAACTCTGGAACTGCAAATTAGTTTGGAAATATTATTTCTGTATATGATAGCAAAATTATTTGAAATAGTAGGCTATAAAACATCACTTTACAACATTTGGGAGCGAAACAGTAACCAAAGACGCAACTGCACGCGGGTGAATAAACCACGCGGACGTAGTCGTGGGCAGAAGCTAGTCTGTCCTATAAATCTGAAGAGATTTTTTGTTTGTTTGAACGGGCTAATCTCACGAAGTACGTACTGGTCCGATTTGAAAATCGAAGAACGGCTAGATAGCTAGGATAGGCTTTATAACATCACGCGACATCACAAGGGAGCGGAGCAGTAACCAAAGTAGTTAACTTAACGCGTGCAAAACTGAGGGGTATCCCTCGACCCTCAAAATTGCAACCATTAAATAACAATTACTATACTTTTCAAAACAATACAATTTAGATGGCACCAAAAGCAATCATAATAAAAACAATTACATATAACCTTGACTTACAGCACGCGTACTGCGCTTAGTACATAAGTCTTACGAAATAATGGTGAATGCGTAACATATCGTGCATAATTTAACGGTCGATATAATATTGGGAGAAATCAATACTACCTTGGGTGCTTTTTTAAAGCTGTGTATATAAGACAGGAGAATTTGTCAACTTGTATCAGTTAGCAAGTAGCGACAGTTCCAAACAGCAACTTTTCGAAATGTTCATCAAGGTACTTGTATTGTTTTTAATTATTTATCGTAGAATTGTTCATTTTTATGTTTTTTTTTAGTTTAATTGCTGTGATTTTTTTTTGGCAATAGGCTCGCCCCCTATTACAGGTAATAGGCTCGTCCCCTATTACATGGGACTTAAACATAACTGGCGAAATGTGGGTGTACTAATGGGTACACCTCTGCCTAACCCTTCGGGGATTATAGGCGTGATGTTATGTTATGTTATTTTTTTTGTTACCATTATGATTAAATCTTCAAAAAGGCCAACTAAGCTGGCCAGGAATACTAATAAACTCCTGGATGATTAATCAATCTTGCATTTTTAAATATAAAGATCGAATTTTCAACTCATGTTGAAAAATCTAAAGGCAATCAATCAACCAATAATAATAATATCAATCTTAGGGCTGATTTGTCAATAATCAGATAACTTTTATCCAAAGAATAAATAATACAGTTTGACAAATCGCCATATTTATCGTACGTTAAGAGTTATCTGACGACAATTAATTTATCGTACTTCACCACCTAATTATTTTTTTCTCTCTACCCTATATATTTTGTTTGTATGTATGTATATATGTATTTATTTTTATATTTTTATATCGAAAATTTTCTGTATTTTCTGCACCTACTACGTTTTGTCTCTGCATGACCCAAGGTAGACTGGTAGAAAATGCCCAAGGCATTAAGTCCGCCTTTGTACAGTGTATTTTTTACATGTGCATAAAGTTTTAATAAATAAATAAAAAATTAGCCCTTAATATCTTAATACGAAAATAAATGCGAAAGTTTGAATACATAGATCACCCCCCTTCACCACCTTTGGTTGACTGTTAGAGAATGCCTAAGGCTTTAAGTCCGCCTTTGTACTTTGTTGCATAAAGTTTAAATAAATAAATAGATGCCTGTTACTCAATTACGCCAGAACGGCTGAACGGATCTAGATGAAAGGCACACAGGTAGATTATAGTCTGAAATAGCACATATGCGACTTTCTACCGCGTTTTTGTGATCTCGAGGGATAATTTAGGACATTGGCATTTCTAAAATTTTTATAAAAGCTAAAAATTTATTGTGTCTTCCAGGTGGTTTGCGTGTTGTCAGTAGCCGTGGTGGTGTCTGGATACGGCCACTCCTCGCAATACATCCACCGTCACGACGGCCATCACGAGCCTGTGCATCATGGTCACGGCCATCATGATTACTATGTAAGTATGGAACTTCTAACGGGTGCAAGGGATATAACGAAAAGTTTAAATGACTGGTGCAACTCTTCAAACATGGTCAAAATGCACTGAGCAGGGGTTAATTTTAATGACGACGAAAACTTATATTTTTTGACCCTTGCATATCATTTATGTCACCCGTATGCCTTTGGATTTTGGTTTAATACGATGTTATGTGACAGGTGTGCAAGATAGCCAAATAGGATAATTCTAAATTTTTTTTTTTTATATATGCCTATTAGTCGCTTTTTCACTCAATATTCTTTTTGAATTCAAATTCTAAATAAACGTACTCAATCGAAGGCAGGGAAGTGGGACAAAAACTTTGTAGATTAGCCACAGACACTGGGCGAGGTGAAAGTATTCATATTTATTTGCATATACCATTGTGTGTTACTTACAGTAAATAAAAGGTTTTCAAAATGACCTGTTATTTTACTGTTATTTAACAAAACCTAACCGCCATTTTGCATTTCCAGACGTATCCCAAATACGAGTTCGGATACGAAGTAAAGGACGCTCACACGGGCGACCACAAGTCGCAACACGAGTACCGCGACGGCGACGTAGTGAAGGGGCACTACTCGCTGCAGGAGCCCGACGGCGGCTACAGACATGTTGACTACCACGGCGACGATCACACAGGGTGAGCAGACACATTTGAACAACTACTTGCTAGATTTATGGTCAACGTAGACACTTCCCCAAAAAATAACTGCTCTTGCGTATAGTTGAACAGAGAAACAGAGCTCTTCTTTAAATTAAATTATTTTATTTAAAATGAGAAAAATAAGGCTTTAAATGATCTTACATAATTCCAATATCGACTATAGAAGAACTGGTTGTCTATGGAATCAACCAGGGTATATTTTTGCATGCCTCCTGGCAAAATATAACTTTTGCAAATTATATTTTTATGCCTTGTACCCAGATTTGCATTATTGTAGGCTTCGAGTCGAACATTTTGACAATTAAAAATCGCGAAAATAAACTTGCCAATGACGCCCAAAATCGTCAAAAAAAACACCTGTTCTTAGTGAAAGAATAGCAAAAAACTTCACAGCAACACTTCTCTGTATAATTGTGACATTTTGTAGACTAGCTGAACTAGGTAGTACACGAAATATTACAAATATTATAATATTGTACTTCTTTCCCAGGTTCCACGCGACGGTGAAGCACAGCACCCACCACATCGTGCCCCATCACCATCATTACTACTGATCGTCTACCGAAAGCTTTAATCACGAATTGACATTGTGATTTCAATGTTACCACTTCTCCTTTATTTATTGTAATATATTTTTTATAAGTATGAATAAATGCAGATAAAACTTATGTTGATTTTATATAAAAAATATAAAATCAACGTAAGTTTTATCTGTTTTAATTTCAAAATTTTATTGTCTTAACATAACATCACGCCTGTAAGCCTCGAAGGGTTAGGCAGAGGTGTGCCTATTAGTACACCCACATTTCACCAGTTATGTTTAAGTCCCATGTAATACGGGGCGAGCCTATTGCCGTCAACAGAGCATTCAGACTCTGTAATGTAGGTACATTTATTGATTAGTTTTGTAAGGAGGTCGATAACTTTAAGTTGTACCTACATGTGTCCATGTGTCAGTTCTATTATAACTCTGGTGTGGAATGCTTGACTTTTATTTAATAACCTCAAATATCACAGACTCCGAGGCTACTGCTGAGAAATACTATTTATTTGCTCTGCTATTCGGAGCAGCAAAAGAGTCTACAGCATTACACATACGAGTATAAAATATAGCTCTCGCACACGTCTTTTTCCACATGAAAGCCAAGTACCTACAAAATAAAACAGCCTATGGCACTCAACAATAAAGTACAGTCAACAAAAAAAGTTGATTGACACTGTTAACTTAACATATCATTTAAATAGATACAAATTAACACAGTGCGCTTCTTCTTCTTCTGCTTCTTTCATTTCAATAGTTTATTTTATATTTTTTTACATCCATTTTGCATTTCCTTTAATATTGTGACCAATAATAAGGATTAATAAAACTAAAATGTTAATCGACTTTTGTTGCTGACTGTACCTTACTACCAGTGAAAGAATTTTTGCTACCAGACCAATACTTCCAGATAAAACAAACAAACTTTACCAATTTTATATAGCTTATGATCTAAATGTGTGTACCTCGTGACGGGGCCTGTTCCTCTGCCGCCAGCAGGGTCCCCCACATCTTCAGCTCGCTCATGCTGAGCAGCGGCTGCGGGAAGTCCCTCAGTAGCAACTGCCACTGAGCGCAACTCATGTTGATGCTGCGACACCAGAGCGTTGTGAACTCTATGCCGTCTTCTGGCCATGGGCTGTGAAGGAAACCTTACTTATTGTCTGATGCTTGAAGAAACGTATTGATCAGCAGTTTATATGTTTGTATTAGGTGAGAATGCAATTTTTCATTACCAGCTGTAAGAGTACTGGATGAGAAAGTTCTCCATGAATTTAGCTTTGAGCTGCTTGTATCCAATGAGTACCAGCGACCATTACCATCAGCCTTCCAGAATTTAAACACTAATCGAATCGAGTACTTGATTGATAACAAGTACATTAAAGCACATATACATTTAACGCTACGGGTATTATCTGAGAAAGTTAGTAAGAAGACCAATTCCTGTAATTTATTTAAGACATTCAAAATTTAGTCGCAATCTCATCGCAGTGACAATCAATGTCAAAATCTTGACAAAAATGTAGTTAAACTGGAAAATTTTTATTAGATTATGACAGAGAAAATTACGAGAATTACTCCTAAGATCTTTTACGCAACAGTTGATTAAGTTCATAACCGACTCAAAAAAAAGAGTCAGACCAGAGAATTTGACTCCAATATATTTATTTATTTAAATTAAATAATATAAAAAACACACTGTAAATGTAGCTATAACTTCCCATACTCATTAACTCATCTCGAACGAGGAGCTCGTGGCTAAGTAATAACAGCCGCACGGGTCGATCCGTCAGGTTAAGCAACGCTTGCCGGGGTTGGTCCGTGGATGGGTGACCATCTTTACACACCGAGACTCCTCCGTGCCTCGGAAAGCACGTTAAGCCGTTGGTCCCGGCTGTCATACGTGGATCCTTGACAGTCGTTACGGGTCGTCAGAAACCCGGAAGTCTGACAACCAGTCTTACCTAGGGGTATCGTATTACCCAGTTACTGGGTTGTGGAGGTCAGATAGGCAGTCGCTCCATGTAAAATACTGGTATTCAGCTGCATCCGGTTAGACTGGAAGATGACCCCAACCTAGTTAGGAAAAGGCTAGGCAGATGATGATGACTCATTAACTCACCTATCATAATCCATATCCCTCAGCTTCGCCTGCGCGTTCTGCGTGCCATGTATGGTGGTGTCGGCGAGCGCTATCAACGTGAACCTCGTGAGGCAGCACGCCACCAGGCGCGTGCGCGGCGGGGGCGCGGCGCGACACCGCTGCACGTAGATCTGCGCGTCCTTCTGACGCAGCGCCGCGTACAGCTCCTCCACCTTACCCGCCGGGAGGAACAGGTGGGGCTTGCAGAGCTCTTGTACCTGCGTGATCATGTTTTTGGTGAAATTGTATAGCTATACACAGCTAAACACACAACGAAGTATTCCAGTTTGAGCACCTATTTCTTGACCACCAAAAGCATTCCCTTTGAGTGGTGCTCTAATTCCACGTTAAAATCTCGATTGGTGCTCAATGCATAGATGTTCAAACAGGAATACTTCCACACAACTTCTTTACCACTTTTTTGTCAGTCATTCTAAAATCAACTTAATTAACATTAAAATAAAGTTCATATTTGTTTGAGCCGAAATAACATCAATATAAAACAAATATTCGAATTGAGTTTAGTACGAGTTGAGCGAATTTAACTAGTGTTCAAATATAACTGTTTATCAAACCGGTCTTGCGTATTAAAAAATATTATTCAAATCTATTTTTTTATTAAAATGATATTTGTTCCGTAAGTATATTTTAAAAAACACAAGTCTAAAGTGCTTCCTACAACACACAGAAACAAACTCGGAGATTGGTCAGTCTCTTCTAAATTCCATACAGTCTCTTGTAAAGTTCCAATCATATGAAAAACATGTAAAATAATAAATATTACAATTTACAACCAATTAGACAAAGCTTACCACCCTCAACATCTTTTCATCCAACAACCCGAGACCCACCCATATTTTCCATACAAAAGTCCCACAAAATTAAAAAAAAACGATCACAAAAAATTCCGTCAACAACACTACTTGGTACAAACTGACATTATTCCAATGTCAATGTTATCACAAGATCAAAGCATAGAAATAAAACTTGATTGCAACATTCTAAACTTTTAATAACCCGTGCATAGATAGCGGACCGTTTCTTTCACTCATACAAGGTATGAAAGAGAGGTAGAATGTTATTTTAGTTACAACTCAATATGATCAATTTCAAAAATTGAGGAAAATGTTTTGAAACATGTTTTTGGGTTGTGGGAAACAATGTTTCTGGCAACATGCTAAAAAATGTTTCGTATTCATGGTAAACAAAAGTTTCGAAACAGTTTTCCAGCAACATGTTTGTCAATGTTGCGGCCATCATAGAATATTGCAGTGGTGCTGGCAACATGTATTGTATATTTATGTATAATGTTCAGTTTGCATTCTAAATAAAAGTTGCGCAACATTGTTTCAGCAACATGTTTTTGTGCTGTAGGAAAAAAGGCTGTCATGTTGCTGACAATATGGAACTTTTCTGGTTTGCTGTTAACTTGCTAAAAAATGTTTCATTGAACAAAAATGACCTGTGCATGTCACTACATCAAATGATACAACAATGTTGCAAAACATTGTTTCCAATGTACACGTAGGTTTATGATGTTAGTTACCTGAGGAGATATATAGACTAACGAAAGCATGACAAACATACACCTATACAATATAAGGTACCTTTGCATCTAGCATGGTGCGTCGTTTCTGACTCTCCTTGTACTCGTCTTCTAGAAGCTCGTAGTTGTCGCGAAGCTTCACTTCAAACGGATCGTCACTCATCTCTATAAGAAGCTCTTCGATCTAAACAATATAAATATAATTAAGATGCAAGCTAAAAAAAACAGTAGTGCCGATTCCCTTATTCACAAACTACGACTAAATTTAGAGAGTTGACGTCTCTTTCTAACATACAGCGAAAGGAAAGGACGGTGACATTCCGTGACATTAAAGAACTAAGTTAGAGATGTCAAATTAGTTTTGCCTTGAACTTCTTCGTATTTTTAATCCATACGTTTTAAGTTGTCAACTATAACTGTATGAATGTGTCAGATTGACTAAATTTGACAGCTCTTATTTACATTAGTCTCTTTCTTATTTTATTGGATAGAAAAAGATGGAAATAGTCTAATTTTAGTTTAGTTTGTGACCAAGGGAATCGGCACCAATGTTTCCTATCCATTTCACTTTTGTTTCTATGGCACATATTTACGATTGCAGGCGTAAAATCGAACTTGCTTCTTGCTGCTGTCTCATTCTGTCAGGTTCGAGTAAAAGAGACAGTGCCCTTCAGAACTGAGCTTTTTCTCAAACACGATGTACATTTGTGTTAAAAGGACGTCTTGGACACAGCACGCGATGTGAGGAGACCTCATTCTGGATCCCAAAACATGGGTCTTACCACCTCGATGCGGGCGGAGCAATGTTTAATTACATATTTTTTGTGATTTGTTATTCAAAAAATTATATGAAAAAAAAATACCTATGTTAAATTAAAGAATTATGAAAATATTTTTGCTGAATTAAATAAGGTTCATTTAATTTTAGCCAAAATCTATTTGAAAACTATAAAGGAGAAGACATTTGCTAATACATAATCCTCTACCCTTTTTTTTGTGGGTTAATAAGATTATACTTACTAATAAGAAATCTTTGTTATCATAGGGCTTTCGAATTAGTAACGGAAACCCAATTTACCTTTATATGCAGATCACTGGGCAGAGGACTCTCGGCTGTGAAAGGTTTCTTCTTAATGCCGTGCACCAACTTGATCCACTTGAAGAGGGACACGAAGTCTCCCTGCACCGCCTCCGCGAACCGGTGCTTGTAGGGAAATACCATGCGGACCGAGTCTACCCTTACTGACCTAGGAAGGTTATGAAGGTCTTTTATGGGGTACTGTGTTAATAGCGTTTACGCCTTATGACATTTCATACGAAACTTCGACATAAATACATAAACTTTTTCACATGGGGGTAGGCAGAAACCACAGAACGCCACCTGCTACGATCCTTACATACTCCTTTCGCCTCATCTACCTTCATACATCTCGTCATACAAAAAGCTAGTTGAGTTGCACTTAGTTTTTTTTTTTAGAAATGAATGAACCGATTTTCATGAAACTTCATACAAATAAGCATGATACATAGATACAAAAAGCTAGTTGAGTGAATACAGTAGCTAAGTTACTCTTTATAACATCAGTTATCTCCCAATGAAATCACGTCAAAATTCGGTTGATCTGTTTCGGAGATTAGTCGGAACAAACAACGAATATGACAGACAATGTTTCTTTTTTTACTGTTTATTTTCTTGTAGGTCCTGTACTATTTGACAGTACACAGACACTTCAATTTTATTTATTTGTATAGATAAATGACATAAAATATATTAAAAATGCTTTGCTTCAAAATCTTTTAACTGATATCTGATAGTTACTATAATAATGGTTTCAAACATAAATCATTTAGATGAAACGAAGCATCTCTGCAAAAAAAGTTGCGTTTATTATGATGCCTAATCTATGTGATTGCTACCTTAGAAAATACTTGATTAAAGACATAACATTCACTTACCAAACCTTGTTCCAAGTAAGAGCGAACCCCTCATTGGCCTTCCTCTCGACCCTGACGTCAAGGTCATCAGCCACGCGCTCCTGAGAGTAACCTTCCACCATGATGACCTCGTCTCCGTTGAGGATCATGTTCAGCTTGCTCCAGGCGATGGACAGGCCTACCTCGTGATCGTAGGCTATTGTCATGTTATCTATGAAAAGATGGGAAATGTTTACTGAATATAGAGGAGCTAGTTTTAATTCTAGGTTAGTACTTGATGACAGGTAAGGCCAGCAACAAAAGTCAACAAACATTTCGAATTTTTAAAACATAATTATTAAACTACTAAAGAAAATATGGAATGGACGAAAAATCAAGATAAAAGAAACTCTTAGCTGTGAAATGCTGAAAAACAATGAATCATATTATTTTATATCTATTTAGATGAGAAGTAAAAGTAACAGTGTTAACGTCTTTTGTTGCTGACTGTAGTACAAAATGTGTAGTAAAGTCTGTAAAAGCTTATAAAATATATGCATAACTTAGACCTCCGAAGAGTCTTATTTGCTTTAAACATAACATAAACATAACATCACGCCTGTAATCCCCGAAGGGTTAGGCAGAGGTGTACCCATTAGTACACCCACATTTCGCCAGTTATGTTTACGTCCCATGTAATAGGGGGCGAGCCTATTGCCATCAACCGGGCACAAATCCAGACTCCGAAGCTGCTACTGAGAAATTCCCGATGGAAAAACCCAATAACACTTTGCCCGACCTGGGAATCGAACCCAAGACCTCATGCTCAGCAGTCGCGCTTGCGACCACTAGACCTACCAGGCAGTGCTATGCATTTTAACAAAAACCATGACCTCAGTAACTTTTTACTCCATAAGAAGCACCAGATCATACAAAATTGTTAAAATACACAAAGACACCCCAACAAATTTTTGAAATTAGATGCAAGGCCAAAAAATTTTGCAGCCAACTCACCCGTAGCAAAAAGCATATTATTCTCCTTCGACAGTATCAGTCCAAGATTCGTCTCCCCCTTAAACATGACCCTCCAATCCAGAGCCCTCTCTTTCTTCTTCACAACCACACGTCTCCTGTTCTTCATATCCTGGTGAAACTCCGTCAAAGCTGTCACGAAGGTTAACACCTTCAGGTGCAAGTTCGCACTCCATTCCAAGTCTACATTCTCCTTGAATGTGATGTCTAGGAGGGCAGAGTATTTCTCTCTGGAGAGTATATACTCTATCTTTGATAGTTTTACGTGGAAGAATGTTGCTGGAATCTCGTCTGATCGCTGGCAGTGGACGTTTCCTAAAATGATTGGGGAAAGCCTAATTTATTTTTGTTTTTTTATTATTTGTGTATGCACATGGTCTGTGTCAATTTTTTTTTTCTTTTCTTTCTTTCATTGAAAAAAATCGTTGCTTCACACTAGAATTTTTTCAGCGTCATAGGTGCATACTACTACTTACACATAAAGTCACATATACAAACAACCAGACCAGGAACAGCTACCTGTAAGCCATACAAATATTTGTTGCGAACAGGAATCGAACCCGCGACACGCAGCGCAACAACTAACCGTTCAGCCACTACGCCAACCGTTCCGTTTTTTATATTAATTGGTGTAACCCTGTAAGTTAATAAATATTTCGCTAAATTCATTCTTGATACTAGATAATAAGATAGTTAGATAAATCAGAGATCTCTGAGATTGTTAGGCGAAACGACTATTTAAAATTAATTTTGAATAGTTTTTACATAACTAACATCACGACTGTAATCCCCGAAGAGTTCGGTTTAAAGAACTTTATTTCTCATTAAGACAATCGTCAGTTACATGAGAACAACAAATCTCATTACAAATTTTATAATAGTGCGGGTAGAAGAACAAAAATAATAAAGCATAATTATTGTCAACAAAATTGGAAGCTAGTTCACTACATTCCTAAGATTAAGCTGTGGCACAAGTTAAAAGATGTTAGTTATGTTATGCACCCACATTTCGCCAGTTATGTTTAAGTCCCATGAAATAGGGGGCGAACTTATTGCCATGTACTGTACCCATAATTGCGAAATAAATAATCTTATCTTATCTTATCTTATCAACCGGGCACAATCCGCATCTGCCACGTAAAATAGGAACAAAGTAAAAAAAAAAACTCACCTTTATAAGGCACCATATCCACAACCTTCAACCCAGAGATAACAGCACCAGATTTATTGAGATTCTTCTCCAAGGTCACGGCATCAATCCTGGTCATCAAGCACATATCCTCGTTTATGATCAGGAACAAGTTGATGTGGGACAGGGCTACGTTTATTGAGATGTTGCGCGGAGGTTCCTGCACTTCCTCCACATGTTGGACACGTGGAGACGAGGACCAGTACTGATTTAAGCAGTCAGCTAAGCAGACGATGCTTCGAGCGATGGTTGGACTCCATTCTATCCGGAGACAGTCCACCATGGCCTCTACCTATGGTGACATAAAATAACATGAATTTAAACTATAGTATATCTTACTGTATCAATGAGGAAAGTTCGGTTGGAAAGCAGAAGCAAAACTACTTTTTGTGTGACTAAAATTATAGGCATGTTCATGATGTTTTAGTTCACAGTCAACTAACTTACCTGCAATGTGATTATAACTTTTAGAAATATGTAGTTAAAACTAGTATTATATTAAATATTAATACTTGTTTTTGCATAGAACTTAGTTATGATTGTATTTTATTGCGTGAGTGTGAGCAAAAAAGACTCTCATGTAATCACAGTTAAGGAACAAAACATACACAAAACAAAACAACTGAAGCTAAAATAAATGACGCGAAACGTTTTCACCATACAAATGACAGGCTAATTCTAAAAGCATTTTAAAATTACCTTGGAATCGTTAGGTCCATGAGAAGCCCACTTAACCAGCGCGACTGCGAGTAGCGCTTCGCCCCACGCGTGATTCCTCCTGGGCGGCGCCGCGCGCAGCTCGAGCGCTGTGGGCCCGAACGCCGCCCAGCCACCGTCCACCAACAGCTCCGCCCCCCACTGATCACCTCCTACTGCTTGACGAGCAACCGCACAACGGTACCATTCTTCTGCAAGTGAGGATGTATGTTAAATGGGGACCTCATTTAACATCTATTGCTTATATGTAGGAAAAAAGTATTGAAATATAGAACAGATGTAAAAACTGCGCGTTTGGTCAATTTTAGTTACTTTCACAGCATTATGTTGTATGGTATTTTACTGTGTGGTCAGGCTGCTAACATTGATACCATTTTTATTTTACATAAGCGAGCTGTCAGAGCCGTGGATGTCGTCAAGTAAAACATTATTTTAAAAGAGTATGTATGGAGTTTTGTCTCTATTACTCTCCATACGACACTACCTTTTGGAAGTGGCAACTAGATTAAATTATTCTTTCCTTGTTTATGACGTTCAAAAATGCCTTTTATTTAATGGTCTTATTATAATAAATGACTTTGAACTAGAGCAGAAGGCGCATTAAGCGGTTAAGGACGATTGGATAAATCCCCTAACTGCTAAAACAATTGAAGTCCTGGTCTTCTAAAGCCTATTGAAGTTGAAGTAACAAACCTCTAGTCTCTAACAGCTGATCCAGCTTAGCTTTGACCCCGCTGCATCCGAAGCCGATCGCGTTGTCACTCATCAGACAAGCGTGCACTGTCACTGAGCGCATTTCAGCGCATCCTTGCACTATGCAGGAGGAGAATATACGAGACAACCACACTGGAGGAAATTTTGCTGGAAAAAAAGGTAATTTGTTGTATATTGAAATAAGAGCGATATTCCTAGAAAGATTCAGAGGTTTCAACACATCATTGAGGTAATACAGAAGCGGCTAAGTCGATAAGTATTTCAGTTAAGCCCAGCAGTGTATCCCACTGCTGGGGAATCATAAATAATCCATACTGATATTATAAATGCGAAAGTAACTCTGTCTGCCCGTTACGCTTTCATGACTAAACCACTGAACCAATTTAGATAAAATTTGGTACAGGGTAAGTTTAAACTTCAAGGAAGGACATAGGCGACTATTTATTAAGCGACTTCGTCTGAGTTTCCGATATTCGACATTTACGAGGACGAAATCGCGGATAATAGCTACACATAACATAACATAACATCACGCCTGTTATCCCGGAAGGGTTAGGCAGCGGTGTACCCATTAGTACACCCACATTTCGCCAATTATGTTTTTAGTCCCATGTAATAGGGGGCGAGCCTATTGCCTTCAACCGGGCACAAATCCAGACTCCGAGGCTGCTACTGAGAAATTCCTGATGGAAAAACCCAATAACACTTACAATAACAATCAATAGCTAACAACAACAATAGCAATAACAACAAATAGCTAATATCACAAAAAAAAAACTTACATGGTGGTTCCACTTCTATCAATTGTAGAGGTCTAGCTTTTCGTATTTTCTCTTTGACGGATGTGTACCATTTAAATGCATCCACATGGCTGTAACTAACGTTCAATGTACTTATGATTAAGTACAAGTTTAGTACTCCTTTTTCCAACTGTAAAAAAAATATATTTGTTTATATGTTAATTTGCTTGGAAAGTAGATACAGTAGAGCGTCGATTATCCGAACGTCGCTTAACCGAACGACCGCTTATCCGAACTACTACGCCCGCCCGACCCGCGCATGTTTTTCTCCCACCTCCCGCGCTATAGTGCTCACGCACTTGTCGCGACTTGTTAATTGTACTCGTATGTCACTTCCAAGTAACCGCTAGTCGATAAACGAAATTTTGCCGCATGAAAGAAAGCTCTCGATTTAAAATGCCTAAACGTAAACGTGTTGTCCTTTCTATGAAAGATAAATACGAAATAAATAAAAGGTTAGAGGAAGGCGAATCTGCAACCAAGTTATCCCATGAATACCAAGTTGGTAAGTCTACCATTACAGATATAAAAAAACAAAAGACAAGCATAAGTAACTTTATATCCCAGCTTGATTCTTCTGACGGATCTACGAGTCGTAAAACAATGAAACTTGCCTCAAACACAAATTTAGATGATGCTGTATATAAGTGGTTTACTCAAAAAAGATCCCAGGGAGAACCTATTTCAGGCCCAATTTTGTGTGAAAAAGCAGTTCAATTTAACGAAAAACTTGGAGGGCCGTCAAATTTTCAAGCAAGCACAGGCTGGTTAAAACGATTTAAGTCAAGACATGGCATTCGTGAGCTTCAAATACAAGGAGAAAAACTATCTGCTGATTCATCAGCAGCTGATTCATTCAAAATCAAACTAAGGGATATACTGAAGGAAGAAAATTACGCTCTCGAAAACATTTACAATGCAGACGAAACTGGGCTCAATTGGAAAGCTTTGCCACGAAAAACTCTTGCTTCACGTCGTGAATTAGCAGCACCTGGTCCTAAAATAAGCAAGGATCGTATCACTGCCTTAGCATGTGCTAATGCTACTGGCAGCCACCGATTGCCCATGCTTGTCATTGGTAAAAGCAAGAAACCACGTTGTTTCAAACACGTTAATATGTCTGCGATGCCTATCGTTTACACTTCGCAAAAGAATGCTTGGATGGATAGTACAATTTTCATGAAATGGTTTACAGAAACTTTTATACCCTCAGTAAAAACCCATCAATTAAAAAATGGTGAAAGAGAGAAAACATTATTGCTTCTTGATAACGCTCCAACTCATCCATCATGTGACATCTTAAATGAAAAAGACGAGTTTATAAAAGTCATGTTTCTTCCTCCTAACGTGACTTCATTATTACAGCCCATGGATCAAGGCGTTATTGAGACTTTCAAACGGTATTATAGAAAAGAATTGTTACGTAAGTTACTTTTGGAAAAAGAAGAAGAGGGAGAAGAAAGCCTAATTAGAAATCATAAAAAGATTGATTTAAAAGATGCGTCCTACATGATCGGAGCAGCATGGGACAGTGTAAAAGAGCAGAACTTAAAAAAAGCGTGGAATAAAGTTTTGTGTATGGGGGAAAATCCTCAAAGTGAATGTATAAATGAGAGACACGAAGATATGTCTGAAATGATAAATATGCTAAAGAAGCTCGATTGTCACGAATGTGATGAAGAAGAGGTTCAACAATGGATGGATATCGACGATGAAGATCCCGGGTACCAAATTATGCAGGATAGCGAAATTTTAGACCTCATGACTAATAAGGCTGACGGAACCGCTAGCACCTCATCAACTACAAATTCAGATAATGAAGATGAAAACATAATTAGTGCTTCTGAAGCGTTTACTTGTTTAGACATTGCCTTACGTTGGTTTGAAACACAGCCTGAAAGCGACCAGTACCAAATATCTGTCCTAAAAAAAGTACGTGACCTAGCCGCTCGTAAGCGGGTAGGCTTGCTTCGGCAGACGAAGATTGAAGATTTTTTTAAGCGTTAATTTTACCGATTATCCGAAAATACCGGTTTTCCGAACACCTATGTCCCCCAATTAGTTCGGATAATCGACGCTCTACTGTAATATAATATATAAGTTGTCCCTTGTACAGTTGGCGCAGCGGCTGAGTAATTAGCTCCTGTGCTGCGTGTGTTGGGTTTGATTACCGCACGGTACAAAAATATTTCTTTAGTCTAATATATATATTTTTTTATAGATACAGTAGCACCACCTCTTTTTTGGAAGTTGGTTTAAAAGGTCAACGATCTGTGTCCACAAAATCTAACTTGGAAGTACTCTATGACTTGCTCATAATACCTTGGCGTCTAACTTGAGCTTATTGACCAGCACCAACTGCAGCTGGTCTGCCGCCAGCTGGAACTGCTCCATCTGGAACGCGACGTACACCTGCGGCAGATTGCTCAACTCTGGGTCAGCCTCATCGTCTACGACTGATGCTGCACTGAATCTGGAGTTAACCTGTTCAAACATAAGAAAATTATTTATTTATTTATTATTAAAAATCTCCCTTACAGCTATCATTGTGGCTTAGGCGACAGAGTGGTCTTAATTTTTTTTTTACAAAATTAGCACCCTCCCAGTGACTTCGATCGCGTGATTTTTCTTACTGACCCCAAATTTTTTGATAATAAAAATATATAGCTGTGCTTAGTGATAACGTAGCTTCCAATTTGAAAATAATTTTCAAAATCGGTTCAGTAGTTCCAGAGATTACCCCCTACCACTAAAACTTTACCTCTTTATAATATGAGTAAAGAAAAGTTTTTCTTTAGAGCTTAAACTATTTGAAATGATAATGGTATTTTTATCGACCTAAAAGAAACCGTAACACAACGGCATAGAATACAAAATCAATTTTTCCTTTTTCCTTTCGTGTTAACTTACTTGTAAACTCTGCAAAGACATTACGAAGTTCGTATTTACAGTCTTGTCTCTACAACTAAGTTTTGTTGAGTCTATCTTTAAGCTGAATATCTGAAATAAAAAAATATAAGTATTATTAAATATCCTCGACAGCTTCGTTGGTCTAGTGCTTGCAAGCGCGACTGCTGTGCATGAGGTCTTGGAATCGATTCCCAGGTCGGGCAGTGTTATTGGGTTTTTCCATTAGGAATTTCTCAGTAGCAGCCTCGGAGTCTGGATTTGTGCCCGGTTGATGGCAATAGGCTCGCCCCCTATTACATGGGACTAAAAACATAACTGGCGAAATGTGGGTGTACTAATGGGTACACCTCTGCCTAACTCTTCAGGGATTACAGGCGTGATGTTATGTTATGTTATTAAATATCCTCCCTGTATTTGTTCCTAGTAACCTTTTTATTAAAAAAAAAGAAAGAAAGATATGTACTTGTTAGAAGTAGTTGCACAAGCATAGCATCTCTAATAATTAATTAGAGATGTGCCAACAAAGACTATAGCCGACTAGTCGGCCAAGCCGATAAAGGTTTCATTAGGACAATACTGTTATTCTTCATTAAAGTGAAAGATCTCAATAAAATTTTTAAATGTCAAGTCAAAAAAATAGTCTAGTTTTTTTTAAGTTTAGATAATGATTCCCGTAAAATCAAGTGTTACCAATGCTAAATAATAATTTCTCGTGGTAGGGTTTTATTTATTGTAAATTAATATATTATACCTTTGGTATAACTGGCGACAGTCTGGGAATGATAGTAGCAAGGTGGTCCTCATCGTTGACGTTCAACACTTGTGTGCGCCGGCGCTTCTTGTGACTCATTAAGAACTGGTACAACTCGTCTTTAAATGTCACTGATGTGCTGGTTATTATTGCATGGATTTTCTATAAATTACAAAAACATTTTAGCAAAAATCTGAGTTGCTTGGTAGATAAACAAGCAAAATTAACCTTTCCTTTAAAAGGCAATGTAGGACCAGGGGTGACGGTGTTTTTGCCAACATAGTTCCGTTGCGAGAAAGGGATAGCGCTATCGATCGTGTATAGGTCTATCTCTCTCTGACACACTGAAAAAATGTCAGCATTAACACATAATAATACGGCACCAGGTCTAAAAATGTGCTGTTTAAGCTCTACGTTTTTAGTAAGGAATCTCTAATGACAGATAGTTCAAAGTGATGGTCATGGATTGGTGCTTTGGTATTTTGAGTTACCTCGTATTGTTGAGCTTGACCAAGTAAAAAGTCTATGAATTTAATATAGTAGCCTTCTGCACTGGAAGATGTTTAGTTCATGACAACTCCCACCCATCACATCTGCTTACAGTATGTGATTAATATCAGAATCACACATAGAAAGACAAAAAAATATACCTCTACATTCAAAGGCCCATCAGCCTTTACAGTCCCCTCAATGATCAATGAGCAGGTTGCTTCTCCCAAACACTCCCCCTTCCCTCCAATTGTCGCTCTTGCGCCCACAAGCTTCGTAGAGAAGACCAGCGCGCGCGCAGGCCCGCCCGCCGCGCCGTCTGCATGGACCTCGGTGGCAGTTGCTGTTACACACCATGGATTGTCTACTGTGCCTTTGTGAATGGTCACCGATGCGTTGAATATGTGTACTCCCATGAACTAAAAGAAAATAGTCATCATCATCATAACAGCCGTAGGACATCTACTAAACATAGGTCTCCCCTACAATTTTCTAATAGGACCGGTTTGTAGCAGTTTGCATCGCGATCCTGTGGTCTTAATCACATCGTCTGTCCACCTTGCGGGTGGAGGTCCTAGGCTGCGCTTGCCGGTGCGAGGTCTCCATAAAAAAGAATTGATAGGCTCTGCAGTAGTCTTCTTCAAAGATCCTTCCTTATTTTCTTTTTCTTAATAATTATGGACAGATCCCTAGCAGTCCATCATTTTTTAATTCAATTCTAGGCAGTTCTTGCAACTAAATACACAAAAAAAAACAGACAGAAAATTAAGGAAGGTCTCTTCGACAGATGTTGTCCTGTACAAATGTTGGCTTGGCACCACCTACCAAGTATCAGTGGCCCACTTATACACAATAATTTATTTAAATCAGACAAACCCTTTACAAATATGGAGTAATATACATATACATGAAGTGAATAAGAATTCATCATAAGTATGATTGTAGACACAACAAAAGCAATACATAGGTATAACTCAATTAAATCGTAGCAGGATAATGATAATATAATTAGCATGTTGTGTCATCAACTGATGTAGCATATATAAGACTTTCAGTACAAGTACAAGAGTTAGGGACTATGCACACTTATTCAGCTCCATTCAGCTTTTGTCTATAGAAAACAACGATTTTGTATTGCATGCGTTCAGACGCGGAAAGCTGAACGGACGCGTACGCGTCTCATACGAAATCGGCGTTTCAACTTTTTGCAAGCATTACCCTACATAGATATTATATTTTCAAATAAAATGTTGTGTGCTTCTTAGTGTTTACTTTGCTAAAAAACCACTCTCAGCAGGCCCCCCTAAAAGTCAATCTTGAATCCCCCACTGGGTATAAATAAAAGCCAGCATTATAAGAATATTAATAAATGTAAGAGCTGATTTTTCAAATGTGAGATAATTTTTATCTGAAGAACTACTATGATAGTTTGACATAATATTTTCTGTATGACTTTTTTCAAACAGGCATATTTAATTCACTGTTTGGTCTATATGACGAAAATCGTCTAGCAAAATATAATACTTATGCAACAGCCAACGAATAGCTGGGTCATGAAGAGGAATTAATTATTTTAACAAATATACCTACTACTATAATAAAAACAAAAACATTCCAAATTTAGTTTTCCAATCTCATCCCAGAGGATATCAAAGTAAAAAAAAAAAATAGTTAATAAGGGGCATTTTTGACTCATTGTGACTTAGATTAAACTGAGACTGAAAGGAAAGTTAAACAAGTTTTGTACAAGAAAAGTAAATACAAACAAACATACCTGAGCAAACATAATCAAGCTATGGGGCAGTTTTTTATCTCTGAAATCCAACAGCTCCCTATTCGCTAATTGGTTCAAATCATTCTCAAGATTCCTCAGCTCTGCCATTTGATCATACCCCTCAACCCTTGCTGTAGAGTTCTGTTTCGAGAGCAATGGTTTGAGGATCGTCTCGACGACAACACTCCTCTTTTCCTCTGCATTATTGGTGACTTCCACTCCTCGGATTACGACTGACACTAGTTTATTGATTTCAGAGTTGAAACAACTACTTTGGAATGATATTTCATCTATATGCTGTAAACAAAACCAGTTGAAGTTTATTTCATATTTACATCCATTTCATTTCAAGTTAAAATAAAATATTACTTATTGCTTTTGTGAACATAAATTGCATTCCTCGTGTAGTTTGGTTACATAAGTTTGCTAGAAGTCTTACAAGTAGCTAGATTTTATCCAAAAGAAAAATTGTTTCCTTGTTAATCTTAGGAATGTAATAAAATCTTAAATGATAAACAATATTTCAATAGAATTGTTTTATTATCCCTCTAAATCAGTGCCAAGGACAGGCTGGCAGCAATGAACATACTTCCAGCAACAAGAGCGACAGTTAATCAATATCAGTACTTACAATAGAATACCTATCTTTAGATAGGCTGACATCTTTGAGTATCAACTTTGGCACTGCGATTCTGCCTATTTTCAACTTTATATGGTACTTTCTCATGAACAGCCATGCCAGTAACGTCGGCAGGAGCCTAAAAATACCACAAATATTACCAAGATAGTAAACAAAATACAAAACAATAATAAAATAAGCGGTGTCATTGTATATCGACCACTTACCATGACACACAGGAATAAATAACCACAAATATAAAAAACAATATCAATAGGGCGTTCATGTTTGAACGGTTATATCATTTCGTTGGAATCATTCGTTAATTAATTGAGTAAATAAGTTCATAATAGATCGAGATTCACTTCGTTGGTAACCTCAAAATTAGACTAACTTTCATCTGTCAGTTTTGATTCGTTCAAAAACTTGTTGGAAAAGAGAAAGGCTTTTCGTACTAATAAATACTTACATAATTAACAATGAATAAAATGCGAAATTATTTTATATTTTCGTTTTATTTTTTGGTGGATGAGAGAAGCAGACCATTCGATGCAACATTAGCTTGGGGAGGCCTATGTCCAGCAGAGGACTTAGAAAGTAACTATAAGAAACGACATACTCTTGGCCACATAATGGCCAGAACAGCCCAAATACGAACGCAATAAGTGTCCGTATGCGCGATGCACTATCAACAGCAGACAGCACCAGGGAAAAGTTGCCTTTTATCAGCAGTGTATCTGATGACAAACCTATTCCTACATTGCCGTGCCCCTATTCAACTTAAAGTGCAGCTCTGCATGCACCTGAAAACTGCTGTAAGGCCCGCTCGCTACGGAATGCCTTTATACCTACTGAAATACAATAGTCTAAAAGTTTACATACATTCAACTCCACGTCACAGAGTACATTTATATACGGACCTCTACGTCTTGGTGGTATTTTGCGTAAGGCAATTATTTCTTTATGGAACAAAATTAAACGGCAGACTACAATATAGAGTCTGGCCAACGAAAGCTGTCCACACAAAAAGCAGCAATTTTTAAAAAAATCTTAAGTTTACTGTAACGTTTTTTTTTAAACTGCCGCCTTTTCAAGTTGAATTAACTAATTTGATACCATTTCATTTTCTAATTATTATTGTAAAATAAATTTTAACTATTTATCATGTTTTGCTGTTATTGTTACTTTATTGTTATAGTTATTAGAGGGGCTAGATTTTATTGAATCAAAAGGGAAAAAGAAAATACGGAATAATTAATCATTTTTTATTTATGAACTAAAACTATACAACATCTTAACTCTAAATCTAAACACCTTTAGGGCCATGATCGCTTAGCAGTGTAGCCTTCGTACTTCTTCCTAGTCTTCAGACCAGACACAATAGTTGAACTCTTGGGGAACGCTGACAGACCATTGAACAATGTGTCTTTATCTGGAACAGAATATTGAACTTTTAAGTTATATTTATTTTCTTTTTTGGTTTAAATGCCCGTGACTTCATTCGCGTGTTGTCGATTATCACGGTTTTTTTTTATCGTGGGGCCATGCTTACTTTTCTAAAGTAAAAGTAGTAATGGAAGTACTGCTTAAAAAAAAACCTGCAAAATAAATCCAGCCGTTTCGGAGATTAGCCGGAACAGACAGACAGAAAAACATTTTTTTTTATATTAGTACATACTAATTATTTAAACATTTGTATGAATTTAGTAAAAAGGTGTTATTTTAACTATACAAACAGACATTTCAATTTTATTTATTTGTAAAGATGAATAAAGAAATGCAGAAATGTCGTGTATTTATATACCTGGGTGGAATCTGACATAATCTGGCTGCACATGCAAGTTCTTGGGCAGTTCCATTCTCTTGAGGGCATCAAATGGTGTTGCTGTATCCACAGGAGTCTTGTAAAATTCTTTCAGGTCAGCTGTAAAAAAAAAATATTTATTTAAATTTAGAAAAATGGGAATGCTGAACTTTTTTCAGCAATTTATTCAAGTTATTTATTTATAGTTAATTAAAACGGTACAACACAAATTACATTAATTAATATAGAGACATAAAAGAAAAGAAATGTATTTAAATTGACAAAATTGTTGTATACTATACAATTTGAATAATTTAACAGTTGGATTGACTTTGTGAACAGTTGGATTGGATTGACTTGAATTAGGTTCTAATTACATCATCTTTTTCCATTTACTTTTGGATAACTAGAGTGACCTGTTAAACATATCTTATTAAAATTGTAGTCATTTATACCCACAGCCTAGGCTCTAGACATCCCATGATTTAGTGACTGTACTCATAACCAGATGCAACAAACATAATAAACATAGCAACTGTGTTAGGCTTGCACTGTGGTTCGGGAAGGAACATCTACTTAGTACCCTAACCACCAAAACCTGCAAAATATAGAGCAGGCATTGCTCTATATTTTCCAGGTCTGACTAACAAAGCTATCAAGCTTTAAAAAATTAAATATTGCAATATGCAGAACTACCATTCTCAAATCTGAATTGATATAAATATATCTGAGATGCGTTGTGCATTAAATTGTATTTGCTTTTGCATGTTTTCTATTATAACATACTATGAAAAGCAAGCTTAAATAATTAGTTTCTTTTGCAAAAAGCACAACCACCTTCTAAAACTATGAAATAAAAAATAACTATAGTTTTGAAAGTTCGTGGCAGTACACTACATAACAACAAACATAACCAAAGCCAACTTTCAAAACAATAGTAATTTTTTTTTAAATTCCAAAGACCATATTGGAAGACTGAAACTGAAAACCTTATAATTTGCATGGTAGTAATTTATGAACTTTGCCATCACATAGTAACATACCAACGCTTCCAATGGTGTGTAGCAGTGAATTAGGTACATCATATCCTGTCTCTTCAAAGCATGCCTTGAGTACAACAAACTTAGTTTCTAAAGCATCAAACTCAGCATCAGCATTTAGACCATTAGATGCACATATTTTGTTGATTGTCTCTTCAATGTTTGCCGGAGGGTCCCATGGTTTTGTGGGTCTCAGAAATCTGTAAATAAAATTGGGTGATTATTATGACTGCTTCGTTGGTCTAATTTGTCTGAGAATGAGATCTTGGGTTTGATTCCCAGGTTGAGCATTGTTATTGGATAATTGGATATATACATCAGGAAATTTCTCAGTAGCAGCCTCGAAGTCTGGACTTGTGACCGGTTGATGGCAATAGGCTCGCCCCATATTACATAGGACTTAAACGTAACTGGCGAAATGTGGGTGTACTAATGGGTACACCTCTGCCTAACCTTTGGGGTATTACAGTTGTGATGTTGTTTGTATTATTAAAAAGGTAATATTCCTGCAGTCATGATTAATTGAGGTAATAAGGGGTTGTTATCTAAATATATTTTTGTTACTATCCAAATGTTTCACTAATCAATCAAAATAAGCAGAATGGTAAACAATGTATACTGTACCCTCTTGCTGCTAAGGATTCTGCAGCAGCTTGAAATTTTTTGTCTACTTTAGGATACTTCTTCTGTTTATACCTTACTGCAGTGATCTGTAAATTATTCACTTGATTAAATCGCTATAATTATGAGTTTCTAAATTATTAGGTAAGGTGTGCAACAAAATAACCTGTAAATTTCGGCGCGGTATTGCAGACAGCACATTCCGTAGCATTTTATTTTATGTTATTTGCTGCGCTAATTTTAATAGAACTAAGGTCACTAGTTTTGTGTTAATTAAATTGTAAAATAATCTTTAATAATAATTTTATTCCATGTCTATAGATTTGACAACCGTAATGCAATGTTTTTTCTTTACACACAACATGGGATTTGGTAAAAAAAAAAAATGTTTGCTAATTTGATTACGTAACCTCGATCATTGATTGAAAAATCAGATGTTTAAGAAGCAATAATGATTTTTCAGTTACAATTTGATTAATTAAGGGAAAGTATTTAAAAAAATATCCCATGGCTTGTCTGGGTTATAGCATTTGGGGCAAGTGAGTAGAGGATCAAGCTTTATTGCAAATACATCTATTTGTTTGTAAACGCTTCTACTTATAATTTAATATTTTGTGCTAAAAATAATACAGTTCCTTCTAGTTTTCAATTAAAGAAACTGAAAAAGTAAGCAAGATAGGCACTGAAGTCAGCCGTAAGTTGTTGAGTGCGCCAACGTAGAACGAAACGTTTCCACATTTCTAGACGAAACCAGTTTCTACCTTTGGCCGCCTACGGCAGCACTGTCGGCTTGGGTTGTTGTTTCCTATCCGCCATTTTCCAGTCGCCATTGAAAGGTGAAAACTTCACTAAATGTCGGTGATGATTTTAAGATTTTGAGTGGTTTCTTTAAGATTGTACCCGTTTATAGTGTTGTGAAATGAAAATGAAGTGCCCCGGACTACCATGACGCATCAAAATCACCAAACAAACGGTGCAAGTCTCGAGGATTGCCACACAAACTTCTTCGCCTTGGTAAGTCACTTTTACATTGATGAAAGAACTCGTATGTACTTTTCTTTCGAAATCATTACGCTTTACGTGATGCTAGTATTGTGCGCTATTGTTCTAAGGTCTCCCGTTGCATGTTTAGGAATTCCTAAATAATGAGTTCACGACGTCTAAGTAGACGATGTGATTATCGTTAGTGGACGCTGATATACAAAATTCACCTTATTGCGCTACGACTACCGAATCGATCTATTGCGTTAAAGTTTTTGTATGGGACAATTTACGTTTAGGCGGCTAATGACGGCCGGCCGTTAGTCATCCTGGCATCGTTCTCGCCACAACTCGGAGTCATGTCATGTTGCTAACCCACAAAATGTCAACGCATTCGGCAAGCGAGGCCACAAGAAGCCACCGGCCCATAGAGGTCATTTTGAATTCACCTGGCCGTAACGCGGACCGTAATGCGTTCGCGAGACTAGTTTCGCCAGGTTGAGGAAATAACTTTCTTATTACATTTTTCGCTTCGTACCGTTCGATAATGCGACACGATAGCGCGACATGAGGAGTAATGTTTATGTGCGTGGTAAAAAATCCGTCGGGTCATTCATTATCGCAGTGTTGTAGTGTTGAGTAGCTTTGCGTAATGTTCATAGCTGGCGCGAATTTTATCAGATTGTGTTCGGGTGAGGATTAGCGGGTGAGGGGCGGGCTTGCGGGGCGCCGGGGGCGGTCGGTCGTCCTCGGCGAGAAGCGAGCACAGCACGGGCGCCACTTCCACCTGACGCGTTGCCATATCTCCGCGGCGGCGCGCGCCTGCCTGCACCCGTCTCCCTCTGCGCTCCGCCTATCTCGACGCGATACAAATTACCGATTTCTTGCCCTGCCTGCTTATTGTCTAATTATTTATGCGTCGTTTGCGGACATCGCTGCTTTTGTCGCGTGGAATTTTTTCTCGTCCACAACATAGGCGGTGACGCATCGGGGGCTACTAGGTGTCGCGTTTGGGTTCAATACACTTCACTAGGAGCATTGCGCAAAAAATACAATGCAATCATTTAATTGATAGGTACTAATTAAATCGGAAACGTATCGCTGATTATCAAGCTGTGAATGTTCACTGGCTTTACCTAGGTTCCGTTTATGTTGAGGTATGCGCGGCATCTGCGCGGCGACATCACAGATGTCGCGGGACTCGCGGGGTCGGTGCGCGCGCGCTCGCCGGCTGCGCAGGCGTCTTGCGCTCATTCAACCGTTTATGAATGGTCGTAATGATTGTAACTTTCCCATAAGCGGGCCTCCGCCCAGGCACCAGTTGCGTGCACTGTGATTATCTAGGTAGTTGATGCTCCTCTTTGTTCTTTTACCTGTTTACACTTTGTCTTATAAATTCTAGTACAGTCATACGCTGTATGTCATAGCTGTGACTTTGTGTTGACCATTGTTTACCCTTGACGTATGAGAATAAACTGGCAATAATCATTCATTCATGTAAGTGTTTCTCGTGGGCAATATTCGGAAGCATGTTAATTAAATAACACAAGCTTTCCGCTGGTTTTTCTTTGGTATGAAAACAAACATTCCAACTGTCTTTGGTTTTCTTTTCCATCTCAATCCTTTACCCACAACGACGATGTCCATTGAGTGACGGAATACACCGCTTATTTATTCATGGCATCTGACGAACATACACGGGTCTGCGCGACCTCCGCCCCACCCCACACCTCTTATCACCCTCTGTGCATACAGAGCACGACTTCAATTTTGTCCTGAATGTGCTCCTTCCCTCTCTGTTATGACTCCTCCCGCTTCTAGGTCACAGTCTAAGATCAGATTCGGTCTTGACTAGGTGCATAAATCACGCCACTAATTGACACTGACGTACTGTGTTTATTAGCTATGTAATTAACTGTTTAACAGTATTAAAACAAGTTGTAAACTACCGTTTTGGCGGCAATAAAGTAACAGATTATTTTTATTATTTCACGTTTGTCCAAAGTGGCGATACCACTTACTAATAAACTTCCTTAATGTAATCAACCTAATTACAACATTGTACTATAATGATTCTGTATGCTTTGCTGCTTTTTATAAGCTATAAATTCTTGTATGATGCTTACGTTCGTCGTAAATTCACACGAAGTCTGTTCTTTGCCTTTTGGTATTTCACACATTAAATTTTCACTTTCATCTTATTGGAAACGAGATGAAACTAGTTGCCTGAAGTAGTATCTTTGTCTTGTTAATAAGTTAACAGTCTCTCGTAGCTAAGAGAGCTGCGAGACCATGGTTTCTTTAACGGCTCAAGGTCGTCGCAAAAAACATCTACCTGAAATCAGTGCTTTACTTGTTAACAGCACATCCGAATGAATTTGAACTTTAAACAAATGAAAATAGAGTGAGATTTTGAAGTTTGGTTAGATTTCATTGTTATAATCAAAATAAAGGTGACCTTATAGGTTATTAAACGCTTGATTTGTGTCTGTCGGGTCACTGAAGTATTAAAAACAGTCTGCGCCTGCGCACATTGGAGCAAAATGTGGCCGACGTTGCTAAATCCGGTTTATTGTATCTTAATTTTGTATTAACTGCTTACGTTACAACGTTACGCACGCTTTGAGCATAGTAAATGAGCTCCGACACATTTGGTTTGTCCCGATTTTTTTATTTCTCACAATAGCTAAGTATTATCACTGTTCTAAATACAATAATATTAAAAATATTCATACAAAAACAATTAAAATAACAAACTCATTTGACTAAGAAAAATATTTAAATAGTCTCATTTGATAAGTATAAAAAAATATTAAAGAACGGAAACTTTAAAGTTGTTTAAATTAAAAATGAACTGTAAGTTTTGTTATGCCGCGGGGGTCGTTATCTATCGGCTGATAACTTATCACACTCACATGGTATCAAGGTTTCAACGAGAGCGGTTGGTGCTTCATACCGCTATCAGCCACCACAATAGCACGATTAAAAGCTTTGGAAGTCACTGACGGAAATAAAGATTATAAGACCAAGTGTTGAAAAACAGCTGATGATACAAAAAAGAAAGGATTTTTGATAAAAACACCAATACCATAATCTAATCTTTAATACCTCAACAAATAGTATTATTGTCTGGAGATTAAATGATAGTAAACACATCGACAATACGATTCCTACATCGCCTTTCACGATGCAAAGGAATTCAAATGTCGCTGTTACAATATCAGAGATAAAGCACGTACTTGTGAAGGATGCTCAAGCGCAACACAAGAAATAACACGTGTATGTATTAAAAAGAAAACTGTATAAAACAATACAACTGTATTCGCATCAATTCGGTACATAAGACCCGTTGTGCCCGCATCTGGATTCTCTTAACACAGCCACAATTGAAAGCTGTGTTCTCTGTTTATTTTGTAACCAATCGCACAGTTGTTTACAGTGCGACCGGCTATATAATGCCACATTATCACACATGATAAGCGAACAGTTGCGCCGGCGGTATCTCACGCTCCTTCAACACTTGAAATTAATATTACGATTGCCATACATTGTTCCCTGAATAATTAAGGAAATCGTACATTGACTTAGAGTTGAAAAAGGACCAGACGAGGAAAACATTTTGACGTTTCCTTTCCTGGATAATAAATAAATCCATATGACGTGTTTAACTACATAAGAATGACTGACGCACTGTTTATCTCGAGCCGCTAGTGACCTCAGACTGGAAATTGCCAGATAATTGAAGTATAACTAGTCTTGTAGTGTGATATGTATTTTGTATGGTAAAAGTATGGGAAAATGCAGCCAAAACACGCGTGGAAATGACTAACAAGTATTGCTCACATTTTTCTGGGAGCTTTTGGTATTGCACCACACATTTCACCGTCATACTATCCAAGGTCATGCATAAAATATGCATCTTGATTCGGTTATAGCGTAAACACAATGACCCAAATATTTAACTGATTCCAACAACTTAGGTGCAAAGATAAACAGCTGATACAATTTCAAATTCGACAATGACATGCCATTTAATGATTTTAAATTATGATACTGAAGTATCAGTATTAATGAGTATCGATTGGTTTATCAGATTTATCACATTGAGCATTTTAATAACGAATCTAAACACGAATACATTGATATGGAGGTCGGCCCTTGGAGCGAGCGTGTGCGTCCTTCGCGCATTACACATTGTCCTTAATCGATGCGGTTCCGCAACGAGTGCCTTTATTTAACCCACATTGAAGAGAAAGGTCCGTATCACCAATTAAAACTATTTTCGAGTTAACGCGTAATCGAATTGCTCCATTACTCGATGGCCTTGCTTAAATTGGAGTCGGAATATAATAATTTCAATACACACAAATATTTTAATGGCCACTGCGTTTTTAATTGTACGAATACCTAGGAAAAATAATATTTAACTTGCCTCGACTAATAAATTATTGTTAGGTATGGAACTCATTTTTTATTTACCAAATAAATACAAAATTTTGATCGAATACACAGTTGTAGCAATAGCGTTATGTTTTCTCACAGCCTAAAAAAATTGGGTTTAAATCCAGACGTCCATCATGCTGACGAAAATAAAATGCGCCTTCAAGGACACTCGAATATTTTTGGAAATGAAATAAAACCAGTCTTAAATACTCCGACGATATGACATCACTTGATGCGATCCTGACAGCATCTTCGTAACGTCCTTTTCCTCTTGTTATTACGAGCCACATTCTGGGTCAAGGTTCTGTTTTGATGGTACTGTCACAAGGAAAAATGTTCGTTCTTTCTCATTCCGTTTCGGTTTTTTAACCATTCGTTCAGTGATATTGGATTTTTTTTTCATTTGGAATCTGTATTTTTCCTTTTCTAGAAAATACGTTTCAGTAAACGTCTGTTGTGGTTTTTAATTTGAGATTTTTTTGAGGAAGCTGTTAACTCTCGTTTTCTAAAGTTTAATTTGGTTTTTCTATTGTGTTTTGCATATCCATTTTGTTCAAGTTTCACACAATATTTATTGTTTTGAAGAAATCTGTTTTGTTTATGTAAAAGATTTTTAATAATTTTCTATTTCTGATGTTGCCCTTTTGAATTTCTCGACGATTTCCATCAGAAGGCAATTAAGGTGTTCCGCTATAACAGCGGCAGCGGACCGGCCGCGACCGCGGTCACGATATGTGGGTCAAGATAACAGAAGTGCTCTGTGCCTGTCCCACATTCGATGCTTCACCAGAGTCCGCCACTCGACGCCAGCGCGGGTCCTTTGTCACCACAGATATGCAATTATTCCGTAGTTTATTGCACCAAATATTTCAAAAAAATAATTACACGCCTAGATTCTGAAATGCATCATCGTGAATGAATGCCTCAATTAAAATAAATACAAGCTGATAAGATCGATTATTAAAATTCACATTAATCCAATTAGATTATATATCTCAGCAAACTAAATATACAGTAACCAATTCACTATAATTTATCTGTATAAAAACGTGGCCCATTAACGATTGATTTAATCATTCAGTACTTATTTGATACAGTTGAATGCATCTCCGACGAACGTAAAGTTCATTAGTATGATTAAAAACACGGTGTGTTCAAGTTTCTGCGTTATGTCGATCGATAAAAACAAGTCTTCACTAGCCTTGTGCTCCACTTTCGCTTTTACTGGCTAAAGGTTAATTCTATACGAGTTATTTCACTCCGTAATCCGGCAACACCCCGTCGTACGGGACGCTGGTGTCTGAAAGCGTGAAAGTAAAGACTGACCTATATTTTTTATTGTGTAAACAAGACGGTGTTGTGTGTTGACAACACTTGGCAGCGTCTGTACGTGCCTCAGGCGAGAGGCGTACTTTGAAAACTGAAACTTGGTTTTATTATAGCTATATCTATACTTTAATATAATAAGGCTGAAGAGTATTTTTGTTTGTTTGTTTTAACGAGCTAATCTCTGGGAATTCCAATCGTATTGAATAAAATCTTTTCGTAAAATGATAGCCGGATTCATGAGGAATAGTACAGGCTATATAACATCAAGCCACGACTTACGGGAGCTGAGCAGTAACCAAAGACAACACGGGTGAAAAAAACCACGCGGATAAATCGCAGGGAGCAGCTAGCATATGAGAAAAACAAAACGTTTTGGAGATTAGCTTAAATTGTTTGTAGCCGTAACCACCTCGGCCCTTAGCATGCGAGTTTTGGCCCTCGTCTCACGGAAAACAAGTTTCACTATACGATAAACTGCGTCGTGTTATTGTACACGCGTAACACATAGCTTCACATATCCAAACACTCGCCTATTAAGAGCTAACGTATGTAAAACTTGATGTATTACTTCAACTTGGTGAAACTTTCTTGCTGCTATACTAATTTATTGAAGTGGAGTTTCAAAGTTACTTGGTAAAGATTCATCCGTAGCTGTGGTTTGAGAACGTTTTGACGACACGGTTGGCGCAGTGGCTGAGTGATTAGCTAAACCGCTGCGCGTCGCTGGTTCGATTCCCGCACGGGATAGATATTTGTATGATCTACGGATATCTCTTCCGGGTTTGGCTGTTTGTGCATGCAAACGCACCAGCGATGCAGAAGAAAAGTTTAAAAAATATAATATCTGTTGGTCTACCTACAATCGAAATATGTCTTAATAGAAACGCTAGAAATAGCCAGATTGTACAAACAACATTATTGCCTAACAAATACAATTTATATAACATATTCTTCTCTAGAATTTCGCTATATATTCCAACTTCAACATATAAAAACGCCAGCAATTATAATGAACATTACATAACAGTGCCGATGTATCGGCTTGCAAGTTGACCTCATTTGCAAATGGCTAACAAAATTAACTGTCAATAGACAATGCGAATCGAAGCAAATCTATTGCACAGCGGCCGACGGAATTATTCGTTTAACTAGGTTTTGTACGCAGCTTAGTCCACATGAATTTCGGGTTATAATTTTTTGCGCGGAGCCCTGATTATTTTTCTAAAATAAAAATGGGTAGACTAAGTTACTTCTTTGTAAGTCCTGTCAAAATCAGTTCAGCCGTTTAGAAGAGTAGCCAAACGAAACGCGAATGGACAAAATTTAATCAATTGAGTTTTTGGTATAAATACCGCTTAAATATTTATGTGCGTTTAGTAAAAAGATGTTATTTTAGACAGTACAAACAGACACTACAATTATATTTTATTTTTGCATAGATGTAACATCACACTGTAAAATAACATGGCCGAATGTCTGAGGGCTTTCTCGGATTAAATTTGAAACGCTTTCACTACAATCCCCCCTTTACCTCTATCATTCGTCCCCCCCATCTGCCGAAGACAGTGGAGGTGTAAATTCGCCGACAAGAAAATCTATGATTATCATAATGATGTCTCTTTTCAAATCGAAATCTAATTTACTTCCATGTTGTTTAGAATTGTTTGGTTATCTTGTTTTTTTTTAGGGAAAACAAACAATTGTACATATGTTTTATATCTAGTTACATAATATAATAAGTTAACGTACGATTGAATACGTTTCCACATAATTATTACTAAAAAAGAAATAGTATGTTATGTTTCAAGGATATTCGCAGTTTTTGCATTTTTTATTTTAATTTCAAGGTTTTAATATTCTGTTCACCATTTAAAGACATTATTTCATACTAGCTTTAGCCCGCAACTTCGTCCGCGCAAAGGTCGGACCCACGGCTCATCCTTAGGGTGATTTTTGGAAAATCTTTTCTTAGAGCATAATAAATTATCTGCATTCGAGCTGTGTGTTGATAGATCAGTCAAGTCAATAACCGTTCCCTTTTATATTATGTAATACAGATTAATGTGGCATTCAAATGATACAGTATAACATGCTCTCGCATCCCAAATCAACCGAATGAGTGCAAATTATCATAATCTTTCAATTAAAACAGAGTTGGTAAACGTACAAGTGGCTTTCCAGTATTTGTTGCGGCCCACTTGTTAAATAGTGCACGTAGTATTTACGTGTCACCATAGAGTAGAGGCTGAGGTTTAACGCGTGAGAAGGTATGTTCTAGAGAAAGAGACGGTATAATAAACTGATACTGTTTCATTTCTGTGATGCGAAGAGACGAGGAACATGCTATCAAAAAATCATTGCAACAAACTGCTTGAAAACAAATGAGGTAGAGGACGACCCACTTCTAGATGGTGGACCAGTATGACAATATTCCTTAGAGGAAGAACTGACCGACCCGACAACCCAGGACAGATGCCTAGAGTTTTAAAATTAGGAGAGCCGACCCCACATAAAATAGGAAAGAGCACGAGAGAAGAAGAGACTGTTTCTTTTTTGTGCCCTGAAATTGATTCCTGATTTTAACATTTTTAAGATTTTTCTTCACAAATTTTCGCCATGCCTCCATTAAGAGAAGTTTCTGCAAATATATATACAGGGAAACCTGATTAAATTGGCGCTGGATATGTGAGAAACCTCCACTGATAACTACAATGAAGTCCCGAAGCTTTTTCATTGAAATAACTCTATTCAAACCTCTAAAATTGCGACTTTACAGCCAGTGTAAGCAAGTCAATTTATCAAACCAATATTACTGATTTTTAAGATAAGTTTTGAATTGTTTTATAATACCAACATAAAATATGCGTTTCTAATTAACATTTTCACCTCTATAAAAGAAAAACGGTATATTTCGACATTAATAAGACAACCGTCATTATAAACTTAGTTTTTGGGAAACTGGGTAAATGAAAAAAGCCTCTGGTACAAAATCTCTTGAGATCTCAGTTTTAAAAGTTTCACCGTACTTGCTACTCGCATCTAACTACTTGTCCCACTACAATATCCTAGCGAGGTCCTTTGTATGCATAAAAGCTTTGTGCTCTGCGTCAGAATCTGCATTCAGTCCGCTCGTACGAACTATTGTCAAGTTCTCAATCCCGAGATTAAAATGTTTGCCATCATCTTGACATCAATCATTACGCTATTGAGTTACTTCTTCATTCACTTATACGAATGAACGTTTCAATGATTTGTGGAATATTTTGTTTGTCGAAAAACTAGGGCAAACCTTCGAATTTCTAGACTAGACGTAAGGTCGTCGGGTTCGTTGACCGCGGTCGGCGCGCGGTGGTACCGTTAGCAGCGTAGCGCACCAGTACTGCCTACCTGCGTACCCTTTACCCTTCGACCACTAAACGACGATGCTTAGGATCTAGATCTAGACTTTAATTAATCGTTTCGTGTGAATGATGTTCTTTGAAAGCCTTTTTAACAATCTAATAAATAACTTCTATAGAACATTAAGTATTATTTTCCATTTAATGTTCAGACTTGTTTTTCTCAGTTCACAAATCAAGATTTATAATTAATTTGCAGATCTGATTCCAAATTAATGTCAAATTCTTTCGTTGCAAATAAATTCAGACCTGTATCCTATGCATCGTCAGTTTCCGTTACACACATGAATTTCTGAGACTATTTTCGACAGTCGACGATCTTGTAACCGTTTCGTGGGTCGACCTCCTTCCTGAGGTTGTCCACTGCGACTAAACGCTTGTCGTCGGCCTCGAGGTACCATGATACCAGCATATCCTGACGTAATACTTCTCGAATAGTCGTAACCAAAACTAAATGGCAATTAAAAATACTATGACCGAATGGATAATCGTTTTCTTCATATGAAGACATGACGTCATTGCCATTTTTAAATATAACCTTTAAAAAGTAAGAATAGAAAGTTTCGACTCCATAGTTGGCATAGTGAAAATTTATCTACAATTTTTTTTTAAGATCCTATAATAATGTTGATTCTTTGTTATTTGTGTATCGGCTTATTTAATTGTTGATGTATTCAATTTACATAGGTGTTAGGTTGTGCTTGTGCGAATGGTAGACATACATGCGCAAGCGCCGATGTGGCCTCTAAAACGATCCATGGCGCGTGCCTGTGGACGCGTTTGCCGCATAACAATTCCATTTTAATACCTCCGTGCATGCAATATCATACTTGTTAAATCGGCGAAATTTGCTGTCGATGCCTTTTAAAAAGTATATCGTTCGCATTTTTCAACGATAAATTAATTGCTACAAATATTTTGTAAGCTAATCAACTTAATACATAGTCTGTTAACGATTATTACGAGGTCTAAACGACTTTTGGACTTGCAGAATGTTCCTAGCAGGGGCGTACAAATAGAAAATGGCTTCTAGGACTCGAAATCACAGTTTGTGAAGAAGTTTAGATGTTTGGATGTTTGTTACTCAAACACGCGTAAACCGTGGAACAGATTTGGATGAAAATTGGCACATAGATAAATTATTTCTTGGATTAACACATAGGATACTTTCTATTCCGGTAATGTTTTCCTTTGGGATTATAAACTTACTTTACGGAAAGATACATTTTAGGCGGGCAAAGCCGCGGGCAAGTGCTAGTATTTAATAAAAAAATCCTTGTAACAATTAGCGATTTTTGCTCCCCTTCAGATATTTGCGCCCTTGGGCCCGTCCACTACTTGCACCACCCAAGCCAAAATACACCTCTGGTTGCTAGTGTTTTTTCCACGTTCGCCGGCTAGCTAATAAATGCGGGATCTATTATCTATGGTCACGTGGCACGCGTCCTCGCCCTTGGTGACATACTAGCATAGTTGTACAACGAGAATGTAAATCTTGCTTTTATAAATATGGCTAGGTCTGTGTTTTCCTGCTACCCCACTACCTTCCGTCAATTTCTATAGTATTTATTTCCTATAGATTGTATGGACACAGTTCAAAGAAATAACATAACATCACACCTGTAATTCCCTAGGGTTAGGCAGAGGTGAACCGATTAGTACACCCACATTTCGCAAGTTATGTTTAAGCGAGTCTATTGCCATCAACCGGGCACAAATCCAGACTGAGGCTGCTACTGACAAATTCCTGATGGAAAAATCCAATAACACTTTTGGCCGACCTGGGATTCGAACCCAAGACCTTAATAGTTACGTTTTTAGTTAGAAAAGAAAACTAATTCAGTTCTTATTCAATAAAAACCAACATTGGCCTTATTGCATCAAACCTTCGATTTTATGCCATAAATATTTACATGATATTACTTTGAATACCCGACCTTTCCTTCAACGCATATTTTTCTCATTTCAATACCTGAACAAAATCATTGAGGAACAAGCGTCAAGTTAGCGCGTACGATATGAATCTCTGGGGTCAAAGGTAATCATTTTATCATGACAACATTGGGTAAAAACTGTGCGGCTAATCATTCCATCTCTCTCGCACTACTTTGAGCAAACAGAGTAAGGTATATCAAAGTGTTACCGTTTGCCGCCGCCCACTCGCAAGTAATATGGTAGTATATTGTCAGCTTATAGTTCATGTGTGCGTGTGGAGCGCGCATGTGAATGTATGTACCAGGTAACTGTTGTCCGCAGTAAATATTGTCTCCGTGTAATGGTTTTATTACTATAATAATGTTCATGTTTTAGTTAGCTGCCTTGTGAAGGCTTGAACTTGTACCTATTTTGTACTTAAATATTGTATTTTACTTGGCCACCGTGGTCGATTAGGTTTAAAATTCACATGTCCCTCTCTTTCCCTCTCTCTCTGTAGTAAAAATCCTATCGCGAACCCTCCACTTATGTTTTATTTCCCCTACTTTATTATATTCCAGAGCCCAGATAGTTTCGACTATAACTTTTTTACGACTTTCAGCGCAATATCCTACGCCCTTGACATTGCTTACGATACTTCCTAGATAGATATTCCTTTTTAAGTTATTAAACATCAAAAATAAGGTAAAACGCATAGCAACTACCGTGTGACATAAGTTCAACACGCACAATCCATAATAATGATGACGTTCGCGGAAGTGGACAGTGGCCTGCTCACCGCGGGCGCTGCGATAACTGTGCTATAATGCGCCGAAATACTGATACCAGCCGCAACACTCGACACCCATGAAATTTCGTAGACTGTTTACAAACACGCTTATTTTTAGGTGACTATTTCTAAAACTGTTTATGCACTCGGGACTACGGCGGATTGAACACTGTCTCTTGATTAGTATGCACAGGTAGACGGACCAGACACCCCCTCGGCGAACAGAAAACAAAACACATCTAGTGACGTCACACGTCAAAAATGCAGTAGCGAAGTGCACGGCCGGGGGCGGTCGCACGCGCAGCGCACCGTCACATCATCCTCGATTGTTTACCCCGCTAGTAACGTAACCGCGCGGTGTTGCCGCTCCGCGTCTCGCCTCCTCTCACTTTCGCGATTGCCGCCGTCTTGCTCACTTCACATATGCCTGTCCCGCTCACTCGAGTAGCGGTGCTCGACTTTTTTGGACATGCAGTTTTTTTCCGTTCTAGGTTATGATCGCTTTACGGGATCATTGTTTTACAGGAAACTGATTATTAAATAGGTTTATTTTTTATTTTTTATCTATTTCTTGCATAGTTTATCGGGTTATACCGTACAACGGCATTTTTTTGGGGCACTGAAAAACGTAAGTAGGTTATTGAACAAATATCAACTAAAGGTAGGTAATATCCTCGCACTGCATTTATGCAACAATTAGTCATTGAGTTCTTATGTCCAAATATGTGCATCGAGCGATGCAAAAGACTTCAACGTAGGGATACGCCAGCGCACCGATTGTATGCGTAGGCGACCGTGATAAAGGGACCAAATGGGAACAGTACTGCTATTTTTGTATTAATTTAACGTTTTAACCCAAAACATACGAACGTATTACAAGACTTGGAACACGAGCAAGTAACAAAATAAAATCTTTTAATTTCGTGCACATAATCCGCAAACTATTTAAGCCGCGCTCTCATTTGACTTTAAACTTTTCAAAGGCTTGCACGGAGTGACGTAACACCGCTGTAGAATCGGCTACAGGCGGTATTTTCCGGAAAAGGCACGGCTTTCGACCGGCTTCATCCGGGTGTTATCGCCGGGCTAGGCGTCCATCCGTCGCTCGTTTCGCATTTTAAATTCATATAACCGCAGATTTTTCCCGACCAACTTGCTCTACTCCGTACAGCGTGCTCTTTGTCGAGGAATATTTTTGCGTAATAGGTATCCACCAGGCGATTTTGTCATAATACCACAAGACACTGCAGCTTTTGAATTTTCATTGTGATCCATTGACCTCGGTGTGGGTGTATTGGAAATACATTAGCGACTCGCTTGTACACGATGTTTTATTGATGAGTTCCTTTGCTCATTTACTCGTGCATCCATTAGGACTGTACCTACTCGATTGATTCCATTCGCTATTATACACAGAGACGAACTATCGTTCAGAACATTGATACAATCTAGACACCTGTTCATTACGATACACTAAACAATGACAACAAGTACATTATGAGCTTTACGGGTAATTAAATAAATTAGTATAAAATGAAGGCAAGTCGTCACATCGTACAATAGAAAGTGAAGCGGGCTGCGCGGGCGCATCGGGCGCGTTAGAAAGCGGCCGCCGGCCGGCCCCGGCGCCGCCCGAACGAACATTCACGGCACCGAGCTTGACGCATTCCTCCATATGTACTCAAGAATGCTATCCAACTATTTATTGAACACAACCTTTCAATCGAGCTTCAGTAAAGCCTGATCTTTGATCTTGAACTACTGCTCAATAAACTGCCGCTTAACATAACCACCTCGTCTATAATACACTTAAACGATTTATTCTCTGTCAACATTTATAGAGGCATATAATATTTCAATAAAAACCTAATTACTATAGCTAATAAAACAGTAATAAAACTTCCGCGGCACAGCACACCATAAACGGCTGCCTTGTATAATTTTAATCTAAACAGTCGTGTTTTAAGCGTCGACCAATAACCCCTCATTTGGAAGTTAACACTAAACTCGTTTGGAGTTACTTATTCCTCCCCTTATCGCGTTAGGTCGATGCGACCCCACGCGTCACGTCTGCCAGGTGCGTTTAGCCCCTTCCGCCGCAGATGCGCGTGGCGTGAAACAATGTACAATGAACTTTGACTGTTACCAAATTAATAGGTAATGTAGTTTCGTGTTCCTTCTTGTAAACAAAGACCTTTTTTCTTTGGCTCACATATCGGCCTTCAAAATTTAACTGCTGCATTTAAATCGGGAAACAGGTAAACAATTAAGCTATTATATTAAAAAATAATTTGATACATAAGATATAATGTGATAAGTTTCAATTAGCGAAATCCAACTAAAGCTTCAGATATTAATCGCTCTTGTAGGTACGGTTGTGTGGTTTACTTTGATAAATTACTAGCTTCTGCCCGCGACTTGGTCCGCGTCAAAGTTGGACCCCCGTTTTATCCCCCCTTAGGGGGTGAATTTTGGAAAATCCTTTCTTAACACATGCAGGCCTACGTCATAATAACTATCTACGTGGCAAACAGCCTAATCCGTTCAGTGGTTTGAGCTGTGTGTCGATAGATCTGTAAGCCAGTAACGGTTGGCTTTTATACCTATAGATGGGTATTATAATATTAATCGATTACGTAATAACTGATATTTATGGCCAGCTTACTGTCCATTAAATCGTTTTTAGTTTGCATTGTATCCTTTTATGTTTATTTAAATGACCCGAAACATAAGTAGAGTGCAGCTGACCGCGAGCGGTAAAGGGTTAAAAGCTTATGGGAAGTAAATGGTATTATAATAAACATATTTCCATTGTTGACGTTAAATACATTGATGTGAAGTAGTTTATTATCTATTATAAAATAGAGGACTCAATTATCTAAAGTAATCTCTTTTAAGTTAGAACAGGCTTCTTCTGTATAAACTCAGTCCATCGTAGATTTTCTCTCTGTCACCTCTGACCTTGATTAGAGTGAAGATCAAAAGAAAAAAAAAAGAAAAACTAAATTAAAATACATATTACTATTTTTGTTATTTTTGTAATGGATACCTGAAAAAGATATAACCAAAAAAAATACCTTTGGAAAGCTACATTATCAGCGATGAAAATTCACGCGGACGAAAGCTTGAAGAGAATACTGAATAATCCATATTTTAAATATCAGATACGAGTTATGAATTCCTCAACAGCCTCTCAAGATGGAAGTCAAAAATGAAACTAGTTCGGAATTATCGATCCATCTTCGTAAACGGCACATTTTTAATTTAGGGTTCAAACGACACACGTCATTATCCCTCACAAACCAATTGCTACAACAATAAGTTAACGTTAGAGCAAAAATTCATTTTTAATACAAAATTACGCTCTGTCATTAGCAAACGAAAGTGAAAACCATAGGATACATAAAAAAACACACAAGTGTTACGTACAAGCAGTGTCCAGCGAGGGGCGATGGGTGTTTGACCCGATAAAATATTTGCATACCCAAGGTCGAAACCCCACCTGCCGCATGTATTCACACTTAACCGTGCAATTGCCGCTCACTAATGGCGCCGTGAATGGGAAACTAATTGGCTGCTTGGTCATTTTCGGGTTATGTGTGAATGAAAAGTTTAACAGTCCATTTGTGGCTTTACGAGCTCATGCTTCAAGCACGGGATAAAGTTGTTACGGAAGCTGTTGAAATCATACTGAGGAATGGAACTAGCTCTAATAGCGCTCAAATCGTGACTCGTTCCAAGTTTCTCGACAACACACGCCATATTATTTCCTTAAGATTTAGTCTTTTCTTATTCTGACAGGCTACACGGAGAACAGAATTGTAATTGGCAGTCCATGTAAATCTTTTAAATTACACATCAAAACCAGAAAATCGAAAGTATTTTGTAATGTCCAACGCAATTGAGCGCTTAATTTAAATATTTTCGCACGTATTTGCTTAAAAACGTTCAGCGGTTTTAATGGAAAGGCTTTTTCAGCTGATCCAATAAATAAAGTTTAAATATTATGAGAACATCATCAACATGAATTGCCGCACTGAATGGTTATTATACAGTATTTATGAAAGCTTTTTACCCATAATAGCAGACACAGGTGCTCCGGATGTCGTCGTTTTTAATAAATTGACATGTTCATAAATTGTGTTAATAAAGTTTACGCGGCCAATAATGTTCTCTATGAAATAAACACAGGACCACGTTGGGGTAGTAACTGCTTAATCTACGGAACACGTGTCGACGCTGCAAAAACAGTCTCGGTTAATCTCTTCGCGTTAGAGCATCGTGTCGCCTTATCACCGTTTTTACAACGTAGCCGGCTGTTGCCAGAATTTGGCGTATATTTTGAACAAGTCCCATACAAAAGCTTCTAGAGATACCGTAAGTTTATAACTGTAATTCCTCGCTGCGGTGCACGGTGGCTTCCGGGTGCGACGCAGAATACCTCTGATCTTGCACCTCTGTCCCCCTGGACTCTTGCCAGAGACAATTTTAGAACAATTTCGAGGTCTCTGTGCATTTTCGTCCTGATTATGCGGACGATTAATTCTGTCTACGTTGGCAGGTTTGCCGTCGTTGCGGACTTCTTATTGTTTTCGCGAAGTTCCATTGTTTGTTTACAAACTCAGTACCACGACTCAGTGCTATATCACGTGGTAGTATTAGTATTTAGATAATGTACAGCGTAACGTGCACTTGCTCTACTGAAATCCTATTGTTCATAAGCAAGCTCATCGTCTTCATGATAGATTTACCAAAAGACTACCTGTGTTGAGCGCGCTTAGGTTCAATTCTTTTTCGGTTCCCGCTTGTGATGTCTTATCATATTTTCGCAATTCCATTGGGAAATTTTAGAAAAGCTGCTCCATAGAACAAAACTTTAGTTAAGGAATCCCTAGGTGTAAATTCCATAAACCGTTGTGGTTATGTTTGCAAAGTACATGATAATGTACCGATTGTGCGCTGGCTAAGTTTTACTTAAGAATAATGTTTCATAAGATTCTTACCCTCACTTTCCTATTCCAGACGGAGTTGTATGGCATAAAATGGCGTAAGCTCGTATGGGGGGAGACGAGCGGCGGCGGCGACGGGGAGGAGGGCGGCGCGCCGCTGGCTGACCCGGTGATCAGCAGCTACGCGCGCTGCCTGGCCGGCGACATCCTGTGCGTGTGGCGGCGGGTGCCGGCGCCGCCGCCGCCCGACAACATCTATGAGATGAGCACGCCCGTGCCGCCGCCCCTCTCCCTACGAGCCGCTAAAGAGCTATGGATATTCTGGTACGGCGAAGAGCCAGACCTGAATGGTCTCGTCGCACCAGAACTGATTGCGAGCCGTGAGTATTCATTCATTTATTTAGTTATGTAAGAGGAATGTCTGAAAGATTGAATGTGCAACAAATATTTTGACATCAGTGCAGCCTTTGACCACGTACTCACAAGTACTCCTTTAATGAAGATCATTGTGTCAAGTGCACAGCTGCACCTCTGGCCTTGACCTTTATACACAAAGTCTACATAAAAGCGAAACACGTCACCGTGAAACTGGAAAATTTACAATTTCTTGGAAACCTAAAGCAGTAAATATTCCACATTAAAATGTTGTAATTATCTTTGGAATTAGATACAATCTTGTCTAATAGATAACAGTGTTCTACTAAACTAATACTTTTTACCGTCTTAGACGAAGCCACAGACATAGTTTCGTAACAAAATGCAAACAAAAAATAATAAATTACACAGTGCGACATTACGCAATTTGAGCAGATTATCTTGCGAAGACGGGCGACACAATAGCTCAAGTTAACAGCTCGTTAACCAAACCGAGAGACGTTGTATCGCGACAATTAACAGAAAGATTAAGATCTCGCGACGCGGCGACGTCATGCCGACGACAATAGGGAATCCAGGAAGGAACCGGCCCGGGAAGAACTGCGCATGTAATCAACGTAATGAATGACTCTTGTGCAAGTATAGCCCCAGTGTCTTATACGATGGTCGGGAACTACATTTGAATTGAAAAGTACTTTTCGCGTCTCTTTTAAAATTGTTTCTTGCGAGGTAAAATAAACGGAGGAAATTTTAGGGTGCTTTATTTCGAAGTATAAAAGAGATGACTTATTACAAAAACATGTCCCGGCCTCATGTCCTAGAAATTGGAACTGTTATTGAATTTTGCCTCCTGACTTTCTATTAAGTCTATATTTATTTAGGATATATTAGTTCCCAAGCGTTCCGTCTTTTTCTAAAACATTACATCCTAATGTTTTTCAAGTTGTAAAACCCAAATTGAATTTAAAATACCAACAGTCTACTATATTCAGAAATGTCTCGAGTTGACAGCATTTCAAGTATGAAGACTTGATTACATTTTCAAAGCGTTATGTCCAAAGTTGGCCACGCCAAAATTCTGCTGTTTCGACCATTCCGGAGAAGCGCCAACATAAAATTTCATTACTCTGGCAGTGGTAATCCTGGAGGAAATCTTCATTTATATTTTAGCGGTAGGTCTCGCTCATAAGCACAAGCCTGTGAGCCGCCCGCCCAATTTGCGACGAGACATGACCTCGATTTTGTCAGCCTTTTTAGTGGGCGGTTCTATGGGACACTTGGCCCTTTCATCTTAAGTAAATTCGTGATGCTTTACTTTTCCTCGTGTATTCTCGCTCTTTTAAACATAGTTTTCGTGGTCTTATTTCTCATTTCCCAGCATATTCAAGATGGCTATCCCTTGTATAAAAGATTTTGGGATAACCAGCTGCTTTTGCTTTATTTTTGATATCCAGATGAATCTTCCCTATTTTCTTTTTAAATTTTGGCCTTTATATTTTCACCTGTATTCTTTCAGGTTTTTTTATGGTTGTATGTGTAAATAACATAAAACTGTTGCCACATTATGTTATCACATTTGGTTTGTGTTATTTGTTTATTAACAGTTTAGCTAGCGCTAACCTTGATGCAAATAATCAAGTTGTTATCTCCTGAAATGAGGAAATATGCATATGCAAAAGTAATTTTAGGACATCTATTTTCCTATTTGATTTGAACAACACTGATACATCTAAATTATGTTGAAGTTAACTACCCAACTATTCGAGAAACAGGAAAATTGCATAATTCAATTTGTTTGTTAATGTTATGACTTAGCTTTTAATGGCAATTTATATTCCTATTCACGATACTCTGGTACAGAGTACAATAAAAAATGTAAAGGCCAAAGATCATACCTTTTAATATGCTAGTTGACACCATCAATCAATTGACGTACTTTTTATGACCTGTCAAAAATTCAAAATGCGATTCTTCCGTAGATTTTGTATGGCAATATCGAACTGTGACGACACTTATTTGGCAACTCTTAACTATTTATTGATTTAAAAGCCACAAAACATCTAATTTTACAGTAAATTGAAAATTAATCGGGTTATTAGGGCTAAAATATATATTTTTTGTATAAAGAATATACATATGAATTGGAAAATTGAATTGGAATTATTGTTGATGGTGTCAACTACCTATTGTCAAAAGCAGCGATCATACTGAACCCCGGAATCCCAGTGCAATAAGATAAATGTCATAATCTCTGTCTAACAAGTCAATCTAAATCCCAAAAGCTCAAGACAAATTCTTAAGAAAGCTCTTCAAAGAGAGCTTTTTATTAATGTCTTTATCTAGCTTCGAGGCAAACACCTTAAGACATCTATCAAATGTTTTTCACAAAGCAATTTGCTTCAACAGGTGGTTTTGTTTCTTCAGGGTTCGCTGCGGGTTACGAATGACTTATTGCATTCCTGGCTGTCCTGGAGGGGAGATTGAAACGATTCTTTCACGCGTTACCTTCCTAACCCGATCTTCCGATTTACATTCTCATCTGTTGCTTTTCCGCGAAAATGACAGAATATGCAAATGGGATTGCGATACGATTAATATTTCTCCGTACGAGTGTTTAATGTTTGTATTACTCGCAAGTAAGGCATGCATTTATTATTGCCTTTACGTTGGCGTGCTCATATCTCTTATTAAATACCATGAAATTCATAGCAGTGTCATCCAATTGAAAATAGTCATGAAATTACCAACGTAATGACTAATACACCATCACCGTTCTTCGAACGTTGGAGTTTTCCTCTTGTACTCTTATTTAAATCTGCCGGCGCGTGCGCAACACTCGGCGCGCCCTCTAGCGGGCAAGTTCATGCACGACTGGTCGAATACTAAAATAGAACGTGACATAAATCTACATAAACGGTCTTTATTTTGGTCCCCGGCCATTGTTTTGGTTTGCCGCTTATGATTATCCACACACGATGTCAACGTTTCTTTACCAATACTTGGTATATAATAATTTGTGTCCTTACTTGTAACACTTTGTAAACATATCAAATGTTTACAAAGAAGTATGAAAGTGAACTACTGTTGTATGCCTTTGTGTTAAGTTTTGACCGTTACTTATGTCTTTATGAGGCTTTGTTTTGTTTCAATGAAAATTATTTATTTAACGTTTTTTACGACACTGGGCTTTGTTTCTGTGTTCTTTTATTTTATATTATGTTACCGGAACGGTAGTGAGAGAACCAACAGATGCAATGGAAAAAAAAAATCTGACTTCTCTTTCTTCTGACCTCCATGTCAAGAAATCCAAACTATTGTTAGGTTGAACTTCCACTGCCTTTCGCTTTGAAGCAGAAGCTTACTTGCTTGTTTTCTATTATCAAACTCTGCTGATCACAATATGTTAATTGCTAATACTACCTAACCTCAAACTAACCATTTTTTTTGCCGGGGTGGAAAATCGTCATGCATGTCCCCTCTTTCTGACAATAAGCCACCCCGGTGTTCCCTTCCCGCACACACGCCTTCTGCGATAACCTAACCTAATGACCTACCTACCTATGTGATGGCCCAGTGGTTCTGGCACCCGCCTCTAATGCGGGTTCAATACCGGCAAGTACCAAGATGAGTTTCCAATTCATACGTGCTTTCTTTCTACCTGTACATAATGAACATAAGTCTGAAATCACAAATTCCTGAATAAGCGTGGTAATCAATGCTCGTACCTTCTCAGTATGAGAAGAGGCCTTTGCCCTGCAGTGAGGCAATAATAGGCTAGTATTAGGCTATATTTATCATTACTACCTCGACTGCCTCGTTGGTCTAGTGGTCGCAAAGCGCGACTGCTGAGCATGAGGTCTTGGGTTCGATTCCCAGGTCGGGCAAAGTGTAATTGGGTTTTTCCATCAGGAATTTCTCAGTAGCAGCTCGGAGTCTGGATTTGTGCCCGGTTGTTGGCAATAGGCTCGCCCCCTATTACATGGGACGTAAACATAACTGGCGAAATGTGGGTGTACTAATGGGTACACCTCTGCCTAACCCTTCGGGGATTACAGGCGTGATGTTATGTGTTTATGTACATATATATCATTACTATGACTTAAAATACGCTTCTAGTATAGTAGCAGCTTACAGTTGAAACAAATCAATACACATTGCACACGGCGAAGGTCAATTTGATTATGTAACACGACATTGACATTGCGCATCCACACTCCTAGCGAGTTTTTGAACAGTGATAATAGTTCATCCTTATTTGCTAGTTAAACTGGGAAACTAAACCCAATTCTTTTAGTAATAATAGAATTTATGAATCCTAAAACAGGAGCTCCCAAAAGTTACTATTTGAGTAGAAAAAAATATATGCGACCATACAGCAGGTCTTATTCCAGTCTAAAATATCAAGAGAATTTGTTGCCCCCTGTTTGGCTCTTATTCAGTTACTAGCTATACCCCGCGCCATGTTATGTTTTTGGAAACTGCTCCACTCCACTGGACCATAGCGTGATGGCTTATAACCTTTCTCGAGTTCCTGAGAGTCAGGAACTACTATAATTTATCACTAATATTAGTAAAGATACAGCGGGTCCTATTCCGGACCCAAATATCAACAATAATTTTGTGTTGCCCTGTTTGGCTCATATTCAGATATAGATTTGTGAATTCCGAGAAATTCTATACTGCGGAAAGCCGGAAACATATTTTCCGCATCCCAGATATACCATGCACCTATTGTGATACCTCTCTAAGCTTCTTCTAACAAGCACTGTTCAAATACAATATCCGCACCAAAATAATCCTCATATTTCAAGAGAATATAGCAAATTCGATGGCCCTTGGGTCCTGCGGTCCGTCCGCTGTCTTATTACTGGCTTTTCTTCGGACACTGGCGACCGTCGCCGATTCAATTGTTTCAACCTTGCGATTCTATTAGTCAACATACCACTCGATAGGTTGATAGCCGCGCGTTAGATAAACACAAGACTATTGCACTTTTGCTAATGTTTATGTTTGAATGTCAAGGTTTTTTTGATAATTTTTCTATTTTAGTTTCTTAAGCTTTCGTGGCACGATCGCCCCAATAGCCTACGGTTCCACCTGAGCTAAGCTTTATTTTCAATGGTACAACACAAAACCTCTTGAATCACTCTATAATATTGGCGAAAACCGCATTAAAATCCGTTGCGTACTTTAAAAGATCTACGCGTGCAGAACGGCGGGTTGCGACTTTGTTTTATAGTAAAGCAATCGTTATTTTTTTCGTAAATCATACACATCTTTAGCAACGTAGCTTAGCCTAAGTGGAACCAAAACCATAATAACGCTAAAAAAATAGGTTACTTCCCAAAAAGAGAAGACCATTGACCAAAAACATGGTAAAGCTACAACACAATGCACTAGTTTCATCGGATATGCCACAGAGGCGTTAGTCGACAGGAAAAGTTGTGTAATATCGCACCTATGTGCTAAGTAGCAGTAAACTTGTTATCCGCTCGGTTACGACCTGCCCGATACAGATGTTAAAAACTCAATGACGCTATTTGCGAGCGTGCCGCCACATCGGAACTTGTTACTTGTTACTACTCGCCCTCCGCCAATCAATATCCAATTAAGTTTTCCTAAGGCGTGGAAATTTTCTTGCTTACTGGGAACGTTTTCTTCGGCGTGGAGCTGTTACTTATTTACGTTTATTGCTCGGTTCCTTCAAGGTTTTGCACGTAGATTCGCTCAGAACCGAGGTCGGAGCTTGGGTACTGCAGAATTCCCGCCCAACCAACTTTTCGTCTCATTTTCCGAGTATTATAGTTTGTTTCATTGCGATCTTTTTGCCTGACTACAATATGCAAGCAATAAGAATATTGTCCGTCGTAATATCGCGGTCCGTGTCTCACAATTGAATCGAGCGTGGGAAGCCCGTATTATCTGCTACCATTTCTATAGGGTTTAACAACATGTTACATGCTAATATGCCTCAGTAAATGCTGTCCTATCGTCGGTCAAAGTCCTCTTACTCATGTCCTTGACGTATTAAAGGAAGTGCTTTCAGATCGGCCTCACTGTCATGGCTACTGTACGAGAGTACATCAGCATGGCATGTGTGGATGTCGCTTGTTGAAACGTTGCCAACTTTGCGAAAGGGCTGGTTCTTGGATGTGTGTATCGATAAATTCAAATAATGGTGTCAATATGCATACAAATAGATTGTTAATTCTCTGTGGACTTCTACGAAATATTATTTGTGCGTCAGTGAATAATTTCTCCATATGATTTGCAATTAGTCGCAGTCAGTTCGTCATCAAAGCGCCATTTAAATCGGTTTCCAAACCATATTAACGTGTGTTTTACGTCTAAACAAATATATGGTTTTCCAATGTATTCGCACATTGAAGTCGAGCTATTTTGGAGTGGAAACACCAGAGGATCGTGTACTAAAAATAAGTCCGTTATTGCCACGATAAATCTCTCCCGGTCACCCAGTTTCCGCTTATATGGAAACGGGTACCGCAAGGACGTCCTGCGACGTTTGACTTTATCATTTATGTTTTATTGTACCTACGTAATGTCATTTAAATGTATATAAGCCCCTGAATTGCTGTAAATATCCTTTGACATATATCAGGATTAATTTAATAATTGCTGGAGTTAATCATCATGTTTAAAACATGTTGAATCTCATTAACAAATGAGCGTCCCAAACCAGAAAAGCGTTTCAGCGGATTTATTTTTAACGTACTCACAAACGTAAACTGGTTTCGCTCAGGTTAAAACAGGATCAGCATATTTGACAATGTTGGAGCTTGCTGGTGGGATAGTCTGTCCGCAGTGTTTCTCGTTTCTTCGCACATTTTCGTCGTGCATGCAACTGCATTCGAAGGTCGCAGCACGTTCTGTCGTACGCGCGACTGCGGACGGACGGAAATAGCCGGACGTATGGCAATTTCCCGTTCGTACCGGCCAACGAAATACGTTTGACTTCACAATTGATTACCTGATAGAGTTGCGAATTGGACATTCAAGTTGGTTATTAAGCGTACTTTTTATGACTTTACGTTCTTTGTTTTCCGAGAAGAAATCTCGTTCTCTTCAACAAAATAAACTCGCTAAATTGGCTTCGTACCAATTGTTCTGATATTTCCGATTCTACTCGCCTTTCTTTAAAGTTTCTCTATTGCAATCTCAATGGTAGTTATCGTAAAGTTCTTGTTTGTTTGGATTCATGGCCTCCTCAATTTAATATACTGTTGTCCCAAAATGAAGACATGTTGATATGCCTATTAACAATAAGTACACCGTAACGTGCGGCTTACCCTTATAAAAACAGAGATTAACACGTCTCGGCTGCGTATCGGTCGTAGCGATCTCCCTTTAATATTTAACCGTCCGGTGGCGGTTATAATTTTAGCGGGTACCACAGTTCCACGGTCGTACGTGAGCCTATTTGCGCGGAGATTAATGGCCTGACCCGCCGGCGGACGCGACAGCGGATAATCTGTTTAGGCCAACCCCGTGCCGCGTTGGTTCGACGCCGGGGGATGCAAGGGGGCCGATTTGCGGACGCGGAACTCTGCAGGCACAGCGCGGATATTTTTTTTTTTGTCCTTGTTTATGTCGATTTCTTTTATTTTTGCGGCAGGGTAGTCTGAAAAGCGGAATGGCGCTTAAAACGGTTTTATAAATCCTGTTTTGTAACTTATACTTCTAATGTGTATTGTAGTCGCCCTTTATTTTATTCTACGGCCCTTCTAAGGCGCATAAAATGCTAAATTTATACAACTAGCAAGCCTGTAAAAAACTAGCAGTTTTATTGTAAACATCCCAAAAAATAGCATTTTCAAGGATCATGTGATACTTAAAAAAATGTTACTCATTGTTTACTATGAAAATTACTAGCTTCCGAAGACGCCCGAGAGCTACTTAGTACATTGCTCGGGTGAGGCACGTGGGCCAGGGGAAAGGGCGGCGCGCGGGCACAGGGGTGCAAATGTCATGTTACCCACCCCGCGTGGGCGTGCTTGCGACTCCTCAGATGGAACAGCTCTATCGCTGCGCTAATGAAATTAATAAAGGTCACGGTAGCCCTAGATTTGCTCATTTATTCAGTTACCAAGCAATTTTACAAATATTGGCAACTAAATCGTAAAATTGAGTGCGTAATCTATTAAGGTTCAACTACTTGTCGTCAGTTCCACCCACATTGTGCGTAAAGTGACCGATTAAATTATTTTGTTAGCGCTAATGGTAGCAATGACTAATAGTATTTCCATTGAGTAAAATATATTCATCATTCAACGTGCCTAGTAAATCGTAAACACATTATGTTAACCCAATCCAATGAAATATATTTGCGATTCCGAGTGATTTATCGCAGGCATTTCTATGGAATCAAATTGACCGTCCAATTACTGGTATATCTCAACACCTGGCGAACTGGCGCATGCAAATAGCGGGGAGGTGGGCGACGGTCGGGTTCAAGGGGTGTCAAGGTGCACCCCCGAGAGGCCACCCCCGCCTTAATTATTAATACACCAGCGATATACTAGCCACTTTATCGCTCGCCCTGATCATACCGACACGCTTTTGTATCTCGGAACATTTATTTGGACGAGAATATCGCCATTTGCACGATAATGCCTGTCCGAACTGCCGGTTTTTCGCCCCATTTCCCGCCCAATCACAATGTTTTCCGTAAATAGGAACGTGTTCGCCTTTATTTGTTCCTAAACTTTGTCTTGAATTCAAGCTATTGTTGACCAGTAGAGACAAATATTTAGTATTATGAGTATGTTTAGTAAAAAAAAAGATCAGAGCTTTTTGTTAAACTTTCCTAAGATTTTATGAAATATCAGAAAGGCATTCCACTTGGGTTCTGCATCCCGTCTGTTTACCATGTCCTCGCTCGTCGTAGCCTTGCCAAAACCCTTGAACAATACGAGGACAAGGGTTGGGAAGCGGGCGGTGTTTGGATCAATCACAGGGTGCTCGCAGACGCGGGCGCGGATGCGAGCGCGGGCGCGGCCTCCTATCGATCCCATCCGCTGTCCGCCTATTGGCCGGTTCAACCCCCGCAAACCCCACGCCCCTACGCACCCGATCTAATTTACGTGACGACCACGTGTCCAGCGACCTTCACGGAACCGTAGCAACACAAATAGTTGTAACACGCACTGTATGAAAATATGAGTCGTGTGGGTCCCGGTACGTGCCGTTGAATATTTTAATATTCGGTTACAGTATTCCGGCTGACCTATTAATGTCTTAACTATTGAGTTACTGCCCGGTGGTGTAGCCTCAGCCCATTTAATTAATTCGATTCTGATAGCATCGATAAATTCATTAGAATGGAGTATGACCGTGTGACCCCAAACATGTTAATGAAGTCTGTATTTCTAGGTTATTCGTTGAACTGAGATGTGTCCCAGCCCTACTATTTACGAACTTTTTCGCAAAGTTCACTAACCCTGTATACTACTACGCCTCTTCACAACAACTATTTACTATGAATCAGATTAGAATTTTATACATATTCAATTTATTTTAATAAGATTTACAATAAAACAGCAAATTCAATTCACTTTCGATTACAGCCATTCACGTAGACTCCGCTGCACAAATCTCATAAACGGATACATCATCGCATAAAAATATGGACATAACCGTGTGCCGGGGCATCATAACAGTGTATACAAACAGCGCTTCGATGGCGACACGCGATAAATTAGGTGTGAAGACGGCGATAAGTGCACGTCGCACGTACCGGCGCGCGCTTCCCGCCCGGCCCGGCCCGGTGGCGCGCCGGCCGCACGCTGATCGATACCACCCCCGCACACAACACACCGATTTGTGTACAACCCCGCAGCCACACGGTTATTGATATTCATCTTTGGGTTACGTCAAACCTTGCCTTGAGAAAAACGATTCAATAAGGTCCTTCTGCGAAGGATTTGACTATTGTTTAGAATTTCCGTATCTTCTTGATAGTAATCAGATATTCTAAGAATTTCGAGAGTGAAGAGAAGAGTCGAGGTAGGCTTTCCGGGAGTTTATCAAAACATCAATTGAATCTAGGTTTCAAAGACAAATTAAGTAAACAAAAATATCTCCAAATTGATGCCTCTATGCCATGTTTTGTAGTTGCTGAAAATAGCAGAAGATCGACTTGGCCTCGACCCTGTACCCAATAACAGTCCGAAAGCTTTCAAACAAACACGTTAAACTAACAGCGAAAGCTGCGGCACCGACTTGATCAAACGACGAAGACAGCCTTATAATAACCGATATATCACTGATTACATAGCCTTTACGGCAGGACAGTGTCGCACAGGCGATCACACGCGCCATCTGCCGTCTGCCCCCGTAACCATCATGTTTTCTTGGCCTCAAGCCAACGTCTAGTAAAATTTCCCAAGTTCATTGAGTAGGCCAATACGAACTCCACTTTTAGTGCTTCTTTGAAACTTTCTTCAGCGCTATTCTGTTTGATACTTTGCTTTTTATGGTTAAACGTATTTGTTATTGTTTGTGATGCATCTGTCTAAAAATATGCTCCTATTGTTATTTATCTTTACTAGTTTTGATGATGGTTTAATGTACGATTTGTGCAAAGTTTTGAATTTCAATGTCAACTAATTTATATGGTCCAATATGCCCATGGACGTATTAAACCTTTTCTTTTTATTAGTCCATGTATACGGCAATTTTGAAAGCTCCATAAATCAAGTCCCTGTTCATGCGTCAAGTTGGCAACAAAGCCGGAATACGTCTAGACGCCCTAACACCAGAGTAACGAGAAGCGGCTAATTAGCCGATTAATGCACGCTAGCCTGCCAAGACTTAGTGCCACCCGGGGCACGTGCTTTGTCTTAATCCAGCGCTAATTCACGCACCAGCCACCTTGACTTTCCTCGTTGAATACGCCTTAGTTACGACCACACCCAAATGTAAAGTAACGATGATATGCATAATAGCATATATGTTTTGTTAATCAAAGGTTACGCAACGTCAACATTGATATAAATCGTATCTAGTTGTCAGAATGTATCAGCACGACGTCTTGTTTCTCTTATTTAAACGCTTCAGTAATGCGAACGCAACAGGTTGTTTTGTAGGCTAATTGTGGACGCAATGAAATCGTTTCTTTTCGCCTTCGCCTCGGAGGACGCCTCGTTATCCGTAACGAGCCTCACTCTAGATCTTTTTGTTCATGCAACATTGTTCAGTTTAATTCTAATTGTCACATCGGTGCCGTCCTTCTCTTTTTCGATGCTCGCCGTCGATTCCTCTGATCGCGATCCTTAAATCCTTCGTAATTGGCGTATACTTTTTGCGTACATTATCGGTACCATTTGATGTATCGAAATATTTGAGTTTTTACTTTCTCATATCGGCAGACGGGTGAGGTGACCGGCTCTGTAACCCGTCCGGCAGGGTTTGCCCACGGTCAGTGCGGCGCGACACCTGATCCTTGTTGCACATGTCCTGTACGTGTAACGCGTTATGTAGACAGATGTTCAAGGACTACTTGGAAGCTGGTTTTAATGCACCGCTTCACAGCTTTTGTATGCTTAGATCAGTTTTACATATCTTTTATACGTATTGTCCTCTTTCAGAACCTGAAGAGCTTTTAGTGAACACATTTCGTTTTTGAGACCCAATGTAATTGGCCGACAATAAATGTAACGTGCGCGTGCGCCAGCTCGTTGCCCGAATTCCTGACAATGGGCCTGTTGATGGCCGTTTACGTGTTGTCCGCCTGTCACTGAACTCTACTGTTTTAAATTTCAACCGACGTGCTTAAACAGGTTTCGGTTACTTTTTGTATTTATTATTCTCCTATTTGAAGACTGGACTACCGATTTGAGTTTTACATGGAGAGCGTTTTGTCCTCGGACATAAGAGATCTTAGAATTTGATCATCGCAATTGACTCACGATTCTAATATTGTTGATGGATATGGTCGATCATGTTTGGCCTTTCCGCAATGCCATTATCCACAATCGATTTGTGTGGGAATGCATGTAATGTCGTCAGTGTGTGACGGTCACCATATCAGGCCGTGCTCCGATGGTGCCCCGCGCCGTGTCGAATGGACTAGATGAATTATTTCACCTCGAGCTGCGGTGGCCGAGGCGCAGTCGTTGACCCGCAATACGCCCGTTTGATGTCCATGGTATGCCCTCCACAAATAAGGGTTTGATCGATGAATACATTTGCACGAAATATACATCGTCTAAACACCTTTTATCTATCAGTATCGTGTAAAACTTGTAGACTTCTTGTTGTACTCTTCAAAATTTGCAACATATTTGTTGAAACATGCTTTTTAGCAGAATGTAGTTTATATTGATTTGTAATATTCTTTAATTTTAAGATAAAACTGTTATCTGTCGCGCACTATATTGTAATATTTCGACAATGTTATCTAAAACAAACATTATCTCACCGCGGATGATCTGTTTGTGATGAGGTAGTGTAGATAAGGCTGGTTTCTTCCGTTCGTCGTTGCGTACGTAATACGAGAATCGTACTGCTGTAATCATTCCATGTATTTGTCTGTACGTAACGCTACACAAGTACAAGGAAGCTTCGCTTTCGCCCTAAAATTACCATATCGTTCCGCTTGGTCAGTTGAATCAAGAGAGTGTGGAAATGGCCCGTTAGGTTTATTAATTAGTAGTTAGGGTTGCGTGGGTTGAATGCGCGCGCGCTGTCGATGCCGTCGCGGTTATTGTGGGAATCGACTCGAGTACTGTGCTCGACTGATACGTACGCACCGCACTTTCTAACACCACAACAATTTGATTGTAACCATGCCAAGCGTTTGAATCGAATACAGAAGAAAAACAACTCTCTTGCTCACATCGTTATTTAACTGCGACACCACGAATGTGAGCAATGCTCGCTCAATCTACTGGTATACTTTAAACAAGCAATCCGACAATCCGTTGTGCTATACCGTTACTATTTCATCATAACAACCACCGCTACCCGTAATGCATCTCAACCATTGAGTGCTCGCATCGAATCAAATGTTGCCAACTCATAACAATGTCGTCGATGTACGTAAGTTTTGCAATCTGCGTGGGCATGCTGCGAGGCCGTGGGAATCGCAGCTTCCTTGCCGAGTTGAAGACGCAACATTGTCATAGTTTATAACGGTGCTGCTCCGCCACCAAACGGAAGGCTCTACATACGTTTTAGGTGATCTCCGTCAACGTATATGCGAGCTTTCAACTAAAGAGTAGATGAGTGTGATTTTACCGCGACGTTGAACAATTGTGAATGTGGAGCAGGTCAGATGGTTGTATGTGATGTAACTATGTAAAGAGTGCGCGTAAGAAGCCGGCGGCGCGGGGTTGTTGAACGTTCGGTGCGTCCGCGCGTTGTTCGGCGTTTTATTAATAAAATGCTCGTGACGTGTATCGATGGGCGCGCACCGGATCGGGCTATTTATTGATGCGCGTGCGCACCGCCCGCTAGCCGAGTATCGATCGGTGGCTCTCTCTATCGGTCGCATAATTATTTTCCAATTTCGAACGCAAATACGAGCAGTATCTTAGCGTGTACGCCTTTGCTCCGTACCGTTATTATCGATTCGTCTCACTTAAGTCATGTCTGACACCATAACAGTATTGCGCGTTGTCCATTATAGATTGCGACAAACGCCTCTGATGTATTCGTGATTCTATACTATTGTATTTCAAAACATTCAATCGGTTTTTTATTCTTTTTATTGCAGCGCGCGGCTCATTATAAATGCGAAAGTCTGTCTGCATATTTGTTACTCGGATTTCATCTCACCTGGGCTGTGGGCAACACATGACGTTGGAATTGCACCGAGAAGAATATCTTATTAACCGGTTATTACCATGAAGCAAGACTGTTGTCGCGAAAGCGAACATAATCTGATTTTTTTTAAACTGGCATAGACTCTTTGTTTCTCATTCTTTTTCGTATCTTACTGCCATTGTTTTGCTGTATCATAATTTAGTGAACAAATGTATCCTTGAATCAGTCAATAAAACCAGAACAATTTCATTAAAACTCGTAAGAATTGTTTCAAACGATGCCCCCAATCCTCCCCACGTCTAAGTCGCATCGTTACCCGTCCTGACATAACCATTAGCCATCAAGTGGTGTGTCGAGTAGAAACAAAAGCGCGAGGGTGGGCCGCAGGGCCGTGCAGCTGCGACGCTGTGAGTCTCGAAGCCGGCTCCGCGCAGATGCCGAGATCCGACACGCTTGTACAACGACGGATCTACTGACAGCCTATCCGATGTAAACGGCCCTCTATCAGCATCGGGCTAACCTATTCGGTTCAATATGGTTTCTATTCCTGTTGTCTGAAGCATGAAAGGCGTGGTTTATTGATCTGCATGTCTCTACTATTTACAAACCATCTTCCGCCGTTATTGTTCGCAAAAGTACTTTATCTTATCTCAGATTTAAATTAATATTTATCAACGGGTATCGCACGTCTAAAGTCAACAAACTAATATCCGTATCAATGATAGCTCGATACAATAGATTGGCGTTGCGAATCTGCTCAGTCGAGGGTAGGGCTGATAGGGCTCCTGAGTTCGCGGGTTGCGGGCGGTCGGTGACGTCGACGGGGCGACGCGCTTGTGACGTCACGCGCGCACGTGGGTGTGCGCGACCGAGACAACAACACAAGCACCGCACGGGAGGGACGGAGCCCGACCCGCTGCCGCAGAGGGCGCGCGCGAATTGACAGATTTCCACGCGCTCGATACGATCTTGAATTACATTATCAGACGGCGCCGAACCGGGTTAAATGCCCGTATCCGCCTATTCAATCCGCGGACCGCCCGCCCGCTCTTTTTAACAAGACTTTTGTAACCTTTCTCGATTGTTTCTTTTGTGAAACGCAGAGCTACCTAGATATCCTTCGATTAGATGGTGCAACAACCGGTTCGGCTATGTTAACCACTTAACCCGCACATATCTAGATGTCGGATTGGTAGCGGGTGCGTGGTTGTGGCGGCGCGACTCCCATGCCCGGCGTATCGAGGCGAATGTTACCGCAGCGGTTAACCTCGCCCGCCGGTGGTTGTAAACAAAGCGCGCGGATTTGAACGCGACGTTGCCATGTCGCACCGCCCGTCTATGTATGTGTAGCTGTCACTGATTGTTTACTATTTTTCCGGCGCCTGGCACTGCAGCTTTTCATAACTTTTTTTTAAACTTTTTTGTCCTGTTTTCATTCATGTACAATGACATAATGATCATTACAGATTGTAAACTCTAACTCTTTCATTAAACTTTGATTTATAATAATTGAATACCTAGTCATAATCAGCAAGCCTTATTACATCAATAAATCTGTCAGAGCCGAAGGCATAATAAACAGTCATTCAATGCAGCTACTCCGTGTTTTACATGCTCGAGCACGATGCTCATGTCTAACAAGCTAATCTTACAAGCTGCCTAGAGATGTGCAGCACGACTGCATAGAGTACGTATACAGGGTAGCCAAGGTCTTAAGTTGATTCCGTTTTTATTTATTATATCATTATGATAATAATCTCTTAACTCAATACTATGTAGGTAGTCTACTTACTTAACAACAGATGTCAAAAGCTTCGAAAGGACCAGATAATTGGGTGACTTTACGCAGTGGCGCAAAATTAAAGCAGTCGGTGATGTTGCGAAAGTGTGCTCTTAGTAGAACACAGCGACGTGACACGGAGATTGTTCCAAACATTGCGGTGCGAGGGAGACGCGGCGAGTGCACCGCAGACGCAGAGCGCACTGCCCACGTGCCGAACGATAATGTTGTTGCGCTGTCACCGACGCAGATAAATCTTCCCGCTCTACTGTCTACTTGCTACCAGCCGATCGTTAAATACCGTATTTATTGCCTGCGACACGCTCAATTTACCTTACCTACCCACTTTATTATAGCGTCTCTGACAAACGTTTCGTAAGAACCTACAATGACAAATGCTCCACAAATCGGCGAGCTTCGTTTATCAGTTCGCATTCAATGTTAGACTCGTCTGTTATCAGCTTGTTATCGCCGACATTAACCGCAACGCGGCGGCAAACAAATAGTACTTAGGCAACAATAGTGATAATCGTATGGCGATTACTGCGCTCACATTGGTGTGGAGGCGGGTAGCGCGGCGGCGCGCGTCGTCTGCCCGCTATCGATCCCGGCGCAAGGTAGTGCCAACCACCGCCGTTACACCGCGACAAAATATGCGACCTTGAACCTTAAACTATCTTCGTTATTGCACTCGAACAAATGCACTCACACAAACACTGGAAACAAACAAGACTCGAACCTGCGCTGGAAAAACACTAATACGATTACCTAAACGATGCAAACTGTGCTAAGAATTGGCACGGCGAAAAAGTTTAATAACAATGTTGCGTAACAAACTTTTTTTAAGGGAGTAGGTAACCGCTTTCAAAACACAATAAATTAAAGAGCGGTGTCGAAAGCACTTATACAACCAAATTTTTCCCGAGGAAACCTGTCAAATGTCGAATTACTTACAGCAATAACTGTGGAAGGAAGGAAAATAAAATGTTGATTCTTAAAACCCCATCGACATCGATCGATGCTGAAATCCTTGGTGGACCTCAATCGCGATGGTACCACGGTGCGGGCAGAGTCGTGACTCGCTCCGGTATTCAAGTATATCGGTATTCGTATACAGTAATCGTACCGTTTGTTGCGTTAACGGCCTTGGGAGATGGAGTCGATGGTGCCGAACCGACCGGCTCAATAATAATTGCAGTGCCTACACGGGTAGCACCAACATACATACTAGCGGTACTCGGTGCTAATTACCACACTTATCGTGAATCTATGCCCTACCACTCCTGTAATAAGGAGTTCTTGAATAAAATTATTCACATAATTAAAACTAATGGATTTTGAAGCAACTTCTCTTGCTTTAGCGGACGGAGAATATTTATAAACGACGACCGAGCGAGGTAAACCTGAGAAGGCCTCGACAGTTGTACCGATCCCAATAAAATCCAACGAAGCTAAGATGACACCTTCATTTGTTACGGCCAGGTTGCTGCCTAGCCGTGCCACTAAATGCCCTTGACTTGCCACTTTAAGACTAATTTTCAGTCAGTCAGTCATTTATTTAGTAACGATAATTAGCAAGTTTTGAGGAGTGATTCCAGTTGAATACTACCTATTTGTACCTTCTTGTTTGCTGACGCAAATTCTTCGTAGTCTGACTAAATGTAAATGTTATATCCACTTTGTTATTATTAAAACCTAAAGTCTGGCTTCCAAGAAATAATAATTAATAGAACCATTAGTGTCCTAATTGTGGAAAAACTAGTTCAAATGAGAGAGACGCGATGGTACGCATACACCTGGAGCACGAATGTCAAGGCTGAACGCTTGGAAACGCTCCAGTAAGACGGCAACTAACGCCGAAAACATAAGTAAAACTTCTCAGTTGTATACTATCAATTTATCGCTGCACAAAGTTATAGCCGGGCGCGTGAACGATAACCCGCAGTAATAACTCATTTAACTTTAAGAGTTCAGTTTCATTTAGCATGCAGCCTACTAAATGGCAAATTGTTAAGGATTTAATCGTTGTATATTTTAGTATAGTCCATTTGTATATCCTTAATTTTAATAATGTTTTGAATATAAAATTCAATGTCAATTAAATAGTTTGCGGGCGCTAAGCAACGCTCGCATGTGTGTCGTGTGCGGCGCGCGCTACAAACACAAGCACGTGCGCTGAGCGGCCGCATGACGTCACACGGGTCGCCCCCGCCCCGCCTCCTAGCTAGACAAGGACGGCGTTATGGCGACGGAGCGGCAACGTCGCGCGCGCCGTTTTGTTTTCGCATCTAACGTCGGTGATAGGCCGAGTTTATCTTCCGATTGCGAATGCAACAACAGCTATTTCTAGCTTTACTTACCACATTGCAACAACCAGATTGTATCGCTTCTCAACTCTACGTTCCGCTATTGTGGACATTTTCATTGTCATTTCGACCTTGAATGTTTATTCAGTTTCAAAACAATAATCATTCAAATTAAAGGATTCAATAACTAATTAAACACGGTAATGGTAATAGCAAGTAGGACAATGGCAAGGTTGAACATCTAAGATAGCGAGGTCATGGTTAATGCAAATACGATGTTTAGCTAGACTTTAATCCTAAATCTATTTTTCTAGGATCTTCCTTTTTTAACTGTCAAACTTACGACCGTTTTCCTTTTCTTCCAGAAGGTGACCAAGGATCGTGGGAGAGTGGACTCTCTTACGAATGTCGCTCGCTTCTGTTCAAGGCTCTTCATAACCTCATTGAAAGGTAAAATCATCAATACAACATTAACTAAAACTCATCAACTAAGTAATCAAAACAACGAGTATCTATATTATCTTCTACTAACATATTATGATTGGTCTTCAAATTGTAGGTGTAAAGTATTAGCCAATCTACTTCGTTCCTATTGATTTTACTGTTTTTCAATTGGTCGGCTCAAACGTTACGCGATTAGCATTCCCAACAAAAACGTGATTGAAAAACCCGTACGGTACTAACAATACTAACAAGTAACTTGTTAATCATTGCCGATCGAGTACACAATTTGAACTCGATGATGCGTGTCACACAGTCCGCGTCGCGCGCACTTAGTTCCATTGCGTCTCGCGAGCTAATTGCTTGTGATTTATTATGAAATCATTCCTATTGACCGCTCTGTGTATGCTTCTTGTACATTCACAAAGACATTTCATATTCAGAGTCGTGCTTACGGTAGGTGTTCCGCAAGGGACAATACTTGGTCCTTTACTATTCAAATGCCAAGCATTTCTCACTTTGGAAAATCAAAATGAAAGTTTGATTTGTAATTATAATTGAATCGAAGTTTTATTGCATTTGCTATAAAAAAAAAAGTAAAGTTGTGTATTTAATCTAAAATTGGTAATTGTAATAGGTAAATTAGATGCTAGATCTCATTATCTGAAATATCGCAATATCTAATGACTAGTTTTCTATCTACTGTGATAAGAACTATGCCAGCAGTCGCAAGTTCGAGGTAGCGAAATTTATCTCTACTGTTTTATCTACCGTAGATTCTGTTGTGCTAATGCAAATATTCCATCTGCGGAAGCGTTTTATAGTTGCGTGGATGTCGATCATAATTTTGTTATTTTTTACGGAAACCATAATTTATTAACTGATTGGCTTTACCGTTGCTAATCGCCTCACCTAATTAGCTCTAACCGGTTACTTTACTAATTAGTGCACATCTCAATTTGATAAGCAGACAACGACAAAATTCCTACTTTGCAATGATTTATAGTTCTTGAGAAACATCTCTAGAATTTGACATAAAATCTATATACTAATACATTAAATCTAAAGAGTTTGTTTGTTTTAACGCGCTTATCTCTAGAAGTACCAGTCGAATTGGAAACATTCTTTTTTATGATAGGATCCAGATTCATGGCAAATGGTATAGGTTAGTTCAGATACGCTACGACTTATGAGAGCGGAGCAGTAATTGTAGACATCATTAAACGCGAGTAAGACTGCGGGGTACAGCTAGAGAATAAATATTTGCATAAACGTATCCTAATTCATGCGACACTTAAATTAGTGGTTTAAATAATAGAAACGAAATAAGACTTATAATTAGCGACTGTGTACTTAGTTGCTATTTGCTCGCCTAATATTGCACCTGGTGCGCAGGCGCATCGGAATCGCTCGTAGCAGTTCGCACGAGACGAAGGTCGGGGCGTTCTATGTCGTTGTTTGCCGCGTTTTCTTCGGACGACGCCCGTAAAGTAAGACTTGTTGAAATTCCCGTCGTTACTCATACGGTCATACCGTTTGCCTTATTTGATATTGGGCGTTTAATGTTCGCATATTTTTGGTAGATAAAACGTTTCGCACAAAAAGCTGCTTATAATGTGTTGCTTTGTTTTTTTTATCGTTGCTCGCAGTAAGAATTTCTCCTCTATCGTAGGTGCTATTACAAACATAATAATTAAATTCACTGACATACACAGACAGCCATGCAGACCTGGCACAACTGTCTGTAGGCTTTGCAAATATTTGTTCCGTGCGGCAATCGAACTCGCCACACTCAGTGTAGCAGCCAATCGCTCAGCCACTACGCCAGTGGTTCCCAAACTTATTTTGTCTACTGCCCACTTTGAGAATAAATCTAGCATCTCCATTTTTTTACCTACTTAAAAACCACCGCTCCCCAAGCTCTACGTTACGCTCTTTTTTTTTTCTGGATCTCTTACCGCCCCTCTTTAGGCCTGCAGCGCCCACAAGGGAGCGTTATCTCCCACTCTGGGAAAGGCTGCTCTACGCCAACCGCGTCAATATGGTCATAATGTGCGTGGCCTCTGTCAAATCTTTTTCGCTGTTCAATTTAAAATCAATACAATTCAAATTATTTGAAACATTCGACATTCCTTATACCATTTATGTACATATCGTTGAACTAAAATTCTCAAGGCAACATATCTATAAAATTAGTTTTTAAATAATATTGACGACTTCTTGATAGAACAGATTCGCTCGTCACAGAACATTTAACTATTAAGTTTACTTTAAATAACGTATTAATTAGTGATTTGAAATGAACCGTGACTTATTGCCCTCATTAATCATAATGTTAATATTTTAATAACTTAATTAGAATTATTTGAAATTTTGCTGAGTCATAGCTTTGAAGGACATGTACGATTTAGACAATCATAATCATTGTAGTTTATTGGTTTTCAATCTTAGAGGAACTGTGTTCAAGATTAGACAGATTTACAGTACACCCAACACAATGTGTTTCAAGGGATAATTGTGATGTTTCACCCGCATTGAGTTACGTACGCCTTTAATATCTGCTCTGCTCCCGTGGGTCGTAGCGTGATGTTATATAGCCTATACTAATCCTCATGAATCTGGCTATCATATAGAAAAGGTTTTATTCCAATCCGACTGGTAGTTCCAGAGATTTTTAAAGAAACAAACTGAAAACTCTTTGACTTTATTATATTAGTATAGAGATTTGCTACATACCACCCAGGCTAGACCATTACAGTAAGCACGTAGCAATAAAAACAGTTGAGTTACAATAGCTGTAACAAGATTCCAACACATTAGGCCTTATTATAAAACAAAGCCTTTGTTGAAACCAGGCTTTAATCATGCCAATTTTTGTATTACAAACTTTATCTTTACAGGAATAAAGTTCGAAGTTCAAAAACTTGAAGACTTTGTTTTATAAGGCGGATTAGGTTCAAACTTTATCGATTCCATGGAGTGCATCAGTAACTATTCAAACACTCCAGTATGTAAGACCACATATGACGTAAGTGGCGCATGCATCGCCATCACGCGACTCCGAGTCGGGAGCGGTGAGCGACGGAATCTCGGCGTATGAACGAAATCCAGACGAGTCGTTGACCCCTGTGGCGGCTCACGGCGCGTCAAAGAAACAATGCGTCGGTGAACCGGGGATGCGCTCCCGACACTGCGACAATATACACACGCGTTCAGCTTGACGATTTTAAGGTAGCAACCGTGAATTGAGGGTCGTTTATAAGTCGTTACTTCGCCTGTTATACGATTAGACCCCAAACATGATAGCGGATGGTTTTATTGGACTTTTTATGTATGAATGTGGCTGACATTTGAGCTTTATAAGAAAAGCGCCTTTAACTTCATTGTATGCACGGGTTAATTGGAAAGTATTAAAAAAAAAAAACTTTATTTTTGATTACTTGTAACTTGAAAGCAGAAAACATAGGTAGATCAGGTGTTCATTTTTAAAAAAAAAAAGTTGCCCCTCACTAGATTTTTTTTCCTGTACCGTGGGTTTGTTTACAAACATATAAACACACAGTATACACAAACGACAAAGAATAATTCTAATTAAATAATATTTTTGAAAAGATAATTTTAAAATGTTGTCAAGACCAAAAAATGTCAATCGACTAAGACATCTGCAACCTTCAAAGTCAAAGTCAAAGTCAAATCATTTATTTCAATTAGGCCAATAAGGCACTTTTGAACGTCAAACACAAAAAACAAAATAGAATGAATCTAGTTGCCCCTTCCAAAAGGTAGTTTTGTATGGAGAAGAATGGGCAAGAAACTCCATACGTACTCTTTTAAAATCAATGTTTACAACATTTGTTTACAGAATCATACACGACATGGCACGTGAAAGCAATGTATGTACCCTATAAAAAAAAACTAATTAATCATAATAATTAAAAGGCACAAATTAAGAATTTAAAAGTTAAAATATGTTCAAATATACATAGTTTTCACGTGTTTACAAATATTGGAACTACAGACGATCACTCATAACATCTCAACCAACATGAAATAGTGTGTGAGTCCGCGCAATCTATAACACACTTCAAAATCAATAATCAAAAATAAAACAAAATTAAGTATTAAGACAAAATTAAGTATTAAGCTTACCTATTATATATACCCCATATTAACCTTCAACTCCAAACAAAACTCAACATTCTACCACAACAAAAAAAAATATGACCTAACTTCATATTAATTTTTATGAGTAGTTACTTAAGTACGTAGTAGTAAAGTGCGCAATAAAATGCGCACAGGTTTCGCGTTAGGCCCTTCAAGACACTGCCGCGATTGAGTTAACGTTTTTATGTCCATTTTACAGTCCTAGCTATTGTTCGTAACGTACCTTCTCGTGTTTTAAATTAACTTTTATAGATTTAAAACTGCGCGTAATGAAATTATTTTAGTGTTTTGTAAACTATGTTCCTGTTTTACACGTTATTTAATAATATCTTGTCATTATACCGGTTTTTTCTTTGTGCATTTCTAAGTCGGAGGCATTATTTAATTAATTCTGTTGATATCTCACCTAATAGAGGCGGTTGAAAAATACAAAAAAATATTACCTCGGATTTTATAATATTACATTCGGTCTTTTTACAAGCCTTTTTGACGTTTTCGTAACTATCCTGAAGTACTTTTTATAGCATTATTTTGCGGCTTCAGCAACCGGCATTTCTTAAAGACTGGTTTAAAGACCCCCCAGATTACGCTAAATGGTCGATATTGAATTGCTTATTGTGTTTTAGTCCTACCAAAACACTACTAACCAACATCAATTTTTTTCTCATTTTCGATTTAATTTTATTAAATTTTGATGTTCAACGCTAAAAATTTTTTAATCTATTCCAAGCGTAAGTTTTGAATAACTTACTTACTGGTTTGATATCTCAACGCGCTTTTTATTGCAATGCCACAAACAAATGGCAAAAACCAAATACTTAACTTGCCTACTTACGACTTACTACTTAATATTACATCTTATAACCGACAAGAAAATACATTTTAATCAGTTTCATTTGAAAATTTGTGACCGATCATCAGATAGTACCAAGCGCAGTGAAAATCCGCACTTGTATGATACATATTCATTGCGTAGCAAACGTATTCCTTGTGTAGCGACACCTGCGCGCGCGCACCTAAATCTCTCCCGTTACGACTGCAGTTTGCACTATTGCCGTACGTCGGCAGCGGCGGCTGAACGCCCTCGCCGCGCTTGAGTGAGCGGTCAACCTCTTTGATTCTCGTAACTCGTTGAGAGCGGTTAAATATAATTCAAGAAGTTCTTTTATAATATAAAACACTAACCTATGTCGGCGACTTTGCCCGCGTTACTAAAGTAGCCTATGTCCTTTCTTACGGTTCAAACTTACCCCGTACAAAATTTCATCAAAATCAGTTCTGTGGTTTAATCGTGAAAGCGTAACAGACTTACTTTTGCATTTATAATAATAGTATGTATTACAACGTCATAACTCTCATTTTGGTTTACCTCAGAAAGGAATTTTAAAGGACAAACTTATATTATTACTTACTTACGCACACACACACAGTAGTTCTGTATAATATACACAAAATGAACTTTATGAATCACACATTGATAAACAACGTAACCACCAGTCAATTTATACCTAATTAAATTTGTTTTGACTATTCAAATCCTTTAGAAAACATTCTGTACAAAGGAAAATTTAATCGTCCGAATGTGTACGTATCGTCATACTATCATGCTAAATCCATTCGAGGGCAAACTGGTACAACTACATGTCGTTAATGACACATCGAGAGACTGCTACATAAGTATGAGTGACAGAGATAGCAACACACATAAAAGCGGTGCCGCAACAAACCGCGACGCTGAGCGTTGCGTTGCGAAACTGCGTTGCAAATCGAGCTGCTACCGTAACGGAGATGGCTGTTGTTCCTACGATCGTTCTGGACGTTTGTGACGTCACAACGCCGAAATGAGCGATGCGGTACAGCGTGCGGGCCACATGTGTGACGTCACAATGGCGGAATGCGCAAGTCGTTCCATGCCGCATACATTTGCGTTGTAACGGCCGGTATCGCAGATCTTGACGGCGCGTCACCGCACTGCTTATGTGTCAAACGTTTTCAAAAAATCGATGTAAGATTTTTACGGTTAGCGTATTTTAAAAAACTTGCAGTCTGACTCACTAGAAAGAGCAATGTTTACAACTGTATTAGATACAGTGGAGTGCGTACGTTTAAAGATAGATGGGGCATCGCTCGAAATAAACTATCGACGAACTACTACATTATCTATGCATCCATTTTTAAACTCGACTCATTGCACTTGGTACATACATATTTGTTTTCAAACTCTAACGAAAATCTGTTCAGAAACACTTTGAAATGTTGAAGCATGTGTTTGTTTATTTCTCGTAAAATAACCTCGGTTTTGTTGTCTAAGAAAATTGTGAACACATCTAGATTGATATTAATTGATTTGCCACTTTTAGAATTCTTACATCTATGTTACTAAAGACGCATTTTAGACACGAAATTGTTTATTTTTTGTGTTGTTAAGTGGGCTAGTTATGCCGAAACGAGCCAACCCACAATCCTCAATAACTCAATTTGAATAATGTCTTATTCAACATAACAAATGTGGTACTACATTATTCAGCAAAAACAGGTCAGTGTATACTAGAAGTCCTTAGAATGTGTTTAAAATTAATCAGCGTTAGATGTCCAATATCATTCATTACAGTTACTACGAAAAACGGGATATTTTTTTAGTCATTTAAGTCATTTTTAAAAAACTAAAACTTGATTATTTTTGTCACTGACATAAATTAATCGATGCCATATTATATTTAAAGTATCTACATTAAACTTATAAAAGTACTGTCCTAAAATCTGGGTAACCAAGCTAATAATTAATTGAAACAATTAGCAGTAAAGGAGTAGCAGTTTAATAAAATTAATAGCCCTCTTCACGCGTACCAGAAAGTGAAATAGTTCTTTAGGTTAACTAGCATGATCTTGGGACAGGTTCCAAGCTGAACAATTTATTTACAATAAAACCACTGCACCAACGAAATTACGTTTAAAACCCAACAAAACAGAGTCTCAATTCGTTTGTCCCTTACGTTTACGTATTTATTAACATTTACGCAGTTATCCAATTGTATCTTCATTAAAACTGCATCTATGTGTCATGCATCACAATTATTATGTATCACAGTACATGATTCACATTCCACGTCAACAAGTAGTGCTTGCCCGTCCGTTTCACGCGTCGACTACGCTGCGTTCGTCGGTGACACAATAATATTCGCTATGGTAATATAATCGATAGCCGAGCAGAGTTACGACACGCCCGCGCCACTATATAGTCTTGTAATACGTTTAGTTTGGAAATACCATGCGATGTTCTATGGAAATGCATTGCCGTGGCTATGTAGACGGCTTTGTTTAAGCCCGGCTTAGCTCTGTAACAGTTACACTTCGGTACGGTGTAAAATGCTCGTGGAATACTTAAATGACTCATCGTCTTCTCCTTCTTAGCCTCGCCTTGCCCAATCATGCAGCGCCATTTATTTCAGACTTGTTCGTCATCTTCCGTAAGTCCCATCTCCCTCATTTCCTTTTGAACCTTCGTCATCCATGAGGTTTGAGGTCTTCCACTTCCCCTCTTCTTTGTAGCTATGGAAAGGCACATTTTCACGACATGGTGATATGTTTGTAAAAGTACATGACCGGTCGTCTGTTGGTTGTAATATCTACGTTAGGGTCCGGTTTCCACCAAAGCGGAGAGCAAAGATGTCAACCACTATCTGATTCTGACATCTCAAGTCTCAACGCTTAGCTTCAACGCAATACAGTACTTATCTTATTGGTTATTTAAGTGACATCTCCCCTCTCCTATTTGTATCTGTATAACGAACAGAGTAGTCACATAATGATCATCATCATATCAGCCGTAGGACGTGAACTGCTGAACATAGGCCTCCCCTACAGATTTCCTATAGGACCGGTTGGAAGCGGCTTGCATCCGGCGCGATCCCGCGGTCTTCATTTGATTGTCTGTCCACCCATACACAACAAGACATTCCATAAAAAACTACAACGTAAAGACCAACATATTTCTATTTGTCCAATGGTAGACCCAACAGATTTAGTCTCAAACCATTTAATAGACAGTCTTGCAATCCCTCTTAACCATTTTATCTTAGGAGCGGTATGCCAATAAAAGAAACGTGATACAGTCGTAAACCGGCAATATGTTGCCAGATCTCATGTCCTAAGTTGCTGAGCTGTGAAATTGTATAGCTTATGTTGGCTCTAACTTCTCAATATTATCGCCCGTCGTTAAATGAACACGAGATTCCTTTTTTCATTACTTTTTAACAAGCCCTTTAACATATAACCAAAAGTGTCTAAAAGTTTTACGTTTACTATCACTTAGGCAGTCAAATTCGAACTCAAAACAATTTAAAATCAATTTTGAATAGTCAGAAGGTTGAAGCTATTTGCTCGCTACAAACAGTAGGTTTCTATTAAGAAGAACGACAAAGAAAAACTCCATAAACACTCAACTGCGGTAACTAAAAAACATATAACTTATTAATTAGCCGCATCTTTACACAGAAGTTCCCACATAAATAAAATGATTGACACCTAACATTGATATAATCGACACTACTAATCATTACTTTTTAATTTACAGATGTCTTCTTTCTCGAGACTTCGTGAGACTCGGCAAGTGGTTCGTCCAGCCTTACGACGGCGACGAAGAAGAAGTCGGCAAGAGGTAATGAATAACATACCTTATTGTTGACGCGATAAGAATTAATCTCACTACAGAACAGTCTTTGATAGTGAAAGTCGAAGTTACGATATGACACGCTTGTCTTTTGCGTGTGCGCGTTACATGTTAGCTAATTACTAGATGTTGATTGTATCTGCAAGATTTTAATTGTGCGTTGATTGGATTTTTTTGGTACAAACTTACTGTTAGTTGTAATAAAAATCTGGGAATACAGTTATGGGAAACTTTCCCGACAGTTCACTCCATATAAAAATGGTCTAATCGTATGTTGGTCAAGTATTAAATAATAAAATAAACCAGCTAATTACTGACCCACTGCTGGGTAAAGGCCTCCAGAGAAGGCATTTATGAGCATTGATCACCACGCTTGCTCAAGGCGGAATGGCGATTTCAGACAAATATTAATTATAGGTCCAGGTATGGTCTATATTTTTAAGTAATCAAACTCAATACCATTAGCAACTGAGCAACCTCAAACCTAGATTTTACTGCCCTTATCGGCCCCACAAAATTTTATAGAGTTAGATTTCTTTCTCTACCAAAATATGATTCGTCTCATGTATGAAACGCGATGTTGGATGTTGGTAAAGACCCTTGAATACAATTTCTTGGGAATAACCAGTTATTTCCCACATATGTGCCAGACTGAGGAAAATCCCTAGGCTTACATATTGCGATGATGAGCTCACGGCCTGACCTAATAGGTCAATCAGTAAAATGACGAATGTACCATCATTTGGTCGTTAATTTACTCAATACACATCCAAAAATATTGTCCACTGTGGCGCTACTGGCGATGACGTCACATCGTTGCTATACCCGCCTGGTTGGGAAAAATTAAGTATTAGAAATCACTAATCAATGGACGTATTTTTACAACCAGTCAAAACGTAATTTATCCTTATAGAATTTGAATAGCAATGTTAAACTAATACGTCACTTTTTTGCCAACTCAATTGAATAATTATTGACTGATTAGCGAAGCAACTAAAATCCAATTTTAATGTCTTCAAATTATTGGCTAAACGTTAAAATATGTCATCCTATACTAAGCCAAATACATACAGCTTGTCAACAGCATAGCTGGTCTAGTGGTCGCAAACGCGACTGCTGGGCGAGGGGTCTCAAGTTCGATCCCCAGGTCGAGCAAAAATTCAAAAGTATGGAAGTTCAATTTGAGGCATTTCTCTCTATGGTTTGTCTTCAAATGAGCCGTGGCAACACAGGTCTCACTTCCTAGATCAAATAGAAGATCTCTGTGTTGTGCTCGTCAAGACACCAGGGCATAACTTCGTTCACCTTCTAACATTTTTTAAACCTTACCGGATATCCCTCTTTCATATTGAAACTTGGGATATGGAAAATCGTATTACAGAATTAAATAAATTTCTATAATAAGCCTTTGTACCTAAGCTAGATAATGATAGTTTTCTAAAATGACAAATACTGCTTATTTTCTCAAATGCACTTAAAAATAGACGGATAGACTAGTCTTAATATTTCATACACCATACAAATAACTAGAAAAACCCACGACTTCGTCCAAAGTCGACAAGTGTATAGTTACCAAACATTACAATAGGTAGCTTTTTATCAGTGAAAGATTTTTCGTAAACGGATCATTACTGCCAGAGATTACCAACCTTTTACAACCTCGGCAAGCATAGCCTAACTTGATCAACCCGTGCGGCTACCTCTAACAACCCCTCTAACCGGATAACCTGATCAACCCGCACGGCTATCACTTAGCCACGAGCACCTCAAAGGAACAAACATAGGCTGATAAACAAATTACCCTTTGCGTCGCTCAGTTGGGTAGTAACAACACCTTGGTTTCTCCGCAGCAATATGTCAGTATACAGCCGATCGATTGCAATTTGATTTGAGGCTGCCGTCGCCGCGAGATACGGGCGGCATCGGGTCTATATTAGCTTTATAGACGCGGTACTCCTTGCGGTATTCCGGAGCGCCGCACTACCTTGCACCGTGAACTTGCTAGCACCAACATTGTGAAGCTTCTGTTAGTTCTATTGTTTCAAAAATAAGAACTCTTTTTTTCGTATCGATGGTTGTAATTCTTTTTGTAAAGGACTTTGTTCGCGGCATCTGTGACGTTTTCTCTTCTCTCTACTCACGAGAGGACCTAATGACTGCGTGAAACAAAAATTAAAAAAATAATATTGAAATGTGGGTGTATTAATGACTACACCTCTGCCTAACCCTTCAGGAAAGAATCTCCTCATAGGTGCAGGTGTAAGGACTAACAAATGGGCCATCGTCTGGTCAGGAGCACCGCAGTCGCACTGGGTGACGGAAGAATCCATAATCCCATACTTTGCTACTTAAACGCTAATAAGTTTGCGAATTCTGAAATAGATGGATTTCCTTCAATACGGAAATAATTATAGTAGATTAGTGAGTTATGCAGATATGTGTATGAATAGCGGGAGGTCATTGACCAGAATCCACACAAATATCGTAATTGCATAACTCACTCTGTCTGTATGTTTGTTACCTCATCACCGCAAAATCACTGAACCGATCGCAATGAAATTTCACTAAGAGGTAGCTTAGGATCTGGATAAGGACGTAGGTTACTTTCTAAACCAAAACTTCCTCTGCGTCCGCGATAACCGACATTCATACGGACGAAGTCGTGAGTAAAAGTCAGATAAAAATAAACTAGGCACAAATAAATTATGTAAATGGTGGGTGTAAGTTCCGGTCGCTGGACTGACCTAATTATTATGTGTGTGGTTAATTCAATTACAAACAAATCGTAACAAATGTTTTTGATCTCTGACTTATCAGAAGTACCGTCATTTTCAGAACACTATTTAGAATTGGGTACTTGACACCACCAATCAATTGACATACTTTTTATGAGTTGTCAAAACTGGGGAATCACCTCCATAGATTTTGTATAGTATGTAATAGCAAACTGGGACTTCACTTTTTGCCCAACTCAATTGATTAACTATTTATTGTTTTCAAAGTAACTAAAAGTCAAATATTATTGTAAATTGCAAATTAATTGGATTTTCAGGACTAAAATAAATTGTGTTTTTTATGTCTTGGAATTATTGGTCAACTACCTATTTGTATAAAAAACTAAATAACCTGAGATAACAGCTGATGACTATGACAGTATTTTTTTTATTAGCCAGTTCTGTCTCTCTTCTGGGTAAAGAACTCCTTCCTGTATTGGTATAAACTTGAGCCTCCTTTGAATTTATTTTTCTAAAAACTTAAATATTAATTCATAATTTTTTCATGACTTCCAGTCCGTGGCACCTGTCGTTTTCGTTCGCGTTCTTCCTGCACGGCGAGAGCACGGTGTGCGCGTCGGTGGACGTGCGGCAGCACCCGCCTGTCCGGACGCTCACGGCCAAGAGGCTCGCCAAGATCAACTCGCCCGACAACCAGGCTGATGCCAAAGGTAAGAAAGAAAACGACTAATAGACTAGACACAGATTTAACCATACCTGTAACACTCGACGCAACTTCACGCGTGCTTATTGGCCAAACGATTAAGAGTAGTTTCACAAGATGAAAGTTAGCTAATGAATACGCTTCACTGACGTAGCATATCGTGGCGTGTTACAAGTATGTTTCCGTCTTAATCTTGATGAATAATATCCAGCTGCAACCGGGATCCTGAAAAATGGAGCACTAAATTCTGGTCATTCAAATTGAACATTTGAACCTGAATTCAGTGTACCAGTTGCAAATGGGCATAGTGTATTGATAATGAGTTACAACAAGAAACTTAGAGCTCCCTTACAGAGGGATAATTTGTTATATGGGCTAGTATTTCTTTTGACGAAAGCTAGGCCGTGTTCACACCATACGCTTGCCGGCAAACATTCGTCACAATCATTTTGAACTCACGCGCATAGAAAGTGGCTGTCAAAACGCTTGGTGTGAATAATGCCTAAAAGTCAACACTTGTTAACAGTGAGCAGCTGTTAACAAGCAGGAAAGTTGACTATCTACGAAACACATTACAATAATCGATCGTAATATTACTACTGAAGCAATAGTTTCTAAAATTATCGCAAAACTGTTTAAATCGTTCAAATAAACCTGCTAAAAGTTATACGCGTCATCTCATCGCCCCGCGTTATTGTTGCAGTGATCCTGGCGCCGTACGGGCTGGAGGGCACGCTGACGGGGCGCGAGTGGAGCGACGCGGACGCCGGCACCGCGCGCCTGCTGGACGCCTGGCGCCAGCTGTACCCGCTGGAGCACGGCTGTGGCGCTGTCGAGGTAACGTATCAGCGTACAGGGTAGCACCTCCTGTAAGGTGGACAAGGCTATGGTAATTTGCTGGATGCGGTTAGGACCGATCATTATTAAAATGTTTGGCGCCTTGTTCTGCCTTAGTGTCGAACCAACTCGCAAGTACACGATTTTCAATAGTGTGGCGGGCTGTTACTGCATCCATTTTCACGACATAGCCGGTACCCCACAAGGAGAATGGTGTGGTCCAATTTGTATACCATTATTTAAGCAGATGCTTTAAATTTTAAGAACCCGTAACATTCAAAGAGCATTTATTTTATCTTGCTATAATCTTATACAATATTAGTTTATGTAGGTTCTAACTCCTAACTATTCCCCCCCAGGTGCTGTGCGGCGGCGCGCGCATGCGCTACCCGGTGCCGTACGTGCTGCTGACGCACATGGAGGCGGGCGCGGCGCCTGCGCACGCGCCGCACATGGCGCACCGCGCGCTCACCGCGCTCACCACGCCCGCGCCGCACCAGGTACGCACATACAGACTAAATACATGACTAAAATATTGCCACTTATTGATAACGGTATCAGTACTCTATATTAAATGACACTGATAATACTCAAAACTAAAGATCGCGTCGATCAAGCGTTCATCAAACGCATCAGGTGCATTCACTCCGAGAATAATGTTTGTTGTTTGTCACTTTACGCTAACACCAACATCGCAACAAAGTTGACCCAAGAGTATTTAAAATTTTACAAAAAAGGAACACAAGCAAAACATCAGATTTTTGGAAATGCATTTAATGCTACCATCGCTAATTTCTAAAACTCTTGTGAATCGGAAGTGGGAAACAGAACTGTCTTTTAAGCATTTAGACTGGTTCCGAGATAAAGCTTCCAAAATAAACAGAATGAATATCTATTAATTATAACATTGTGACATTCTTGAAATACGAATGGCATTTCAATTTTCTATTCTAACATTAACATTGAGCCGCTTTACGCTATCTTTGTTCCGTTGCTAAAAAGGGATAGTGATATGGGGTATAGCTCCCTCTTTTTCTCGCACAGGAAAATTGATAGGTAGGTAGGTTACAGACTATACTTGTTCATAACATTTTTCTGTCCCTTTTACAACATTTAACACATTTAATGAGTGCCCTAAAATCTTGTGTCATGTATACTGATATTATAGAATTCACTAATTTGTTTGTTTGAACGCGCTAATCTTCGGAACTACTGTTCTGATTTTGAAAATTAATTCGCTAATAGAGCTAATAGGCTATTTTATAGTATATTTGGCTATCACGTGGACGAAGTAAATGTCATCATATAGAATAAATGTCAACATATTGTAAACATTACAGGCGGCTGAAATCTGCTACGGCGAGGCGGCGGGCGATAAGAGCGAGGACTTCATAGATCCCACCCGAAAAACTCCGTGTACCTGTGCAAAGTAAGTACTTAAACACATAACATTAGTAGTGCTACTATATCGCGCATTATATACTGTATTTGTTGTGTCGCTGAGTATACTCACTGTGGGACGTTTAAGAAGAGAAAGAAAGAAAACTATTCAAATCAATCAAATAACAATGTTGCACAGCATTGTTTCAGCAACATGTTTTTGTGTTGCATTGTTCTTGAAACATGTTTAACATTCTGTTTGTGTGTGAACCGTGTTACTATAGCAACACACGCTATGTTTGTCCAAACGAATCAACACTCAACTATGTTTAATTGATGTTGCAATGTTAGATAAGTTTCGTTTACTAAGTTTTTGAGAAAACAATGTTTGAACTTGTATCAAAGATAATGTCGCATGCTATGTTCTACAGTGCATATACTCAACGAACTATATTATATTAATAAGTAGATAGGAGCAGTATATAGCAGTAGTTGTACGGAATTGTGTGTTATGCATCTATATTTTACGTATGACATGTATGAAAGAATTATATAAACTTTATATTTTTCTCTATATCTTTGCATATGAATGAGAGTTTCAGGCTAGTCTTCCACTGAGCATATTGAATCTTATATTAAAGCCAATAAGAATCAATTTACCGGTGGATGACGATATGTGTAGTAAACTATTAGTAAGCGATTTAACAGGGTGTAGATTGATAGGTAGATGTTATGTATGTGAATGTTTTATTTTTTATATACTTAGCAATAATATAATTATTTGTAGTAATATAAGCAGTAGAGGGTACAGCTTAACCAATATACATAACAATATTATGTTTATTGGTACTTGTGACGAAGGAATTTGAAACTTATATCTTCTAAATTTTCTGAAATAAAGCTCTAAAGTCATTGTTTTAAGGTCCATTTTTGTTTGAATTCCTTCGTCAGACACGCGGCGACTCTTGTCACACTTGATATCTCTTGTTCGACATGGTTTGGATTAGATAGCAGCAGCGGTGTAATTGAGAACGGTTTTTTATTAGTAACTAGTTAATCATTGAGTGCGCATGCTACTTGTTCTATATCAAAATTATTTAAAAACTAGAAACGAGTTATTGAGTTGAAAAGGCGGAGCTTTTTGGACGTCGTTTATTTTAATGACATTATTACGGGTAATAATGATTTGAATTTTTATACAAATACAAATTTAAAAATTGTATAATTTGTATCAAAAAAATATATACGGAAATATAAATCACATTGCCTTGAGTCCTCAGACTGTACAGGCTGTTGATTTTGTCAAAAATATTTTTCATACTTGGATCAAAATAAGTTTTCGGGTCGAAATTAACACACTTGAAATCGGTATTAGGTAAAAAGGTCGATCGCTTTTATTGGAAATCGGTTTGTGTTGAAAACTATAACCGTTTTTCAACGGGTTTTGATTCCAGAGATCCTTTTAAGTGAAATGATCTATTGTTTTAATACAATATATCAGTAATTTTGCGCGTGAGATCAATTATAGTCCTTAAAAACCGGTAATAGCATCTCGAAAAAATTTAGAGCTCTTGAAAATAACCGAACAATGAATGATTCAAATCCTCTTTTAGTCGAGTTAGGTAATAGAATTACACCGCTAGCTGGTTAGTGTTCTGTGGGGTCGGTACCGCGCTAGTAGTGGGCGGGCGACAGAGATGGTGTGAGTGGGGTCGGGCAGTGCGTGGCGTGTGCAGCGCGCTTGTGTGTGCAGGCTGCGGCGCCGCCGCGCGCCGCGCCCGCCGCCCTTCCACCGCCGCGCCGCGCGCCCCCGCCGCCCAGCGCCCGAGCCGTGAGTACTGAGCACACACGCACACTAATGCCCCTCACTATTATATTCTAACCAAAATTCGTCTAAGTGAGAAAAAGGATTACACAAGATTGTTACAACACGATTTTGTGTTGCTGCAACAATTTTAAACATAGAAAACAAATGTTGCGCAACAATTGACGGGCCTGTTGGTCTAGTGGTTAGCGGCCCTGACTGCTAAGCCGGAGGTCGTGGGTTCGATTCCCACCCAGGACAAACTTTGTGTGATGAGCATGATTGTTAGTCCTGTGTCTGGGTGTGATTTATCTATAATATGTATGTATTTATAAATTATATAAGTATGTATATCAGTTGTCTGGTTACCATAACACAAGCTCTGCTTAGCTTGGGATCAGATAGCCATGCGTGAGTTGTCCCAAGATAAAAAAAAAAAAAAAAAAAAAAATTCTAAACTCGTATTTTGTAATATCATAATTTAAAGAAAAAAATCGTTATACTTTACAGAATTTTGAAATGAATAATATAACACAAGGAACAAATCAATAGTCTTATCGCCGCTTAAATTACAAACTATTAATCACCCAAACTTTTTGAGCAAAAACACTGAACACAATTTACACACAACACAAGTTAACAGGATATCGAGCCACAAATAATGCAATGCCGCTTCATAACGCATGCGTTGATGCCTCTAAATTATCATTTATTTTATTATATCGTAGACATCTTATAGTGCATGGACATATTTATCGAATGCTCATACAGATTGCATGTTTTGTGTCTTTATCATAATGTATGTCGACATGATGTGTTACTTTTGACAACCTTATTATATTATATTCAACACTACTAATTAGGAATGTCACCTCGAACAGTGCTGCGGGCTGAAGTAATGCTTGATTACAGAAAAACATGAATGACGTCATAACTAACGTTAACAGCACACATTTAAATTCGGGCGAAGGTTGCTCGCGACTTTCAACCTTTTTTGAGGTTTTTCGCAAGCGCCTTAGATCCTGGTCAGATTGACGAGCAGTTACTATTGGATAGTGTGCTAGATAAATATAAACGAATGGTGGTTATGTTCATAGCTGAGTTACTTATTTAAAGAATTATATCTGTTGAAGTCTACCTCCAAGCCAATATATACTACGTACATACAATGCTAGTTGAACTAGCTAAACTGGAATTTCAATAGTTCATAAAATCATTTTAAATATTATAAAACAATTTAGACTTAGCCAGTAACAAAAAGTATACTTGTCACCATTGCACCATGCAGTCACTGCAACAATATCACATGTGAACTGCCATTATTTTTCTAATACTATAACAAAATGGAGTTACCATATTGCCATTTCGCTCTAACGTCTAAAACTGCAGTTTAGATCTTCTTAAACTATCATATAGCTACTAGTTAACAGCTCTCAATTTGACCACGCCCTAAAGAACTTTACCTAAGTCGAAATAGAGTTTAAAATCCAAAAAATAAGATATACAAATAATGTTGTCAACAGTCATCATTGAAGGTAAAAACTTGGGCAGGAGGGAAGTAGACACCATCAATCAATTGACGTAATTTTTATGACCTTTCAAAACGCGGTTCTCCCATTTATTTAGTACTAGCTTTTGCCCGCGACTTCGTCCGCGTGAATTTCGGTTAAAATCGTGATTCGAACCGACACGTGGCGCCATCTATGATCATAAGAACGTTATTGTGATTTCTCTCGGAAACAATACTTTTTTTCGGGATTAAAAGTACCTTATGTTCGTCCCTGTACACCTGGCAACGTATATGCGAAATTTCAGGCTGATCGGTTCAGTGGATTAGGCGTAAAATGGTAACAAACAAACAAACAAACTTACTTTCGCATTTATAATATTAGTTAGGATAGGATGACAAAAGAGAATTGTGACGTCACTTTTGTGCCGACTCAAGTGACTATTCTTAATTTGAAATTTTACAGTTCGTTGAAAATTAATCGGGTTTTCAGGGCTAAAATAACATGTTTTCAGAGAAGTTATGTCTTGGAATTATTGGTTAATGGTGTCAACAACCCAGTTGTCAGCCTGTCTGTCACAAGTGAGGGTTCTTGTATCATTTCGAAAAACTTTGGCGATTTCTCTGTACTGAGACCTCGCTACGTTCATCTTTACACATCGTCATTTACTTGTATTTGCTATACTGTCGTTGCTTGTAACGTGTATGGAACTAAAAGTTTTACCGCAGATATTTAAATCGTAACAAGAAAGCTTTGAGCCCTAATGTATCTGAAGATCGATCTCTACCCATCACTAATTAATGACTACAGGTAAAGATCGATCTGTAGATCAATTTACAGAAAGCAGCCATTAAACAGGTGCACAAATTAAGGGCATAGTTAATATTATTTGGATCGCATTGTAATTTTTTATGCGCATCTAAAATAGCTTTGTGTTAAATTCAGTGTATTGATTGAGAAACAAAAAAGTTCGCTCGGCAGATGTGAGACATCTCATCACAATAATAAGGGAGTCGAGAACGGCAACGCAGTGGGTGTATGACAGCGTCATGCCGTTTTCCGTCACGGCATTTGAGTCGGTGTATTCTCAAGGCGCCAGTAGATGTTTCACATCAAAAATTTGAGCAATATTTTGAATACCTACTAAATCATTACACTGAATTTAATACAACATAAATAATGTTCAAGTAATCTCGACAGTTACAAGCGATGACGTTGCAGCAACATGTCGCGGTACACATGATAACATCTACCTTTCATTGGGGTCTAACGTCCATGTCAGTGTTAGTTCATGGGTCTGTCGTTCATTGGTACCATTCATTACTGTGTTCGACGGTCGCGGGGCGGGAGTGAAGGGGAGACACGTGTGGAAATGTATTGATAGAAGATTTTTAATGGGTGTGTTAAAAATTTAGATTTTGTAACATACTTTTATTGATGGAATTTTTATGTTGGTGAATATTGATTTCTGTTGATAGTCCTCGGTTCATTGCAATGGAATTCCTTGTTCTGAGGGACTTAGTAGAGGAAATAAAGATCTACTTAGTATAAATATGTCATTTTTTTATATATTTATTAACTGCCTCGTTGGTCTAGTGGTCGCAAAGCGCGACTGCTAAGCACGAGATCTTGGGTTCGATTCCCAGGTCGGGCAAAGTGTTATTGGGTTTTTCCATCAGTTCAATTTCTCAGTAGCAGCCTCGGAGTCTGGATTTGTGCCCGGTTGATGGCAACAGGCTCGCCCCCTATTACATGGGACTTAAACATAACTGGCGAAATGTGGGTGTACTTATGGGTACACCTCTGCCTAAACCTTCGGGGATTACAGGCGTGATGTTATGTTATTTTTGATAGAAAACGCACAGCTTTAATTCAAAAAGAGTTCCGAAAATAAAAATTTAAAATTAAAAAAAAAATCTGTTCTAAGGGGTTAAATAGGGGTGAAGGTTTAAATGGAAATACGACAAATCGATAATCGAATCGAATTCGAAATTTTTGGAAATAGGAAACCTCATCGGGTATTTGGCTTGTAATTTCATAAACGCGTAGTGGTATTATTGTCCACGTGTCTTCCTACACTTCCCCTCCACTCCGTCCCGTGTGGTGTCCCGTGCCGGCTGTAGTAAAACGCCTCCCTCCACAGGGCGGCCCCGGGCGGCGCGGTGTGCTCGCCTGGCAGCTGCGCGGGCTCCCCGGCGGCCGGCGGCTCGGCGCCTCCGTCTGCCGGCGCGCCGCCACCCTCGCCTCACCACCTGCCGCTGCCCAACCACCAGGTACTTAAACTATTTATTTACATTACTATTTAATATTATCGAAACTACAATATACACCGACGAGTATAAACATAGCAAAATTTCTATTGCAAATTTAAGTTAAGATTTATTTCACTGTAGTATGGAATCCAAAAAAGTATTTTTCTAACATCGTAAAATTCAATCAATACTTTGAGTGTTTGGGAGAAAAAAACCACAAAATGTTTTTAAACAAACCACAACTGAAGAACCGATGCTTGTTTTTCATAAACAGCAAGTAGTGTCTACGAAAAGTGTTTCTATTAACTAAAAAATATTTATGATTATGAAGTATTTAACGATCACAACCCTCTGGAAGTGAAGAAGTAAACTAATAACCCCTCCCCGCCAGTCGTCGGGCGCGGTCCCCACGACGCTGCACACGCCGGCCCCCACGCCGGACCCGCACGCGCCGCCCACTCCTGCGCCGCCGTCGTTGCCGCCGCCCAAGACTTACACCCAGGTAAATAAACTACATAAACTTTCTAAATTATTTTTGGATGACTATTTACTTAATTTAACCAAAGTGTTGAATCAGCAGACTAAGAGCTGATTCATATATAACTCATACATTTTACATATGGAATAAATACATCGGTGTCAGCTGTAGTCTTCAGTTGAAAATTATTTGATTATTGAAAACTTAGCCCTAGAACTTTCTAGAATCATGCTCGTACAAACTCAATGTTACATAAGGAGGCTGTATTTGGAAAACGCTATATTCGTATGTCCATGAGTTGTCCCATCTGTGAACACCATTTAAATACACTACCCGCGACGCTTTAAACGACACGACAATCTGTCGTCGCGACATGGAGTAACTAGTCAGTTATAACGTGTGTTCTCCCCTCAGGGCTCGCCCCCGCGCTGCGAGGTGTCGCGGCGGCCCGTGCTGCCGGGCGCGGCCCCCCGCCTGGACCCGCTGGAGGACGAGCACTCGCTGCACATGCTCTACGACTACACCACCGTCTACGCCTGGTGAGCATTACTGCATAACATAACATGAAGCCTATAATCCCCGAAGGGTTAGGCAGGGGTGTACCCCTTAGAACACTACTGCACACGTATATTTTTTGATTCATCTATCACTGATCTCTATATTAACATTTCATTAAAAAAATTAACCTAAGACATATCTGAGCGTAAAAAACTAAAAATGGAAGAAGTTCAGGTCATGTCAACATCGTAAACGCACATTCTTCCTTTTTTATGCCACTTTCGAAATGTTTGCAACTTTCTACGAATAGATGCATACCGTCTCATTACTAACTCTTTTCCAAGCTTATAACTTAGAGGCAGTTGTATTTTGGACTTTATGTCTACGCACATAACATTCCTAATACAAAAACTTACTGCAGAACCAAGTCTACGTTGTCAATTTTGTATTAAGAACTTTATCATTATCTAAGTAAAGTTCAGAACACAATAACTGGCTCAAAAAACCTTCAACTTGTAACCTTTACCACTAAAGTTATGTGTTACAATGCTACTGATGACGCGATAAACGTGGCCACCTACTGGGCAAAATAACCATAAAAAAAGGGGATTGTCTTGAAAAAAAAAAAACACAGAGACAAAACCACAGACAAAACCCATACTAACTGACAAAAATACAGAATGTTAACATAATTAAAATAAACAATGGAAAGTGTAAAATGAATGCAATAAAGTTTAGTTTAGTTTTATAATGAGACGGCCGAAGTTTCGCCGCGTATTTTCCGCTCAGATTTGTCCTTAGCCTAAACTCTATGCGAGCTAATCACGGTCACGTCATGATGAAGCTCACTTGACGTGAATCTTACCACTCGCTACATCAACACCACTTATCGCAGCAATGACATTTCAGCTTATGCTATTGTGCTAAAGGCTTGGTGACACTCTCTTTTAACTTCTACTTACTCTTTAACACAGGTGATGGATTTTCTTGCAATATTCTTGTTGACTGCCTCGTTGGTCTAGTGGTCTCAAGCGCGACTGCTGTGAATGAGGTCTTGGGTTCGATTCCCAGGTCGGGCAAAATGTTATTGGGTTTTTCCATTAGGAATTTCTCAGTAGCAGCTTCGGAGTCTGGATTTGTGCCTGGTTGATGACAATAGGCTCGCCCCTTATTACATGGGAATAAAAACATAACTGGCGAAATGTGGGTGTACTAATGGGTACACCTCTGCCTAATCCTTCGGGGATTACAGGCGTGATGTTATGTTATGTTATGTTATTCTTATAGAGTAAAGAGACTAAGTGATTAAGATACTGGTACTCAGCTGCATCCGGTTAGACTGGAAGCCGACCCCAACATTGTTGAGAAAAGGCTAGGCAAATGATGATTCTTGTAGAGATAAACTACTATAACATGGCGCGGCCCTCCAATTACTATTTCAATGTGTGTGGTCACTGCTCACATCCCTATGAAAGAGTGTAGTTGAAGAATGTAGTTGTAAGTATTTGTCTTTAGTTACAGGCCAACAGATTTGTTGGTCAAGTAATCATAACTATCAAGACCGCGCATTTTCATAGAGAATGTCTGTGCAGCGCCATACTAATAATATTAAGTAATCGGACCTGGGAATCGAACCCAAGACCTCATGCCCAGCAGTCGCGCTTGCGACCACTGGACCAACGAGGATGGGATGTTGCCAGCAATACTGCAACATTGTTTTCTAAAATGTGTTGCTAATTTCGCATAATTTCTTTCTCAGTGAATCGGGGCATAACTCTTACAGATGTAATAAATATTCATTAATTTTAAACTGTTTAAAGTTGTAGCTATACATATTTTTGCGTTACCTTGTAACTAAAATAAACTGCCATCACTTCTACGCGTGTTTTCTATCGCTTTATTGCTTAATCATCATACATATCAGGATCAAAATCAACTACCTTTTTAGCCATAATCTTCATAGTATTCAACAGTGCCTTTTAATGGTCTGATTGAAATTAAGGCGTAACTCCAGTACTATACTTTGATTTATGGAGCCAAGGAGTGTTTTCACTCCTCTCAACAATATTCAACTAATGAGTCTCCCTACTCCAGGCTGGAGCACCCCGTGAAGCGCTTCAAGTCCTCGCAGAGCAGCTTCCGCGAGGAGATGGCGCTGGGCGCGGGCGCAGGCGGGGATCTGTACGCGGGGCACGACCACACCAAAATGGCCGCCATGCGCGACCACGCGCTGCTCGACATCAAGCAGGAGAAACATGACCATAATGTGAGTTTATCGAACTATTGTCCCACCGTGCGAAAAGAGAAGACACGAGTATTGATATCCGCGTTTACTAAGATCCATAAGGCCTCAGGTTCGGATACTGTGTATACTGGTACATAAGATCATTTTCTTGCTAGTTAAGTTAATGTCACCATGTTAATGACACCTCAATGTGTCTGAATGTTTGTAAATCAATTACATAATAACGGCTGAACGGATTTGGATGAAATTTGGGCCATAAACTGATTTACGACATATAATAATTTTTATTCAGGTAGAACTTTCTCATGGGACAATTCCTGACATTTTTGCGGGCTAAGTCGCTGGAATAAAATCGTTATGAATTTAACCTTTAGACAAAAAATAATATGAAGTCGTTACTTAGCTCCCTTTCTTTTCTCCAAAGGAGGATACAAAAGAGTACAAGAACCTATTCACGTCGGACGGCCTATGTCCGGCGTTGAAAGACCTGGAGCAAATATTTGACACTTCCGACGACGCGGCCAGCGGCGATGAGACGGTAAGACTTGTGAGTGTACACCCTTCTTTATAGTACAGTAGTTAGATCTGTGTGTTATGTGCAATCGCTCATTATAACAACACCACTCCGACGCAGCCACCGTTAGCTGCCACCGCGCCGCCCGCGAGTCGTTGCCTTTTTTATTTTGTCATTATGAAAAATACTTTATTTTTTCACACGTTTGAATCCTTGAATGACATTTACTGTGTCGGAGACGTGTTGTTATAATGAGCGATGCCATAAGCTTAATTTTTAACTTTATTATCCACGTGTTAGCTCGTATTTTAGAATGATGTTTGTACGTGAATCTTGTTTTTAGTATGTATACAACTACGAAGCATATAGTTTTATTTACACATACCAACTAATAGTTATATTGGTCCCACACTCACACACTTTTAACGTTAATGCTCACACGTGATTGGTCGCGTCAAGGTCATAGGGTCACGGTGGAGCATACGGTGCAGGACTGCCCCGCTTGGGCAGATCACCGCCGTGTCCTCACGGAGGCGATAGGCGGCGGCGACCTCTCGCGTCCGGACCTGGTTCAGGCCATGCTCCGGGGCGAGAGGGAATGGGATGCAGTCACCTCCTTCTGCGAAGCAGTAATGCTAGCGAAGGAGGAGGCGGGCCGCGTGAGGGAGAGAACCACCTCACGCCCCAGCCGCCGCGGGAGACGCCCAGGGCGTCGGACGTCGCGAGGCGACATCCGGCCACCGTAGGCGCGGGCTTGCGGACGGCGAGTAATGGGTAGCTCGCCGTCCGATCAAGGACCAAGCCCGGGTCGACGGCGCGTTCTGTTCGCGCGCGCCTCAAAGAGCTGTCAGCACAGGGACGGGGCCCCCAACGGGGCCAACGCCTGCCGGGGTTGCGGGACGTCTTAACAGGATACCGTGGCCCCGGAACGTAAAGGGCAACAGAAGGAACAGGGTGGTTTTTTAGTCAGTAAAAGTCTGACAGTCCCTCCCGCTCCACCCAGGGCGGAAGGAGTCATTTGATGATTTTTACCACCTCAAAAAAAAAAAAAAAAAGGTCATAGGGTAGCGACAGACGAATAAACGGTGATATAACGCTGCGGTGGACAGATTTTTTGTTTGCATAAATTAAACTTGCATATATTTTTAGGTATACATAAAATTTAGATAAAAAATTCCATTGTAATATTTATATTTGAAACAAGTGTTATACTTGAGTATCATTCTATACTACTGGCGAAATTAATGTTAGTTGCGTTTTTGGTATAACAGAAAATTATCTCACAGAATTTGCTTTAGGTAATTGCATTGATATGGTAATCTCAACAATACAAGTCAGATAAGAAGTAGAGTTTTTATTTTAGTGCATTATAAAACTAAAACAAGGAACAACCGAAGCCTATCAAAGCTACTATATTGCTTTAAATGTTTCGATATATGGTTATTTTTCATACAACTGAAGTCTTTCCCCCCAGCTGCAAGTGTCGACGCCGCCCGACTCCAACAAGTCGGTGGAGGACGCGCGCTGCGGCACGCGCGGCTGCGTGCGCGCGGAGGAGCTGTCCAAGATGTTCCCCACGCCGCCCAGCATGGAGGCGCACGCGCAGGCGTCGCCCGGCTTCTCGCTGCCCGACGACACGCCCGTGCGCCACGCGCTGGCGCCCGCGCCCGGCTCGCCGCCGCCCGACAACAGCATCGAGGTACGTGTATACTCTACAAATTAAACTTGTTTACCATTGATTTGTGAGGTATTTGGGCACTTGAATGTCATGTGTGGATGAGAGGGTAGATTTTATCTGCAATGAAACCTTTCTGCATTGCAGATGAGCTTATTCATCTTGTCTAGTTTTAGCTAAGGGTGTTTATACAAGTGGAAAAAATAAAATTAAAACCCGTCTACGATATAAACCTCCACCGAAAAGTTATGTCGGTACTTTTATGTATCATAATATTCATACAAATAACTAATAAAAATAAATAACTTTCCGTTTCCCAGGACTGGTCATACGTGTTCAAACCACCAACAGTGTTCAAATACGTGGGCTCGTCTAAGTACGCGCCTCTGTCGACGCTACCCAGCCAGCTGATGCCCCCGGTGACGTTACCGCCGCACGCCGTGTACCGGCCGCGCTGCCACCACGAGCATGAGCACGAACACGAGCAGAGCAAGCCGAGGGACGAGCCGGAGCCTGATACCAATAGGACAGGTAACTGATTATTAAGATTTGATTATGATTAAGATTTGACTTGATATTTATTTAACTTTAAGTGTGTGTTCAGGAAACTATTAATAATTTTTGTGTGAAGAACTAGACTAAAACATCTAAATTGGATTAAATAGCAAGTATATACGACACATCTTTATATACTCGCACATTTATTTGGAATTCCATGTATACTTCCTATACACTCGCCCTTACTGCACACTCAGCTGGTAAAATAAAGTTGTAAATGTGTGCCCTTAGAATTTTGTGAATAATATATAAGTTTGTATACTTAGCTGCTTCCCTCCACTCAATTTTCGAAACACTTTTTTGTAGTAGGCATCAAGCGCTCCGCCCCTCCGACGCCCGAGAGCCGCGACGCGCGCGCTCGCAGGCCCGGCGAGCCGCTGTCCGTGCCCGGCGCCGGCAGCACCACGCCGCGCAACCCCGGCAGCGTGGCCCCGTGCCCGGCGCCGGTGCGAGCGGCCCGGCGCGCGGAGCCGGCCGGCCCGCAGCCCGCGCCGCACGCCGCCTGCCCGCTCATGCTCAACGTGCTGCTCGCCGATACCGTGCTCAATGTGTTCAGAGACCACAACTTTGACAGCTGCACGCTCTGTGTGTGCAATGCTGGACCTAAGGTAACTAGCAACTAATTACTTAAAGTTTGATTTATATTTATTCCTAATTTGGTCTGACTGCAATGTAAAGGCCTCTCTTAGAAAGCACGATGACTATTAGATAAATAATGATTTGTTACTAAATTAATTTTTAAATATTAAAATATTCAATTACAGACAGAATTTCGCGTATAAATAATGTGAGAAAAATGAGATTTATTATGTGATTGTGTTCCGTAGGTGGTGGGCAACATCCGCGGCGCGGACGCGGCCACGTACCTGGCGGGCTGCACGGGCATGGGCGGCGCGGCGGGCCCGGAGCCCGCGCCCGACGACGAGCCCGCGCACTGCACGTGCGGCTTCAGCGCCATACTCAACAGGCGCCGCGCGCACCGCGCCGGCCTCTTCTACGAGGTAACTCATCAGACACATTGTCATCATTTTGTAGATATCGTTAGTTGGCTTCTACATAATAAGGGTTATATCAAATTCTAAAATTACCGATCACTCAAGGGTAACATTTAAATAGTTAAGCTCAGTCAGCTGAAAGTGTCAGTTCGTTTTAAATTGGACTTTTAGTAAAATTAGTTTATTCGGCATCGATCTGAATTCGTTGTTTATAGAATAGAATTTTTCGTACTTGGCATATCATGCTTTTAGAAAAAGCTTGATGAGTTTCGCATAATTATGTTACTCATCTTGGACTTTGTCTTTTTCTGATTCACAACATATAAAAAGAATGCTCGAGTACTATATACTTAACTTCATATCTTTCTCCTCAGGACGAGATGGAAATCACCGGCTTGGCAGAAGAGCCAGGGCTCCGTGGCGTGCGGGGCGCAGGCCTGGGCGAGGTGGCGCGGGTGGTGCTGGCGCAGAGCGCTGCGCCGCCCGGCGGACCCGCGTCCGCGCTGGCCCGCGCCGCGACCCGCGCCGCAGACCACCCGCCCGCCGGGGAGGGGGGGCTCAACCTACTCGAGTGAGTGTACTTACTGTAGCTAAACGAGAGTGTAACACGTCAAGTCAGACTTGGACCTGATTTCCGCTTGCTAGTACTAGATCTATGATAAATTCCAATCAAGGATAAATTCCAATAAATACCCAATCTAAACTACATGTGTCTCCTCCAGGTACACGGATGGCGGCACGGCGGCGACGCGTGCTCTGCGTGCGGCGCTGAGCACGGGCGGCGCGCCCCCGGCCCCCCACGCGCCCCCCGCGCCCAGTGGCGCCGTGCACCGCTGGCCCTTCATCGGCGCGCGCGCACCGCGCTCCTCCCGCGACGTAGTCAGGTAACTACACTAAAAGTAGATATTCAAGCTTTCTGACATATTGACAGCAAAATAGCGACATTTTTAACTGAACATGATAGAAAAATATTTTAATGTTTTTATTGTTATTTACAATAAAAACGTTAAATAGTAAGTATTATCAGTGAAGTTTTCGCTAATTAACAAATAAAGCCGTTTTTCCATCAACTCTTTTTTCATAATTGACGTGTTTGTTCTTCAGGAGGAGCTCGTGGCTAAGTAATAACAGCCGCACGGGTCGATCTGTCAGGTTAAGCTACGCTTGCCGGGGTTGGTCCGTGGATGGGTGACCATCTTTACACAACGAGACTCCTCCGTGCCTCGGAAAGCACGTTAAGCTGTTGGTCCCGGCTGTCATACGTGGATCTTTGACAGTCGTTACGGGTCGTCAGAAGCCCGAAAGTCTGACAACCAGTCTTACCTAGGGGTATCATATTACCCAGTTACTGGGTTGTGGAGGTCAGATAGGCAGTCGCTCCATGTAAAATACTGGTATTCAGCTGCATCCGGTTAGACTGGAAGCCGACCCCAACATAGTTGGGAAAAGGCTAGGCAGATTTTTGACGTGTTTGTTCTTCGTCTGCAGATTGATGCGGCGGCTAAGGCCACTCCTGCAAGACGCGATACAGAAGCGTTGTTGCGGCGCGCGCATGTGGGACGGCGTCACCGGCCCGCTCACCTGGCGGCAGTTCCACCGCCTGGCGGGCAGGGGGAACGAGGACCTTTGCGAGCCACAACCGGTCCCCCCTTTACTGGTCGGACACGACCGGGACTGGATCTCGTTGTCACCCTACGCGCTGAGGCACTGGGAGAGACTAGCGCTAGAACCTTACTCCTACGCACGAGACGTTGCTTACGTCGTGGTGGCGGCAGATAACGACGCGCTTACGGAACCTCTACGCGCCTTCTTCCGTGAACTATCCACCGCCTATGAATCCTGTAGGCTTGGCAGACACCAGCCTATAGGAAGAATCGCGAGGGACGGCCTCGTGCGTTGTTCTGCGGGAGGAGAGCGACGAGATGAACGCGACGATTGGAGCGGCTCCCTCCCGCCCGGCCGACTTGGCGAGCACCTGCGCGCTTACTCAGACACGTTACGTGGTACCTTATTGCCTCAGTTAGCCGCGCTCACCGTGGATCGAGCGTTATTGGACGTAGATCGACCCGCTTCAGAACCTATGCGTCCACCTTCCACGCCTGACCATCCCGCCACTCCAACCAGTGCTGCAGAACCTGACAATGACTCTTCCACTGGAGGCTGTAGCAGTTCTTCCGGCCCAGGTGTTCCAGGCGCTTCATCATCAGCAGGGTCGTGGGATGAGGAAGAAGGTGGAGCGCCCGCGCTTGTTGTGTACGTGGTGGAGCCCCCTGCGTCGCACGCGCATAGACCGCTCGCGTTGCATGCGTTGCTACGGCTCGCGGCAAGAACTATGGACCATTTACATCACCATAATCCTCTTGTCAAGGTTAGTTTTAGATCTTAGAAGTGAAGTGATAAGTGTAAAAAGATCTATTATCAAGCCGTGAGTCACATATTTTTACAGTCAACATTTTTCTTGTTAGACCATGGTTTGGAACTTGTTGTAGAAAATTAGTTTATTTACTAAATTCTTTTTTACAACGATGTAAAATTGAGCAAAAATAATTTCTGCAAAACTACTGTGTCAACGTGTTCTTAGAACAGTTATATAGAATGTGTAGATTCCGATTTGTATATGGGTTTTTACATACGTGACGATTCTTTTGTGTTGTAGTAACGACAGCGTTTGACTTACGTGTCCTCTATTTCCAGATCATCTCCCTGGAAAGCATCATGGCGCGCTGGGGCCTGGGCACGCGGCAGGCGCAGGCGGCGGACGCGGCGGGCGCGGCGGGCTACTCGGGCGCCGTGGGGCCGGGCGGCGCCGCCGACGTGCGCGCGCTGGCCTTCAGCGTGTTCAGCGGCGCGCGCCGCCTGCTGCAGCACCACGCCAACGGGAAGTCGCTCACCGGCTTCGGGACCGCCGCCGACTCCAACTTGTTCCTGCAAAACAAAGATGTAAGAGCACACAAAACATTTGGAAATTGGACAATATCTAAAAAAAAACCCCGAGTTTTATGTCAACCTGAACACCATAATATAGTATTCTTTATAGTCATACACATCACCTGCCATATAATCTCATTACCACCTTTGGTTGACTGTTAGAAAATGCCTAAATTTTCAGATACATTTCAATGAGACTTTGCTAATTATTATAAATTTGCCTCTTACCAGGAGAAGAACCGCGAACCCTACAAACTATTCTCCCCGGCGTGGGTACTCGCTGCGCCCCGCGCGCTCAAAGAAGTCGCCGAGACCTGGGGCCAAGGCTCCGGCGAACAGGGCGGAGTACTATTCCTGGCATACTGTCTTAGTCACGACCAAAGATGGCTGCTCGCGTCGGCGACTGATGCGAGGGGAGAGTTACTGGATACCGCTGCCATCAACATTCATGTGCCGCAAAGGTCTGTAATAAATTTAATATTATGAATATCTAAATGTAATGTATACTAGACAAGTGGATAAAGAAGACTGCCTTTTCTATGATTCTATCAATTATGCCTTTCCAAGTCTGTTCTGTGAAAATCTTGTTTGATGAATTCAAGCTGGCATTTTACCTAATGCCAAGCGTAGACAGCTCACCTCAAGTGAGATTTTTCTAGATTAACAGTCTCAAATATTTGTGCTATCTTGTCGTGTAGAAATGATTGTGAGAAAGTACCGTTGACGCAGACATACGTTTCAGGAACACACACAAGATGTAAACCTGAAAAAAGCCTAACAAGGCAAATGTATTACCCACTGGGCTAGTGAAAATGGTTTATCGCTAATGCCCTTTATCAATTGATAAGTAACTGACGCAAAATGAGAATCTCTCATATCTTATCATGGTGCACTATAAGATTCAAATAACTGTCAAAAAATTATGCGTCACTCTAAATCGGCTTCTCATACTTATCTCTAATTAAATATTCAGCTCGAACTCTTCCAGATCGCGTCGGCGACGGAGCGGTCCGGCGCGGCGGCTAGGGCTGACCAAACTGATGGACTTTACTCTTGGAGTGATGAGCCAGGCCGCGCAACCCTGGCGGCTGGTGGTCGGACGCGTTGGTCGCATCGGACATGGAGAACTAAAAGGTAAGGAAGGCATATCAAATGAATATTAGATACATTGCAAATAAGACTCTGCAGGCAGAAACAAGCAGTTTTGCTAGTCATTACTGTCATTCTGCTCCAAAAATTTGAGAACTTTTTGTTTTTAGTGACCTTTTTATATAAAAAAATTTATAAGTAAAATTAGAGAACAAAATATTTTAAAATATTGTACTTACAGGCTGGAGTTGGCTGCTGTCGCGCAAGCACTTGGTGCGTGCGTCGGCGCAGCTGCGCGACATCTGCGCCAGCTGCGGCGTGCTGTACCCGGGCGGCGTGCCCTGCATCCTGTCGGCCTGCCTCGTGTCCACGGAGCCCGACTCGTGCCTGAGGCTCATGGCCGACCGCTTTACTCCTGACGAGCGCTTCTCGCAGGCCTCCATACAGTCGCATCTGCACACGCCCAGAGATGTCACCGCCACGCACATACTCGTCTTCCCCACCTCGGCTACAACACAGGTATGTGCATGAGACATTCAGAAAATTATCAAGTAATAAAGAAATAATATGTAAACTTGATTGGAGCTAGCCGTACAGTTAACTTTGACACGGACAGTTTTCGTATTTCACGTGTAACTACTATAATTATGTCTGAAAACACGATATATTTTTTTTTAATTTCTGCCTTCAGTCAAACCAGATGCCATTCGAGCCACCCATGGCGAACGGCGACGAGAGCGACATGATGTTCTTGAACGTGGACATGGGTGACGAGGACATGGGCGAGGACAACATGACGGACCTGCTGATCGGGGACATGTTCAACAACATGTGGGCCGCCGGCAGTCCGCGCAGGACCGACGACGACCCCGCCGCCAGCCCGCAGGCGCACCATCACCACCAGGCTGCGTACCATCACCAGGATGATAATGCTTCCGTTAGTATACAAACATTTTGACAATTTAAAATACATAACGACTTTACTGGACTTACTGGTATAAACCGGAAGGAACAACACAATGAACTTGAAAATATTTACGATAACTTGTGACCGCAGGAGGCAGTAGGCGCGCTGCTGCAGCAGCCGCTGGCGCTGGGCTACATGGTGTCCACGGCGCCGCTGGGCTCCATGCCGGCCTGGTGGTGGGCGGGCTGCGCGCACCTGCGCGACGCCTGCCCCGCCTTCCTCAAGAACGCGCTGCACCTGCACGCGGGCAGCCTGCAGGCCGCCGACGACTACACCTCGCTCACGCAGCGGCGCGACCACAACACGCACCCGCTCGACTCGCAGACCACCACCGACGTGCTCAGGTACTGCACACTACGTTATACAGCGTACCAGAATGCGCTGCGCTTGCGCGCGGGCAATCTGCAGCCTTCTGACGACCACTACAGCTAAATACCTCAAAATGTTTGCATGAATCGGTAAAAATAAGTTAAAATGTCTTATTTTGGAATTTCTCCAGCACACATTTGAAAACGTTTGTTGTTTCATAATGAAAGTGTTAGTGACATAGTGACCTACTTACTCAAAAAGAAAGAATGCATTCCAATATGAACATACGTAATTTCTTTACAGGTACGTGCTAGAAGGTTACAACGCACTCTCATGGCTGGCACTGGACGGCAACACACACGACCGTCTCTCCTGCCTCCCTCTACACGTCCAAGTGCTCATGCAGCTGTACCACACGGCCGCAGCTTTGGGCTAGAACTTCAACCACCTAAGAACCTTTGGAGCAGTCAGCCTTGGGCCTTCCACAACCTTCGAACCCACGACGTACGTGATCTTCGACACTACAGTTCTATGCGGTGCAGTGTTTGTGTTCCCAGCTTGTGAGCTAAGTGCTTGTGATGTGCCTGTGATGGTCAGTGATACGGTGAAGTGATGCGGTGAAGAAGTGGATCTGAAATGAACGAAAATGGGATTTATTTATAATAATAATATAGTATTGTGCAGAGAGCCTTACAAAGCTATTCTTCTATCTCAATTACCTGATATATTTGGAGGTTTGCGCTTTGTTACATAACAAGGTGTAGGAAAGAGATGACACTACATGTGTCGGTGACGAACTTTGACGTTGTACCTGCCTATTACTATTTATTAGAGTAAATTATTGAAGTTGGTATTTGAGGGGCAGTTGTAGTGGTCATATTACTATGGGTAATGTTGTTATACATCTCAATGCTTTCTACTTCCTCTATTTTTCTTATTGCTATAAAAAAAGAGATGCCTTATTACAAAACGACTTCTAAGCTTAACCAAGCTAAAACCTTTATGTCAGTTTTTGTATTTTAAACTTTATTCGAATGAAATCAAAGTTCTTAATACAGTAAACCATGTTTTAATGTTGAGATTTTGTATGAAGAACTTAGGTTGAAATAAAGTTCAAAATACAATATCAGACTCAAAGACGCTTGGAATAATTTCTTAAAAATGATTTTGTAATAAAATAGTTTTAGGCAATTTTAATCTTTGACATAACTTCCCTATTCTAGAGACGAAATGAACTGGATAGCAGTTCATTAATATTAATTTATTTTCAACATATCTTGCCTTGTTGCATCTCCATAGCTAATTAGCAATTTAATCATGAATATAAATCACAGTATTACCCATACTACTATGTGTATGTGTTAACTAAGGTAAATGACTAAAAGGCAGCATATACATAGACTTGTAGTTGATGACAGTACTTAGATAAATTAACTAGTAGGGAATGTAAGGCCTCGTTACGATATGTTGTTGTCAAGTGTTGGTCTGTCTCCTACGTGTTGTAGGGGACGCTGTTGGGGTGGGGTTTTCATTCACTCTGTTCAGTAATGAATATGGAGTACAGTAACATGTTTTAAAATGATTTCACATATTTATTTCTTTGGAAAATACAACTCTTGTCCACTTATCTTTAAGTACACATGAGTTTAGACAGGACACGTAACTTTCGATAATGTTAAATTTTAAAACACAAATATTTGTACCTGATATGGTAGAAATATTTCCAATTTCAATAACTTTTTAAAACAAGTTACTAAAATATGTTTTTGTTACTAAACACAGTGAATAATTACCATGCACAAAGTTCTAAATTGAAATATCAAAAATGTTATAAATTAATTAATAGGAAAATTTAAAAATGCAAGTTAATTAAGCCGGGGAATCTAGGATAAATAAGCTTGATCACAAAATAAGGTCCAATTCGGCATATAAACAGTTTTCCATGTTTTATATGATGAAGAATTCACTACATGTCATAAGGCATTTTATTTTCATTGCAGTTATTATAATAATCAGCATGTAGTCGAATAAATCTGGGTCTCAAACTACTGGATAGTCTTTTAAAGTGAAAGTTAATTCAAATAGTTTACAACTAGGCCAAAAAACGTCTTCAAAATTAACTTTTCTTGTATGCAAAGAATTTTTTAGATATTTTGATATTTTTTTCTAACAATACACATCATGTATTGATTATCTGCTGGGGCCATATTATGATGTTTAATTTATAATGTAATCATTGTTCCATTGTGAAAAAGGGACAGTACTATTCATCATTTAGTTCTGTCTCTCTTACTCGCACTGTAAAAATGATGGCATCAGCCTTTTATAATACGGCCCCTGCTTTATTTTATTGTTTTGTGACATTTTGAAACAACAAAAAGTTTTCCACATAAAAAAAAATATACTTCCATTCAGTCTTGTCGCCATAAAAATACTTCCTGATCTCTCATTCCAGAATCGACAGTGAACCTCATTTTATGTAGATGACATTTTATTAAAACAGCCACATGCATACAAAGACCTTTATGATAATTTAAAAAACGTAGAAAACTTTAACGCGCCAAAATGGCTAAATACAAATTAAGATGGATTTTATGTGGGAATGTTGTAAGTAGATAGTTAATTGCTCACAAATATCCCTTTTCTCTCTTGTACCTCAAATATTTTCACACCTCGACATTAACTCGCGTCGATTTTAATTGTAGCTAGTATTAAAATTATTAGCAAAATAAAATTTGCATGTTTTCAAATAACATTAGTATAAAAACAAAGAATGTTGAACTTGTTTAGCTTGTATTCAAATGATATTTTCTGCGATGTAGAAAACTTTTGAGTCCTATTTTATAGCTATTTGAGAGTTATTTTTAGTACGCACTTCACTTTTAACATTCACATCAAGTTTTATTTTGATCTCAATAGCGACATACTTTTCTACTGATTTCTCAAACTGTCTAACACATGTAACTTGACTGTGTTATACACACTCTGGACGCTGCAATTACCACAAGATAACGTTTACCTATGAAGATTTTAAACATCACACAATTTTCTCTGACTTTCTTAATGCAAATTGTTACATTCAAATTTTATTTCATAAAGGAAAATGACGTCACAATTTTAAACTACTGTAACAAATATTGTTATAGTGTATGTATTAATGTAATATATATTTTTTGTAATTTTTCGTTATTTTAATAAACCGGTATGAATTACCAAAGGAGTTAGATATGTATAGTATTTTAGATATTTTTTTTTTTTACTGACATTTGTAATAAAATTGTCCGCAAAAACATCTCATTTATTTTAACGACACTTATCGACTCGTTCGTTCATACATTGTTTTTGTAGGTGTTTCGACAAACGCAATTTATTTCCTAATTTATTAATTTCTGCACGACTTCTACACAAATCATGTAAGTAGTTTGCAATCACTAGGGACAAAATGTATTTAGTAAAATTGACCACAAATTTTAACTAATGTAATTCTGTACAGTTTTTTAAGAGGGAACAACCACTCAATGTTGCTTCACACGAGTACCGCCTTGCACCGGCATTCTAATGAAAACCAATGTTCAAATTATATAATTCACTAATGTTAACTACCATGTGCAAAGTCGGTTACATAATTCTATAACAAACAGATTTGCTAAACATAGTAAATATTTCTTATGATAATGAAATATGAAAACCTGATCAGTAAGCTTAATTGTGTAATGCTCACTTGATAAACGCTTTGCTTTTAGTGTGATTTTTCTCAACAATTTTGACGCGTAGCATGTGCACAATCCGTGTACAGTGTTCGCTATTGAAATTGCCAAACCAGAAAAAGCATGCTTTGAGCAATCCATATTTTGATAGTGTTATGCAATTAGGCTACAGAGCGCTAATTAGGAACACCAATAGATTACGGTTAGTTAAAATAAAATAGTGATAAAGAGAGCCCCCTAGATGATGTTGGAAGTAGCATTTGTATAATTAGACATTGTCGTTTTATAACAAAAAAAATATATAAAATGGAGCCATTTGAAACAACAGAAGAGCGTGTTGATACGTCGAATCTCCGACAGTTTAGTAGTTATAATGAAATTTTCTATTTTAATATATTATTAAAGCGTAAGAGTAGGAAGGTGTGCTGTGAAAACAAATCTGTAAATATGTCCGATGCGTGGTTTGGATCGTGTATTACTCATTTTTTATTGATATATTATTCCATTTTTAATCTTATTTCTGTGGACTGAGTTCGGAAAAATCAAAAACCTTAATCAATTTTTCGTATTGAACAAATTATCAGAAATCAGATTGTAAATTATTTTTTTTGTTGCTTAGTACCTAATTATTTTTTGTATTGTCAAGTGATGGTAGGCAATTTGTACAGGTTTTGTATGTAATGCGCGTGCGCAGCGCCGCGGCGGTTTGCATAAATTATTTAATTGTAGACGCGGCTCGCCCGCCACTTAACTGAATTATGCCTAGTTGAATATGAAATGTTTTAAATGTGTTACAGCATTTGAGAATATTTAATGATGTTGTATATAGTTTATTATTTTGTTTTGTAAAACGACATTTTGTACATATACTCGATGTAGTATCGAATACCGTTAATTATTTGCCCACATTGCCGATGTATAATGGAGCACGTTTTAAAGAAACCACTCGTAATATGTTGTACAGTTGTTAAGCGAGATTCGTAGTTGAATGGATTATTTTAAGGATTTCGTTTTTTTTTGACTTTTTTGTTATTGTGAATTTGTCAATTTTTTTAGGGAATTGGGATTGTACTGTACATAGACCTCACCATTTTGTCATATATTAGTTCTAAGCGGTCAAATCTGATGATTGATGTGGAAATCAAATTTTCTAAATGGAGCAATCATTAGAAATTCGTAAAACAAAATTAGTGTAATACTTGATATTAATATAACTTTATAAATAACTGTGAAAATAGGTAATAATAATTATGAATAAAATATTACATATTTAAAAAGCATTGTTTCATTTTGTAATTGCCATAAAAGCTTGTCGTATTGTTAGTTTAAAATTCGTCTGTTTGACAGCAGAAAATGTAATTTCTGCTTACCCCCATGGCAAAAAAGCATGAGTTTACCTATGTGTTGTGGAATACTACAAGCAAAGCGCGGCTACTAAGCACGAATTCGATTCCCAGGTCGGGCAAAGTGTTTGTAGCGACATCTATCGCGCAGCATTTGAACTACAGCTGGCAATACCTACATCGCGCAATCAATGTTTACTGCGACATGCATATTATTTTATAAAATCACGACAACAATCGTCTGCGTTGGGCAGTTAGCCCACCATACATAACACGTGTCTGGTCGGAGGATCCTCCCTTTTCATAAACAAATAAATGTTATTGAGTTTTTTCATCAGGAATATCTCAGTAGCAGCCTCGGAGTCTGAATTTGTGCCCAGTTGATGGCAATAGGCTCGCCCCTTATTGCATAGGACTTAAATATAACTAGCGAAATGTTGGTGTACTAATGGGTACATCTCTGCCTAATCGTGATTCGTGATGCTGTGTTGTTTTAAAAAACAAAAACCTTCAATATCTTTAACCAGCAGATTCATACGCATATATGGGAATCTGCTGGCATTATGAGTCTTTTTCCACACACACGTTATTATTAGCATCACACAGAGGTTTCTCTAATAAACCAAGTGATGGATTGTCGATCTATCTATTAAGTGGCTTGCCGTAGTAACGTATCTATTGCTGCTGCTGTTGCAGTCTTGGCGGAGGTATATTATGCAGAAGAAAGTTAGCTCATAAAAGGTACAAACTTGGAAAATCTTAACGAATTTCATTCTTTTTCGTACTATCAGGGACATAAGGGTCAAGTCTTTTCTAATAAACAAACTACAACAGTTAATAAAGTAGGTACTGGTGTTGTGTTTTAGCAAATAATCTTTTTTGTAAATGCGGAAATATCAATGGGAAATTGTGAATACATTATTGCAAAGTTTTCTGGCAGTTCATTGAGAGTTCATTTACGAACGAAAAAAGTTGCGTCAAAATGACATTAAATAATAGAGGGCCATGACATTGATTTGACTTCAATCATTCAATGACAGACAAGTAAATTGAAGATCGTAGTACAAAGTACGTTAAATAGGTGATTGTTTTCAACTAATTTTACAATTCATTAAGCTTTAATGTTAAACAAAACAATTATTATAGAGCAGACATGCGTTTTCGTAATGTAGTATAAATCTTTTTATCCTTACTACAGAAATTCGGACGTTATTGAGTTGTAAAACTCACGTTTTCCTATTCTATGTTCCGTGTTTGCATGAATATTTATAAATGACAATGAAAATAAACGAGAAGAATTTGTGCGCTTTCGCGTCGTCCGCGACGCCGGTGGACCGCGACGGGTGGTTAGATATGAGAGGCGAAGTCGGCAAGAGTTATCAGAAACGATGGTTCGTGTTAAAAGGAAACCTGCTGTTTTATTTCGACAAGAAAGGTGACAAAGAACCTGTTGGTGTTATTATACTGGAAGGGTGTACGATAGGTAAGAATTTTAGCTTTCTCAAATTTGTATCACTATTTTCTGCCTGTAACTTTGAGTCCTCTACCAAGTCTTTAACTATGTCTCTTCTGTCATGCCACAGCTGTTCATGTACACTCTTCTTTATCCATACATCTCTACTAGGATCAGCGTTAACTGAGAACCTCTATGCTTGAGCAGTTTTCATTTATTAATTATAATGAAAATGAATGAACAAACACAGATCAGAAGAGTTTAAAGTCTCACAAAAGCAAATAGGGATCACATAGAATATTTAATCTTCATGCAGTTTTCAACTCTATTACATTTGAATTTTAGTTTATAACAATTGTCAAAGAAAATGAAGTTGAGCATATTGCTGCTCTGTCTGTGTTAATATTAGCCAGCATCTTGGGTTTTAATCTTCTTTCTGACCATATGTCATCTTCAACAAAATCTATCCATCATAAAACTTTGAACAAATCCTATTATCAAAAAAAAAAAACAAATCCTATTAATTTTAATATTTGTTACTAAAAATATGTTATTTTTAGAGTTAACAGAAGAAGAAGCATACAGTTTCAAGATATCGTTCCAGTGCGAGGGAGGACGCACATACTACTTGTGTACCAACTCACAGGCTTCTATGGAGACGTGGATGAAAGCCCTCGCCTGTGCTAGTTACGATTACATGAAACTCATGGTAAACGATCTGCAGAGGCAGTTGGATGAAGCTCAAGGTGAGTTTGGACAGCATGGTTGGCACAGTGGAGGAGAGATTGTCTTGGTTTTGATTCCCATGCAGAACAAATACTTGTATGGTCTACAAGTAGTTTTTCCAGGTCTGGTTGTTTATGTATATGAGTTAATGTAAAAATCAAAAAACTTAAAACACCCACAATACAGGAAAAAGTATGAGACTAAGGCAACTTTAAAAAATAAACTTTAATGTTTGAGTTATTAGACCTTTTTTATTTTTTTTCTACTGAGTCACAGAAATATGATAGTATCAGCCTATAGCTGTTGACTGATAAACATAGGCCCTCCCCCAAAGATAATATGAAAATATGATACCCACTAATGTTTGTCCATCTACAAAATTTTACAATGTAAATAGAATTTTCAATGGCAGTTTGTCAATCAAGCTATGACTTTTACTTTCAGCGGAAGCAGCCGCTGAAGCAGCACTGGTAACAATAACTCCACCAGAAGAAGAACCTAAAGTCCCACCGAGAGGGCAGAGGTACAACCCGTTCAACAGAGTCACAGATGGTGAGACCAAGGCAGTGCAGGGCAGTAGACATCGTAAGTATTCTTTAGAATACAGTTTCTAGCCCTTACCTTGATGTTCCAAGTGAAATCTTGAAACTCGAAATGGCTACAGCTAGCAAATATGTTATGCATACAAGATTTTGGTGGATGTTATGCCATCAGCCGGTATATTGTGTAAAAAATTCCCTTATGCAATTAAGATCAGCTTTAAGGATGCGGGCAGCACAGAACTGGTTATTGTCGCCATCTCTAGATATCATCTCGATTGTTGAGCTTGAAGTGAGCCGTTAGGTTAGGTTAGGTTAGGTTAGCTGGGCTGTTTCCGCACTTAGCCTCTTTATTGGGCCATTGTACGTATGAAAAAAGGATATCCTTGAGGAGTTACTCCAACCACCCCAGATCCTCCCAGAATGCCAGCAGTCTTTTCAGACTATTGCAGGCTTCGGGGAGCGATGCCGGCGATTGGAGAGTCCGTGCCCGTTGATCTGCCACGCTTCTGCACTCCAAGAGCACGTGCTGTGGTGTTTCTTCCGCCTCCATGCATCCTCTGCACACAGGGCTGTCTGTCACACCTATGGTGAATAGGTGTTTGTTTAGGGGACAGTGGCCGGTTATGATGCCTATGATCTTCCGAATTTCGTCCCGTTTCAATCTAATAAGGCTGCGGGCAAGTCTTTTTGATGCTTCCGGAACTGCATTCTTTGTTTGCCTGCAGGTTACACTGAAGTGAGCCGTTGTTCCACATGACCTCAATTCAGCTTAACAAAGATTATTTTTACAGAAAAAAACTACTGACGTTAAGCCATTAACTCCTGTGTTGCAGACTTGCAGCTAAATATCCCTTGGTACAGGTATACATCTATCTTTTCAGACAAAGAAAACCTCAGACCAGACATGCCTCGCAAGAAAGTACCCTTCCGTGACATCCACACGGCGTACGGACGTAAGATACTAGTGGACAGGAGCGTGTGGCGAGCTAAGGTGACCAAACAGAGGGAAGACACATCACAACCGCTCATACAGCTGTAGATAAGTAGAATATATTTAATATTTCAGTGGGATGCACATCAAACGTAATTTTGTGAGTTGATTCATGTAATACGCTAGTTGACACCACCATCAATCGACATATTTTTTATGACCTGTCAAAACGCGATTCTTTCATAGATTTGTAGAGCAATATCGGCCTGTGACGTCACTTGTTTGACAACTCAATTCTCGTAATCATTTCTTGATTTCAAAGCCACAAAAAATCTAATTTTTACAGTAAATTGAAAATTAATCGGGATTTCAGGGCTAAAATAAAGCGTTTTTTTAAAGAACTTATGTCTTGGCATTATTTGTTTCTGGTGTCAATTACCCAATTTACACTGTATTCCTTTTCGTAGATTTTTTTTTTAATCACTCGGTAGTTTTGGCAACTTTTTCTACAAAAAAAAAAGTATAAAATCAGGGTCTGGAATTGCGAATCCGCCTTAAGCATAGTGTTTATGCTCGTGCCTTCTCTGCATGAGAAGAGGCTTTTGCCTTGCAGTGGGACAAGAATAGGCTGATATTATTAATGAAAAATAATTAACAATATTCTTTATTTATACTACACACCATTTCTGTTAAGGTGCTCCCTCACCGGGAGCATTCACGTGTATTGTAACATTATAGATTCAACTTTGAGCATTACATTACAATAATACCTCCCTGACTAACGAGCATTTGCGTGTAATGTAACATATAGATTCGACTTTGAGCATTACATTGGAAGTGGAGCGCATTGATGTTACAAGTTGTATCAAGATATTACACATTGTATCATTACAAGGTGCGCATTGTAATGCTCGGTTCTCCTCCTTCACTGATATAATGCTCAAATCTGTAACGTTACATTACACGCGAATGCTACCGGTGAGGGAGCAACTTTAACTTCTTACACGTTTGCTCTCTCTCTGGCTCTGGATACTTTATTCTTGTATAAAGTATGATGAATAGAAAACAGTATATTATTGTATTTAGCAGTAGGTTTAGTTGGCAACTCTACAGCACGGCAAGTAAAATGAGTTGCCAGTTTCAGTTGAATGTAAATTACGCGACTCACAACTCACAAAATTACGATTATTTGGACTCACACTTAGAGGGATACAAGTCCAGGAAAATACACAATAACAAATGAATTTAACTTAAAGGTTTCCTTCTGAATATGTGATAAACAATTAAAAAAAAAGATATAGTGGAATCTGTCTCTGTTGGGCAGTAAAATAAATTTGGAACATAAAAAGTCACATTGTTGTATTCATAAAAACAACACCCCTTGATTCACTGACTGTTTTCCCTGTAACAATTTATCCTGTACAATACAAAAGTTATCTAAATATAATAGTAATATTATCTCTATTATAGTCTTTTTAGTGATTGTTATAAGGTATAAATTGCAATGATTGACGTTAGTTCCTCAAATGTAAAAACTTCGTTTAATATCTATCCTTCCCAGTTATTTATTAAGTTTAGACCTATGAAAGCTCGACCTGTTTTGTGTATGAAGCATCAAATTATTGGAACAAAGTTTCTTATTACATAGTACATGTTTCTCTCCAGAAAAATGGCGAATGAAAGTAAGGCTTAAAAATTTTAAGATTTCCATCATCACACATAGTAGGACATGCAAGATTTCTGCTCTAGATATCGCTTTATTACTATACTTACATTATTTTTTTAAATTATTCCTTCCATTACTCTCAAAACTTTTAATTTATTTAATTACACAATATTTAGCGAAAGGAACATTTATGCTTTTCAAAGTTGAGTAGGTATGTAAATTATTATGTATTTTAGAATAGAAATACTTACGCTTATTTAGCTGTATTGTTATATAAACTGCTTACAATTAAATTAAACAATCTATGTATAATTATTGTACCTCAATTGTTTATTTTTTAAATTAGCAATAAATGGTCATGTAGAACAATAACAGAGGCCCTTGACAAAATTATGCAATAAAATTCCATTTTTATGGGAGGTTCCTAGGTAGACTAGTGTGTTTTTTGTGTAAAAAATAAGAATATTTAGCTAGATTAGTTAGTCAGTAAAGTTAACTATGAACAAACTTTATTTTCATGTTTTTCCTAAAATATTACTATACTAATATGTAGCTCAATTCACATACATTTTACATTAAACATTTTATACTTATTCAAGCAAGTTGGGGCTCTTTTTAGCCGACTTCAAAAATAAAAAGGTTTTCAATTCATATAAAGTTTTTTTTTTATATAATGTAACATCGGAACATGTCCAAAAACTATAGCTTTTTCCAAGTTTACGCGTCGATTTCCCTTCTATCTTTATTTCCTGCTATATCTACCTATACCATCTTGTGATCTTGACCCTAGTCAAGGACTTAGCAAGGACCAGTAACTGTATGTACTAAGAAATATTTTTATATATAAAGCTTGATAGGTTATATAAATATACGAGGAGGAAAGGACATCGTAACGAAAGCTTTGACAATGGATTTAAGACATGATTAAATACCTCCTAAGCGTTAACACTCATCGTTTTGGTAAAAAAAAAAACAGCTGTTGCGTACATTTTAGCCGTGTATAATAAGGCTGACGATCTTGGCGGTATTGAAGTTAGCTGTTTGGCTGCGCAATCAATCTTTTAGAAACGAAATTGTCGCGCAGCTAATCTGCTAACTTCAGGATAGTCAAAATACGTCTGTCGGTGTTATATTTTTGTACAAAACATCTGTTTTTGTAATACCTTGGTTTTTGTGTTCGTCGAACGTCTACACAATATCAACGCCAGATGGCGTTCTAGTATTAGAAACCAATTTAAGTTTGTAAAATAATTATATAAATATTTAGTTTTTGTTGTACGATATTCATCACAATGTAGGCTATGATTATGTATAAATACAACTTGGCAGATTTGAACTTGACCATTATAAATTAAGCTCCTTTCTAATTTGAATAAAAAGCGATGAGAATTAGTCAAATGAAATTAATCTTTATTTTAATGTTGTAAAAGTTTAAAATTCAATAAAATCAAGAAGGACTCCAGTTTTCATTTGCAGAAGTTCTAAATCTGTCATGTCAATCACGCTTATTTTTTTATTTATGTTGTAAACTGCTTGCCGATATATAGTCATATATCATAATTATATATTTGTTATATATAAGACATGAATTTGTTTTTGAAAAAAATATTTGTATGAAGCAATAAAGTGAACAACAAGCATTAGGTATTTGTTATTTAACTATACGTATAAACCTTTCTCTTGAATCACTCTATATGTAGATGAACACCGCATTAAATCCATTGAAAAAAAAAATGTAAGGTTACAGGCCACGAGAAGCCAATTTGTTAAATACTATGTAGAGTTGCAATTAAAATAGCTGTGAACAGAGATAGTGGCGCCGCAGACCATAGCTGTGACCTTCAGAGCATAACCAATAAAGCATTGCAGTGCGTAAAAAAAATTAGAACTACCCACATAAAAAAATCTCGTTTTTCTCTAATTTCTCCTGTATCGTGGGTCATCTTTCAACACTATCTCAAACAGAGACATCTTATAATTAGGCATACGTATAAACCCGTAATTTTGCGCAGTAGTAAATAATTCCGTAAGTGCGAAAAACGACCTAAGGATCCATTTTACTTGCTGAAAAATTCTACATGTTACATGAAATTTAGTATTGTATAGTATCTTTGTACCTACCGAAAATCGGCATGATGATGTAGATGAAGTCACAGGATTACACTACACACACACACAGCTGTCTATATTACGCAGTAATGATCGTCTGTCCTATGGACCCCACTATGCACACCGCGAGGCGACCCCCTATAGTAGATTTCATCACCACTGAACGATTATATCACTAGATCACGAATACTTCTGGCAAAATTTACACTCTAACTCTAATCTGCGACGGCGCAGCAATAACCAATTCTTCACCGAAAACTACCGAACTCCGTACAAAATGGCGGTCGACTGCCGACTGACGCGATGCTTACTTCGACCGTTCTATTTTCAAAATATTGGAAAATCCGGAAATGTGATAATTTGAAAATGGAATGACGTTTGTATGTCAAATTAGCTAACCGCCGGCTTTGCGCGGGTGCAAACCTTCATTTCCGGTGGATTCAAATATAATTATTTCATAAGAATAATAAAATCGTAGCGAAGTCAAAACTACATCTTTCATAAAAATCTTGTTCGGAAAATTACAAACACAGCAAGAAACAGAATCAGCCAAATGAGTCTAGCCGTTCTTGAATTTTGCGCTTAGCAACACATTTAGCCTTTCATTTTTATTTTCTTCGCAATAAATAAGAGATACAAAAACGCGCCAGAATATGGAGTGTGAGAATAGGGTCAATAAAACAACAATATTTTTGTATTATGTAAGTTTACTGTTCATTTTATAATATGTTATTATAAACACAACGTCAACTAGTACAGTCGACAGCCTAGATATATGTCAACACACATTCAAAACGAGGGAACACAATATTATATGAACATAGTCTGCTGCCGACTGCATATATGAAAGCTCAAATAACAAGTTAATTTATAATAGCCGTGAAGAATTACATTTTATATTGTCGTCTAAACTCCTGTATTACTATACAATGCATACTATAGATTTGGTATAACATTTTTTAACCCACTAGATAACATTGAGCAATTTATTCCATTAATAAATTATGTATACAATTTTTCGTGACATGTTATAATAGGTACATAAAACTATCCGCTAGTTAGTGTTTATCTATACACAACAGTGTGAAGGGTGCGTTGGAAGACGGTTCAATGCCCAGAGTCAAGGAGAATGGTAACAGTTGCACGCGCTACTAAAGTGGAGCTCAAAGTCAAAATTAACGCAAATTATATATTTTATTTTTCGTAAACATGTTAATATTAAGATATAAAGTATATAAATATGCCTCTATACTAATCGTTCATTGACATTTACTTTCCGATTTCTTCTTTCACGCGCCACTCCATGATGTTTTTTGGTTGAACTCGAGTTCAAGTATCGTCAATTCGAGTTGAACGCAACTTGAATTAGTATCTCGAGTTGACCATCATCACATATTCCATGATAAATCGATTGTAAACGCCATGAAACGATTAAAAACACTTTAGTAATAAATTCTAGATACACATACAAATAAGTCCACGCTTTCAAAACAATTATAATGCATCATGTCGCGTTGGAGACGCATTTACTCAGATTTTTAATACAATCTTAGAGAGACTTTGTAAAGATGAAGAATAAGAGAGTAAACCTAAGTTCTGAATAAATAAAAAAATAATGATAAATAAATAGAGCAATAAATAATACGGTAGTTGAAAAAAAACTGTTTTTAAATTAATTGTTTTACCGATAATTGCGTCCCCAATGCTTGCAAACACATGAAATACAAAGAAATATTTGGTAACAACGTCTTAAAGATTAACATAATTATAGAAAACAAACAATGAGGATACAATCGTTAGTATTTACATCAAGTATATAATTTACACAAGTCACATCACTAACCGAATCAACTAAAACTACAACTTAGAAAATTAGTACATTATATACTGTTCTCAAAGATTATTTATATACAATTGTGTGGTGGGTGGGAGTCAAGGTCTGGCCACTTTGTTTTTATGGTAGAAAGTTTATTTGGTCTTAACATTATTATATAGTAATTAAAACATTAGTACATCGATAACATAGTCCTAAAACGTCTTACTAAATTTGGATTTTATAACTTAGTTTAGGTGTTTTAGTTATACAAATTGGCTTTTTTATTAGATATATTTGTAGAACATATGCTACTAAGCTTTTTAATTTAACTAAGCTACCATTGACGACGGTTAAATATTTAGGAGTTTCAAAAATCTATCCACTTGTAATTATATATTGGAGTATATTATATTAGTGTCGTGGGGTGTGAAGCGAGTGGCCAGGTGCATGCGTGGTGGGTGCGGCGCCTGCGCAGGCGCACAGTGTCGGTTACAGCTCGAAGCGCTTCTTGCGCTCGGCGACCATGCCCACGAGCGGAGCGATCGATGCTCGCCCGCTCACCGAGCAGCGCTTTGGCGTTTTCAATTCTGGAAAGATACAAAGAGAAGATAAATTATTATAAATAAAGAGAGTTAACTGCGACAATAATGTTATGGTAATCATTTTATTTTTAAGGTCATTAAACTTCATAATTGCTTCAATTTATTTTTAACTTCAACTGAATACCTAAGTTATTGAAGTAATCGTATTTATTTTACATCGGCAAACACTTCAGCCGCCGCCATTTGATAATGGACAGGAAAAAAAAAAAAAAAGAACTTATAAAGACTGCTTCGTTGGTCTAGTCTAGTGGTCGCAAAGCGTGAGCATGAGGTCTTGGGTTCGATTCTCAGGTCGGGCAGTGTTATTGAGTTTTTTCCATCAGGAATTTCTCAGCAGCAGCCTCGGAGTCTGTATTTGTGCCCGATTGATGGCAATAGGCTCGCCCCCTATTACATGGGATTCAAATATACTGTGCGAAATGTGGCTTATTAGCACACCTCTGCCTACCCCTTTGGGGATTACAGGCGTGATGCTATGTTATATTATAAATCATAAAGGTTACGAATACACCGCTCCGTTTTTTGCTAGTATACCAGCAAACTGAACTTGTTACTGAGGCAAGGGCAGATCCAGCCTCTGGGCTATAACTATTTTCTTTTAATTAGAATTATTATTGTAATCGAAACGGAGCCTGTCCTGACTAGACCTTATATGACCCCCTCTTTATTTATTTTTTTAGGTGGTAAAAATCATCAAATGCCTCCTTCCGCCCTGGGTGGGGCGGAAGGGACTGTCAGACTTTTACCGACTAAAAAACCACCCTGTTCCTTCTGTTGCCCTTTACGTTCCGGGGCCACGGTATCCTGTTAAGACGTTCCGCAACCCCGGCAGGCGTTGGCCCCGTCATATGACCCCCTCTGACTTGAAGGCTGGATTCTATAAGGGCGGATCCCCTTCTTTCCTCCTGAGTTCTTGTCATAAGTGCCCTGAAGCATGTTCTCGTTACCTGGACGGGTGACAACTGCAGGTTCCTCGTGCTCTCTGTCTTCGCGTACTGTATCTTGGCCGCGCGCGCCGGCCTCGCCGCCTCCAGCAGCGGGCTCGCCCGGGACGACTTCGTCTACAATATCACCATACTTCATTAATATATTTTATACTAAAGAGGTGTATGAAATAGTGTCTAACAGGTATGTGATGTGTAGCATTGTTAGGCGATCAAAAAGCAGTTAATTTGTCTTTGGATTTGGAGTTATTAGGCTGCAGAAGCGCTTTGTTAAAGTGGGTGTGCAAAAAACTAAATAATAAAATGTTATTTGTTGGTTAAAACTGACACAAAAAATAATATATACAATATTTATCTTCATTCCTTTTGCAGTGATAAATTAAATGAACTATGCTTTGACAGCACAGCATCGACACATCTGCAGTACACAACTAAGGAGGGTACAAAAACAACAGAATATTATAATGTACTTACAGTCGTGCATTGAGTTAATTTTTGCGTAGGTAATTTTACTAGAAAAGTGGCGGTAAAATAATGAACAACGCCATCTATCGGCATACGAGTTAACTAATTTTCCTTAAACAATTATGAGAACATGTTGACTTTTTCTGGTGTTTCTAGTAAAGAATAAACAATAAAAACCGCAATGCTGTTAACATTGAGAAATAGCCGATTATTGGATATTTAGTTTACTGAAAAAGTAAGAAAACAGAAGGCCAATACAGGCTACTTACATAATTGAAAATATTCAATCTTATCTCAGTAACAATCAATGACAAAAATATAAGATTATTAGAGGCATTTTTGACAGATTGACACTGAGATCGTAAAGTTAGTAATATTGCCCTTGATCAGAAAATTTGTTTCGGTTCGACGTCACCACGGCTTCACCAGTAAGAGTAAGAAACCAGATAATCGACTGTTTCCCCCGCAACCAAACCCATAGCGTGGTAGACTGGTGATGGTGGGTACCTGTGCTGGAGCCCGTCCTCTGCCACGCGGCGGCGAGGTGGCGCAGGTGGGTCCACAGCGGCGCCGCCCTCCCATGCTGTTAGTGCACCCCATACAATGTACCGTTACGCCAGATTGCAAGGACAATGTGGACAGAGCTACGCTTGGAGCATGGAAATGGAGACGAGGCTGAAGTTTATGAGTGTGTGAATGATGTCAACCGCATTTTTGTTCGTTTCTTGTACATACATAAATTATCTTTATTTTCTAATCTTAATTTTTTATGGAGGTAAAGTTTTTTTTATATAATAAGGGTTTGCTTTTGACTCTAGTTTAGGTTAGAAGTGACATAGACAAAGTCTACGATTGAGTTTATTTGTAAGAGGTTAGCTCTGGAAGTCCTGGTCCGATTACATAAATTCTTCCACTGAAACGAAGCTATTACCGAGTGTCATAGGATATATTTGATATCAATGCGGACTAAGTTGAGTGCAATACCAAGTTTAGTACATATATGTATTTTATTATGGATTTAAGTTGAAAAAAATAATCTCAGGACTAGTGATTATTGTTAAATGTGTTAGCTTGTTGCTATTTCGATCGATCAATCAGAGATAAAGATGAGATAATAATATTCATAGTGTAATAGCTTTTATTATATAATATTTTTTTATCTTTTATATTATATGATTTTTTACTGATTACACACTAGAGAAATGTGTGAATTTGATTTAAAATTTATTTTATGATGTGGTAAGACAGTTTAGGTTACTCGTCTCCATTTTGTATGTTCCAAGAAATGTGAAATAGTTCTAAACTACAAGTGATCGCGCGAATTGAGCTGATGACCTAATTAATGGCTTGGATATATCAGTTAATGGTAAACGTATTTTATATTATTTATTTTGTTTAATTTCTACTTTTGTAAGTAATATTCAAAATATGTATAACAATTCTATGAATAACTATAATTTATAATTACGTCAATTAATTAGTTTCACAATTATGATAACTTGTACTCAACTTTAAAGTCGAGTTTTGTTTTTTTTTTGTGACACAATAAGAACTATAGTTTTAATTTTAATCCAATTATTTTAACATAAGCTCAATTTGTGCGATCTAAGAATAGAAAGAAACATTTATATTTTAATCATAATATCTTCAAGAATTCAATTTATTTACAAAGAACATTACGACACCAAAAGAAAGAAGTAAAATTCAAATTTGAAAATCGAACATTTACATTAAAAAGAAAGTGTCGCACAAAATCAGAACAATTTAGACCTTAAAGAAAACTACTTAAAGTTCATTTTCTAACAGTGAATGTCTGTTACGTGCGATGTATGTCATGCAAGCGTGTGGCTTTTGCCTCAAATGGTCCAATGAAGATAAGCTAGCATAGGCTGTACAAGCGTGTACCGTGGTATCGGTGTGTTTGAAAAAAGAACAAGTGACGTCGACGTACCGAGCCAGTTTCCTCTATGAGCTGGGAGAGGGTGGACGCTTCGGCGTTCTTCATTTCATTGGCTTCCGATATCAAGTGAGCGCGGAGTTGTTTGTTTCTGAAATATAATAAAAAAAAAACTTATTAATAAACTAAACCTATTTTAATTTTTCTTATAAATAAAATGTTTTTAAGTATAATAATCAAGTTAAAAATCTTTATTATTTATTGCTTCCCGTTCCTGTTCCACTCCTGGGCAAAGGCCTCCCCCCACTCCTTCAACTTTCCTCTGTGTTGTTAAAAATCTTTACCTATAAATATCACGATTTAAGTGTCTAACTAACAAGTCGAATAAAAAATGCAGTCTTAATTATGGCTATTTACATTTTAAGGTTGGGATATGGAATCCTGAATATTCATTAAAAAAATATGTAATTCTCTCATCAAAATACGTACCTGGCATCCAGCTGCATGATATGGTTATGCGCCTGCGCAAGCTGCGCGGTCGCCGTCGCCAGTCTCTCTTCCAACGCAGCCGACTCCACGCACTTGACGGAATACTTCTCAGAGAGGGAGAGTATCTCCCGTTTTATCTCCTCCATCTCTTGCCTGGAAAGATTACTAAAAGATTTTACTATTTGAGGAACGGTTTTGAGAAGTATTTGTATGGAAGGGGAGTAATACATACATGGGTATATGGTGGATATTTGAACCCAAGCTAGCTTCGTCGTTGTGGTTCTGATCTCTGATACAATAAGAGAAGAATAGCTGAATTTATTGATTTTAAAATATTAAAAAGAATTAAAGTAAAGTAAAATTTGAAAAAAAGAAAGTCATGCATCAAATAGTCTATTAATAATAATTGAATTTTCGATAAAAAACTTCAGAAGCAAGCCAAATATTTTGACAAAACGTCAGCTGTGAAGTAAATAGCAAATATTTGACATTTGATTTGTAGTGTATCGAAAACAAATGCAGAATTTGAGATGCTTTCCAGTGGTCGGCTAATCATAGACTTACTCCCAAAAAAATAACAAAATCCATGTAACTTACTGGTGCCTGGAGCTGAGCTGCGTGAGCTCCCCGTTCTGCGCGCCCCTGCTCAGGAACTCCGCCTTGAACTTGTCCACCTCCCTGCGCACCTCGCTCTCGTGCGCCTTGCGCATCGCGTCTAGCGCTGCCAGCGTCGCGCGGGTCTCTTCTGCTAAAGCTTGCTCTTTGTCTAGCCTGGAAGGAGACAGTTGTATTTTATTTTATTTTATTTTAGTGCTTTTAGGAAAACTTACAGCTAATACATTTCAATAGTAAGAAGCAATAAGCAGGCGAAAGCCAATTACAAGTTTCCACTTATATAAACTTTGTGTAAAATTAACAAAACGGTACAACCAGCGTAAGAGTTACATAAATACATATAGTACTAAAAGGAATACACAAAAACAAAACACAATACACAGCAAAGTTACACTTCAAAGAAGAAATTACTCAATACCTTTTTTAATTTGTGGACATTAAATGTGAATAAGTCAAGCTCAACATCCCGACATACACTATTGAACATTCGACATGCTCTTATGATATAAGTGTTTTGCCTATAGACCGTTTTCACCATAGGTACATGAAGGAGATGAGGTCTCCGAAGATATACAGATGGTACACGAAGTCCAATCCTGGCCACCAGCTCAGGGACGTCAGTAGACCCGTTCATTATATTAAATAGAAAGGCAAGATCTGCAATTTTTCTGCGCTCGTACAAAGGAAGTATATGAAATTTCTTACACCGACCAATATAGTTAGAAAGATAAGTATTTGAACGATATTGAGTGTACCTCAAAAATCGCCGTTGTATACCTTCAAGGCGATTAATATAAACATTGTAATTTGGATTCCAAACTTGAGAAGCATATTCGAGATGACTGCGGACAAAAGCACAGTATAAAACTTTCATGGTTTTAACATTCTTAAACTCAGAGGACACCCTTAAAATAAAACCCAGCGCTTTAGAAGCCTTGTTGACTATATTGTCTATGTGCGCATCAAATAAGAGCTTTGAATCAAAAATTACCCCAAGATCTTTTATGACGTTGACTCTGGCAATTGAGGTATTCGACAATTTATAATCATACCTTATAGGGTTTGGCTTGCGAGTAAATGTACACACATAACATTTTGAAATGTTCAAATCCAATCTATTCTGATCGCAGTAGTTAAGGAACCGGTCCAGATCCTCTTGTAATAGGTTTGCATCATCAATGGTAGACACTTGACTCAGAATTTTCATGTCATCCGCGTATAATATAATTTTAGAATTTAGGAAACAAGCGGCGATGTCATTTACAAAAATATTAAATAAAAGAGGTCCTAATAAGGATCCTTGGGGAACCCCTGACGGAATGTACATCGCTCTCGAGGTATAACTGTTGAGGACCACAGTCTGACATCTATTTTCGACATATGATACAAACCATCTGTACAAACTACCCCTCACACCTATACCCAGTAATTTGCGCATAAGAAGCGCATGATCTATTCGATCAAAACATTTGCTGTAGTCAGTGTATATAACGTCGACCTGGGACCTCCTGGACATGTGCTCTGAAAGATAATCACTACAGACCACAAGATTTGATGTGGTCGAGCGACCTTTTAAAAATCCATGCTGGTGCTCGGAGAAACTTAGTTTCAGTGAAGAGTATACTTGTACGTGTACGATTTTCTCCATAATTTTAGCGAACACGCAGAGTTTGGAGATTGGTCTGTAGTTTTCCACGCTATCCTTAGGTCCTTTTTTATGAATCGGCGTTATATACGCCGACTTCCAGATTGAAGGCACCACTCCCAAGTCAAATGACCGTTTGAATAATAACGTCAATGGAATGGATAGACATCGGGCACATTTGTTTATGAAGATTGGTGAAATATTATCCGGACCCGCGGATTTGTTAATATCCACTTGCTTAAGCAAGCGAAACACCTCCTCCTCACGCACATCAATGGAACAAATATCTGATACAAGACCGGTAGACTGATCCATTCTCACAGAGGCTAAATTTTCGTTTGCGTCGCGTTGCTCTTGGAAGTTCGAAAAGAAATAGTCACCAAACATATTGCAGATTTCCTCCCCTTGACCAGACGACACTTCACGATATTTAAATACAGAAGGGTAACAGTTGGTTTGTTGCTTAGACTTAACATAATGCCAGAAAGCCCTAGGATTTTTAGTAATGGCTAATTCAATGTTAGAAATGTAGGCGTCAAACATTTCCTTCTCCAGATCTTTAGCGCGTTGACGTAAGGTAACAAAAGATTGATAGTCTGAAAGATTCCCATATGTTTTAAATCTTGAGTGATATTTTGACTTTTCTTTAATTATTTTGATAAGAGGACTTTTGTACCAAGGAGGATACTTACCCCCAGGAGCAATCGTTTTAGATGGAATATGTGTATTTTGAAGAGTGTATATAGTTTCATAAAAAAAAATTACAGCTTCATCCAAAGGTCTACAATTTAGTTCTGATGGCCAATCAATAGCCATCATTCCTTCAATTATGGCGTCATAATTCGCCTGATCATAGAGGAACTTGACTCGAGGCTGAGAATGAAGCTGATGAAGTTGAACGAAGTCGGCGAAAATGCAGAGTGCCTTGTGATGTGAGTCCTCTTGCACAAGGGGATCCAGGCTGCAAGTGACAGCTACTTCACTATTTGACAAGACGAGGTCAAGAATCCTGTTGTTAACATTACTAAGTGAGTTGTACTGTAGTAAATTGCAAGCAGTAAGAGTATCACAGAAGCTGGTTTGAATATGACCATGCAAGTTACTAGGACACAGATGATCACCATCCGCTACAGCGTGCCATTCTATATTCGGTTGGTTAAAATCACCGAGCACTAAAAACTTATCAGAGGGATGTTTAAGAATGATATCAGCTAAATTACTAGAGAAGTTATCAAGTTGTAGCATTAAAGAGTTACCGGATTGCTGGTTACATATATACGCAACACATAAGTGTATTTTATAGTTTACTTTAGGTTTCTTTTGGTGTAAGGTTAAGGTAACCCAAAGATCCTCGGCAGACGAACACCATTCACTGCGAACATCAGCAACTAGTTCTCGACGTATAGCGATTAAAACCCCCCCACCCATTGTTTGATTAGTTTGCGAGTAACTTCGATCACGCCTCCACACAAAATATCTGTCATCAAACAATTCGGTATCAGATATACCATCATTCAGCCAAGTTTCCGTTAGGCAAATGATATCGAAAGAATTCACACAAACATTTCTATAGAAAACAGATGTTTTTGTCCGCAGCCCCCGAACATTTTGGTAGAAAATACTAATGGGTGTCATTATAATTTACACGTAACACCAGAAAAATGATAGGTAGGATATAAGGTACACTCAAACTTAGTGCAAAGCAATAGCTATAGGTACTAAGAGTTGTTTTAAATAGCAAGTAGTGGCAATATAAAGCTAAAAGTATATTAGATAAATCAGATTCGATAGGATAAGCGCAAGAAATCATATTAAATGTGTAAAAACATTTACTTTTAAAATTGTATTGGGTATGAGCAAGAAATTTCATATGTAAGCAGATCTCACCTCTAAGCGCACATACATAGAATATAAAATGGAAATGAACAAAGCCTAATGAGTCGGATGAATAGGCGACACCAAGCGATAAGAGAACAAAAGGCAGGCGAGAATGGAATGCGTGCAAAAAATACGTACCTATGTTTCTCAAACTTAAGTCAAACGAGTTCAAGTTCACTATTAACATTAAACTAAACACAAGAATGAATAAATAAACTATTTTAAAAAGAGCAATTAACTTATAAACATGAGACGCTTTAATTAGCAAACAAACTTTTTTAAATCTTGGTCCGTTTTGATATGGTGTTTTGGAGACGTGGAGTTTTTTCTTACGAGAATTTTGCATCCTCTAACCCACACATGTTCAAAGCCACGCTCTTTGGCTTGAGCTTTGGTTCTGTTAAGTAGAAGCTTATTCTCAAGTGTTAGGTGGTCGTTGATGTACACCCTGTTATTACCATGTAAACCCAGATCTCCAGTATGTTAGCAACTAAGACTAGGGTTTGAACTGGATTATAACTGTAATCCCGTTGCGAGAATTAACCTTCATATACTCGCGCCAGAAAGAAATAGTGTTTTGTCCGTCTGGAAAACCAATGCGCGAGTATAGGAAGGTTAAGGGCCCAAAGAAACCAGTGACGAAGTGTATAGTTTCGTAAGTTGGAAGACGAAGCAGCTGTTTTTTATTCTATAAAGTATAATATCTATTTATTTATTTTAGTTCATGAGGGACTTACAGTTGATATAACCAACAAAAAAAAAGGACTCCTTTCGTCTGTCTGAATATGCAAATAAACAGTAGATAGGTGGCTACTGACGGTGCTTCCTGTTTTCAATGGATGGCGGTAGAGTACCTGGTCTTCCGGACTTCCGAAGGGAAGCCGGTTGAAATCGAGTTGTAGGACTCCCTGTCCGTGAATGAACAAAGGCAAACCTTGCGTCAACCGACAATTTTCTTTGCAACTTCTTTTGAGATGGGCCTAATAGCCAGCGTCGTTGGACTGTAAAGTTTGTCTCTTAAGCCTTGTGTAGTTACCTGAGCTGTTCTCTCTCTGCGCGGTGCTTATCTTCCATCTCGCGCACGATGCGGCGGTGCGAGGACTCCATGGCGAGGAGCCCCTTCTCGCACAGCGCGCGCAGTTGTTCTATCTCCTGCTGGTAGCGCGCGCGCAGCCCGTCGCCGTGCGTGTCCGCTGCTACTGCGCTCTGTAACGTACGGAATCTTTTATGACGTATGTGTCCCGGAAAATTTTGATTTAATTTTGAGGACTATTCCGAAAGTCATGGCTCATCAAAGTGATTAGACGGTTACAACTACGTAGATAAATATATCAAGTAGGTACCTGATAAGCGGCTCGTAAGTTCTCCAGTTGCGCGGAGTACTCGGAGTCCAACGCGGCGAGCCGACGCTGCAGCGTGCGCGCGCGCTCGCGCAGGGCGGCGCGCTCGCGCTCGTGCTGCGTCTGCAGCTGTGCGCGTGCGCGCCGCGCGGCCGCCAGCGCGTGCGCCTGCTGCGCCAGCGCGCACTCGCCGCGCGCGCGCTCCTCGTGCAGTCTGAACGAGAGTAACAGTACTGTCAAGCTAGCATACTCTCAGTCACCAGGCCTTTTACTTTCTGATTCCAGTATCATTGAAATAGTTTTAACAACAGATTCTGGTTTCTAAATTCAAGATGGCGGAATCCTATTAAAAATAGTGGGCAATGAACCACTATTTTTGGACAGGTTGCATGTTGTATGTCAATAAGTACTCAATTTAGAAAGAGTACATGTATCTCACCTGTCCAACGCGTCCTGCAGCTGCTTGCAGTGCTGGCAGGGCACCAGCGCTTGCAGAGCTTCGACGCGCCGGCGCAGCGCGTCGATGCGATCGAGTGCACTGGCGCCGGGAGGCGTGGCCTCGCGCGGACTGTCCCTCCCCGCCGCGCTGCCCGCCTCCTCCCCGCGCGCGCACAACTGCCGCGCCACCTCCGCCACCGCCGCCTCCACCCGCTCGAGGCTCTCGCCGATCTTCATCGAGTCTTCACTGTTACCCGAACAGTCACTGGAGAAGAGCGCTCGGCACTCGGTCGAGAATCGTTGGAAGAGGTAGACGAACTCCGCCTCCTGCGCGGGGTCCGCTTCCAGCGAGGACACGGCGTCCTCGGCGGAGCGGCGCGGGCCGGCAGGATCGCGCGGAGAGGAGGCGCGGTACGTGCCGTCCAGCACCGCCACGCGCGCGTCCACCAGCGCGCGCTGAGCCAGCGCCTCCGCCAGCTGCGCCAGCAGAGCGCGCGAGTCCAGGCCGGGCGAGCCCTCGCGCGGCCGCCGCTCGTCCGCCAGGCAGCTGCGGTAGCGCACGGCGATGTCCTTCACGGCCGCGTCCATCTCGCAGCGCAGGTGGTCGTGCGCGGCCTGCCACCACAGCTCCAGGTCGGCGCGGTCCTGCGCCGTGAGCGTGAGGCGCGTGCGGCGCGCCTGCTCCAGGCGCTGGTCGCACGTGGCGGCCGCCCGGGCCAGCGCACGCGTCACCTCCGCCTGCACGAGCTCAGCACCCAGGGCATCGCGCGCGGCAGCCCAGGCCTCGCGCACGCGAGCTGCCTCAAGGTTGGAGCGCTGCCGTTCAATGTCGCCGTCAGCCGGAGCCGCGTAGCTGAGTGTCTCGCAAGCGAGTGCGGAACACAGTTCAGCTAGTTTCTCGCTCTTATACCGGTCGACTGCTTCGGCAACTTCGCGTTGTGATGCTTTGAGTGCCTCGAGATCAGCTCCGTGGATGATAAGTTCAGAGCGTCGTCTCTCGCGCGCTTCTTGGGACCCGTTGACGATGTCGATCTTCCTCGTGAGGATCATGGCGAGGTAGTCCAGCGAGCTCCTGGTACCGGCGCCGCTCCTGCTGCTCTCGCCGTTGATCTTGCGTTTGAGGTTATCTATTAGTTGACTAGTTTCGATAATTTCAGACTTTATCAATCGAGCGAAGAATCTGCTGCCGTTCGAGGACTCGAGCGCCTCCTGTATCCTGCCGACGAGGACCGCTTCATACGCTAGTTTCTCTGCCAATATTTCCAGGCTCTTCCTTTGTGTAAGCTCGCCTGCCTCGTACAATGCCGCCTTCCTCCTGGATATCTCCAGGAGTTTCGTTCTCAGCTGTTCTTCGAGCTGTACGACCACCTGAGCGACGCTGTCGTTCACTTCTTCCTGATTTTGGTGTTGGTTTTGTTCGCAGTCAACGACGCACTTGTCGAAGCACTCCTGTAGCCTCTTGCTGACTTCCGTCAGGCACTTCTCCATCGATTTAAGGCTATATTTCTTTTCGAGACTTGGTGAGGGTGATCTGCGCGACTTTGCCGCTCGCATCGCACTCATTTGGCAGAGGCACTCATTCACCTTATTTCTAGAGTGTATTACTACGTTCTCTAGACTCTGTAGCCTCTCTAGTAGATGCCTCTGCGACTGTGTGCCGATACTGGAAGCCTCAGGGGTCTCATTCAAGGATGGACTCTCTACGGATCTGGTTGCCTGACTTAAAGACTCGCAGGAGTTTGTGATGTCCTTGCGGTTTTCTAAGGCGGAGGCTACTTTGGTTTCTAGCGAGCTCAATCTAACTAGCATCTTCATCGGCTCGGAGCTGGTGGCACTATCGAGGGACTTCCTTCTCAGTCGAGCGGCGAGGCGTTTCATCCGTTTTTCTTCCGATGTGTTTTCAGATTTGGATGATTTTTCTTTGGCAGGTGACGCACTTTTGGAGGGAGAGTTTATCGTTGGGACCGGTTCGCCGGACTCTAGCATTGTGATTTTATTTTCAAGCTCTGTTAACTTCTCTTCTACTTCTTTACCTAGAGTGAAGGACTCTCTGCCTTTTAACGACAGACTGCGTCTTTTCTCTCTAGATTCAGACTTTTGAATTTTGTGTTTTAGTGTTCGGACTTGTTTGTCAGAAGCTGTTAACTTCTGCGTCAGGTCGAGGATGCGGGCAGCCATTAAGTCTATCTCCGATCGGCTGCACTGCTCTCTAAGCTTCATCTCATTCCTTAACTTCAGGTTGGTAATTTCGAGCTCATCGTACATATTGTGTGAGTCACGCAGTTCCTTCTTCATGGCTTTAATTTCTTGAATGGCCTTCACGAATCGGTCTCTTATCTCGACATACTCCTCTATTAACTTATCTTTTTCCATCGATTCTAAGTTTAGCTCTTGGTTTAAGTTTGTGAGGTCACTGAGGGAACCTATGCTCTTTCTCTTCTCCTTGGTTGGTAGTGCTGACTCGACAAGTGATCTTCCTTCAAGATCTCTTATCCTCGTGTACAGGCTATCACTTTCTTTCACACTCTTTAGCAGTTTCTCACTAAGTTCATTTACTTCTCGTTGTAACTGTGCTATGGTCTCCTGCGCTGAAGCTAGCTGCCTCGTCAGTAGCTCACAATGTTCAGTCGATTCTTTCAAAAAGTTCTGTGTTTCCGTCAATTTACTTTCCCAAAGACTTTTGTCTTGGTTGTATAGTTCTTTTATCGCGTCTAAGTTTTCTGCCTCTTTCGTTCTTACTGACAATTCTTCTTCTTTCTTCTGTAGTTTTGTAACCAGTTCTTCCATTTTCTTTTCTTGTAAAGTAGCCTCAGTTTTTAGTTTCTGCAGCCTTGTTATCTCGGCTTCTGCAGCGCCAACGTCGTGAAGAGCAAGCTTCAGTTGTTTTCTTAGATCGTCAATTTCGATTGATTGTTTGTCGATAGTCGATATGTAGCTACGTTTTCTCGCTTCGACAGGTTTCTCGTTTTCATCAACCTCGTCGACGGTGCGTTCTTTTTCTTTGGTAGAGTCAATTTCGTCTCTGTCACCTTTGGGGGTGTCTGCTCGCGGTGGTGCTTGGTGGGAACTTCTGATGCGAACTTTTTCTTTTACTTTGGATATCGGAGTCCTTGTTAGGAGTGGGGACGGAGGTGGTTGAGGTCCCATGTCTCCCCAGTCAGCGCTATCTCTTCGGCCACCTTCGGAAGCCGTTCGGTATTCTTCGTCGGATGAGAATGGCGCTGATCTACCTGTGATAGGCGTGACGGGAGTTACAGGTGACGTTGAGGATTCCGAAACTTGGTCAACGGTATCCTCTCGTAATATCAGTGACAATGGCCCAGTGTCGGGTAGACCAGCTGTTCTTCTCATGGCTGATACCCAGTTGGCTCTGATACCTGCTGTTACTGCCGATAGTACTATATGCTTTCCATCCCAAGTCTGTGAAAAAAAAAAACATGATACATTAGAAACATCGTTAACTTGTGCGACCAACAAACCCAAAGATTGTATTATAATTAATATTACATACCTCAGTCTCAAAAGCATATCCATTCGTAGAATTTGGCAGTTCCACCACTCTTGATATCCCACTCAAGTCTATAACTCCATCCATCAGTCCTCTATGTTCCGCGTGAGGATCCCGGAAGTACAATAGGGCTGCTCCTCGCAGCACGAACCAGTGTCTCGACCAGCCTGCAGGACCACGTCGTTGCAGCCACCCGGCCCTTGCATGGAGTAATCTTTCAGCAGGCAGTTCAACCCTGCCTCCTTCGCCGCTTTCTGTTGGTTCAACCACGTCAGTCGGCTCGCTGCCTTCGCTTGCTGAACTGGAGCTAGCTTCTTCTGGTGGTGCCCCACCATCAGGTGAACCACGCGCCTGAAAGAGAGGTCAAAATATGAGTATAAGAATAAAAAATGAAAAGAAGAAAATAGTTTTTAATAATGGTTGCTGATAGTTGAGACTTTTTAACAACAGTTAGTTAAAAATACAATTATTGCAGTCGCAAATACTACACCAATCTGTACTAAAAGTGAATCAAGTTCTTTTAGGAAAAATGCAGCAGTTACTAACCGGCAGTCGATCTGGCGGTGGTAGTCTTGTGGGTCTCTCGAGTGTCGGTGGAAGCGCTCGTCTGGATCTTGGTCTAGTAAGCGACGCTGCGATGTCACGGAGCTGTTCATCATACTGCTGGTGCTGATGCTGAAGAAGCGGTGAGCGTACTCCAACGGTGGCTGGAGAAGAAACCAATTAAGATTTAATTTGAAGAGTGTCTTCAATATAGAATGATAGCTAGGGTTGTTAGATATACAAGGATACCCTCGTGCTCTTGCCCAACTTGGAAGAAGCCAAATAGGTCCATTTGCAGGGAAAGGAATCAATCATCGGATAACTTTTATCCAAGAAATAAATGTGAACGTTTGGCAATTTTTATATGAAAATACAAAAACAAATCCGCATTTATTCTTTTGATAGAAGTAACAATAGGACTATCGTTCTTGAGGTTACTTATTTATACTGAAATAAATAATCGTTGCTTACAGTTTTGTTTGGAACGGCTGTTATTTATTTTTATTAACCGACGAAAAATTCCTTATGTCTAGAATCAGGACTGAATGAATTCGTAGTGAAAGTCAGTGCCACGGTGTCCCTTCAACCCCGTATTACCAACGTCATCGTTGGACGTGGACGTTCTTTCTCGTACTTACCATCGTCAGTAACCGGCGGTGTGGTAGGTTCTGCCCAGGTATCCCTGCGGCGAGACCTCGCCTTCTCCTCCCCGTTGATCTTGTCCCGCGTTGGGGGGGAAGCTGATGATACTGGCTGATCTGTGTATACTGAAACAAAATAATAATTTAAGTAAATACATAGGTTCGACTGCCCCGTTGGTCTTAGGGTTGGGTTTTTCCATTAGGAAGTTTTAAATAGCAGTGCGGAGTTTGGAAGTTGTTGGTGTGACACCCCCATGCCTCGGAGAGCACGAAAAGTTGTTGGTCTGCTGATTTGTCCCCGGTCGAGTTGGATTACCGTCCCATTGGACGATGAGATTCGCTTAATTAGTACCTATTTGAATTTTGGACTTATATGCTGTGTGTGTGTTATGGACACCGGCCGTGGACACCACGTTATGACTTTATTCTAGCTACTCTATTCAACTTGAATCTTTGATGGAAAAATATATACAAAATTATATATAAATTATTATATTTTTTTTGGAAATTACTGCATTTAGAAACATGCGAAACTCCTAGGAGTCAACTTAAACTGCAAAGGTTTTATCTCCCCGTTTTATTTTTGAACCATCTCCCACAATATATATGAACTGGTTGATCTTTAGCTACACACCGACCTAACGAGGTGATCGCATGAGGTATAGCACGCCACAAAATAAAATAAAAATGCGCTCTTAAAGATGCGTGCGCCCTTTCAGCAGAGTATATTTACGACGTCTGGGAGAGGGTGGGCAGACATACAAGGCGAAAGAATTTAATTATTTTATGACGTAAAGAACATTATTCACTTTTTATAAGTACTTGGTTTCATTTTTTTTTATTGCCACATTTTTTATGACGCTTTCGAAACCTATAAAAGATGCGTTACCTATCGTAGACCAGTAAAGTCTTGAGAAGGTTCAATTAGCTAAGTTTTAATGGGTATAAAAAAGCAATATAGAAATTGAAAATTACGAAAATATTGAGACATTCCATTGTTGCTGTGAGTGGATCTAACAAAAAATTTAATAAATTCTATATACTTAGTGTAAAAAACTAAATTTTAAAATATTTTAAAAAACGAGCTTTTATTTAAAATTATTACAATATTGAGTATTGGACATTGTATTGTCATCAGAACTAAGGGTGTTTGCAAAATTTCAGCACAATCGGATACCAACAAATGGTCGAAAAATGGTTTGCAAATTTTGAAAGTACAACTTACATACGAACAGTGCAAGCTAAATAAAAGCTTCTAAAAACTGCATCTAACTCTTAAGCTAAAATGAGATGTACTTAGTAATTGCTGAGTCAGGTAACGGAAATTTTGGGTGACGTCACATAATCCTAAATCTTACTTAGACACAATGACACATCAGGAATTTTAGATTTTTAAATGTTGCTTGTCTGTCTGTGTATTGTAAAAACTGAAAGGTTTTAAATGCTACGTATTTTTAATATCCTTTTTTAACATGCTCTATGTATGTTTTAACTTGCCTCAGAATTCTTTTTTTTTTACCTTTTTAAGTAATTAAATTAAGTTTTTAATATTTATCCAAAGCTGATGTTGAAATACAATGATTAGTTTTTTACAAAAAAAAAAATTTTTCGACTTATATAAGTCTCAATGATTCTACACATAACATCATAACATCACGCCTGTAATCCCCGAAGGGTTAGGCAGAGGTGTACCCATTAGTACATCCACATGATCATGATCATGATCATCTCAATGATTCTTTCTTTTAATATCATCTATGAATATTCTACGAAGAATAACTATCCAAGTATCCACTAATGATAACTCTTTGCGAGCAGTTTATAATCATGATCCATTTATAGAATACAGATAATAATAAGTCTCCATAAAGAGGATGAAGTATAAAATTTTATGCGCACGCGCCGACAAAAGAGCCCGTTCACGCCATCTTGTTTATTTTGTCAATTAATATTATTAATTGTGAGCCAAAGCGATCGTAATAGGCTGTGCAGTTCATTTATTTTAACGTTATTGAATAATTATTCATGTAATAAAATGTAAAACATAATTTTATGGAAAAGGTGAACGTTTCAAACACCTGCCGCAGTAAGATTTACAGTATTACTATAATGGAAACATTACTCGTATATTTACCATAAAACACCTTATTTATCCCCCCATAAATAAAACTTCAACAAAAGAGCAATAAACATTGACAAATAATAACAATAAAAAATAAAAATAATCATTTTTTTTTAATGGTCACAAAATAGCGCAATGGCATCGTGTCGCGTTCATCATACAGAGAAGATTTACAATTGAAAAAAACTGCGAAGTTTAATAAATATGAATGAAGCTGGCCGTAGACAAGCGGGTGTAAATCATTGACACCCACTGCGCGCGCGCATCGCATTGTGCTGCCCGTGGGGCGACTACGAGCACGCTTTGAGATGGGAATGGGAACTTTTTTCCTTTACCAACTATTAAAGGGGGTCTACACTGCTAGGTCTTGGGTACGAATCCCAGGTCGGGCAAAGTGTTACTGGGTTTTTCCATCAGGAATTTGTCAGTAGCAGCCTCGGAGTTTGGATTTGTGCCCGGTTGATGACAGAGACTCGCCCCCTATTGCATGGGACTTAAACATAACTGGCGAAATGTGGGTGTACTAATGGGTACACCTCTGCCCAACCCTTCGGGGATTACAGGCGTGATGACTTCACTGCTAGTATTTCGTATTTAGGGTGAACACCGCCCGTATTATAGTCTATAGTATCGTATACTAGCTTTTGCTCGTGATTTCGTCCGCGTAAATGACGGTTATCGCGAATACAGACTAAGTCGCAAATTAAAAAATAGTCTTTGTTCTCCCGTGGGGTTTAAACTTACCCCGAAACTTTAAACAATCAAAATCAGTTCAGTGGTTTAGTTGTGAAATGGAACAGACAGACAGACAAACAGAGTTACTTTCGCATTTATATTATTAGTAATGGATACGGTTTAATAAAGCTGTTATTACGTAAATTATGTAAAAAAAAAACTGGCTTTTTAATGTCTGTTTTTTTATGAAGTGAAAGTTATCAACACATAACATAATTAGTCGTATCGATCGTTGATAACTTTTTTACATCTGACTAGTTGTTCCGTGCGACTTTGTCCGCGTGTTTTTTTTACCCGTGTTAAGTTACGTTTTTGGTTACTGATCCGCTCTCTTGGGTCCAAGCGTGATGTTATATATACTATTCCTTATGAATCTGGCTATCACATATAAAAGGTTCTTACCAATCGGACTGTTAGTTCCAGAGATGAGCGCGTTTAAATAAATACACAAACAGAAAATCTCATAAGCTTTATTACTTATATTTTGATTTTATGTTGTATTATGTGTTAAGTAAGCGACTTCATTAATTTGATGGTTGTTTTCAAGCTTAATATCTGAAGTATATTAATTAATGTCACTTTTAAAAGTTTTTGTAAGTTTTTGCCTTTCCATTTGGTTAAGTTCTGCAAAAACGAGAGAAATTTTGACGTAACTTGGTACTTATTCAAAATGTCTCCCATTTTTCGAAGTCATAGTAATGAGTAAAATATTGAACGCTGATTTATTAAGAAAATATTCTTAGCATAAGTTTGGGACGTGGCTTGACCTGTTATTGCTGGATACTAACGTAACACATAATATAGGGTACCATAATGTAGGGTATCATAATGTAGGGTAATGTAGGGACTGCCTCGTTGGTCTAGTGGTCGCAGGTGCGACTGCTGTGCTGAGTCTTGGGTTCAATTCCCAGGTCGGGAAAAAGTGTTATTGGGTTTTTCCATCAGGAATTTCTCAGTAGCAGCCTCGGAGTCTGGATTTGTGCCCGGTTGATGGCAATAGGCTCGCCGCCTATTACATGGGACTAAAAACATAACTGGCGAAATGTGGATGTACTAATGGGTACACCTTTGCCTAAACCTTCGGGGATTACAGGCGTGATGTTATGTGTTATATAGGGTAGTTAGTACCTTATGCATTGAGCACCAAAGGTATTGAAGGTAAAGATTGATGCTCAAAAAATAGGCGCTCAAAAGGGAATACTTCCATAATGGAATATTTCTATAATTATGAGACTAGCCTTTCCCCGCGTGAATGTCTGCTATTGCGGACACAGACGAATTCACGGAATAAAAAATACCCTTTGTCCTTTCTTACAGTGCAAATTTACTCCGTGCCAAATTTCACCAAAATCGGTTCAGTAGTTTAGTCGTGAAAGTGTAACAGATAGAAAGACAGTCAGACAGAGTTACTTCGCATTTATAATATTAAGTATGGGTTGTGGGTTAGCTCCTTATGGCAAAACTAAGCTCAATTGTATGTCATTCAGTCCATGCATCAGATTTTCTTTCCAGTTACTGTAACACGAAAAATATAGTACTTATACATACATACATAACATCACGCCTGAAATCCCCGAAGGGTTAGGCAGAGGTTTACACATTAGTACACCCACATTTCGCCAGTTATGTTTTTAGTCCCATGTAATAGGGGGCGAGCCTATTGCCATCAACCGGGCACAAATCCAGACTCCGAGGCTGCTACTGAGAAATTCCTGATGGAAAAACCCAATAACACTTTGCCCGACCTGGGAATCGAACCCAAGACCACATGCACAGCAGTCGCGCTTGCGACCACTTGACCAACGAGGCAGTTTATCATTAGCAGATATGATCTACTAATGATAATCTTAAAAAAGACAGCTAATGAGAACATTTCTTGATGTAATTTCAATAAAACATCATTATGTACTAAAAGTACATGCCTACATACATTTTAAATCTCGCAAAAAATCGTAGAAGCCAGAAAATCCATTAGCAAGGGTCGTCGAACCCCGTTAGTCATGTACTCATACTCATGCCGTACAGTGGGACAATAATAGGCTAATCATTTTATACCAGTTGAAGAAACATGAGATTTTTTTGAGTTTACGGTTTAAAATAAAGTCTTAAGAAAAAAAGACAAAATATTCTCAAAACTTCTAAAGTTCGTACTTTCTGCCAAAACATTTCGTTCCGCTGCGACTGCGCGCGCAGCGGGACCTACATTCTGTCGCCGACACGCTCCACGGCGCGCGCGCACCGCAACTCAACGAAAGTGAAACGAGACCGCACTCTTCTTTAACAGAACAAATTGGTACTTAAAGCGGAAAAAAAATATCGACATTTGTAAAGTTTTAGAAGTTTATTCAGGAAATCTAGATATTCTCAACTTTTATCTGAGACATAAGCTTCAGTGGTCTGAATTATTGAAGAAAAGTCTTTTACTGATTATTCCTGACTGAGTTTAAAATAAACTGTGGATGGCAGTAGGCTCGCCCCCTATAATATGGGACTTAAACAGAACTGGCGAAATGTGGGTGTACTAATGGGTACACCTCTGCCTAACCCTTTTTTTTTGAGGTGGTAAAAATCATCAAATAACTCCTTCCGCCCTGGATGGGGTGGAAGGGACTGTCAGACTTTTACTGACTAAAAAACACCCTGTTCCGTCTGTTGCCCTTTACGTTCCGGGGCCACGTTATCCTGTTAAGACGTCCCGCAACCCAGGTCTGCCTAACCCTTCGGGGATTACAGGCGTGGTGTTTTGTTATGTTCAAAACATAAACACAGAAGTACCAGTATTAATTTAGCATTAATACTATCCGACAGTATAATAATAAAGCAACGTTAATTTACGATGTTAACATTTACCTTATCAGCGCTCACGTTCACAAATTATAGTGAGTTTATACTAAATATGGATAAAGCTATTTGTTTGTGGAACCCGTCATTTTATTGTATTTGACATTTACTACCGGTACTTAAGAACTTTACAAGTACTTTACAAGTACTTAAGAACTTTACAGTTACAACTTTAAGAACTTTACGTAATTTTGTTTTGTCTTGCTTCTGGCTTCTTGCTTCTCTCCCGAATCTTAACAAGTATTATTTCTTATGGCACTTGGAACCAGACCTTTTAGTGCACGTATAGGTGCCTAAGTCATCTCTCTGCCACTTTCTATCTTTTTTTTTTCATCGTGATACAAGTAGGCAAGTACTAGGGTGACGGTTTTTCAATTTCTGTCCTTAAACTATTTATTTTAAGACTGATCTTCAGTATTGACTTGGTTGAGAAAACATATTTCTACTTTTTTTAGAGAATTTATTGCTTCGTTGGACTGCTGAGCATGAGGTCTTGAGTTCGATTCCCGGTTCGGGCATTTGCGTCTGAATGATGGCAATAGGCACGCCTTTAACATGGGATGTAAAAACATAACTGGCAAAATGTGGGTGAACTACTGGGTACACCTCTGCCTAACCCTTCCCAGATTAAAGGCGTGATGTTTTGTACGTGTAAAAAAAAACCAGCGCTTCAATATTGACTTGGTTGGGAAAAAATATTCCAACTATTCTCAGTGAAAATACCTTTTCAAAGTAATCTAGAAAAACCACACAGCACTCAGTAAAAAACAACCGGTACCTATTACGCTTAATTTAGCTTGTATTTAATTTAGACTACGTAGACTTTTTTTTATTTTAACATTTCTTTTTCCAACTGCCATTGTCTGTTCGTAAGCTATTACACTCTTATGGTTACTCAGGGAAACCTATAATTGGCCTAACCTATATGGAATATGTAATTTTGTGTGTATTTTTTTGTAACGCTGTTGGTTTTCTAAATCCTAACTAATATTATAAATCCGAAAGTAAGTTTGTTTGTTTGTTTGTTACCAGTTTACGCCTAAGCCACTGAACCGATCATCCTGAAATTTTGTATATACGTTGCCAGTATTACAGGAACGAACATAGGGTACTTTTAATCCCGAAAAAAAGTACTGTTTCCGAGGGAAATCACAATAACGTTCTTATGATCATAGATGGCGCCACGTGTCGTTTCGAATCATGATTTTAATGTCATTTATTCCGCGACTTCGTCTGTATCCGCGATAACCGAAATTTACGCGGACGAAGTCGCGGGCAAAAGCTAGTAAATAAATAATTTGAACGTAAATTGAACACACACCTGAACAACACAACGATAACAATCCCATACATTTCACATTACTTTCCCAGACGTGAAAATCAAAAGCAATTAATATAAATTACAAAGATACACCACAATATGGTTCAGATACAGAAAATACGATGAAAACACCAACATTATACCACGACGGAGTTTCTAAATAACATTATCACAATCTGTAATTAGAGGGCGCGCTTGACCGCCGTTAGATCAGTAATTAGGATCGGCGCAAACGCACGCACCGCGCTGCGTAGGCGCAGCACACATAAATATGGGCGGGGACTGCAACCATAAAGAAGAGGCAGAGTGTCCAGTCTACTTTTACCTGTATTCGATAAGATTTGTATCTGCAGGTAGAATGAGACCAAAATATCACTAAATCATGAAGATTTTGCAACTATTCCTAATTAACAGTTTCAAATTAATTAATGTTTTTTTTTTGTCTTGGGTGCGTTTCCCAGGTCGGGCAAAGTGTTATTGGTGTTTTCCATTTGGAATTTCTCGGTAGCCTCGGAGTCTGGATTTATGCCCGGTTGATGGCAATAGGCTCGCCCCCTATTACATGGGATTTAAACATAACTGGCGAAATGTGCGTGTACACCTCTGCCGCACCCTTCAGGGATTACAGGCTTGATGTTATATTTTATGTATAGCATCTCAGGGTCACTTCATCTAAAACCGAGGGATTTTTGCAGAATAGCACTGCTGAACTCAATGTGTATTGTTCTGACCTTGGCCCTAGAACGCATACAGTATAGCTGTTCCTAGCTATGATATATTTGCATTGTGATTGCAATTGTTTGTGCAGTGGGCTGGATTTTTAGACATGTTAATTAACTTTTAGAATGTTTAGTTAGTATTTATTTATCTTGACACATAAAATATATAATAGCCTAGTGGTTAAAGCGCCCGCGTCTTATGTATGAGGTAAGTATCAATGTATCTTTTTCACATAACATAACATCACACCTGTAATCCCTGAAGGGTTAGGCAGAGGTGTATCCATTAGTACACCCACATTTCGCCAGTTATGTTTAAGTTCCATGTAATAGGGGGCGAGCCTATTGCTATCAATAGGGCACAAGTCCAGACTCCGAAGTTGGCTACTACTAAATTCCTGATGGAAAAACCCAATAACACTTTGCTCGACCTGTGAATCGAACCCAAGACCTCATGTTCAACAGTCGCGCTTTGCGATGACTAGGCCAAGTATGTCTAATCCGAAGTATTTTCAAGTTTATCATGGACATCACTGACATCGATGAAGGAAAACATTGTGAGGAAACCTGGACTTATAATTATTGTAAGTCTGAAATCGTACATGCATCGTCATGAATCGCCTTCACCACGTGTGGTGATCAATACTCGTACCTTCTCTGTATGAGAAGAGGTAATCTATACTAATAAAATAAAGCTAAAGACCTTTTTGTTTGTTTATTTAAACGCGCTTATCTCTGGAACTACCACTCGAATTCGAAATTTCTTTTAGTAAATGATAGCCAGGTTCATGAGGAATAGAATAGGCTGTGTAACATCACACTACGACACACGGAAGGGAAGCAGTAACCAAAGACGTAACTTGATACGGCTGAAAAAAAACATTGCATACAACAGCTAGTTTATTATAAAATATCTAATGGTGCCGATTCCCTTGTTCACAAACTACTTAGACTAAATTTAGAGAATTGACATCTTTTGCAGATTGACTAAATTTGACAGCTCTTATTTACATTAGTCTCTTTCTTGTTTTATTGGACAGAAAAAGATGAAAATAGTCAAATTTTACTTTTGTTTGTGACCAAGAGAATCGGCACCAATGTTTGATAAGTAGGTACTTGTGTTTTGATGCCAAGGATTTGGCGCGAGTACAGTTAGGTGGCCGAAACAAATTGGATATTATTAGGTCATTAATAAAAGTTTATTGTAATGTCAAACGATGGCCCGATTTCGCGACACGTTCCCGTTTTCAGGAGGGCAGTGACACGTTCTGCGAATATTGTGTTAATGGGTCAGATCATAAACATAATGTTCAGGATCATAAACATAATGGTCAGATCTTGTTTAATGGTTGTAAATTATAATAGTGCAATTGACGCTTACCGAGAAATTGGTAAGCAGTAACTGACTTTAATTTTGATGTACTTCAATTTATTTTTATTGTGTTTAAAAAAAGGCATATTTATTTATTTATCTAGGATCTTCAACAATGGATACAATTTACATTACATTCGATACAAACAATTGTTTAAGTTACTCAAAAATATCCATACTAATATTATAAATGCGAAAGTGTGTCTGTCTGTTACCTCTTCACGCTTAAACCGCTGAATCGATTTTGACGAAATTTGGCATGGAGATAGTTTAAGATCCGCGGAAGGACATGGAATAGTTTTTATCCCGGAAATCACCCCCTATGGCGGTGAAAAGGAGGGTGGAAGTTTGTATGCAAGTACGATATAAACAAGTTCCACGCGGACGTAGTCGCGGGTAAAATATAGTAAAATATAAAATTCTAACGCCCTCGCAATCGAATGTGAGTGAATAAAATCACACTTAGCACTCAGGTCTTAGAAGCCTATCAAGTAAAGTAAGTAGCGACATAAATTCACTAACTAACATATTCACGCCTGTCGGGCAAGACATTCTGCTAGTCTAGGCTTCCGAAGGGATATTTATCGTAACGGTGCTAAATTTAATTGACGCTAAGCCCCCGTTCCGGTGCAGGGTGTGAATCATCGTCTTTTATTGGTTGTTGTATAAGGGATCGGCGACAGCGGAATGGAAAAAATGGAGATTTAAACATTGCCTCTTTTTTCTGTGTCAGTGTTGCGTTTACAAGCATTTAAACTAGAAACAACCAAAACAGGAACCTGTAGCTCGTATGAATATTTGTTCCGTGCGGGAATCGATCCCGTAGTACCCGTGTCAAAGTCATATTTTGATGACGTAGTAATTAACTTCGATGAATTTTTGTACTAGATATTGAATTATGTAAAACGAGTCAACCCGCAAATTATTTATTCAGACTAATAACATTTTTTTTACATTACTATACAGTAACAATAGTCCAGTTTACATCCAAAACGTGTGCTTAGAACTGATTTGAAATTAATTAGAGTTAGATATCCAAAGTCATGTACTTCAAAAAATATAAGATATATTTAAGTTCTTTTAGGCATCGTCTCTGTCATTTTTATTTTATTTAATTTCGTCGTCTTTTACTTTCCGCTGTCGCTCATGACATAGAAGACCACCACTTAAAGTCAGGTTACACCATCTCCTCAATCGAACAGCTTTTAATTAGGTCTAACGCTTCGTCGCCGAACATCGAGATTTATGGTCGCAGTCTGTTCAGAGCTGACCGCGTCTGCGCAGCCTGGCGCACCTGCTCACGCGCATATAACTGGTATTTAGTGGCAGGTAACGGAGGTACCACAATGGATGTGTGGTCTGTAATGGTGGTAGAAAGTGGACATTTGTTATGGTGTGTAAGTGGTTGGGATTGTCTTGTTTCTTATCATTTATTTATGGTGTTCATGTCGTGATGGCCTAGTGGTTAAGACGCCCGCTTCCCGTTAATGACGTTGCGGAATTGACGCCGGGCAAGTGCCAATAGGACTTTTAAAATTTATATACTTTTTGATTTTATCTTGGAATTCGCTGACGTTGAAGGAAAAAAACATCGTGAGGATACCTGGACTAAAATTAATATAAGTCTGAGATCGAAAATCCACCTTGAGACAGCGCAGTCATCATTGCGTTTGCCTTCTCTATATGAGAAGAGGCTTTCGAGCTCTGTGTCTTCTCTCAGTGGGGAATAATAGGCTGGTATTATTATAAGATTTGCCTAACATGGTGTACCAACAACCGGTAGGAGTCCAACATTCCATTCTCTCCAGATGAGGGGTATCCATGAGAATTTCTCCACAGAAAAAAAATATTGCTTTATATGTTTCATCTTACCTTTGGTGTCGATGGGTGTTGGGGCAGCCAGGCTTGGGATCTCAGGCTGCGGCGGCTGCACCCTGGGGCCAGGCCAGGTGGTGGTGCCTCCAGAACAGTACCGGGGCCTGGTGGCCTGGCACCCGTCTGCTACGTCGCGAAGAGTTGAGGCGTCCGCTGAGTATTCTGAAATGATGAGAGTCATTGAATATCCAAAACGTTCAAGAGTGCATGTCTGTTAAAAAAATAAAAAAAACTGTTTTTGTATTCCCGTGGTATCTATAAAGTTTTCCCTAAAGAAATAGCTGGCTGAAGTAAATAAGTAAAGAATTCATTTGGTCATTATATTTATAGCTAAACAGATTTATTGTTTTTTTATTATTATTTTTGTGACATGGTTTGTTACATTTTTTATTCCTTTCTTCCTCTATGACGTCACATATTTTAACAACTGTCCAGTGCATATTTCGCCTCTTGTGTATCACGCTACGAATGTCCGCCGCCCGCACCTACCCGGGCCTGTTCTCGTCCTACCTCGTGTTCCTGAACCCCGTACTCTCGGTGCCACTTAGTGTTCATGAAAAATGGGCATTAATTACCTGAATTAGGTAGGTACTACCTATGTACTATTTAGAATGGTACTCACTTCTAGTGGTTGAAGACTGCAGCAGACTCGCAGTCTGACCTCCAGGAAATGTCGCATTTCTCTTATGCCGACCCTGTGAAAAAAAAAGAATACAAGTTGTAAAAAGACAATCACATAGCCCATCTACTTATTTTGCTAACCTTACCTAAAAAGACCTATACAAGCTGTCTTTGAATTCTTTGTGCAACTTTCAGTAGGTAAATCTATTCATGATTATGAGCAATTTTTGTTATGAGACCAATTCTGAAATATGAAAAAAAACAGATATTTCATACATGTTGATCATGAACAGCAGATTTTTTTTTCATATTTTCTGCCTTTCTTTATACCTACGTCAAATGGTTTTTGATCTTCGACTTCGTTGTTGTGACTTGGTCCGCGTAAATGTCGGACAAATGACGAATGTTCAATGTTGACGAATGACATAAAACGGATTTTCTAAAATTCACCTCCTAAGTGGATGCAACTAGATTAAAACCGTTTTTTGTATATGACGTTCAAAAGTGCTTTATATTGGCCTAATTTAAATAAATGATTTGACTTTGACTTTGATGAAACGGGAGTCCGGACGTAGTCGCGGGCAAAAGCTAGTAGGGATAACACCACACACAGTAGCAGAGCAGAATTAAAAAAAACCTAACTTAACGCAGCTAAACCCGCGGGGTACAACTAGTACATTATATGCCCATTTCACCAAACAAGTCCTCAATTACCTACTTCCTAACGAGACAGTATCGACCAATTAGTAAAAGATTTCTAATCAAAGACATCTCTATTACGTGGTAACTAAGGTGTAGTTTCCCTGACCCAACCCATCCTTGGGAAGCGATGCCGATGTGAAACCGTACCGATAGGTATCGTTTAATTGTTCGAAAGCACATGCCTAACAAACTGGTTGAAACACGAAACGGGCCGATTTGAACGCAAATTGTATCAAGAGACTCTGTGTCTAGTTGTTGTAGGTATACTAAATATTGTTAAACGTTTATTTTGAGAGAGCTTGTATAGTTTATTTCAAACTCAAAACTAAATATAAATTGCCCATTTATTTCCATTCGAAACGACCTTTTGGAAGGGGCAACTAGATTTAAAAATGTACTTTCATGGTCTAAAAATAAATGATTTGACTTTGACATTCTGTTTTTCTTGTAAATGACGTTTAAAAGTTCATTTTGACATAACATCATAACATAACATCACGCCTGTAATCCCCGAAGGGTTAGGCAGAGGTACCTATTAGTACACCCACATTTCGCCAGTTATGTTTTTAGTCCCATGTAATAGGAGGCGAGCTTATTGCCAAGTTCATTTTGATGGTCTAATTGACACAAATTATTTTGTCTTTAATTTTCAGTTTTAATATAATTGTGCCTTTAACTAGGGTTGGTAAATCGGGCTCTATTTCATTTCAATTTATACTAGTGCAAGTCCGAATTTGCGTGAAATGACGTGTGAGGGATTAGTCAGCGCAAATTTCTGAGTAATTCGTAGGCACAACAGCGTCACGGTAACTTGTGCAAATCTAAACTTGTACAAGCATATGGTAACGTGTGTGGCTACCATAGATTTATCTATATGAATATAGAGTCCACGTGCATCGTTACTGGTGCCGATTCCCTTGTTCACAAACTAGACTAAATTTAGAGAATTGACATCTCTTACTAACATACAGCGAAACGAAAGGACGGTGAAATTAAAGAACTAAGTTAGCGATGTCAAATTAGTTTTGCCTTGAACTTCTCCGTATTTTTAATCCATACGTTTTAAGATGTCAACTATAATTGTATGGATATGTCAGATTGACTAAATTTGACAGCTTTTATTTACTTTAGTCTCTTTCTTGTTTTATTGGTCAGAAAAAGATGGAAATAGTCTAATTTTAGTTTAGTTTGTGACCAAGGGAATCGGCACCATTATTTATTTCTCACGATTTTAGTAGTTTTCGTAAAAAAAGTAGCTAGTTAAATCCGGCCTGTATATCATCAATCTTTTAATTTTCGAATTTAGAAACCTCGTTCAAATAATATTGTTATGTACAATTTTTAAACGAAGGAGCTTACAGGGCATCAAAAAACTCATTCGCGTTGCTGTCGATGGCACAAGTACCCAAAAGGCCACGTTTTATGGCAATGCTAACTCTTAGGCCCTGGAATAGGCCAGTTCTCTAGTCACGTGAAAACGTGACGCGTGAAAACTCGGCCAGCCGTTTGACAAGACAGCGTAAATTCTACATCATCACACTAACAATTGTGATCAACTTGAACACAATAGCAATATCTCCTCGCCTCAACCATGAAGATTTATCAAAGACGTCGCTTAAGGCGAAGCTCCTCAGCCTTCATTCGTTAATCGGGCTCAATGGATTAATTGGCAAATTACTGAGAAACTCCTCGCTGTGTCACTGCAATGGTTTTATCACAATTGTACTCGATGAACAATTGAACAGTCGCGAAAGTGAAACTTTGTCGTTGATATTGAATTTACAATTGTTTGAGATCTGTGTTGTAATTGATTATTAGATTTTACATAACATCACGCCTAATCCCCGAAAGTTTAGGCAGAGGTGTACTCATTAGTACACCCACATTTCGTCAATTATGTTTAAGTCCCATGTAATAGGGGGCGAGCCTATTGCCATCAACCGAGCACAGATCCAGACTCCAAGGCTGCTACTGAGAAAATCCTCATGGAAGATCGCAATAACACTGCCCGAACTGAGAACCGAACCTAAAACCTCATGCTCAGCAGTCGCGCTTTGCGATCACTAGACCAACGAGGCAGTCGTGAGTTAAATGATTTATTAGTTTAATATCACGGTGGCTAATATGAATGAAGACTAGTCAAGTATGCAGGATATATAACGCTGCAGGAGCGTATGCGCAACAATCTCTAAAAAACCTAATCCAGGCAACAAAAAAGTCTTGACATCTAAAATAATTTATAACTATAATAAACCTATGAATCATCTCAATAGCGAAATATAAAATTAATTGTATCGAATATAAAACAACAATAAAATTGGTGCGCCGGCGCCGCTTGGCCCGTTAGCGCGTTGAGATCTCGATTAAGGTTGGTTACACACTTGCGACTAGAAGAACTTATAGTATTTTACTTTTGGCTACATTAGGCGTCTTTATTTCCAAAATGACAATTTCATTGAATTTAAGACTTTAGTTCAATTCGTTCCTTGCTATGTCTCCTTCCTATAAACTAACCATTAGTACACCCACATTTCACCAGTTATGTTTTTAGTTCCCCCCTATTACATGGGACTAAAAATATAACTGGCGAAATGTGGGTATACTAATGTGTACACCTCTGCCTAACCCTTCGGGGATTACAGGCGTGATGTTATGTATGTTTATACATACAAACAAAATAATTAAATAATAATAATCATTATAAAGTAACTAATAGGTTTTTAAACGCATCTCTGTCACAGACCTAACGGGTCAATGACCTAACCAGATTTTATGAGTAGTCGTGATAAGGAGACGTGGGAGCGGATATCAGGAGCGCACTGTTTCACATCTTATCGTAATATGTAACAGATTGTACAGTTAATTGTCAATTATTAATTAAGGAAGTCATTAATCATCCTAATAAAAAGTTTCTTATCAATGTGATTGTACTAGTTTGTTTAATAAAGCTTAAATTTTATATAAAAGCGAAAGGTCACTCACTAACTCATTCACTCACTCACTCACTCACTCACCCACTCATTCACTCATCACGATATATCGAAAACCGCTTGAAGTATTAAGATGAAATTTGGCACGGCGGAGAGGTGGTTTGTAGTAGCCATCTACTAAGTACGGATTTTCTAAAATTAACCACTTGGGGGGATAAAACGGGGATCGAAAGTTTGTATGGAGAACGCACATAAAAAAAACCAAACAGACGAAGTCGTAGGCAGAAGCTACTATATAAATACAAATGTGTTGCTAAGCACAAAACTCCAGAACAGCTGAATCGATTTGGATGATTATTGTTATTGTTTCTAATAAAAATGCTTGTAGAACAGGTAGGAACGATTAAAAATAAAATGTTTTTATTCTTTAAAAAGGTTTTATCACATCCAATACCAGTTAATCACAGCTGTCAATACTGTTTTGAGTTTGACAACTGTCAAACTATTTTAATTTGTATTGTCAATTCAGAAACGTGTTTATTAGATTTATTTTGTGTATTTTATTTATTTTACCCGAATCTAATCAGTCTAAATAAAAATGGACGAATCAGACGACAGTGCTGATGATGGAGCCGAGGTGGTGCTTTCAGTCCAATCTGTGGAAAGTTCCGTGACTCCACCAAGGGAGGAGTGGTCTTCATTAGAAATATTAGCGCCCGAAGCAAACGTCAAGAAAATATTATATGAAGAAGGAATGTATGACCCTGGTGATGGAGAAATGTGCGCAGAGTATATTACTATGTCTGCCAGCTCCGTGTTCAGACACCCTTACTACAACTACCCAGCTATCATAGACCCTGGAATAAAGAAAGCATTGTTCAAACCTGAACCTGAAATCATATTCTCGAACGATGGACAGGCCAAGTACCTACATATCTGCAAGGAGATGAAACAGTGCCCAGTGAGGATGTTCTATAAAGGTTTAGTTGATAGCAAAGTTATAGATCTACGGTACTACAGCGTCAATCCAGATGGTGTACGCGCAATGGCAAAAGCTTTGGAATACAATAAAACGGTTCAAGTGTTTGATCTAACTGATAATTTCTTACACGTTGATGCTTGCTTTCATTTGGGAGAAATGCTTTCGTCAAACAATACACTTACTGAACTCAATCTACATGGCTGCAGGATTGGCCCTCAAGGTGCCAAACGACTGTTTTGTAGCTTGCCTGTCAACAGAGCCCTCATGATTCTTGATTTGAGTCACAACAAGTTGGGTGATGATGCGATGGAGTATTTAGCACATGCCATACTATTTGGACTAAATGTGAAAAATCTTAATCTAAGCTACAACGGCATAACTGGAAAAGGAGTCGCGTTACTAGCAGAATCTTTTGAAACTCATAATAAATTTACCCATTTAGATCTTTCGTGGAACACAATATTCACCGTAGGAGGTTACGCGTTCCTCTTACAGTTATCAGAAAGTACTAATCTTCAAGTCTTGAATTTGTCGTGGAACTCCTTGGCTGGTCCTCGGATTAGCCAGGCAATCAAAGAAATTATGATAGGCTGCCCGCTCTTGAATGATCTAAATCTTAGCAATAACCTACTGAAAGAGGATGCTATGACTAATATCGTAGCAGCTGTGGCAAAAGCTAAAAAATTGGCTACATTGAATTTGTCATACAATCCCATGACCACTAATGACGCAATTAATATTTTAACAAAAGTAGGAATGAGAGCAGCGAAAGTAAAAAACTTGTATATGGAAAATGTAATCGTTAATGAAAAATTTATATCTTTGCTCGAACAAATAAAACAAATAAAAGCAAAGAAAAATTTAGTTGTCACTTATGGGAATGTTGAAACTCGTTTTAAGGCTAAAGGTCCGGACATGAGGGAGCTCGTACTTAACAGAGTTGAATATGTTACTAAAAGAATGAAAAAGGCTAAAGCTGATGTTGCATTGATTGCGATGCAATTACAAAAAGATAATGAACTACTAATGACTGCGAAGGATTTTGGTTACGCTTGCAAAATTGGTGGAGCGAATCTAGATGAAGATCTGGTAGAAGAATTGGCCGCCTGCTTCCTGGGACCAATTGATCCAAAGACTCCTAAAATCAAAAATATAAGTATAAACCTGCTGGTAGAGTATATACAACGGAAATGGCCAGACAGGAAATTACCTCCCACTCCTCCCCCTGAACCGGAACCAGAACCTGAACCTCCTAAAGAAAAAAAGAAAGGCAAAGGGAAAGGGAAAAAGTAATTTAATAGATTCACTTGCATTTTTTTTGTTTTTATTTATTTTTTATTATTTATTTATAGTTTCGTTTAATTTTGTAAGATTTTAATTTTTAAGATAGCTTTACTGCTAACGTATTGATACACTTGATGCCAACTGGTAAGGTTTGTTGAATAATGTTATTTTTGACGCTCAAGTTTTAAGTTTTGTTAAATGACGTTGTTTTTGATGCCGAATTTATAAATTTTGTTAAACAATTATTTTTTGGACGGCTTATGTCATAAGTTTTATTGTTTGACGTTGTTTTTGATGCTCAATGTTATAAGTTTTGTTAAATGACGTTGTTTTTGAAACTCGAGTTCAAATTTTGTTAATATTTTTTTTTGGATTGCTCTTGTTATAAGTTTTATTGTTTGATGTTATTTTTGATGCTCAATGTTATAAGTTTTGTTAAAAAACGTTGTTTTTGAATCTCAAGTTACAAATTTTGTTAAACAATTTTTTTTTTGGAGAGCTCTTGTTATAAGTTTTGTTGTTTGATGTTATTTTTGATGCTCAATGTTATAAGATTTGGTAAAAAACGTTGTTTTTGAATCTCAAGTTACAAATTTTGTTAAACAATTTTTTTTGGATTGCTCTTGTTATAAGTTTTGTTAAATAAAGTTATTATTCATATTATATATTTTTTTATCTTTTTTATTTTAAACAGCTGACTCATTCTATTTATATTTGAACCCACACCCACATTTTGTCAGTTATGTTTAAGTCCCATGTAATAGGGGGCGAGCCTATTGCCATTAACCGGGCACAAATCCATGTAAAATACTAGTATTCAGCTGCATCCGGTTAGACTGAAAGCCGACTCTAACATAGTTGGGAAAGGCTAGGCAGATGATGATGAAGTTGTGCCTTGGAATTATTTGGTCAATAGTGTCAAGTATGTACAGTAGCCGTCATAATTGGAGTAGCAATCTCACAAAGCAATAGATCGTTTTTTTTTTAACTTATGACCTTTCGACGTCGTTTGTGAATTCTGAGGTGTTTGTAGGTACCACTTTACACACAGATGTAGGTACGGCCTGTACCGCGTGTTCATAGTAATTCAAACCTTAGCATACTACTGCATTTATGACCGCTTCTTCTTCTTCTTTATCATGTGGGCAGTAAGGTCTTACGACCCTACACACCCTAGTGTCAGAGTTTCTAAACCGCCTCAAGGGCCTCTGACATGGTTTGAGTGGGGCAGTAAGTCCAGGTTTCCTCACGATGTTTTCCTTCACCGATGCCAGTGATTTCCAAGATAAACATACCCGCTTATTGTACCTAATAGCTAAATTCATGAGATTCCGACAAATACATTGTTAGGTAACTGTGCCATGAATGAAGAGGATCTTACAGAATATCATCAGTATATAGGTATACATATATACATGTACATACATACTATTAGACCTACGTATGTGTTGGTGACTATACAAGATCGCTGCGTCACTTTCTGTCGTTGCCATGTGATGATAATGTTATGGACATTACCTGCCACACAATTATCTGTCATAAGCCTGTTCAAAAATAGCTTTTTTAGTATTATAATAAGGACTCTTTTTCAATATAAGCTTCGATGGGTACCGTACGGCATTCGACGGTTTTTGAAGCGGTAGCAGGAGTCTGCGGGCAGAAATCGTCACGTAAGGAAAAGCGTTATGCCCCTTTATTACGAGCATTTGTGTGTGTGTGGGTATAGAGCGTATCAAGAAATTTCGAGCAGCAAGCATTGTGCGCGGCCAGCTGTATTACCTCATTTGACACACGTGAATTTTATTTCAACTTATTTTATTTTCATTTAATTCGTAGAGGACTTCGTTCCTGCGATTTCAAACACGCGTAAGCTGCTGTAATTGTTTAATTGATTTATCAAAAATTTAAATTTTAAAATTTTTAAAAATTTAACCAGAAAAAATTGACACATTTATTACCTAATGTGAAAAATTCAATTGAAAAACCGTAAAAAGATGATCCATATGAATCCAACCGGATCTTTTCGTATTTGTAACAAGAGGCGCCGCGAGTTCATTGACCCCTAATATTGGCTCTCTTCATTGTTATTGGTACTTACAGGTATTTAATTGTTTATGCTATGTATGTTTGAAGAACTTTTGGTTGAATCTTCCTTAATATGTATCCCACTTTTGTCAGTTAGCCAGAAAGTTACTCGTTCGAAAATGTAAGTAGGCCTCTATGGAGAAGAATGAGCAAGAAACTCGACAGACACTCTTTTAAGTTAAGTTTTTAGAATAAGTATGGAGTTTCTTGCCCGTTCTTCTCCATACGAAACTACCTTTTGGAATGGGCAACTAGATTCAATATTATAATATTTCTTTCTCTCGTAAATGACGTTCAAAAGAGTCTTTTGATGGTCTAATTGAAATAAATGATTAGACTTTCGACTTTGCAAATCCCGGTTAAAATATTCTTGTTGCCTCTTTAAGTGAAAACAAAGAAGGTGGATATAAAACAATAAAAAAAGCAAAGAAATAACGAATCCCAACCAACAGCACCCGTTCAAGAATATGACTCATCAATCAGCAACATCGTCGCATCTCTATGAAAGCTAACACTGAAGACTAGCTTAAGAATTCTAAAAAATGACTTGCCCAACCTCGCAATTAAGGCATAAGTTCAAATTGGAGCAATAAATACCACTCATTTAATTGCCCAACCAATTACTGATCCCCAAAATCATATGACCCAAGGTATGAAGTAACACATTATAACACGGTGTGTATCGAATGGTTCTGATAACCCTCCATTGTGATGGCTTGATGGTTGGAGGTGGTAGTTAGAGCAGATATTAATATATAGCATGTTATACTTCATATCAATTTTAGATTTGTTACGCAATAGATTTGCGCTTATTGGTTATAGTTATAGCTTGAATTTTGTAGTTCTCAATGAGCAGAATACGGAATTTCGACGCACAAAAAAGCTTTTTTACAAAAAAATATGACCGCCTTCAAAAACTACAAAATAAAAAAAATAACTTTAGCTTGGAAGTCGGTGGCAATACCTACATAACAAGAAACAAAACCAAAGCCGCCGACTTTCAAGCTAAAGTTATTTTTTTTATTTTGTAGTTTTCTTCTTTTTATTCTTTCTATTTTTCACTTTTTAGTGCTTGTGTGTTATTGTTTGAAATCCTTGCATAAAGCCCTTTCAAACAATACCTCACACGATATATTAAATTTTGGAAAGCGGTAGGAGGGGGGTTGACGTACCCCCTTCCCACTTCCTTCAGTCAGTCATCGACTACACGTATAAACAAAGCAATTTGTCTTGTTACGGCGGTTCTGCTGTGATTTTATAAGGAGTTCCGTTCCATATCTCCAAAGTTCATCATCAGATCATGACAATATTCCTATGGGACCTATTCGGAACTATACTCTTTCAAACAAAAAAAGAATCATCCAAATCGATTCATAATTGGCGGAGTAATCGTAGAACAAACACACAAAAAAAAAAAAAAAAAAAAAACAACATACGCGTCGAATTGAGAACCTCCTCCTTTTTGAAGTCGGTTGAAAATATCGATAAATGCTAATACGATGCTACAAAATTGCGACGCACGTTACTGTTAGAGACCGTCTCTGCGAAGCCGAATGTGCATCGAAGTTTAGTAATATCGCAGTGAAAATCTTTCGCGGTAACGTGCATCGAAGGCTTCGCAAAGACGGTCTCTAACAGTAACGTGTTTGTAGCATCGTATTAGTATTTTTCGATATTTTGTGCGTCGAAATTCCGTATTCTACTCGTTCTCAATGGTGTTGATCGGGGATCGGCAACCTTTTGACAGCCAAGGGCCACAAGGTGGCAATATAAACTAGAGGCGGCCGTAATTGTGATATTAACCATAGAAGCCCAATTACATCTACGCATAACTGCTTATATCGCATCGAAAAAAAATAATGTTACTATATATATTTTTTAAATTACGGATTATACTAACTTACTTACGTTTATATGTTTGGGCTTTATAGCTAGAAAAATCATCATCTGCCTAGTCTTTTCCCAACTATGTTGGAGTCGGCTTCCAGTCTAACCGAATGCAGCTGGATCAGGACCAGTATTTAACATGGAGCGGCTGCCTATCTGACCTCAATCACCCAGTAACTGGGTAGGTAAGACAATACCTCTTGGAAAAACTGGTTATCAGACTTTCGGGCTTCTGACGTCCCGTAACGACTGTCAAAGATCCACATATGACAGCCGGGACCAACCAAGATGACAAACTATTTACCAAATAAACATTTTCACATATCTGAACAATTTAAATGCTACAAAATCTTTTTAATAGACTTAATTTAATAAAAAAGGAGAATAATGAACCGTAAATGCAATTAAAACAAAGAAATTAAGTAATTATTTCTGTAAAACACAAATTAATTTAAATATTACTTTTTCATACAAAAATAATTGCCATTTATTTACTTGAAAATAATTTAATCTTCTCAAGGAAACTGTTGTTATTAAATCCAGAAATGTACATAAACAACTGTAATTAAGTAACCAGTTTTTAATGACACAAATATAGCAATTTTACAATCCAAAGATTAATAACTTAATATGGGGTGTAAATAAATAATATATCACAAAACCATTAACTACGTATTATACAGACTGTTATTGTAAACACCGTTGTCACTAAAACCATAGGTACTTGATTTATTATAAAAAAATGTTTATCTGAATTTAAAAATAAATAAACAAAGTTTTCTTTCAAAAATTTAAAAAAAACTGTCCGACACCGTCCGTAAATTCATGGATACTATGCGCCCGAGTTACGTAATTACCGCAAAGGGCGTTGACCTGCTGCACTGGCCATCCGTTATAACTACCTACATAAGTTTTAACTAATTACATCATTGTGTAGGGTGAAATAATTTTGAGGAAAAATGGAGATTTTACTTAAAAAAAAAAAGATTTTTTTTTTCATTGCTTTTACGTTCTATTAGTGAAACCAAACCACTGGTTTCAAGGATAACGGTGTTTACACTAACACTCTGTATAGGAGATTATTCAAAAAGGAATAAATTCTACTAGCTTCTGCCCGCGACTTCGCCTGCGCAAAAGTTGGTTTCTCCGGAGGTCCAAAGGGTGTATCACTTTTGACTCCTGTTTCATCTCCTTTAGGGGGTGAATTTTTAGAAATCCTTTTCTATCGGATGTCTACGTCATACAAAGAACACACCGTCCAAGTTTCAGATCTCTACGATCAGCGGTTTAGGCTGTGCGTTGATCCGTCAGTCAGTCAGTCATTTGGGACAAAACATTTTATATGTACCTATAGAAGATTATTGTAACGTAAAAAGTCAAAGAAAACGCATTAAGACATCTAAACAAATCATAAAGGGCGACCCATTTCCCTAATTAGAACAAGTTTCTCCTGAACAGTCAACAGAATGACTCACAAACATGCTCAGGCGCACGTAACGCGATCCTGCGCTAATTACATCGCCCCATTTGACTGAAACTGGGCCAATCGCGCAGCTGCAGGCGACCAACTTCAAAGGCATCGATCGACCGATTACGACCAATTGAAAAATTGGACGATACGGGCGCCTTTTTACAAAGTCTATGACGTCATGATTTTTCTGGAATTCGTCTCGTTCGTTGGTCGGTATGGCGTAATTCCAAGGCAAGACAAAATGGGTCTCATGGTGTTTCGCAAAATTGAGGGCTTTCATTATTTCCTGATTGTGAGTCAGTGTTTGTCAGGAATTTAACTGTCAAAATTTACCGTTACACGAATGTCTGAATTGATTAGTTTTCATGTTGAACTGGATGGGAAAAAACATAATTATGGCTCGCCTATTATCGGACACACGGTACAGAGGAATGGGAGGGTATTAACTAGGGGAAATGAGTGTGTTAAGGTGCGCATATCGAAGCAAACGTCTTGCTATTAGTTTTGCATAGTTGTTATCTTTTAAATAAACATATGATTAACTATAGCATTTTTTCTTGAGAATTTGTTCACGATATTATTTTGTGGGCTTAAAAGATAACTTTGATAAACAAGTATGTGTTGAACCGATGTTGTCGAAGTTTTCAATTAGAATGTTTAAGGATTTTGAGCACAAAAAGTATTTTAGTAAGAATATTTTTTTATTCTATACAAATCAGGAAGTATGGACCGGTATTTGAATGGTTACTTTAGACATAATGTTCCTAAAAAGTCATTACCTAACTACCTAAAGAGGTTTTCCTCTATCAAGTGATGTTTTTAGCAACTTTTTATCCCATCCTTTTTTAACAGGTATCATCATCTGCCTAGCCTTTTCCCAACTATGTTGGGGTCGGCTTCCAGTCTAACCGGATGCAGCTGAGTACCAGTATTTTACATGGAGCGACTGCCTATCTGACCTCCACAACCCAGTAACTGGGTAATACGAGACCCCTTGGTAAGACTGGTTGTCAGACTTGCAAGCTTCTGACGACTCGTAACGACTGTCAAAGATCCACGCATGACAGCCGGGACCAACTGCTTAACGTGCTTTCCGAGCACGGAATGATGTCAGTAATGTCTAAGATAAACTTTAGAAAGTACATGTGAATTGAAAAAGTCACATTGGTACTTGCCCGGATTCGAACCCACAACCTTGTGCATGAGAGGCGGGCGCCTTAACCGCTAGGCCATCACGACATTCGCCTTTTTTAACAGGTATAATGTAATTTAATTATGGAAAAAATATTTTTTAAACGACAACATTACAGTTCGACGACAAAATTAAAAACAAGTTATTTTTCACTATACCCAGGGTTTAGTGGGTTTCAGGGGGTGGGATGGGATCCCCTTGTGATATTTCGTATTTTTTTTTCTGAAATCCTTCCCCCTCTTTCGAGTATAGTGTAATTAATCAAAAGAAAAATTCCAAAACATCTTCCCAATTTAAGCATACACGAATTCCTTTGCTCCATAAAACAAAGACATCGTCACCTACACAGCATCAGTACAGATTCCGCGAGTACCCAACAGCCTTGCGCGTACACCCATTATTAAATCTCATTGTAAGGTATGCGGCGAAACAGGATCATTTGGATCCAAGGGCGACAAGAACCTGTCGCTTGTCGTCACGCTAGACAGCCATTTTGTTGGTGATCAGCATACGTGACCCGGGTCGGGTGTCGGTGGTATACACCTGGAGTTTGGACTAGGTTATTTAAGAGAGTGCCGAGAATTGGGTTGTTAACAAGCTACTATAATTAAAAAATTAAAAAACACGACTGCCAAAATTGCACATATACCTAATATTTGTACTTTGTTTACTCGTTAGTTTTTTTTTTACGACGTTTTTTTTAATCTACTTGTCAAATTCTAGACGATAAACATAGACACGACCAGATTCAATAAAAAAAATAATTGAGGTTGATATTAATTTACGTTTTAAAGTGACCACACAGGATCTTCTACTTCTCTTTTTATTTTTAACTAGCCTATGTTAATCGGAACGATGCAAGGATTGTAACGATACCCCATACATATAAATCGGTTCAGGCGTTTAAAAGTTATGGTGGAATAAAGAATCTCACATACATACATACATACATTAACCCTGAACACATTATACTCCTTTTTTTGGGGCAGTCGTGTAAAAATAGTGGATTTTTTTTTTGGGCATTTGAAATGCAGTTTTGACTGTGGAGCTTTTGATTCTGAAAGGTTCGGAACTTCCGATTGATTTTATACCCATGCCTTCGACTTCGGCTCAGATGGTTTTGTATTGGAGGTTTTACGAAGATCGAAACGTAGTGAGTAACCGTGGTTGGAACGCGTATGTACAAGATTTTTTTGCATGTTATTTACTTATGTATTTATTATTAAGAGCTGATTTTTCAGCTCAGCTGTTGTTTTTGTCCAAAGAACAAATATGAGAATTTGATACATAATATTTTGTTTATAAAAGCTGTCATAATTATCCGTCCGTTGAGAGTTAGGTATATGCCGATTGACGATACATTTGACTGATTACTAAATTATGTTTCTATTATTACATTATGATAACTCCACGCATGTTATCTCCGAAGAGTTTGGCAGAGGTATACCTATTAGTACACCCACGTTTCATCAGTTACATTCGTTAGTCAGTTGCATCACATAATGACTTCCCTTATTTTAACTCATTTTTGTTCTAATCCGTCTTGGCACCGATAAATTACGTTTAAAACCTCTGGTTCTGATATAACTGCCTCCGTAACATCCCTTGTTTCGACTAGCAAGAAATAAATTAGGTTGTCATCGCAGTACAAAGAGAAATTACCCCTAAACACTTAAAATCATTCACAAGAGACCTACATAAAATAATGATACAAAAAGCTCATGTACTAAGGAAATACCAAACCAGAATCAATTCCAATGGAAATTAAAATAACGAACCGCACTTTATAATTTGTGCCATATTAAATCTACCACAGAGCCTATACCAACATCTTATTATAGGAAACCCCGGGCTTATTAACATAGTCTATAAAATTGCGTCGGTTCATAACTTGCCCAACAATTTGCGCAGGCGCAGCTTTCGCTACAGGAAGCACACGTCTTATTACACCTCGATTGGTGTTCGTTTAGAAAACATGGTGTTTTGGCTTCCCTTCCATGTAAGGGGGGAATCACACTAGCTTGATGTGGTTAAAAAATCAAGTAGAATTTGGCAGGGTACTCAAATTGGCTAGAGTTGATGTAAAAATCACTTTATTACATTGCGATAGTTGTCCTTTTTATCTGATGAAGACACCAACTGCAATTCGATAGTAAGATCTATACTAATATAATTAACCTAAAGAGTTTACTTATATTAGAGACGAAGTCGGAGGCATAAGCTACAATTTTAATAATAGCGTTTAATTGTCCAAATTGTTGTTTGACACTTCTCGTGATCCAAGGGCTGGCTATTACCTTGGCCAAAGGGTAAGCATTGCCATTCAACATGGCAATGCCGCCAGTCTTTTGGGCAAATTTCCAATGTGAAGGAATGTTTTGATTCTTCATCTGACTTTAAGGCATTTTTGTTGATACATCTTAATGCACAGCGACAACCAGCCTTTATCCATTTATACACACACCATATCACCCACTTAAGTCTACCCTCGATAACGAGGAGGTGTGAATGGCCAGATTATTGGATACACTCTTGGTAAAGGAAGCACGCAATTACGCTGATTCTATGACTGGTTCGCGCTAAGTTTTGTATGAATTTCTAAGTACATAATTGGTGTTTGACCTATGCTTGGGAAAGGGTGAATGAGATAGCGCACTTACTGATTGGTAACCGTACAGGTGGTTGAACGTTTCAGAAATTACATGTTCCAAGTATTTTATGACTATTGAAGGTTAGATTAAGCGGTTGTGAAGTAATTTTGTATCTTAACTTGCTCATTATTACAGTAGAATGGAATTGAATATAACTAAAACACCAGAGACGAGGAAGCGAAAGAGAACGAGAGACGCAGACGAGACGAAAGGAGTATGTAAGCATCGTAGCAGGTGGCGTTTTGTAGTTTCTGCCTACCCCCATGGGAAAAAGGCGTGAATTTATGTATGTATGTAAGACACCAAATTAGAAGTATTTGCCGAAAATTGCGACATCTAACATGTCTTCCCAAAACAGTCAAAAATATCTACTTGAATTCAAATCAACGGACTCTCTCGTCTCAACTCTTTCATCATCAACATATCAGCCGAATGACGTCCACTGTTGGACATAGGCCTCCCCTAAAGATAGCCACAATGACTGGACCTGCACTGCCCGCATCCACCTTTACCAGGACATTGGTCCACTTCGTGGTAGTTTCTTTAATTTACCTTTTAATTTCTTAAGTCATTTTGTATTTCGTCAGTCACTATGTCATTTTGTCATGGTCACTATCATGACAATATGTCTAGACTTTATATTGAGTTCTTTTTCATCATCATCATCATATTAGCCGTAGGATGTCCACTGCTGAACATAGGCTTCCCTTACAGATTTCTAATAGGACCTATTTGTGTTTACTACTTCAATATTCTATTCTACCTAATATAAAGAAGAAAGATTTGAATGTTTTTTTTTGCATTGAATAGGCTCCAAAACTACTGACCCGATTTCAAAAATTCTTTCACTGTTGCGAAGCTACTATTTTCCCGGGTGACATAGGCTATATTATATTTAAAAAATTAGGGATCCATAAGAAAAATCACACGATTGAAGTCGCAGGAAAAGTGCTAATATAATATAAAAAAGTACCAACCTTACTCCTCGGATAGACACTAAGCACATCAGACCACCACCTGGCCTCCTCCCTGCAGGTGCCCTTGACGAAGGTCACCCTCTCCGGGGCCGTGATGGCCAGGCTGTAGGCATGACCGGTTACACTGTCAGCCTCGCTCACCTCCAGAACTGTTGTCATGTCGATGCTGGCTTGAGGGACTGTGTCGGGCTGTGGAAGAGAGAGAGAAAAGGTTAGAGAGTGACATTTAACCTTTTGGAAGGGGGGTTGACCACTAGCTGTAAACCGTAGAATTTACAATGTTGGGTTGGTTACCCTAGTTTTCCTAGTTGGCTGGTGCCTAGATGACCTAGTTGGGCAGTTGGAAACGTTGTTTATCTTAGTTATAAATACAAAAGTTTGGATGTTTAAATGTTTGTTATTCAATCACGCCAGAACCGCTGAACGGATCAAGATGAAAGGCACAGAGATAGATTATACTTTGCACACATAGGCTATCGCGAAATTATTATACTTTTATCGCGAGCAAGTACAACTCTCGTCGGATAATATAATACCTAACTTTGACGCAGATAAAGTTGCGGGCAGAAGCTATAGTGTTGTAATAACGTCAAAAAATATTTTTATTGAAAATAAGGCAAAAGCCAACGCGATAAAAACTAACAGAAAACTAATCTCCAATCAAACAAACTCCGTAAGAGATCTCAATTCCTTTCCAACCATAAAACTGAACTTTTTACCGCGATAAGCTTTTAATTAATGAGATCATTAAGAGAACAGCTCCCGTTCTCCTATGAGATATAGGCAGAGAGCCAGGCTATTTCTCCTGGTCACATTACTAGACCAATATCGTCGGTAAACGTCTCTTTAGCTCTTGGAACATATCTCATACAAGCTCAAGTGATTACTTTACCTTGTTCTGCCTGTCATTACTGTGGAGCTTTGGGTTTTTAATTAAGAGAACTGTAGGTAATGTTGTGTAGTCATATTTGATTTGTAAATAAAATAAGGGCACTGACTGACAAATTATGCTTAATTCAAAAAATAGGAAAATTACAACTGTTTAATACATTATGATCGTATTGTAAAGCATTTTTGTAGGGAACAGCTGTTTTTTTTCATGTTTTCAGGGTTAGTCCTATAGTAAAAGTTGTTCATAATGATGAGTACAATGACCCCTTTCCAGGTTTCTGGTAAATTAACTAACACCCGGTATATAAAAGGCAACCGTTACTGACCATCTGATCCATCAACACACAGCTCAAACCACTGAACGGATTGCGATGAAATATTGCAGATATAGCTACGCTATTACGCAGATAGTTGTTATGATGTAGACATGTTCTAAAGATTTCCCTAAATTAAGGGGATGAAACGGGAGTTCAACATTTACACGGACAAAGTCTCGGGCAAAAGCTACTTTTAGGAGATTAACACAACGCACCGCGTACCATCGCGGAGGGCGGTGGCGGTAAAGCGGATTGCAACGCTCGTGTTAGGCATCAACGGATTTTTTAGAGGATAATGCGACATGAGATCCGCTTCACCGTCACCACGTTTTGGAGAAATCCACCCTCTTCGTCCCGCCATCTCCTTCGTGGCCTGCCGCGGCCCCGACTCCCTGTTTCAGGGCACCAGTTCTGTGCTATTTGGGCCCACCGTTTGTCAGACATGCGGCAGACATGTCCTGCCCAGTCCCATTTGAGTTGAGCAACCTTTTGAGCCACGTCAGCTATGTATACAATTAAAATAAAACACAAAACAAAACTATAATTCAACATCGTTAACATTCATCTTAAAAACTAGTTCAATTACGTATTTAAATCGGACAGACCTTGCACCTTAGAAACTTGACCCTAGGAGTCTAGAACTGTTTAATCGCCTAGCTCTGTAATTTAGTACTTATCAGAGCTCATGACCTAGTGCTTATCCTAGCGGTATGCTAATACCTAGATCAGTGATCTAGCGTGCTGACTGAATTGTGAATCGTCGCTTTTAATGGCGCTGTTACATTTTTCAACAGATCTTTCAAGTACCATTTTAATGTATTAGCAATTACATCTGTAATTGCTAATACAACTGTAATCGTACCAAATTATACATACACATAAACATAACATCACGCCTGTAATCCCCGAAGGGTTAGGCAGAGGTGTATGTTTAAGTCCCATGTATTAAGGGACGAGCCTATTGCCATCAACCCAGCACAAATACAGGCTCCGAGGCTGCTACTGAAAAATTCCTGATGAAAAATTCAATAACGCTTTGTCCGACATGGGAATTTAACCCAAGACCTCCTGCTCAGCAGTCGTATAATGAATATTAAACAATTTTCTCTTGTATTTCTTAACTCGTTACCTTCCTTAGTACCTACTTATTATTTTCTGATTGATCGTGAAATGATTGCAAAGTTTTATTTAATATCTTTTGGAAATCAGTAATTGCAGAATAATTGTATTTTTAGTACTTTCCAAATTACATAACAGCAATTCAAATCTTAGATTGTGTCTAATCTAACTTTAGCTTACGGAACTCGTATATCAAATTGGACTAAATTCTGCGCTTGCGCCGGAGAGAGATAGAACATTCATTCAGCTTCAAATGAATAATACGTTACAAAATCTGATTAATGTTTAGACATTGACAATAACATGGTTTAATTTGATTAATAGCATAACTTTCGCTGTCTCCGCAAACAATTTGATTTGAGAGTTCAAATGCTCGCGCGCCGATCTACATTACGTCATAATCTCCGTTGCCATGGTTACGCGTTCATATTGAATTGAGATGTAACTCGTCTCCGTAGATTCGTATCGCATTAGAATAAATTGCTATTATGATTTTGGTAATGATTTGTGTGATTTTTTCCATTGTCAGATTGTTGATGTATCTATGGATAGATAATTCAACAAAATATGAGGGTTTAGTAACTTTTATTGTATTATCTATGTCAAAATCTTTAATCTATACCAATCTGTACTGCTGAAGAGAGAACTCAGATTGGAAAAAGTCTTTGTATAATAATAGCCAGAATTATGAAGAATACTGAAGGCTGTAAACATCACGCTGCAACCTACGGGAGCGGCAAAACCGCGAGGTAAAGTTTGATAATATTATGAAGCTTAAGGGATGATTCTCATTAGAACGTTCCGTGCCCGGGGCGGGGCTCGGACAGGGCACGGACGGGGCACGGTTTTAAATCTGTTACATATATTTTGTATGAATCAATTTATATTACACAGTGTATTATCCGTGTCCCGTCCGGGCCCTCTCGACGCACTTCAATACCACGTCGGCTCGTCCACGCCCCGGCCCGGGCACGGCCCGCTCTATTGAGAATCATCCCTTAGTCTGTTTAATTTATTTTTGTTTGAACCCGATAATCTTCAGAACTAGTCATCTGATTCTGTAAACTACCCTAATAGGAAGCTACTGAGATCTTTAAACTATGTCTGTGTGTTATTATAAAAGAAAATTAGAGATAAAAAGAAAGAAATACTGTTTATTCACGCAAAAATGACCCACATGACATGAAAAGAAAAAATTTAGTATAAAAGCAAAAATTGAAAACAAATACATAAGAAATATGCGCCGAAACGACTGACGCTCAGCATAATACCGCGGTCCGTGCACAAAGACACGAAACCCACGGCGCTGGTTTTCAGCATAAGCCGGCGACGTATCGCTGTCTCGCACCATAGGAAAGATTCACACAGACGACAAACACCGAACTCCCAAAACTCTGACACTAGGGTGTGTGAGTTCGTAAGACCTTACTGCCCACACGATAAAGAAGAAGACACAGACGAATTCCTGGACAAAATCTAGTACATAATAATTGTAAAACCAGGACATCCATTCATTTACTGACATTTATTAGGTACCAGGAATGACACGACTAAAATAATGAAGTAATGAATGGGACAAAATGCTTAATAGGGTACTAATAACAGGTTGTTTAACTATTTTAAGTTCGCAATAAACCTGGTTCAGACATCAAAGAGTTTTATAGGTTTGTCCGCATTTTATACCTACCTCACGCAACTTAGGCGCTTTGCACACAGAGCAACTATTGCAGCAACTGGCAAGTAGCTGTTTACATATATTTTAATTAGACTGCACACTATCAACTCGAGTTTCTAGTTGCGGCAATCGTCAACTGTTTTCAATTGCTGCAATCGACGACTAAGTTAGTTGCTAGTTGCCGCAACTGGCAACTGTTAAATATTATACCGGTTTTTAAAGAGGTTTCCTCAACTGTCAATGGCGACGCGTCGGGCGATTTCCTCCCTCTTCGTGTGCCCGACAATGCCAGTGTTGCTACGGCTACGTCAACGGCATACGGTAACTCTGCTGTGAAAGTTGCTCACAGATTGCCACCGTAAACTTTATAGTAACTATCAACTTTTACAGGCAACTTTTAAAGAGTTGATAGTTTCCTCATTACTTAAGTTGCTCCGTGTGCAAAGCGCCTTAAGGTCAACCTTGACTATTATTGTTACCTAACACCTATTTTATGTGCTAACGGTACCTTAGGATCGCGGTTATGAAAACTGAATGTAAAATTGATTTTATGCTATACTAGTTTATGCATGCGACTTTGGTTACCTGCGAGATTTTCATGTTTTTGAGCAGAACCCTATTTTTTTTCATCTAAAATAAAAGTAGCCTTAGTTAGTCTTTATAATATCAGTGAAAGTCCCGACAAAATCGGTTTAGCTGTTTCGGAGATTTGCTGTAACAAACACATCGATAAATATTAAAAAAATATGTGTTTTTGCTATAATTACCGTGTGTATTCATGTATTCAGTAAAAGGCTGTTTGTTATTTTGACATTTTTGTTACAAACAGACACTTCAATTTTATTTATTTGTATAGATGTATTAAGAGAATCCTGTTATTTTATTAATGCCGTTGTTTCTAGGTTTATCTTGGACATCATGGACATCGATGTAGGAAAACAACGTTAGGAAACCTGAGTCTAATTTTACTAAGTAAAAGCATTCAAAATGAAAACCTGAGCGACAATCAATGTCAAAAACTTTAGGTTCCTGAGATTAGAGCATTAAACCAAACAAAATATTCAACATTATAATTCATTAACTCACTCCTCTTTCCCATGGTAGTAGGCAGAAAGGCTGTAGGCAGTAACCACACCGCCACCTGCTACAATCCTTACTTACGCCTTTCGTCTCATCCACGTTCATACATCTCGTCATACAAGCACGCGGTTACGAGTACTGCGCACCTGACCTTTCTGAAGAACCTTACCAATAAGGTCAGTGTAGGTCTTCCTGGGGCGACCCCTCCCTGCGCTGCCACTCACCTCTGCCATATAAATACTTTTTGTCAATCGTCTTTCACTGATCCTCTCAACATGACCGAACCATCTAAGCATACCCTTTTCTATCTTTGTCACTACATCTTCTTTTAATCCGCAACGGTCCAGTATAACCTCATTCCTCACTCTATCGTTCAAAGACTTCAAAGTTACACCACATACGTCGCAAGAAACGCATTTCCACAGCATTAATCCTACTCTCATGCCTCGTTTGCCATACCCAACATTCACTTCTACTAGTAAACAAATTCAATTTATTCTGTACCCATATATTTATTTTCATTTAATTTTCATTTCAACACAAATACTATATTTATCAAGCTATTTCATTTAACTGTTACTCGTTTTTATGGATGTCCGTTCAAATGCAAATTTTATTTCTATGTTTAAGTTTTATGGTAGTGGCGCTTGTTGAATGGCGGAATAAATAAAAGTAAGTTCTTGTGACTCTTGCGCATTGAACGTTGGGAAAGCTTTCATTGATGCTTTTGAGTATAGTAATAACACAGTGTAAGTAATGGCAGTGGTTTAATATGTTTATAGAGTAACCGTGCGAAGCACTCGGAGAGTAGGCGAGCGGAGCTGACAGAAGTCTAATAGGAGTAGGTAGGTTCTAGCTACTTCTAGATACTTGTGAAAATATATAAAGAAAATATCTGTCAGGACGTGTCACGTCCGCCATTTTGAGTATCGAAATAAAGCTCATTTTATAACGAAAGCGTCGAAGCGCGTATCATTTGGCAGCCATATTGTGTCTCAAGGTGGTAGCTTTTTTCATAGTTAAGGTTCGGCTTGTCAATAGATATAACTCTGTGGCAAAATTGTGATACGTCAAATTTTGACGTTATTCTGGTCTTGTTTAGGGAATGGATGATAATCAGCTGTTAGCAGTTATAGGTACTGTGGCCTGTGGTAAATGATTAGAAAGTTCAAGTTGTAGGAAGTAATTTATAGTTCATATTTTCAATTATTACTAGTTCTATGAGTTATTATTATTATTGTGGTGACAGCTAAGGGTGGGACAGTTTAGTTCGTTGCTTATTGATTGAATTTTGCTGGATGTTAATTTTCTCTCAACTGTTTATCTATATCTTGTTTTAGCTGTATGTTGTCCGAATAAAGTAAAATAAAATAAATACATAGATGTCTTCTATTTGAGGTAGATCCCAACTACTATAAAAAATACCCTATCATAAACAAAAGTGTCCTCGATCGAAATCTATGGTCAAATTGTAGGACCAAAGACAACAAAATCCGATAATGTGGTATTTTATTTATGGAGGGTCCTCCCTACAGGTTCCTCTTCCTACAGGTTTTATATTTTAGCGTATCAATGAGGAATGCCTGGGTAAAATATTCCTCCAATAAAATATAGTTATTCCTGAACTCAGTCTCATTTCAGCCATCATTAAAATACAAACAATATAAATTGTAATGTCTATTTTCTGCTAATGATGCACAAGTGAGCAACACGATACTCTCACAGCCCGCCCCGGAAGTCGCATCGCTCGTGACGTCATAAATCTTTTGCTGGAACTCTAAACAATTAGCCTTACACCTTTAACGGAAGAGACCAGTATTACTTGACCCCTCATCTCCTCCAAGATAGTGTTAAATTGGCTCGGAGTGAAGGTCAGGTGAAGTGGTCGGGACATAGTTGGCGCATTATAGATTTGTCATGCAAAGTCTGTACCGTTGGGTGTCGAGATGATTGGGTGGTTGGCCTGTTGGGCCAATGTTGGGGCCAAGATTGGACACTGTGTAATGTGGTATTTTTTCATGAAATAAAGTAACTAGAAGTATTGAATACGTATTAATAACATGACATCACACCTGTAATCTCCGAAGGATTAGGCAGAGGTACCCATTAGTACACCCATATGCCACCGACCCATGTAATAGAGGGAAGCCTATTGCCATCAACCGGGCTCAAATCCAGACTCCGAGACTGCTACTGAGAAATTCCTGATGAAAAAATCCAATAACACTTTGCCCGACCTGAGAATCTAACCGCAGACCTCATGCTCGACAGTCGCCCCTTGCGACCACTAGACCAACGAGGCAGTCACCGTATAATATTCATAAAACTACTGAACCTATATTCTAGACTAGTAAATGATAATATTCTTCAAAACATAAAACTTAAACAACTATAACATTGACATAAACTGAACTGCTATACCACAGTACTTATCGGATAACGATCGACGTTTATTACCTCCCCCCCCCCCCTCTTCCCCCCCACTCTACTCAACTACCTTCATTATAATCCTCGACACAAGTCAAACTTCAGTGTCACAGCATTTAACACCGTTATGTAGGTTTGTCGCCCACGGTGCGCAAGCGCATGCAGCGATTATCCCTAGAGTTATGGACCTCACGCACGCGGGCCCATCACCCTGGGGTTATCGTGGGGTAATGGAGCGAGGACCCTGGTTGCGGAAGGGGAATGATTTAGATGAAGAACTGTATAATTAGGGTCCTTATTTTCATAAGCTGGTAAAATACGTATTTTTTAGATGAATTACTTTTTTAAAGATACTGTCAGCAACAAAGTCGATTAACAATGTTATTTTTACATTTCTTATAGACATGAAATGACACAATGCACTTCTCAGAATGGCTGAGTTTAATTTGTTTTAATTTTACATCCATTTCAATCCTTCGATATTGTACTTAATAATTACGACTTTTGTTGCTAACTGTACAAGTAAAATAATATCAATTATCGCCAGAACGAAACGTACATTAATCTAAACATCAGTTCATCATGTTCAGGTCCGGAATCTCAATAAACCAGACCACACCTCGTTGTGGTTATCGCAATCCTCATTGCTTGTATAATTTCAAGTTTATAAGTCATGATAACTAGCCAGGTGTATCTGACGGGTACACCCCATAATTAGGTGTGTTACCCCATTTACGGGGTAATCCATTAGGTTGGCAACTCCGCGTCCGCGTTTCAGAGATTAGCCGTTCCGTGTTAATCAGAGATTGCGGTGTCGTTCGTGTCACTTGAGCTATTTGCGCGTGCGCGGGTTAGGGTTACCAGGTGTAAATATTTAAATTGCACATTTATATTTTATATTTATTGACTATTATGACAACTGGAATGTATAAATATAGCTTTGTGCTTTTGCTTTGTTCATGTATGTATGAGTTGGTAAGATTTTGTATCTTTCATTTACTTACTCTAGTAATAACTTGTAAACTGTTGCTAACAAAATGACGGAGAAAAATTCTGAAATATAAATGTTTAAACATTGCCCCATACTACAAATTTCTCATCGATCATGGGTGCGTTTATAGATACATAAACTTACATACACCACCAGCCAGACCCGGAAAAACGATCTAGATAGGATATACGAATATTGGTTCCGTGTGGGAATCTATACTGTGACACGCAGCACAGCAATCAATCGCTGAGCCACTGCGCCGTGTCGTGTATTTTATTTTAATTTTAAACAACCTAATAGTGCCTATTATTGGACTGCCTCGTTGGTCTAGTGGTCGCAAGCGCGACTGCTGTGCATGAGGTCTTGGGTTCGATTCCCAGGTCGGGCAAAGTGTTATTGGGTTTTTCCATCAGGAATTTCTCAGTAGCAGCCTCGGAGTCTGGATTTGTGCCCGGTTGTTGGCAATAGGCTCGCCCCCTATTACATGGGACTAAAAACATAACTGGCGAAATGTGGGTGTACTAATGGGTACACCTCTGCCAAACCCTTCGCGGATTACAGGCGTGATGTTATGTTATGTGTCTAATATTGCATCAGTGATGACCATCAAAGCGTCCCACATGTGTCAGAACCCACTGGTTACAATCATCAGCTCCATTTAGCGCGGTGACATCCCTGACGCGAGGGGGCGTGGCGGTCGTCGTAGGTGGCGACGCACGACGTATGTAGACCAAGCCGACGCATGTCCGTCTTCAGAATACCACGTTTGTTTATTATTTTATAAATATAGAGCCTTGGCAAGTAAATAGCTTTATAATTATAAAGGAAAACTTGGCCAGAGATCGCACAGGATACGGAGGTTTAATAGGAGAAAGAGGTCTTTGACCAGCAGTGGGAAACAAAATAGGCTAATGTTACTACTATTTAAAAAAGGGGAATACTTGGATGAATCTTTGTCATTCAATCACACCAGAACGGATGAACAGATCTCGATGAATTTGGCACTGATATAGATTATCAAACTTGTTTAGATATTTGTTTTCAATTATTTTAAAATTTCTTATCTGATTATTTCCTCATGTACAATTTTTTGCACCTGCTTTGTTATCTCTACACCACCTTTGGTTGACTGGTAGAGAATGCCTAAGGCATTAAGTCCGCCTTTGTACTTTTTTATTGCATAAAGTTTAAATAAAGAAATAAATATTATAGTCTGAAATAGCTGTTTCTTTTTAAAGTCAAAGTTTGTACTTCGATTTTCACCATTTATTTTGTAACTAACGATCCGCCCCGGCTTCGCACGTGTGCAATGTGAATACTAACTATGCGTATAAACCTTCCAAAACCATATTGATGAAAACCGCATTAAAATCCGTTGCGTACTTTAAGATCTAAGCGTACAGACGGCGGGAAGCGACTTTGATTTAAACTACATACATAACATCAAGCCTGTAATCCCCGAAAGATTAGGCAGAGATGTAGCCATTAGTGCACCCATATTTCGCCAGTTACACTATACACTGTTATACTATCAGTAGTGCCCAAACTTATTTTGTCTACTGCCCACTTTGAGAATAAATTATTTTCTAGCGCCTCCATTTTTTCACCTACTTAAAAACCACTTAATAGATGAAATTACAAATCGCTCCTTTTTCTGGGTCCCTTATTTCCTTTAGGCCTATACAACAGGATACCGTGGCCCCGGAACGCAAAGGGCAACAGAAGGAACAGGGTGGTTTTTTAGTCAGTAAAAGTCTGACAGTCCCTTTTGCCCCACCCAGGGCGGAAGGAGTTATTTGATGATTTTTACCACCTCAAAAAAAAAGGCCTGCAGCGCCCACAAGGGGGCCTTATCGCTTACTTCGGGAAAGGCTGTAGAAATAACATGTCTAGAAGTCCACGAATGGCAAGAAAAGCAGAAATACAAGTTCGGATTTTAAAGCATTTATCAGCCACGATCACATTGAAACCAGATTAGGAATTGTAACTCCAAGTGTTTTCCATAACCATATCTAGATACAAAGTTATGACTTAATTATTTTATGAAAATGTTACAACTTTGTACCGTTACGACAATATTGCTTATTTTCAATAACGGTTCTCCAACCGTGGTCATTCAATGGTGAGCAATGAAGCATAAAACACATAAATGGAGCAGGCGGTGGAAATAGACCCGCGGTTCGTACCAGCGTAACAAAAATTGCAGCTAGCGGTGTCGAACTCACTGCCTGTGACGGATTGACCCCCAATGGTGGGGTGCAAGATGCGGAAGAAGCGGATATTCGGAGCTAGCTTCTGACCGCGACTTTGCCCGAGTTGTATTTTTTTGCCCGCGTTAATTTATATCTTTGGTTACTGTTTTGATCTCGTGTAGTGTGATGTTATATAACCTATACTATTCCTCATAAAAGATAGAAAGTTTGTAATTCTAAAGATTAGCGCGTTTAAACAAAAAGAAAAGAACGCTTCAGCTGTATAATTAAATTTTTAATATACACATATTTATATTTTTTGGACTCCACGAGACTCACTCGGCTAACTGTGTTTACTTCTTAGTCTCAATATTTTTTAATTTTATAGTATTAGTATAAATGTATAGATAAGTCCAGGTTTCCTCAAGATGTTTTCCATCACCGATGTCAGTGATGTCCAAGGTAAACTAAATTTAATAAAAGTGTATATGAATTGGCAAAGTCACATTGATACTTACCTGATACCCGCAAACTCGTGCATGAGTGAGAGGTGCCTTAACCACTGGGCCATTAAGACTTTTCATGAATAGGTTTCGGCACATAATTACAGCACAATAGTGCCCAAAAGATGAACATAGCTAGTTGAAATTGCTAGCAAAGAATCATTAGCAATTTTTGACCTAACAACCGCTGTTCGCTCCCACCTCACACCACAACCATTCACATTTCCCTCAGCTTTGTTTACATTACAATATTAAGGTGATATCTATAGTTTTTGCGTGTCTAGCGGTGCGCTTGCGCCGCCGGCCGATTCGGATCGACGTCTAAACTGGGCTGCGGTTACATGTAGATTGTATGAAGACCGTTGTTCCCTTAATTTGCTCTGTTGGGGAAATCGCGAGATTTATTTGTGCAACGGGAGTTGGCTTGATTTTCCATTGAGTTATCGGTCTGTTGTGATTGGGTTTCATATTTGCGTGTTGGTCAGCGATAATGGTAAATTATCGTGGATTGATACGGTTAGGTTTCGTTCGGAAATCGATTGCTTGAATAGTTTATTTCTATTCAAGATTGGTCGGGTCCGCGTGGCTAGCTGGCGTTTTCTCGGGCGAAAGAATCCTGCCAGCTCTCGTCCGATGCTTGATGTATGTTTGGTGTCGCGTTTTCTTTTGTTTTGCAGAAGATAGAACACTGATGCTCTGCGTACAGGGTCCGATCTAGGGGGCCAGCTAGGCAATGCTCAGAGCGGCAAAGATCAGGGTACTTGTTCAGAAGTCGTAGTAGACTAACGATGTGAATATTATACAATTAAAACCATACCATATCCTGTCTTTGGAATAGCAAGCTCATGACTTATATGGTGTTAGTGTAAAGGACGGCGAATATTATATTTGCCCGGAGCGGTTAAATAGCTAGATTGGGCCCTGTCTGCGTAAGGGCGTAGATGGCATCTGACCAAGATAAAAAAACATATGAACATCGACATGCGATCGATGCAGTACATACCATGACATTCAATATTAATCTCAGTATTATTAATAAAATAAACTTTCATATCCACGAAACATGAACGATGACATCCAAGAGTTTAATCATTCGATAGATAAAGATCTCAATCGATGCGAAAACTCGAATTGATTGAATAAATTCGATTTTTTAATCGATTTTGATTATATATGACTTTGGGTGCCGCCCATGGGCCATATGATTTATATATCGATACGATAAAAACTGTTATCGATATCTCGCTTTCGAGAGAAAGTGTCTGATGTAATAATTGTAAAAAAAAGTAATTTAATTTAATAATGTTCTGTAATTGTTGATGTGGATTGAAAAGGTGGTAATGCTATTTGATGTAAAAAGGACAATATTATTTTATTTAAAGAAAGAAAGAAAGAAAACTTGTTTACAGACACAGACCACGTGCACACAAAATAAATAAATAAATAAGTAAGTAGTAAAAACAGTAGTAGTGTGTGTTTGTATAGTAGTAATAATAAATAAATAAGTTTCTTCACATGATCAGAGGGCTGGCCTTTTCTTAGGCCAAAGAATCAGCATTGCCATACAACGTGGCAATGCTGTCAGCATTTTGGCCACTTGCCCCATTGACAGCGACGCGGACGAATTTTTTGATGTCCTATGTGGTTTCTCCTTTCTTTTAAAAATTGCCTTTGCCTTTTTTATAAATTGTACATAATTATTTTATAATTACTCTAAGATTTAGGTTAATTATTGCATATTTAAATAAGTTAATTTAAGTGTCTGTGATAGCAACACTAAAGTGACGGTGGGGTCGCTCCATATTATAATAATTTCAGGTCTGCATACCTGCATACTATCATACTGTCTAAAAAACATATAGAACGCTAAAATACTATTTCAGTTAAAATGATTTTTTTGCAACATCAAAAAATATACGGATTTTAACGGATTTTGATCAATTTGTTTATTCTTTTCTTTTTCTGAAAAATGCTATTATCAGTCGAGAAAATGTTGGCAACACTAAAGTTTAGGATTGTGTTTGTGTCCTTACACCGTACAAAACTCTCATACTATCTTGAACCCCTAGTCACACATGCTCTACATTAAACAGACCTTAATTGATAACATAAGCGCACGCGCATAACATACGACATTACCCTTCGCTTGATTGCTTATTGTATTGTAATAAGACAACCATAATTTGATGGTAAGGAACGCCGTACACTATACGAATTATTGCGTGTGATGACTATGAAATGAGTATTTTTGTGTCTAGCCTTATTTCTGTAAGAACAATGAAATAATTGGAACAAGAAATATAAGGAAGGTAATATCAGAAAATAAGTCAAAGTCAAATGATTTAATTCAATTAGGAGACCATTACAAGGCACTTTTGAACGTCATAAAAGACAAAAGGAATTGAATCTTGTTGCCCCTTCCAAAAGGTAATTTTGATGATTTATGAATTTAAATTTTAATTAATTTTTATTTATTAATTTATTTTTAACGCCGGGAGGGGTCGCCCTAGGAAGACCTACCGTTATTGGTGAGGTCCTTCAGAAAGGTCAGGTGCGGAGTACTCGTAACCGGCGTGCTTGTAAGAAAGTAGATGAGGCGAAAGGAGTATGTAAGGATCGTAGCAGGTGGCGTTCTGTAGTTTCTGCCTACCCCCATGGGAAAAAGGCGTGAGTTTATGTATGTATATATTATGAATTTATCTATATATTTATATTTCCACATCACGCCTGTAATCCCCGAAGGCTTCTAAGGCAAAGGTACACCCACATTTCGCCCGTTACATTTTTTTTGGTCCCATGTAATAGGGGGTGAGCCTATTGCCACCTTTTATTCATGTGTAGAATTATGTTTCTTCTGAATCTATAGTATAACTTATCGCGTTCCATCGTGTGAGTTTCATAGAGGCCAAAGCAACATGAGATCCGCCTCCGACGGTGCGCGGTGCCGTGTTAATCGCCTTAGTTACAAACTTGTCTGTTACCGTACTATAAAGAAGCTTCGGAAATTAGAATATCTACATGACCCAGACGTTAAAAAACTCACCAGGTCACACGAATCATTACATCACATCCTCTTTTTTATGTCTACCCACAATTTTCATACAAAAAAATACATATTCCACATCTTTACAATCGAGCTCCCATACAAATCGGGCCGCACTATAATGACGTAGTATCCGGCACGGTAATTACTGTCCACAATGGGCCATTGTCTGTGACAGCGCGACACTTCCGGCCTGTGAGAGCATCCTGCGCGCGCGCCGCTCATCCTACTGATAACTATCAAGAGTATTGTTTTGTCGAGATGGGCGTTGCTGCAACTACTGTTGTTTTCATAGTTGTTGGTACTGTTGTTGGTGGTTTTGGTTGTTGATTAGGGTTAATTAGAAACCTGTCAGTAATGAATGACAGAGCGGAGAGAGATGGGTCATCAATTGCGTTAAAAAAATGTAGTTACAAATGACACTACAAAAATTCTTTATCTATGATTTTTGCTGCGACAGAGATTCATAGATTTACATAATAACATAACATCACGCCTGTAATTTCCGGAGGGTTAGGCAGAGGTGTACCCATTAGTACACCCATAATTCGCCAGTTATGTTTTTGTCCCATGTGATAGGGGGCGAGCCTATTGCCATCAACCGGGCACAAATCCAGACTCCAAGGCTGCTACTGAGAAATTCCGATAAATCAAAACAAATCTTAGTTCAAAATTATGTTAAGCTTTAAAATCAAATTGTTATTGCAATTTTTTTGTCCGGGAAAGTAACTTGATTTCATCCAAATGTCCGGGGTTTTTGAAGTTTCCTTGGTGTCGGCAATTAAGGTGATGCAGCCCTACCCTAGGACCATATACCCTTTCATCACAATAAGGTTATGATAACAAACACCACCCACGGGTCAAATTCAAAGCATTTTACCAAGGTTTAAGTGAGTCAGTTAATACCTGACACAGTTCCGTAAGCCGATTAAAGGGGATCAGCTGAAAGCCAGCTTTACGAACTAAACGATGCCGACACTTCGTATTATATTACTCGCTCATTATCCCTAATGCTTTGTGGTCTCCACGTGGCAAGTAATAAGGATCAGTTTTGAGTTTTAAATTGAAAGTTATTTCAGGCGTTAAATGATCAGAGAAAGGTAAGAGAAAAGATACAAAGAGATGATGTAGTAGAAAATGAAAGGGCTTAAGAAATTAATGAACCACATTGGTAGGTACATGGGAGTCTAACGACTGCGCATGATCTGCTGTCTGATTGCTCTAGAAGCCAACACAGAATGATTTTGGAGGTGGTTAGGGTGATACTGGGCAATAGAAGGCAGCTTAACTTTCGTAATCCTAACTAATATTATAAATACGAAAGTTAGTAAGTTTTTTTTTGTTTGTTATCTTTCCATACCTAAACCACTGAACCGATCATCCTGTACTTAATTTTGCATTTACATTGTCAAGTGTACAAAAACGGACATAGGGTAACTTTCATCCCGAAAAAAAATACTGTTCCCGGGAGAAATCACAATAATGTCCTTAGGGTGATAGATGGCGCCACATGTTTTTTGAATCATGATCAAATTTGAAATTTAATTTGCGAGCGAAGCGGCGGGCGAATTCTAGTAAGATATGAATCACAGTAATATTTAATATCAGCTTGCTGTCACCACGCTTGCTTAAGGCAGATTGGCGATTTCAGACTTATGTTTATTAAATTTTGTATAGTTGTCACCGATGTCAGTGACGTCCAAGTTAAACTTAGAAAGTATTATGAAATAGAAAAATACATGTTGGAAACCTGTGCCTAGTTGAGAACCCCCAGCTTTGTCCATGAGATGCTCCTTCTTCTTCTTATCGTGTGGGTAGTAAGGCCTTACGACCCTACACACCCTAGTGTCAAAGTTTCTAAACCGCCTCAAAGGCCTCTGACATGGTGAAATCTCTGGAATAAGAATCCCTAAAGATAGCAACGGGTAGACAACACTGAACAGAACCAAAAGCTGTCCATAATAAAAGAATTCCCATAACATTAAGATGGCGCCACACAGGTGACCAGATAATGTACCCAACTAGACTGTAATCACAACAATTAATATCATCTCAAGAATCAAAAGGCAACCAATAAACAAGATTGATAACAGAGATAATAACAACTAAAAGTCTATCCATACAAATATTATAAATGCGAAATTGTGTCTGTCTGTCTGTTTCCTCTTCACGCTTAAACCGTTGAATCGATTTTGATGAAATTTGGCATGGAGATAGTTTAAGACCCGGGGAAGGATATAGGCTACTTTTATTAGACTTCGACTTCGTCTGCGTCCGCGATAACCGACATTTGCGCGGACGAAGTCGCAGGCAAAAGCTGGTACTTTAATATAATAAAGCTAGAGAGTTTTTGTTTGTTCGTTTAATGTAAAAGAAAGAAACAAAGGAAAACTGTTTCTGTGTTTTTGTTTCTGTCTGCTGAAATGTCTGAAATTACCAGTTACAAAGTTCTGACTACAAGTCGGAAATAATATATTTGTAAATACGTGTAACAGCTAGATTCATGACAAATCGGGTATATAACATCACGCCACGACCCAAGAGAGCGGATTAGTAATCAAAAATGGCATACAGCGGGTGAAAAAAACACTCTCCACTATTTAAACAAGTTTAAAGATGTATTCATGTCAAAAACCACACGGACGAGATCGCGGGCCGAACCTAGTATTTATTTAACCTCTAGTTATTCAACATTTGTAAAAATCCTAAGATAATGGAAACAGTTTATGCTTATCTGTCTTCTGTGGGGTCCACTAAGAGCATGTTAATTTGAATTCATTTAAAAATAGCATTCATATTCATTGTCCGGGAGCCCGGCCGATAATTGGATGCAAGATAAAAGGTATTTTACGAGACGCGGGGACACTTGGCGCTTGCAAATGCGTTAATGTGCGGATGTGTTTTATAAGACACGTTAGCAATACAGGGCTCAGGCCCCGATCTAAAGGGGGGCAAGCCGGGCAAATGTCCAGAGCGGCAAAAATTAAAGGCGGCTAAATTGAGGATTGAAATCAAATCATTTATTTATTTGCGAATATGGGTAATAAAAGAAAAGTTCTTAAAGTATAACAATAATGTCCATTAACCATATCAACCATTAACTGGCGTTCTGTGGTTTCTGCGTACCCCCATAGGAAAAAGGCGTGAGTTTATGTAGGCATGTTTGTTTGTAGATAAAGATGTACGTCTTTCTTCTCTGGATTAGGCAAGGTTATTTCTAGAATCTGTTCTGAACTGAATTGTCATTGATAAAAACATGTTTGATGTTTCGGCTTTTCTGTCAAAATCCGTGTAATATTTATATTGTGTCGTACTATTCTAGATTTTAAGACAGATACGTATGTATAATAAAATGCTTCCATTTGTAAAGATAGCTTGTAAAAAATGTGCTGAATACATCTAGATAACGTTTACTGTCCAATTTATTACTTTGATTCTTGAGTTCAAAGAATCTACGATTTTTTTCTTTATATTATATCGTTCTCTATCTTCTTAAATGAAATTTAAAATGGTATATTTACATGGGTATGCGCAGTAACGTTGTAATGAGCTATATTAATTCCAATCTATGTCTACAAAACTAATGTAAAAAAAATGAAAAGTTTGTTTGTTTTTAAGAGGGAATCTTAGGAAATACTGATCGAATTACGAAAAGACTTTAATTGATAGAAAGCTATATTATTGCCAAGGGCATAGGCATGTGTTTAATAGTATTCTTGACAACCACGAGGACCAAGTCGAGGGAATAAGTTAGTATATTATAAAGAGGAAATGTTTGTTTTTTGTTTGTCAGAGAACTCAGAAATTACTGGTCCATTTACAAGAAATCATCCATTGATGGATAGCTACAACTATGGCCTAGTGCCATAAGATTGTCCTATAATTATCGTACACCTGACTTCATGGCGGATGAAGTCGCTGGCAGAAGTTAGTCACTACTAATTAACCAGATACACTCTGCAATACACGATTGTCACGTGATTCGACGGGCCTGTTGGTCTAGTGGTTAGCGGCCCTGACTGCTAAGCCGGAGGTCGTGGGTTCGATTCCCAACCAGGACAAACTTTGTGTGATGAGCATGATTGTTAGTTCTGTGTCTGGGTGTGATTTATCTATAATATATGTATGTATTTATAAATTATATAAGTATGTATATCAGTTGTCTGGTTACCATAACACAAGCTCTGCTTAGCTTGGGATCAGATAGCCGTGTGTGAGTTGTCCCAACATATTTATTTATTTATTGTCAAGGTTTCCACACGATGTTTTCCTTCACCGATGTCAGTGATCTCTAAAGTACATATGAAAAAGTCACATTAGTACTTACTAACTGTGACTTTGAACTGGGCAAGTACTTACTTGCTCAGTATAGAACCCGCAACTTCATGCATGAAAGGCGAGTGCTATAACCATTGGGCCACGACGTGATGAGAGATGACTTGCGTAAACGTTTGCGTCATATAGTCGTTCCTGACTTTCCAATAAGTGATGCCTTTCATCGACTATCACCTATTACATCTTCATACTTTCCTTGTATGATTCACAATTAAACTCTTCAATAAATGCTAGTATTTATGGCCATTTCTTGAAAGCAATTAGGTAGATATTTAAAAGAAAGTTCAGGCTGTGAATTTCCGGTCGTTCGTCTTGTGTGATCGATTCATCTTTTGTAAAAGGATGTAAATATTGTGTGCCTTGCATAGTCATGTGTTTGTTATTTATGACAGTAAAACAGACTTTCAAAAATTCATAACATAACATCATAACATAACATCACGCCTGTAATCCCCGAAGGGTTAGGCAGAGGTGTACCCATTAGTACGCCCACATTTCGCCAGTTATGGTTTTAGTCCCATGTAATAGGGGGCGAGCCTATTGCCATTAACCGGGCACAAATCCAGACTCCGAGGCTGCTACTGAGAAATTCCTGATGGAAAAGCCCAATAACACTTTGCCCGACCTGGGAATCGAACCCAAGACCTCATGCACAGCAGACGCGCTTACAACCACTAGACCAACGAGGCAGTCAAAAATTAAAAAAAAAAAAAAATTGGGCTTATTGGTGGAGTTCTTCAGAAACTCCTAACCGGCGTGCTTGTATGACGAGATGTATGAACGTGAAAGTAGTATGTAAGGATCGTAGCAGATAGCGTTCTGTGATTTCTGTCTACCCCCATGGGAAAAAGGTGTGAGTTTATGTATGTATGTAAAAAAAAACAGCCTTTTGTCCTACTGCAGGGCAAAGGCCTCTTCTCATACAGAGAAGGCACGAGCATTAATCAATACGACCGCTCAAGGAGGATCGGCGATTAGCTACAAAAAAAAAAACTGTTCCCCCTTTGCGAAAAGAAAATACGATGAAGTATATCTTCAGTAGGTGGGCGTTCTTTGTAACTTAACACACATTTGATAACATCAAAATATGATTATTCTTCCTTGAAATGAGATTCAGAGATTACATGCCTGGAGTCGTTCGGGGAAGACCAACGTGTAATATGTACTAAGCATTTACTCCAAATGTTTATGTATGTTTCCCGGTAAAGAATGGGCCACCCCCTATTTTCCTGCAGATGACAAATTATAGCGTACTTTTGTATTAAGCGACTCATAGCCAATGGTGCCGATTCCCTTGTTCACAAACTACATTAAAATTAAAGAATTGACATCTCTTACACAGCGATAGAAAAGGGCTGTGACGTTTTAGAACTAAGTTAGAGATGTCAAATTAGTTTTGCCTTGAACTCTTCCGTGTTTTTATTCAATGCGTTCTGACGTGTCAACTAAAATTGCATAGAAATTTCAGATTAACTAAAATTGACAGGTCTAATGTCCTTCTTTCTTGTTTTATTGGACAGAAAAAGATAGAAATTGTCTAATTTTAGTTTATTTTATGAACAAGAGAATCAGCACCAAAGACGCCTCAGGCGTGTCTAAGCAAATACACCACGGGAGGTCAATGACGCACCATGCGCGTCACATAGGTGTTTGCTCTAGCGACGTCAAATTCAAAAACAAATGCTCTACCAGCAATATCTCCAATCAGTACATACTTACATCTGTATCAGCACAGCATCTCCTTATCTAAACAAAGCTCATCACATTAGCCGTGACAGAGATCCGTGAGCATGTGTCACAGAGTACAGTAACCCGTTTTTTACTTGGCATGTGTTATGCAGATTGCCAGCGCACAGTTTACATAGTAACGTAGGCTATGTCGCTTGCCCCGAGCGCTAATGATTGTCGATGTGTGGAGTAAGGTAGAAGCGTCTGGCGTTAAATATTTGGGCATAATTATGTCTAAACAAAGATTATCTATAACTAACTTTTGCCCGCGACTTCGGCCGCGTAAATTTCGGTTATCGCTGACACGCGATAGTCGCGGAAAAAAATACCCATGTTCTGTCATTTTAATTATTTATTTAAAATCATAATTCGAAACGACACGTGGCGCCATCTATGATCATAAGAACGTTATTGTGATTTCCCTCGGAAACAATACTTTTTTTCGGAATTTAAAGTACCCTATGAAATATTTACTTAATAATAATAACTGTGAGTTAGAAGATAAGGTTGTAAATTGAAGAGAATCAAGTACCTACATCAAAATCCTAAAACCATTATTAAACGTCATTCACAAAAAAACAAAACTAGTTGTTCCTTCCAAACGGTCGTACAGAGAAGATCATCCCCGCTAACTCCCCAAACTTGCGTCCCCAACTAGGTGCGCCAGCGCAGGCCAAGAGACCCGCCTTTTGCCGTTTCCATGACGACGTTTTAGAGCGAATGCCGACTCAAATCACTATTTATTAGCCATGTTATTTTGCAACTAAACACACGCTAGGAAAGGTCTTACTTGGTTGCCATCTCCTGATTGGCAGCCACATTTATTTGCTTAGAACCGGGAGAGTAAATTATATGAACTCGTTTAACTAATGCTCCTCTTCCTAGAGCTTTGGGCTCGTTGCCAATAACTGGGTTCAAAGGAATGGTTGTACGGTCATTAGGGGGCTGAGGAATTTCTGAGTTTATGCAGTATGGTAGAGTTATGTTTGTATACTTTTGGGAGGATCTGATCTTGCGAATAATTTACTGTAAATTATGAGTTCTAACTTAATTCACCTTTAGTTAGTACTAGCTTTTGCCCGCGACTTCGTCCGTCTCAATGTCGGTTATCGCGGCGGCAGGCGAAGTTGCGGAATCAAAAGCGGGCTAAAGCTGGAACGAGCATCCAGCTTCATATTTGTGACTGACTGGCTCCTTGACAATTCAAAATTGCCTGTAAATGGTTTATTTGTAATAAATGATTTAATTTGAATGTAGTCAATTTGAAATGTTTGGAAACGGGGACTGATTAATCTCTAGCCTGAATGTAGGGGATGATTTTGCTAGCACCCTATTTTTAGGGTAATGTAAGCAAAGATAAATAAACGTTAGAAGATAAGCAGAAACCTTTTAAATTTCACTTTTGCTCTTCTGTAATTAAGGTGTGTTTTTGCAAGATCTATACAACGAATGAATATGAATTGTGTCACAAAGTTACATCTAAAAATGGCGCCACTTACATAATCATGCATTGTCATTAGAATCAAACGTGTGTGAAAATTTCAGCCCGATAACTTCAGTGGAAGTGAGTGAAATATTGATTGCAAAATTTCAGGACATACATATTACATACATACATACAGGTGAAATAAAAAAAATAAAATAAAAAAAAGCTTTTAAAATTGTTACAAAGATATATTGGTCCCGATTCTCTTGGTCACAAACTAAACTAAAATTAGACTACTTACATCTTTTTCTGTCCAATAAAACAAGATAGAGAGTAATGTACATAAGAGCTGTCAAATTTAGTCAATCTGACACATCCATACAGTTATAGTTGACATCTTAAAACGTATGAATTAAAAATACGGAACAGTTCAAGGCAAAACTAATTTGACATCGCTAACTTAGTTCTTTAATGTCATCGTCCTTCCCGTTCGCTGTATGTTAGTAAGAGATGTCAATTCTCTAAATTTAGTCTAGTTTGTGAACAAGGGAATCGGCATCATTGACAGTGAACCCTACCTAGTACCTACCAATAAACAACATAGATATCTGTTGATCACAACGTTCTCGCTATATCAACGAAATATTATTTAATTACCTTGGAAATCAACTTTCAAAAAATTTAATTTATTTTGACACATTTCACAAATGAAGGTGTTAATGATATCAAAACACAGTAGGTCAGAATGAGTCTCACGGGGTTCCGATGGCGCTCAAGTAGGTGACTACTCAAGCATGCCCAGGGTCTAATCTGGTTCACCTTTGTGACACAAGTATATGTGATACAAGTATTTATATAAACTAATACAAGTATAAATATTTGTATTAGTTTATCAACAACTATTCAAAATAAACTAAGTATAAAATATATGACTGCCTCGTTGGTCTAGTGGTCGCAAGCGCGACTGCTGTGCATGAGGTCTTGGGTTCGATTCCCAGGTCAGGCAAAGTGTTATTGGGTTTTTCCATCAGGAATTTCTCTGTAGCAGCCTCGGAGTCTGGATTTGTGTCCAGTTGATGGCAATAGGCTCGCCCCCTATTACATGGGACTAAAAACATAACTGGCGAAATGTGGGTGTACTAATGGGTACGCCTCTGCCTAGCCCTTCGGGGATTACAGGCGTGATGTTATGTATGTGTATGTAATACAAGTATAAATATATGTTTTAGTTAATATCAACAACTAATAAAAATAAACGAATTAAAAAAATATTTTTAAAAACAAGCTTCAATTTCAATTTTCATATTGAGTATTGCACATTGTACAGTCATCAGAGTTAAAGGTGTATCTGTACTGCAAACAGTTCAATCGGATACCAGCAAATGGTCGAAAAATGGTTTGCAAGTAAAAGGACAACCTACATACGAACAGTGCAAGCTAAAATAATAAAAGCTTGTAAATATGCGTCGAACGCCTTTTGTGTAGTCTTTTAAAGACTCGACATCGACAGAAACGTCCATCAAAAACCACAGACTATAAATTGTAAATTGGTATTTTTGTGTCTTCTGCCCGCGACTTCGTCTGCGCCTTAATGTATCCTATGGAAACCTTAATTTTTCGCAATAAATACTAGTCTATAATCTATCTCTGTAACAAATTTCATCCAGCTCTGTTTAGCCGTTCTAGCGTGATTGAGTAACAAACATCCTTCCATCTAAACATCCATTCATAATAAATATGGTAAGTAATACAAGATTATAAATCACAAACTATCAAAAAATAATAGACTTAACAAAGAATATTGTTTTTTAAAAAGCTCGCGTAATGCGTTATTAGTTAATATTATTTCGGTGGCGAATAGATTATACATACATATATAAACTCACACCTTTTTCCCATGGCGGTAGGCAGACACCACAGAAGTACATAATACATACATAGTCTGTTATAACCCCTTCTTAATGGGAAAAAAATCGGTAACAAGTTACTATAATTTAAAAAATTCAAAAACACGACTGCAATATTTGCACATATTTGTGCTTTGTTTACTCGTCAGTTTTTTTTAAGTTTTTTATTTACAGTGTTATATATTTTTTAAATCTACTTGTCAAATTCTAGACGATAAACATAGACACGACCGGATTCATTAAAAATAATAATTGAGGCTGGTATTAATTTACGTTTTAAAGTGACCACAGAGGATTCTTTTTATTTTTAACTAGCCTATGTTACTCGGAACGATGCAAGGATTGTAACGATACCCCAAACATCTAAATCGGTTCAGGCGCTTAAAAGTTATGGTGGAATAAAGAATCTCACATACATACATACATACTTACATACATACATACATTAACCCTGAACACATAACACTCCTTTTTTTGGGGCAGTCGTGTAAAAAATAGATTGTGAATGTATTTACCGTTACAAAATCTATATGACTCATAGACCATACACACTCAAAATTGAAAATTTCCTAAACATTGTAAGGTCAATAACCATATAAGGGAACATCGCGATAGGCCTGTAGCGCCCGATGCGCGTGCGCGAGTTATTTAAAACACAGTTACTTTTGATCAGTGCGATTTCGTCACTCGACCAGTTATCAGTTGAAAAACAGCGACACCAAAGCGTCGGATTACGTGTAAAACTGTAAATGTCATTACAACAAGTTATTGAACGCGCAAATTACGAACCTAGGGTTGGTAGCTGCCAGAGTCACCGCGGCCCTGGAACGCATAGAGCATTAGGAGGAACACGGATGGGTTTTAGTCAGAAAGAGTCTGACACTCCCGCTCCGCCCAGAAAGGAAGAAGTTATTTTATAATTTTCCATCCTTAAAAAAAAGCCTCGTTTGACTGCCTCGTTGGTCTAGTGGTCGCAAGTGCGACTGCTGTGCATGAGGTCTTGGGTTCGATTCCCAGGTCGGGCAAAGTGTTATTGGGTTTTTCCATCAGGAATTTCTCAGTAGCAGCCTTGGAGTCTGGATTTGTGCCCGGTTGATAACAATAGGCTCGCCCCCTATTACATGGGACTAAAAACATAACTGGCGAAATGTGGCTGTACTAATGAGTACACCTCTGCCTAACCCTTCGGGGATTACAGGCGTGATGTTATGCCTTAAAAAAAGGGCTGTAAATTGTACTACAGACTGAGCTGCGTTTATACTAACCCTGCCCCGCGTATCGCCTGGCGTGGGAAAACTATCGGTCTCATATATTTAGTATAGGACTGATCACATAAGTCCCGCCCCGGGTGGCGTGGAGCTACCTGCTAGATGTATGAAACCGGTAGCTTCCGCAGGCGTGGCGACACGCGGGACAGGCTAAGTATAAACGCAGCATAAAATATACACTCCTTATAGTTGGACTACGCAAAAGTTTTTACTGAACAATCGTAAGAGGAAGAGGGCGGACAATGTACTGTAATTTATCAGACAAATGTAAGGTAGTGCTATATAAAATTATCCATGTGGCGCCATCTACCGGTCTACATGCGAAGTACATCTGACTAGCTAGATCAAAGTTCAAAAAACTGACAACAACCGTCGGGCAGTAGTCCGCCACACACCGCACCCGTTTGGTCGGATTCTCCCTTTTCAGTGGAGGATTAGGAACTACCAACACTATTCCTGATTAATAACCCTAAATCTTTAATGCAGTTCTCAGAAAATTTCTTTAATAAAATACTCATTATTTAAGCTTTTCAAACTCCACGTGTCTTCAGTAAATGATATTTTAAAATGAAATCTCTAAGTTAGTCTTAATATGTTGTTTAATCTAGATAAAAACATAAGTTAGTTGTTGTAACTTAGAACGCGTTAGTATAGTATGTTCTATCGCATGTAAATCGCAACTTAAAGCGGAAATTATGAAACTATTAGACATTTAAATGATAATACTTTGACCTGTCATTTGTTTATGCTGTGGACTTGACTAGTTAGTATATGGAGAATACGTACAGTGTACAGTCGTATTAGTGTGTTGAAGAGAACAGTTTTTAGACTTTTTTAGCAGTTATAAGGAAACTCGTGGTATGACACTCCCGTACCTCGGAGAGCACGTATAGCCGTTCTTAACAGGATACCATGGCCACGGAACGTAAAGGGCAACAGAAGGAACAGGGTGGTTTTTTAGTCAGTAAAAGTCTGACAGTCCCTTCCGACCCACACAGTGCAGAAGGAATCATTTGATGATTTTTACCAACCAAAAAAAAAACTGTTGGTCCTGTGCCTGATCTCTTCCCGGACTGTGATAGTGGGGGAAGAGGATCAGTCTTTAAGACTGATCACCGTAATAGTAATTTGGTCAGAAGAATTATAAAAAAAAAAGATGAAAACTGCAAAGCAACAGCCCTACTAAAATAACGAGTCCAAGCAACGATCTCAATTCAATCGAGTGAATGAATGAATTCCATTTCGAAATGATCGGATCATGGTACGTTATGCAACAAAAGTTAAGATCCAAAATCTTTTAATGTTTATCTACCTATATTTTTCACTTAAACAAGATTCAGATAGATAACATTATATTATCTAATAATAAAGCTACGCACAGATAACATTTTAATTTTTTATCTGTGACTTTTTCCCGCGCGTGGGCGCAACACTATTACGAGCTATTGTTATGTCACTTAACTGTCAATAATAATTATTATGGTTTCGCTTTCGATTCTATTACTGCACTGCACTGAATGTTTTATTGAATTACGTTGGTGTTGCAAGCGGAAAAATTGAGATGTAACTTGGATCAATAGGGTTTTGTTTAACTGGTTTCAGAGATTGAGCCGACTTTTTTAATAGGATTTTGATTGAAATAGATTATAAGATCGAGGGATATTTTTTCTCACTTTAAATGACAAAGTTTCACCATAAATTTAGTTAATGGTTATAAAATTTTCTCTATTACATACAAAACTGGGTAATGCGATATCCCTTGGTAAGACTGGTTGTCAGACTTTCGGGATTCTGACGACCCGTAAAGACATCAAAGATCCACGTAAAAGTTGTGTTACGAGGTCCTTTTCACATAGGTACAGTAAGCGGCCATAAGTGCAGCAGCATGCTCAGGTTTGAATTGCTGTGAACTTGCGGTGCAGGCCGTACCTACATCTGTGTGTTTATGTGATGTCATAACACATTACCTACGTACACCTAAAAATTCGCACACGGCGTCGGAAGGTCGTAAGTCTAAACAAAGTGTCAATCTATTGCTTTATGAGGTTGCTACTCCACTTATTACAGCTACTATACATACAGTTCCTACCACCTATTTCTCAAGCCACACGGACCTTCCACGTAACAAAATATTTGTTCTTGCGAAATATTTCGCGCAGGAAACCTAGCTTCAAGTACAACAATTATAAATTTTTATGACTGCAAGGCTTGCAGTAAACTTGCCGGGCGGGAACGGATGCGCTTGCGCAACCGCGAGACCGAGCGGCGTTCTAATTACCTTCGGTTACTTCCGTCGAGCGTCGTGATTGGTGACAAAATGAGTGGGCTAGGTAAGTGATTTGAAGGATTTAGGTAAATAGTGGTACCGTTTATCTCTGAATAAACGATATTACGACATTTCATTAGAAGTAAACTCGCTTGCTTTACTCAGTCATTGTGGCTATCTTTAGGGGAGGCCTATGTCCAGCAGTGGACGTCATTTGGCTAATAATCCTAACTAATATTATAAATGCGAAAGTAAGTTTGTTTGTTTGTTTGTTATCATTTTACGCCTAAGCCACTGAACCGATCATCCTGAAATTTTGCATATACGTGGCCAGGTGTACAGGAACAAACATAGGGTACCTTTAATCCGGAAAAAAGTACTGTTTCCGAGAGAAATCACAATAACGTTCTTATGATCCATACATGGCGCCACGTGTCGTTTCGAATCATGATTTTAACAAAATAATTGAAATGACAGGACATGGGTAATTTTTTCCGCGACGTGGTCTGTGTCCGCGATAACCGAAATTTACGCGGACGAAGTCGCGGGCAAAAACTAGTATATGATAATGATGGGACTCGTTTGAGTATTCATTTGTTTTCTTGTTTTCCGATGGTGGCGTCCATTTTGTATAAACCCAAGGTGAATTTAGGTAAAGTGACCTTGGATTTTAATGTTAATACTTAGTTAATTACAGTACTTCAATCCCTAAGACCGGAAAAATAGGCGTGGCTGTTAAGTTTATAACCTTTGTAAGTATAAACAGTAACTAAACGCCCAAAGCGTTAGCTGGCGATAAAGTTATCGTGAGTGGAAATTCTTGTTAAACTATTGTGATAGAGCCACTCCTTGTACAAGCGTGTTCAGATTGAGACTTCACTCTTACTCTTTTCGATATAAAACATACAACATCACGCCTGTAATCCCCGAAGGGTTAGGCAGAGGTGTACCTATTAGTACATCCACATTCGACAGTTATGTAAGGCACAAATCCGGACTCCGGGGCTGCTACTGAGAAATTGCTGATAGAAAAACCAAATAACACTTTGCCCTACCTCATGCTCAGCAGTCAAAAAAGAGCGAGCGAGGCGGTATGAGAAGGTAGACTTCTTCTTCTTTATCGTGCGGGCAATAACCTAAGGTCTTACGAGGCGGTCTAGAAACTCTGACACTAGGGTGTGTCCCCACACACCTCAAGGTGGGTGTGTCGCCTCAAGGGGCTCTGATCCGACATGGTTTGAGTGGGACTGTAATAGGCTGGTATAAGTCCAGTTTCCTCACGATGTTCTTCCTTCAGCGATGTCAGTGGCAATAATAGGCTGGTATAAGCTATAATTATAACTCTCAAGCTTCTAAAGATGATGAAGTACCAGAAAGCCGAGAGTATGTAATTTTCGGATTACATTTCCAAAGGAATTTTTTCCCACAGCGACGCGCCTAATTATCCCATCTACTTAGTAGCAAGTCGAACGCAACCGAACCACGATATGTAGGGTAAAAGTCAATTGTTAGTCTATGACGAAATTTTTCTCTCAACAATTTTCTATTTCTCGCGGAATGGCACAAATCAGCGTGATTGCTAACGTAGGGAGGGTTGCATCATGCGCTTGCGCCGGGCCGCAGTTCATGAGATCGGCAATCGATGTAAAGATCATTTTTATACCGTACGATACAATGTTTTGTACATAAGAAAGAAATAAATAATGTTTTATTGAAAGGTTACCTAAAACCATCGATTTGTAAATACATACTTTGAAATAATAGAGTACCTACTTTATAGTGTACTTGCTCTCCCCTCTAGCTTTGCCCTCCATTTCCCAATTTTCGCGCCAAAAATGGTGTCGGTTTGTCTAAACAGCCCTTATTGGGCAAGCACACACGGAAGCGCAGGTGAATCGACGTGTGGGTGCGGCATGCGCGAACGCATCGCTTGCACAACGCGGCCGCATTCCGCCGGCGGACACTGCAGCGGGAGCACGCGTTCACGGATTACTCCTTACTTAAAATATTGTTGATTGTGGAAGATAAAGATTTCGTTGGATGAGTCTCTCATGATGAAATGGGAAAATGATTTGAAATGTTAGTCCTTATTCTACTTCAGAGTTTTTAAAGGATAGGATAGATGCTATATACCTATTTTAGTTTAGTATAGTAGTAGTTTAGTTATAACGCAATAAAATGTCTAGAAATAGTCAACAGCAATCTTGTAGATTGGTGTTGCTTGCTATAACCGTCCACAGTTCAATTAACTAGCAATCTTTTTTACCGAAATTGAAGTATCTAACCAGAGTATTCGGGAGGACTAACCTTTTACCTGCCACCATCTCATCATCTGCATAGCCTTTTCCCAACGCAGCTGAATACCAGTAATTAACGTGGAACGACTGCCTATCTGACCTCCACAACCCAGTACCTGGGTAATACGATACCCCTTGGTAAGACTGGTTGACTTTCGGGCTTCTGACGAACCGTAACAACTGTCAAAGATCCACTATCTAATAGCGGTTTAAACATTGCCAAGAGTTACCTAACTCCATCATAATCCATACATTCATCAAACATCTTATCTCCCATACACATGCCAAAATAAAATATAAACTTATCATCGCCATCTTTACAACAATGGAATGCATTAATTGCTGGACAATTACGAAAATGATTTGTATCTGATACTATCAGCTGCCCCACAGTTGGGCGTGGGCGATAAACAACAAATAATTAAGTACTTCAGATAATTCTGTGAGACATTCGCTTATAATTCCCCTACGGCGGAATTAAGTAGGACCTACTGTTAACTGCACTGAGGCATACATACGTATATTTAAGTAAAAGGTCGAATGGTATATTTAATAAATTGTGGATTGGCGTGAGGTACACTTTCGGACATAATAAATGAGCCACCATGTAGGTTAAAGAAAAAACTGTTACGCAATTTTTAAGCCTTCATTTTTGTGTCGTTGATGTTCCAAATTTGAATTCATAAACTGTCAAAAAGTTACCTAAAACCTTTGCAAGAAAAGGCAAGGTCCGTGACTTTAAGAATCCGAGAGTGACTCAAAATGTAAGTAGGTACATAACATTTTGAATAAAATTTAAAGAATAGTATTTTTACTAGATTCAGATAACGAAGAAATAATACTCATTTTAATCACATTTTTAGAAGGAACCCATGTTAAACTTTGCATGTAAAAATTCTTTTAAGGCTTCTAGACTATCTAATGGTTACTATCTAAATAGATCCTACTAATCCATAATCATTCGGTAATGTAATTCTCAGGTACAATTACGCTCAAGCAAACAAGCAAACGCTCCTACATCATACAATATTTTAGTAGGCCAGTGTAGGTTTATTTGAAATCGCTGTGTCTCATAAATATTGATGCGAGCATCAACAGTACTGCCTACACCAACTTGTCCTAATTGACACGTCATGCTGCACACGGCCGACTGGAATGCTAAATTATTGTTGTAATTGATTTATCTTCTCGCTAAGTTTACGTGTAGGCAGGGTAAGTAAACCTGCGAAGGTACAGGACTGCCAGTTCGACATTAAGATACTCTTGAGTTCTAAGTTTTTTGTCATCGTAAAAATCGTTCTTGTCAGTCCAAAACTATGTTTGTTCTATATGCTATTTTTAATTGATGAAAATATCAGGCTGTAATGCGAGATAATGGCCATGTACAAGTGTACATGGCCATTATCTCGCATTACGCATTGGCACGCAAGTGCGTGCAAAAAAATCGACCCACCTTAGGTTTTTATTTCGAACACGATTAGGTAGTTAATAAAACTTTTTATACCGTATGGTGTGAAGATAGTTTTCCTAAATTTTAAATACCCTACGGCTTTGATAAAAAAAGTTATGTTAGCAAGTTTCGACTCGAATCTTCAGATACTTTCATTACTGATTTTTTAAAACATAAATCCTGTGACTTTGCTGCGTCATTAAAATCAATCAAATTAAGGATTTTTCTACACTTAAAGCCACATTTAAATAAAATAGTGTGAATGAAGCTTAAATTTAGTACATTGGCACATGCACAAAGCATATGCAATGCGATGCAAAATCACTATTTATACGAACACGAAGTGATTTAATTTGTCTCACTCGTTGAATGCTAACTAACATCATAAATGCTTAGTAGACCTTTATTTCTTGAGTTAACGACAAAAGATTCATAGGAATGATGGTAAAATTATGTTTCATTACATATTATACACGTAAATCGACTGTAATTGCTAGGTTTATCCTGTTTGCTTCCATAAAAATCAAAATGGCGTTGTTTCCTTTGGAGCAAAATCTTAAGAAAAACTTACACTATTATTTAAACTAACAGACAGTTCATTAAATGAACGTAAACGTGCATTTTCATTATAGTTATAAAAGCTTAAGACTTTAAAATAATTATGGAGTTAAAAAAAAGCATTTAAGCTGTTTCGAAGCCAACATACTGGCCATCACTGACGTCATCATTGTTCCGAATTTAAAGTTTTCTAAAAATGTAATATTCTTTTTACAAAAAAAAAAAACAACAGTTGGGTATTTTTTTTAGTCCTGGAGTGTATTTGCTTCTACTTGTTAAATGAACAAGGTAGTACTATAAGAGAACTTACTTAATCTAGCTTTTATTGCACAAATATTGTAGGTATGCAACCGAATCTAATCTAAGATTACTCTATGTTTTAGAGCTTGATATTTAGGTGGTCTGTTTCGGGTTTGGAATTAGTTCAGTCATTAAAATCTTACGGTATTTCGTCTTGCTGTCTGCGTTTGTTTAAATCACTACATTTCGGCTCGTTTGCACCAACTAGGGTTATCTTATTAAGTCCAAGTTAGCTGTTCATACGAGCCTATAATGTATGACATATTTGTAATTTAACCTCGTTGGCAATTAATTTGGGGTTAAGTTTTTTGTGTAAGTGGGCTCTAAGTGCTTTTATCACTTAGCTGGAGAGTTAGTTAATGCTTTAATTTTGATGAAAAATTTAATGCTTTAAGTCTGACAGTCCCTTCCGCCCCATCCAGGGCGGAAGGGACTGTCAGACTTTTACTGACTAAAAAACCACCCTGTTCCTTCTGTTGCCCTTTACGTTCCGGGGCCACGGTATCTTGTTAAGACGTCCCGCAACCCCGGCAGGCGTTGGCCCAGTTGGGGGCCCCGTCCCTGTGCTGACAGCTCTTTGAGGCGCGCGCGAACAGAACGCGCCGTCGACCCGGGCTTGGTCCTTGATCGGACGGCGAGCTACCCATTACTCGCCATCCGCAAGCCCGCGCCTACGGTGGCCAGAGGTGGAACACTGCGGTGGTTTTAGCCGGTAGGAGTCCTATGCCTCTCCGTCACCCTCACGATAGAGGATGATCATGAGCAATTCCATAGATCACAATAAAAGGGTACCTGGGAAGTTTTATGGGACCTGAATACAGTTGTAGTTGCAATATTGCAAATGGTCGCGTCACCCGGCCCACTCGTGAAACTAGTCGTATGGCCTCGCATATAATCCAATAGACTCTATGGCTTCTGGGTGACGCGTGCAACGATTTAGTGTTGTATTCGCGATATGGGTTGAAGTAGAAATGAACCAGAAATGGGTAAAAAGAGGATGAGGAAGTGGTAGATAATTTGCATATAAAAATTATATAAACATACATATATTACATAACATCACGCCTGTAATTCCCGAAGGGTTAGGCAGAGGTGTACCCATTAGTACACTCACATTTCGCCAGTTATGTTTTAGTCCCATGTAATAGGGGGCGAGCCTATTGCCATAAACCGGGCACAAATCCAGACTCCGAGGCTGCTACTGAGAAATTCCTGATGGAAAACCCAATAACACTTTGCCCGATCTGGGAATCGAACCCAAGACTAGACCAACGAGGCAGTCAAATACATACATAACATAACATGTATGTATTTGACTGCCTCAAATACATACATGTTATGTTATATAAAATAAAATAAATAAATATAATGAAATCAAAGAGCTAGTCTGATGCTCTGGAGTCTAAAAGTAGCCATATAAACTTAATCAAATCTTCAATAAAACAAGTTAGACGCTGGTATTGAGCTGGAATTTTGAAAACTAATTTTGCATAAGTATGACAATCCATGCGCGAAAGTAACTCAGATAGAGTTACTATCGTGCATGGATTGTCTATAACACTTTCACGACTAAATCACTGCACCAATTTTGATGTTTAGTACGGGGTAAGTTAGAACTCCAAGAAAGGATATAGGCTTCATACCGCGACTTCGTCTGCGTGCGCGATAAATAACCGACATTTTTGTGCGGACGAAGTTGCGGACAAAAGCTAGTATGATATAAAAACTTAAAAAAAAAGGATTTTAATTAGAACTTGTTGTTTTTTGCACTGAACTAGTATCAAATCCACTTATGCATGAGAATCAGGCGCCATAACTACTAGGCCAACACATGCGCATGGGCATTCATATCTGTAAACGAAAGAAGAAATAAAATAAACTCGTATGGATACTGGGTGTAGCTCAGAGCGATGAGAAATGTTATGAATAATTATGTTCTATTGATTGCATAGAATTTATAGTTACAACACGGCTTAGTTGCAGTCGTAAAATATACCTACAGGTGAACATGGATAGCATAGAATACATACATACATAAACTCACGCCTTTTTTTCATGGGGGTAGGCAGAAACCACAGAACGCCACCTGCTATGATCCTTACATACTCCTTTCGCCTCTTCCACGTTCATACATCACGTCATACAAGCACGTCGGATACGAGTTTCGTGCACCTGACCTTTCTGAAGAACCTCACCAATAAGGTCAGTGTAGCATAGAAAATAGACCGTGTTTTTCAGACTTATAGAATTTTACATTATGTTTTCTGTCGATTCATATCCATATTTTGCAGTTATGTATGTTTACTGTGCTCCTTGAAGATACAGTTTTCAAATGCTTATAAAGATGCAAAAATGTAGGTACTTCACACTATGTTCTTGGCCCTTATAGCAACAATAATCTATACAAATATGAAAAATTGAAGTGTTTACAAAATAATTATGAATGTTAACAAGGTATTAATTTACACAAAAAAACATTTTTTTATGTGTCTGTTTGTTCCAACAATCTCCGAAACGGCTAGACCGATTTTGACGGGACCTTCACTGGCAAATAGCTGATGTAATAAGGAGTAACTTAGACTTAGTTTTATTTTAGAAAAATAATATAATTCTGTGTTAGTCGCCATTTACTCGAACGAAGTCGAAGGCTCGACTAGTTAATATATAAGGTTGTAAATACATAAAACAAACAAGCATGTAATAGTCCTCGAACCAGCCCACTGTCTGTTTAACATAGCTAGCCGTTTGCTATTCTGTTCCGCGTTTCTCATTAACTCTCACATCGCTATGATGTGCTTGCAAATTCATTGGTGACGAACGTTCAACGCTGTAGGGCTGTGGGCGAATCGAAGGCTGGTGCGGAAATAGCGCACTTGTTACTTATGGACTTATGTTTTAATTTAACTTCACGCCTGTAATCCCGAAGGGTTAGGCAGAGGTGTACCTTTTAGTACACTCACATTTTGCCAGTTATGTTTTAAGTGCCATGTAATATAACCTGGCATAAATCTGGACTCAGAGGATGCTACTGAGAAATTCCTTATAGAAAAACCCAATGACTCTGCCCAACCTGGGAATCGAACCCAAAACCTCATGTTCAGCAGTCGCGCTTTGCGACCACTAGATCAACGAGGCAGTTTGTGGCAGTCTATAGAAAATGAGTAATTCTTTTAACAATATAAAATAAAAAAAATACGTCAATTTTATTTGATTGCTCAATTTCGGTGTTGGCAACACTTATCAGTTTTCTTAATTTGAATTTAAACAATCATTTATCTTCTACACACACAGATCAAAACCTCCTCCTAAAAGATATATCTAAACTATTCACTTCGCATGACACATATTAATTTGAGCCGATGTCTCATATCCATCAAGTTGAAGAAGCCATTTATCGCCCATCCGGGCTTGTATCAGGGTCTAATGGTCAAGATAACAAGTCTGCCAGTGTTTAGCGGCAACGGTACACGATGGCTGATGATAAGGCATTGGTATTCGACCAGCTAACAGGTAACCAGCTTGCTAACTAGGTGTTTGAATAAAAACTGGCGAGTTAAGTTCCTGCAGTTGACCGTTATTCATTTCTTTTTACGTTGCGCGGGAATTTTTGAATTTGGAATGGAGGGCCTACGTGACATGTGTCAAAAAGAATTGTAGCGGGAATTTTTTAAATTAGGAATTTGTTTTTTTGTTGTAATGTAGAATTGGGTACTTGACAGCAGTAATCAATTAAGATACTTTTTATGAGCTTTCAAAACGCAGTTTTTTGTGGATCTTGTCTAACTAACTACTGAATTGTGACGTCAGTAATTTGTCAACTCAATTGATTAACTATAAGTTTCTAGCGATAGGGGGCGAGCCTATTGCCATCAACCAGGCACTAATCCGGACTCCGACGATACTACTGAGAAATTCCTGATTGAAAACCCCAATAACACTTTACTCGACCTGGGAATCGCACCCAACACCTCAAGCTCAGCAGTTAAATAAATTGTAGGTTTACAATGTAGTTAGTTATTCACCTTAACGTCAGTAGTTGTAAGGCTACTATCTCAGTAACCGGGTTTCCCTCAACTAAATTGACTTTTCCAATTTGCATGAAAACATGAAGTAACTGTAGTTATAACTAACGTTATTCTTTACAACTATAATTACCATGACATTATGTAAATATGGACAAAAAAAAATGCTTTTTGTAGAGGCCTAACTGTCCAAAATATATGTTACGTGCAAAGAATTATGCTTTTTTTGAGAACATTTCGAATTTTGTCAAATTCAACGACGCGAATGTCTTAAAACTTAGCTTTTAATTGAATGTTATCTCTAACTATTACATACTATATTAAGAACTAGCTGAAGGAAAACATCGTGAGGAAACCTGGACTTAATGTTCCACTCAAACCATGTCAGAGACCCTTCAGGCGGTTTAGAAACTCTGGCACTAGGGTGTGTGGGGTCGTAAGACCTTACTACTAACACGATAAAGAAGAAGAAGAACGAGCTTCTGCTCCCGACTAAATAAAAATGACACTATGACAGTCCGTAAAAGTGTAGCTTCCTTCCAGGGTTGCGGATTTAAGAGTCTGACTGCACTCTCTTCCGCTCCGTCTAGAGAAAAAGAAGTCATTTGATGATTTCCCATCCTTTGAAAAATAAGTAGCTTTCTAGCAGTGAATTATAACAGAAACTTTTCTAACATAACATCTCGCCTGTAATCCCCGAAGGTTTAGGCAGCAATGTACAAATTAGTGCATCCACATTTTGCCAGTAATGTTAAATCCCATGTAATAGGGGGCGATCCTATTGCCATCAACCGGTTACAAATCCAGACTCCGAGGCTGCTAATGAGAAATTCCTGATGGAAAAACACTATGCTCGACCTGGGAATTGAACCCAAGACTTCATGCTCAGCAGTCGCGCTTTGCGACCATTACACCAACGAGGCAGTTAGAGGAACTTTTCTATCTATTGATAAAGCAGTTGTAAATTCAAATAAATGTCGTAGAATTCCATACACTATCCTATGCCATACCAGCTAATCAATTACCGGCCACCTCATACAAGTAAACAAATAAACGATAGTTGGCTTAAACACCATCAATTTTCCTACTTTCCCGACACAAGACATTAACGACTTCCTTCAATTTTAACTTGAGAGCTGCATTGCAAATCTTTAGCCCATTCACATAATAACGAGGCAAGAGGTGCTGAGGTACGGAGGTACTGAGATACGGGAGGTACGGAGGCGCAAACAATCAAGTCCAAGTCAAACCATTTATTTCAATTAAACCATTAACAGGCACTTTTGAACTTTCAAAGAGTTGGTCAGTTAGTCAGAAAGTTGAAGCTAGTTGCTTGTTCCTAAACGCAGGTCTTTGTGGAGTAGAACAAGCAAGAAACTCCACGGATTTTAAATTACATTTTTACAAACTCCTGGTTACATTATTCTTGTTGCTGCTTTATGTAAAACAATGTAGGTGAATGGCAGTTTAAAAAATGATAGCCATGGCAGTTAAGAAATTACCAACAAGATTTAGCTCAACCATATTAAATGGAACCGAATAATCCAACGCACGCGCCACCAAAATCCCACAGTGATTTGTAAGATTGGTTGTCAGACTTTCAGTCTTCTGAAGACCCGTAACGACTGTCAAATATCGACGTATGACAGCCCGGACCAACGGCTCAACGTGCTTTCTAAGGCATGGTGTGTAAAGAAGGTCACCAATCCACGGACTAACCTTGGCATGTGTAGCTTAACCTGATGGATCGACCCGCGCGGCTGCTGTTTTCACAATTCCTATAATAAGCTCACCGTTCAATAACATGACGCGTCGATCAGCACCATTTACTTGAAGGAATATATTATGCGTCACATTGAGGACTGCCGACCGTCTGGCCTCGTTGCCTCTTACCAGCTGAAATATCTCCCCAGCATCCAACCAGACGAGCTGATTCAGGTGTTCGACATCCAGAGTACTTTATGGACCCGACACTAACGCGCATTCCACTACGATTGGCTGATAAACATCTCGACCGTTCCACAAGATATTGGCAACATAAAACGCAAAAATTAAGGATGAATGTCGTCTAATCGAATTGGCACAGTGGTTAAGGTAGCCGCCTCTCATGTACGAGGTTGTAGGTTGGCAACTGGGCACGGGCAAGTGACTCTTAAAGTCACAACCAGTCTTACCGAGGGGTTTCGTAGTACCCAGTTACTGGGTTGTGGAGGTCAGATAGGCAGTCGCTCCATGTAAAATACTGGTACTTAGCTGCATCTGGTTAGACTGGAAGCTGAACCCAACATAGGTGGGAAAAGGCTAGGCAGATGATGATGTACTTTCTAATGAAGGAAAACATCGTGAGGAAACCTCTGGACTTAATGTAAGTCTGAAATCGTCCATCTGCCATGAGCAAGCGTGGTGATCATTGCTCGTGCCTTTTTTGTATGTGGAAAGGCCTGTGGGGCAATAATAGGCTGCTTTTGTTATGTTATAAGATTTATTATAAGGGTGAATAACCCAACTCTCGTCCCAACGAATTTTAGAGTCGGGATTTAACACCATAAAAGGTAAGTTGTTTTATTTCAAGACAGAAAGCCTTCCTAGTCTTCCTGTATTCATTGTTCCTGGTTGGTTTACATTACGCGTCAAGTTTTTTGTCTCGCTCCCACATCACGGCGACCGCCTATATACGGCGCGTATTAAAATTCATGTACTCACTTGAAATTGCAACGACGCCAATTATTATGAATATTTATGAGTCCCGGAGAAAAATGTGAAAGATTTGATACTGATAAAGCGAGGTGCGGATGAAACCGAGTCTCGTGCCGGTCCGGCTCGGCTCCGGTTACCGGTTTGGCGATGTTTGTTTTTATAAAACGCTAATATTATACATGGATGAATTTATTATTGACAAAAAACGCGACATAGCGTTCGTTGTGTGTCGGCTAATTATTGGCGTTTTTATTTTTATTTTATTGCTTTGTAAAAGTTTAAGTATGTATAATTAATACAATTTTATCTTAGCGCCTTGGTTCGCAAAGAGCGGAACGATACCTTCGTTTTTGTATTATTTTATCAGTTCGCCAGTGTAACTTAAACAAGTTTCTTGCCCGACAAAAAGTATAAAACCAGTGCAACATAATTTTCCGTACGAAACGAAACTAAACCAAATTAGGGTTTTATCTATCGGGAGACGCCTCGCCACTATTTCTAGTAACGAGTCAATTATTGGTCGCGTTACCCTACTCGGTTTCAATACAGCCCTTTAAGGCGCTGGACGGCTTTGAATTTGTTCAGCCGATAGATTAGTCGGAGCAAGAAGCGAGATATTTGTAGTTAGTCGATATAAAAGTACGAGGAAACGATTACAACTGCCTTTTTAGTCGATTCGAGGTAAAAAATCGAAAGCGTCGGTGTCGATAACAAGGTGTTGCCATATTTGATTGATGAAAGTTATTTCTGGTCCCTCTGGTTGGGTTGCTATATCAAACTTGTATGTGAAATAATGTTGCCAGATGTAATGTGTCAAATTTCAGAATGAAAGGTTAAAATAATCGGGATTTTGGTTTTCAAATCGGGACAGCTACAATTGATACAAAAAAAAAAGTTTTTTGTGAATTATCATTTTGTGAGTTTGGTGAGAAAATATGATATAATCTACATTGTTACCGGTTTTTTTTTCTGATCCATATTTTTTTATAAGTCTATATCTCGATATTTTCTGATCTTAAATTTTAGCACGAAAACCCTGCAGAAATTATCAATTACAGTACTAAATAAAACAACAGTTTAATGAAAAATCGTGATAATTTGTGTCCCGATTATGGGTGAATCGGGACATGTCACCTGACCCCTAAAAACGGACGGACGGGACGTCCCGCGCAAATCCCGGTATCCTGGTAGCACCAGTGTGAACATAATATAACCACTCACTAATAGAGCTATCTTTCATCTGTATTTGTACTTACGTGTTCGTCCAACGAGTACGTAAGCTCCCCGTCATCATACAGGACGAACCACCTTCGCTGCCATCTCTGTAACAAACAAAAACTTTAATTAGTAAGAAGAACATATTATGGTTGGAATGAAAAAGTTCCTAAAGCAATAATAACCGCAACAGCCACCATTTAAACAAGCCTGTAATCCCCGAAGGGTTAGGCAGAGGTGTACCCACTAGGTATAGGTAACAACATTTCGCCAGTTATGTTTATGTCCCATGTCCACATTGGGCACAAATCCAGATTCCGAGGCAGCTATTGAAATTCCTGATGGACAAACCCAATAACATTTTGCCCGACTTGGGAATCGAACTCAAGACCTCATGCTCAGCAACCGCGCTTTTGTGACCACAAGACCAACGAGGCAGTCAGTCGCCAATTATTTAAATAAATAAAAAATGTTGACCGTCATAACAATTAATGCTAGCCAAATTAACTTAAATTCTTTACTGATGTTTGTGACAACGTACCCCTAAATCAGATATATTCGGTGTCAGATTGCGTGAGTCAGTGGGATAGGGCTGTCAGTCAGCCGTGACGGTGTCAGGTTCAGGGTTGTGGCATTGGGGTGGTATTAATAAGATCTATTAGACATAACCGTGGGAGCGTACCAGTGAGGCAAGGCTTGTGGTGGATTCTAATCTACTTTATAGTGCCATAATGGTGCCGATTCCCTTGGTCACAAACTAAACTAAAATAATACTATTTCCATCTTTTTCTGTCCAATAAAATAAGAAAGAGACTAATGTAAATAAGAGCTGTCAAATTTAGTCAGCTGACACATTCATACAATTATAGTTGATATCTTAAAACATATGGATTAAAAATACGGAAAAGTTCAAGGCAAAACTAATTTGACATCGCTAACTTAGTTCTTTAATGTCACGGAATGTCACCGTCCTTTCCTTTCGCTGTATGTTAGTAAGAGATGTCAATTCTCTAAATTTAGTCTAGTTTGTGAACAAGGGAATCGGCACCAATGATTAGTTTTAGCCCGCGACTTTATCAGAGTGGTTTTTTCACCTATGTTACGTCTTTAGTGACTGCTCCGCTCCCATGTTTCGCTGCGTGATGTTGTGTAGCCTATACAATAACTTCTCGATAAGAATAATTTCGATCCAGAACACGACTCTCTATTACTAACAAAAGTCAATTTTCCAGCTTGCAAACGAAAGACGCGATGATACCGTAATGTCACAAATCTTGTTGTAACCGAACTGAGCCTTTCATTCCGTGTAATGTTCACTAAAATGTCAAATTATATCGGCGTGCGATCAACATAATTAGGGCCCTAGCTCTCTGCCACACCTCTAAAACATGAACGATGCAAAGATATCACACCATTCAGCCTACGTGACACTTGGCACGATTTGTGTAAGCCCGATAATTGGGTGATTTACCCTACGAATTGTGTTGCCATTTGTAAAATTATTAATGAATTTTTGGTTTTGTTTTAGTGTCTTCAACAAAAGATATCTATATTTATCTACATCGTTTTTACATGTAGAATCAACAAGGATAATGTAACCAGGATTTTGTAAAAACCTAATTTAAAAGAGTGCCGTGGAGTTTCTTGCTCGTTCTTCTCCATAGAGGCCTACCTCCGTTTTGGAACGAGCAACTAGCTCCATCTTTCGGACTAACTGACTGACTCCTTGACAATTCAAAAGTGCCTGTAAATGGTCTAATTGAAATAAATGTTTTGATTTGATTTGATATACACAGATCATGACATACAAATAATAGTCAACAATAGGTATATTATGTAGGTGTATGTTTTAAGTAGTTTCTTCACTTAAATAGGAGACCACAGCATGCACAATAAAGTAAACAACAAGGTGACAAAGTAACCATATAAAAAAAAAATGGGGTAAAATCTAGGAACACCAAATAATGAGTAAGGGAATATTATTCTTTATTCTTTGGCAAAAGATTTCTTATTCAAAGGACACAGAATCTAAAATTAAATGCTGCAAATATAATCAGTAGTCATAGAACAGGGGGTTCCCAAACTAAATTAAGACACGCCCCCCTTTCTTAAAAAAATGCATATATATATATAACCGCGCTCCACTGCCCAGATATTATAATTATAGGTTACTATCAAAGATGAAATAGATCGAAAAACAAAAAAATAAAATTTTAAATGTCTTAAATAAATAGTATGTTTTAAATAAACGTAGGTATTTTAGGAGGAGCCCCCACCCCAATTTGATGGTCTCTTGGCCCCCCATTTTAAAAAACCCCTATTATAGAAGAATTCACACATGCAAATTGGTAGACATAACTAATTGACACAAAGAGACACAGTGTACCCATTGAAATCAACAAAATAGTAGAAAGACGAAATTATGCAATGCACTCGACAAATAATGAGCGTGCAATCCGAATGCCGTGAGAAAGACAAACAGACAAACAGTTTAATTGTTGGCAATTAAGTCGAACACGGTAAGTAATTGGTATTAGATATGTGCTCGTTTTGCAACCATTTGCTAACTTGAAGATGTTGGTAATACTGCTTTTTCAACCGACTTCAAAAAGGAGGAGGCTCTCAATTCGACGCGTATGTTTTTTTTTTTTTTTTTTTTTTTTGTATATTTCTTCAACGATTACTCCGCCAATTATGAATCGATTTGGATGATTCTTTTTTTGTTTGAAAGAGTATAGTCCCGAATAGGTCCCATAGGAATATTGTCATGTTCTGATGATGAACTTTGGAGATATGGAACGGAATTCCTTATAAAATCACAGCAGAACCGCCGTAACAAGAAAAATTGCTTTGTTTATACGTGTAGTCGATGACTGTCTAAAGGAAGTGGGGAGGGGGTACGTCAACCCCCCTCCTACCACTTTCCAAAATTTAATATATCGTGTGAGGTATTGTTTGAAAGGGCTTTATGTAAGGATTTCAAACATTAACACACAAGCACTAAAAAGTGAAAAATAAAAAGCTTTTTTACAAAAAAAGATCACCGCCTTCAAAAACCACAAAATAAAAAATAACTTTAGCTTGGAAGTCGGTGGCAATACCTAAATAACAAGAAACAAAACCAAAGCCGCCGACTTCCAAGCTAAAGTTATTTTTTATTTTGTGGTTTTTGAAGGCGGTCATCTTTTTTTTCTTATGCTGTAACCGGGTTTTTACTTTTCTTTTGAAAATGTTGAAATGATTTTAAAAAGCGACGATCTAGAACTTTTGGTTAATACAGATGTCCATATACCTTTAGTTAGATTGGAGATTGATCTTAACATTATTGAGAAACATAACAACTAATATTTTAGAGCTCAAGAGTTTATTGGTTTGAGGATTGGAAAAAATCTTTATATACGTATATAATAGCCAGATTCATAAGGATCGTATCGGCTAAACATTTCGCTACGACTTACGGGGAGCAGTAACCAAAGACATAACACAACGCAGGCGATAATAATTTAGAGCTAAAGAGTTTATTTGTTAAAGACTAAATCCTGGAGATCCAGTCGGATTGGAAAAAATCTTTATATGAGTATACTAGCTTTTGCCCGCGATTGCGTCCGCGTAAATTTCGGTTATCGCGGACACTGACGAAGTCGCGAAAAATTACCCATGTCCTGTCATTTCATTTATTTATTATGTCATTTCAATTATTTAGTTAAAATCATGTTTCGAAACGATACGTGGCGCCATCTATGATCATAAGAACGTTATTGTGATTTCCCTCGGAAACAGTACTTTTTTTCGGGATTAAAGGTACCCTATGTTCGTTCCTGTACACCTGGCAACGTATATGGAAAATTTCAGGATGATCGGTTCAGTGGCTTTTTTTTTTTTTTTTTATGTGGTAAAAATCATCAAATGACTCCTTCCGCCCTGGGTGGGGTAGAAGGGACTGTCAGACTTTTACTGACTAAAAAACCAACCTGTTGCCCTTTACGTTCCGGGGCCACGGTATCCTGTTAAGACGTCCCGCAACCCCGGCAGGATCGGTTCAGTGGCTTAGGCGTAAAACGGTAACAAACTAGTCAAGAAAGAAGCTAGTCAAAGCTAAATCGTAACTTATTCAACTCATCCAATAAGATACAAACATAACTATACAAATAAACCTACTTACGTTAGTGGAATATGTAGAAACAAACCTAATACTAATATTAATAGGAACCAATTTTATATATTAACAACAATACAAGCAAAACGAACATATCTATCATTCTAAGCTCAAGAACAGAGGAACAACTTAATTTGTAAACCAAATGGAGGTTTCAAGTAGTGGGCTCAACAATAACTTTCCGTCACCGTACGCTGTAGGCGGCTCATAAACAAATCACACGCACAGCACTCATTACCACAGATGCAGCAATGGGGGCATTCTAGTCTTTGGGTCTTTTAGGGTCTGGTCTTTTGTTTTGCTTATTTTTGTTAACATGAGGACAGGGCCTCGATGATGATGACGTCAGCAATTAATTCTTTAAACACACACATAACACATAAACATCACGCCTGTAATCCCCGAAGGGTTAGGCAGAGGTGTACCCATTAGTACACCCACATTTCGCCAGTTATGTTTTTAGTCCCATGTAATAGGGGCGAGCCTATTGCCATCAATCGGGCACAAATCCAGACTCCAAGGCTGCTACTGAGAATTTCCTGATGGAAAAACCCAATAACACTTTGCCCGACCCGGGAATCGAATCCAAGACCTCATGCACAGCAGTCGCGCTTGCGACCACTAGACCAACGAGGCAGTCAGCAAACGTTCAGTTTTTTTTTTAGTTTTAAATTCTGACACCTTCCCCGACCTCATAAGTGTCCGTTAGCAATCCATACTAATATTATAAAAGCGAAAGTAACTCTGTTTGTCTGTTTGTTACGCTATCACGACTAAGCCACTGAATTGATTCTGACATAATTTGGTACGGGATAAGTTTGAACCTTAAAAAAGAATCATCCAAATCGATTCATAATTGGCGGAGTAATCGTAGAACAAACACACAAAAAAAAAAAAAAAAAACATACGCGTCGAATTGAGAACCTCCTCCTTTTTGAAGTCGGTTGAAAATCGCACGCCTTAATCTTTTTTTTGACAATGACAGCGCTATGCTTGTCAAAATTTGAATTAAGAGATAGGTACACTAGGTATAAATAAAGCAATGTCATGTATCCTCTTTACATTTATTTTTTACATACATACATAACATCACGCCTGTAATCCCCGAAGGGTTAGGCAGAGGTATACCTATTAGTACACCCACATTTCGCCAGTTATGTTTTTAGTCCCATGTAATAGGGGGCGAGCCTTTTGCATATATTTTTTAATATAGTATAATTGATGTGTACACCATTGTCTTGGAGTAGTATGTATGATGTTGTACTTTTTGTGACGATTAAATAAATAAAAATCTCCCAAAAATAAATGATTCTTCTCTAAAATATGTGCATATGTATATAATGTAATGTAATGTTGTTATGTATGTATGTATGTTGTTGTTGTAATAATGTTTCGTCTCTGCATCACCCTAAGGTAGACTGGCAGAAAATGCCCAAGGTAAGTAAGCCAAGTCCGCCTTTGTACATTGTATTCTTTTTACATGTGCATAAAGTTTAAATAAATAAATAAATAAAATACTGCAACAATTACTTGTTACTAAGTCCCCAGCACCACGTGCACGTCGCACGTTTCTACTGACCTCAAATAGTCTCCTTACAATCAGTTATGAATCAGAGACGCTCATTACCAACGATACGTTAGGTTCTGCAAGTGTGACTGGAAAGTGGGATACATAGACATAGGGCTTGTTGAGAAAATACAGTTGTCTTAGAATAAGTAGGATTTGAGTTTGCATTGTCTATATTAACGGTAATTTTGACTGTTTCGTTGATCTCTTGGTTATAAGCGCGACTGTTTTGGTCTGGGTTTCCAGGTTAGGGAAAGCATTATTCTCAACTAGCTTTTGCCTGCGACTTCGTCCGCGTAAATGTTGAAACTCCATTTCATCCCCAAAAGGCGTGAATTTTTGAAAATCGTACGTAACGTCTACTAACTATAATTTACCTCCCTGCCAAATTTCATTCTTATATGTCAAGCGGTTTTCGATATTTCTTGATGAGTGACCTTTCGCTTTTATATATTTAGATTCAAAAAAATTAGAGGTCCAAAAAAAAGCTAGTAGGTATTTTATAAGTCACAATAACATAACATCATAACATCACGCCTGTAATCCCCGAAGGGTTAGGCATAGATGTACCCGATTAGTACACCCAAATTTCGCCAGTTATGTTTTAGTCCCATGTAATAGGGGGCGAGCCAATTGCCATCAACCGGGCACAAATCCAGACTCCGAGGCTGCTACTGAGAAATTCCTAATGGAAAAACCCAATAACACTTTGCCCGACCTGGGAATCGAACCCAAGACTTAATGCACAGCAGTCGCGCTTGCGACCAATAGACCAACGAGGCAGTCCCAGTATTTCTTTATACGACGATAACCATCACTATTTCCCCTCTCCAATCGTACCTAACCAAACTACTGCTAAATTGCAAATAAATAAATAAAATAAATAAATATCTTGGGACAACTCACACACGGCTAACTGATCCCAAGCTAAGCAGAGCTTGTGTTATGGTAACCAGACAACTGATATACATACTTATATATAGTTTATAAATACATACATATTATAGATAAATCACACCCAGACGCAGAACTAACAATCATGCTCATCACACAAAGTTTGTCCTGGGTGGGAATCGAACCCACGACCTCCGGCTTAGCAGTCAGGGCCGCTAACCACTAGACCAACAGGCCCGTCAATATACTAGAATTCTAGATCAATAAGATATCATCACGAGTATCTCGTATTACAAATACTTCGACCTATTCCGGAGACCTACCTGCTGCAACAAGGTAACCTCAAAAATAATTGCATTGCAATCAGTTATGGATCACAGACGCTCATTATTCGCAATAGTACTTACTACTTAGCTGCGCATGCGACTATGCGGCAAGTGTCATTGGAAAGCGGTCGCGCTGAGGGATAAATAGGGCTTGTTACAATGACCGCGGCGGAATAGAATTGTGTAGAGTTGGTTTTGATGATAGTTTTTTTTTTTAATTTAAATATTATTTCAGTTTTTTTTTTGGTATTGAAAAGTCAAAGTCTAAACACTTAATTTTATATGAGGTCAATAAAAGCACTGTTGAATGTCAGTTTTAAGTAAAGAAAAAGTATTAAATCGAATCGCACTTTTCAAAAGGTAGTTTTGTACGGAGAAGAATGAGTAAGAAACTCCATACATTTACTTTGTCTTATGTAGAATGACGAGACAGAATTCAGTTTATCTTTTTTTATGTTAATTATTTTTTTTTAATTAATAATTAAAGAGTTTTGTTTTTCAGACGCATTCTACTAATCACCTATGTCTTAACTGGCTTAAAAGACCTGGGTCTTTTAACTGGTCAAAAAGACAAAATAAGCTTTATTTTTTTTCAAATTCAAAATTCGAACCAAACAGCCAGTATTTCAAAATGTAACCGTTTTCTGTAAAATAGGGTGTAGGCCCAATATTCGTCACAAATAAGTACAATTTTGACCGTATTTGTACAAGTTATGCGGCCCTACCTCTTGCTCCAACGTCCACGTTCACAGAGGACAATCGTCAACAATCGCGGTCTACCCTACGGGGAAAGTCGGTCGGCCAGCTAATGGCACTGGGCTGGGCTGATACAAGCCGATAAGATAGGCATTATCTGCCGCTGCCGTGTGCTAGAGGTGTTAACATTAACCGACAGCAATTGGGGCGGTGACCTTACTGTACGGTAGTTTGTGTTTAAAAAAAATGACAATAAAATGAGAAAAATACAAAAAAGTGTGTAAACTGTAGACAAGTGTCTGCCCGCGATCTCTGTCAACAGTGCTTCCTATGGACCGAGATATCTACAAACTATTTTTTCTATCAACAAAGTTTTCGGCGAAATATGCTGTCTTGGAAAAGAGGTTTCTGTTAGTTCTGTTTACTGGTTGTAGTGGTTTCGTACAAGCGTGTTTCTACCTTAGGTTCCACGGTCATTTCAATACGCCTTTGTACCTATATCTACTAACTTATAAATAAGGTGCGGAGAAGGGGAAAGGCATTAAAAACTCATCCACATCATTGTCAATGGGACATGCGCCCAAAATGCTGAATAAAGAATTGGCAAGGAAAGAATTGGCGAAACCTCTACTCTTGTGTAGAATCGACCAGTCGCTTGACAATTCCCAAAAAAACAAGATTAAAAAAGTTATAAAATATGCAGAGGATAAAATCAAGATCTTTGTAAGTCAACTTAGCAAAAGAAAGCTATTAAACAACGCGACAACTACACCTGCAAAGTAACAATCATAAATCGTACCCATCGAGAATTTAGATCAACAACTGTCATCATTAATTTATTTACAATAGCAACCCCGAGAATGCCTTTCTATCAAGTGCGTTCAAACTGAATGTTCGGAACGCACGCACAGATATCAGCCAATCGGATCATTTCGCGCCGCGGCAAAGTGCGATCAGAACATGTGATTACTCTATCAAAATCCTTCTAATGAAGCATTCAACATTACTGGCTGAACATAATATTAAGTCATTTCCGCCGGTTGCTTTGATATATTTTTTAGTGGCAACATCGTTCAATTAGCGGCAGTGATTTGGTATATTTGTGCACATATTTAATCTTCTTGGGCATCTAAAAGGATGAATTTTGTTATTAATTATTAATATTTTTTATTGTATTGAATACCGCAAGGATTGCTCTTTCAATGTAGCTTACAGAGCAACTAATCAAATTTTTCTAACTCATGATTGATTGCATTATCACTATTACGGTAAATTAAAGTATTTAATAAGAGAGTTTTTAATTAAACCAAATAATAATCATTTTTGACTGTAATAAATTGCTAATCTAGTCCGGAAGTGTATTGTAAAACTACTCAAAACTATTTATAATATTAATTAAAATCTGTCGAGCTCACTGTCACATTTGTAAAAATTATGGCAACATTATTCAACCTGTCAAGCTATTGGCGCGAAAAACAAAGGCAAAGAAACTTTGATACGGCCTTTGTTTGCAAAAACTTGCCGTAATGAACAAAAGAGCAAAATGCAAATTCAAAGTGAAAGTGTATCTGCTATGTTCTTGTGCGTATTAAAATAATTATCTTGCTATTACAAAGAGGTTGGTTGCTTGGGAGTGTCAGCAAGAAAAATATAGATGCGATCACATTAAATTATCCATTGTGAACACAATTTTTCACACTGGCAATCGCTTACAATCGAACTTTTTTTTTAATCAAAAGTGAAACTTATAAACAGGCTTGATGTTTACATGCAAGATATTGCTGTAAACTATACTTTAATTAGCGAAAAAAAGTGATTAACAATAGACTTGAAAGTTTAGTTTACATTGTAAAATCGCGATAAAAATATGGTGGTTTACGTGAAGATATATTGTTTTGCCCCTGCCCCCCCCCCCCCCGCGCGCCTCGCCCCCTATTACATGGGACTAAAAACATAACTGGCGAAATGTGGGTGTACTAATGGGTACACCTCTGCCTAACTCTTCGGGGATTGCAGGCGTGATGTTATGTATATTGTTTTGAAGACAAATAACACAACGTAAATATGTTTAGTTGTTCATATTTACAAAATGAATACATGATCCCAAGTAATGGTCACACTCAAGGAGGTAAGTAATATGAAATATTGTACACTGTTTTTGTTGTGATTAAAAAACGTAAAAAAAAACTATGAAAGTAATTCTCAACACAGAACCAGTAATAAAAAAAGTTTTTTTAGTAGTTCATTTTCGAATCCGCACTAGCCATCTTGCAGCTGGGTTTTAACAGGCGAGGCGATGTGTCGTAGTTTTATTTAAATCTAGCTTTTGTTTGCGTGAAACTAAAAGTAGTAGCCTATGTCCTTCAAACTTACCCCGTACCGAATTACATCAAAATCGGTTTAGTGGTTTGGTCGTGAAAGCGTAACAGACAGAGAAAGTTACATTCGCATTTATAATATTAGTATGAAATTAAGTGTTTATTTTGTACTGGCTTTTGTCCGCGACTACGTCCGCGTGGAACTTGTTTATATCGTACTTGCGTACAAAATTCCACCCCCCCTTTGCCCCCTTTTCACTGCCTTAGGGGGTGATTTCCGGGATTAAAACTATCCTATGTCCTTCCCCGGATTTTAAACTATCTCCATGCTAAATTTCATCAAAATCGATTCAGTGGTTTAAGCGTGAAGAGGTAACAGACGGACAGACAGACACACTTTCGAATTTATAATAATTATTAGTAAAGATTTAGACAGTCCCTTCAATATTTATAAGACCCTGCTAATAATACTTAAAGATGTTATTTAAACACAATGTAGGACAGTTTATTTTGCTGTCCGTCCGACACACATCGCGGGGTGCCGAATGACCGACTCAATTTCCGATTTTTTTCATCGCAAGCGCAACCATTGCCTAAAACATTGAAACAAGTGCTCTAACTTATGTAACTATTTACGTGATATATTAGCATTATAATGAACTCAAATCGATATTGATAAGAAAATCGATACATCGAAAAAATATGTTTATTTAACTGTATTTAAGTTTCATTTGTCAAAGTCAAATAATTTATTTTAAATTTGACCATTATAAGGCACTTTTGAACGTAATTTATAAGATAAATAAATAAATACATAATAATTAATCTAGTTGCCCATTCCAAAAGGTAGTTTGGTATGGAGAAGAATGGGCAAGAAACTCCATAGATAAGTACCTACTCTTTAAAAAAAACATATGTTTTTCATTAAGTAGTGCCTACACACTCAGGTACATTAATAGATACATACTAAAATAAATAAAGTTTAATTTGTCGATATAGCGGTCATAGTTAATAACAGACAGTCTATAAAAAAACTCAATTCTCTACCTGTTAGATTCATGAGATACAGCCCGTTGACAGACAAACGAACAGACAGCGGAGATTAAGTAATAGGTTCCCGTTGGCGCTATTCGGGAATAGAACCAAAAAATCTACTGCTTCATACATTTTAACCGTAGAACATTGAAACCAGTCTCCGATTTACGTAATATACTGCCATAATAACGAACTCGAATCAACATCGATAAGAAAATCGACTAACGCGACAATCAATCGATTGTTTAGTTACTAAACTCATGTTTTATTTATTCCGATGTTAGTTAAACGGTACATTCACAACACTGGCTATATTAATTTCGCAATACGCATTGTCTTTTCCCATATTAGGGAATTTCAGTTGAGAACACTTTATGTGATACTCGACGTAGCCAATAGGCGTGTTCGAAGATATTTCTTCAAACTAAAAGCTTCAGCGACACCTATTTGGAGATACCCACAGTACTTACTGTCTCTATCGTCAGTTTATTACACCGTAAGCATTATTACCATTACTGTTTTCTTTAGTACGCTTTTACTGCCTCTGGAGAAGAGATAATTCCCCTGATAGGCAAAGTTTATTCCCCCCATATCGGTAAGGAAATTATATCAATAAAACGCTAGAAATAAGGAAAGATTAGAACAGGGGTTGCTAAAGTGTGCGTCGCAACGCCTTGGGGATTCGTGGAGTTATCCTGACGGCATCCCATGACAGTAGGTACAAGTCACATTGATTATAGTACAATAATTATCTATATTAGTGTAATAAAGCTAAAAAGATTATTTGTTGTGTGTGTGTTTGTATAAACGCGCGAATCTCTGGAACTACCGGTCGACTTCGAAAATTTCTTTTTGTATAAATGATAGCCAGATTCATAAGGAATTGTATAGGCTTTAAAATATCACGCTACGACTTACGAGAGCGGAGCAGTAGTCGAAGACACACATGTTGATGTTGACACACGTGTTTTTTAACACGGGTGTAAAAAAACTACGCATACAAATTCTCAAGGAGCAGCTATTATATTGTCTAGATTTTAATCCTTGGAGATTTCTTTAGTTAAATAAAAATAAATTTAGAAATCTAACTGCCTGTTAGGGCAATACACAAATTTTTACTTATTAGAATGGCGTAGCAAAAAATTACAACCCACAAAGGGCCGGTAGAAAAAGATTGGGAGCCTCTGAATAAGAATATGTATAAGCGCTTCATTTGTTACACGCAAACTTGACCTATGAATGTGAACGTTTCGAGTTCATCTCAAGTTGCATAATTCGGTCTTAATCACAGCCAAATTACAGTCTAACAGATTCAAGGATATACCGCCCAGAGTTTAACTCGCTATGACCTATGGTAAAAAAAATTACCTCCCATTAATAAAATTTTTTTTCATTCGCAATTTTTTTTAAACAATAGCTCGATTATCAATGTTTTATTATAATAAATATCAGGTGTTCAAGAGCAACGGGGCGTCCTGATGTGTGATTGTAATCGAATAGAATTGAGCATTATTTATTATGTAATCGTTCACACGAGTAGACAGGCGATAATTCGAGTAAGAGTGAATCGATTATCGAGTGGTTCGATGGATCGATGCTGTGTTGCAGGTCGATGTGTCAAAGTTGTATCGGGAATACGTATTGATTGTAATATAAGTACTTGTTTACTAGCCCATACCAGGCATAGATAAAGGAAATGTCTTGTTTTACATGTCCTAATGACATAACTTGAAATAGTTGTGCTATCAAAGATTTTCTTGTTTCAAAATCGAATAATTTGTATTTGATTCGTTTTCTTATCGAAACAATAGCTATAAAAATATTTGTTAAACTTATTTTTCCCCTATAGCATGCAATTCGCGTTTGCAATCTATACTAATCTATCTAATAAAGCGAAAGGTCACTCACTCAATAACCACGCCATATCGATAACAGCTAGACATATAACAATGTACGAGTAGATTCTAAACTATATTTATACTATACATAAAACCTTAAAGTAAATGTAAAATATGTTCAGTTAAAAAAAAAAGGCAGAAAGGAGAAACCTCATAGGGCATCAAAAAATTCGTCCGTTTCGCTGTCAATGGGGCAAGTGCCCAAAAGGCTGACAGCATTGCCACGTTGTATGGCAATGCTGATAGTCGACCAGTCGCTTGGCGATGACCCGAAAAACAAGGTGAGCGCTCGGACCCCATGGCCCCAGTGTCTCAACCCCAAACGGCTAAAAAACTTTCAAGAAGGTTGTTATATTTTGCGCCGTTTGAGGTTATACAGTGTTATTAACAAAATAATAACTGGTGACATATGTGGATTTACGGATGTGTACACCTCTGCCTAAACCATCGGAGATTACAGCCGTGATGTTAAAAAAAAAACGAGTAGATTACAGTTACTAGAAGAATGGATTTTCCGAAATTCACCTCCAAAAAGGATGTAAGGGAGGGAGTATGTACGTAGAAACAACATTAGATCGCCAATTATCGACACTTACGCGGCCCAAGTTGTGAGCAGAAGCTAATAATAAAATAAAACCAATCTTTAATCGTAATAAAACAACTGTTTGACATGAGTGAGGAGCGCATCAATCAGAATTAATTACTGTTTTGATTGTTAAGTCTTATCTAAGAACTGATACTAGTGTTTCGTATGTAACGAATTGTTCTCGATTGTCCGCATCGATCATTGTCCTAATCGATTTTTATGTCAACCGATGTATCGAGAATGTAAGCTCATGTGCGTGTGAGTTGCTAACTAGATTGTTACATTGGAGGATTTGTAGGGGGGTATCGCATATTTTGTGTTGTACATATTATGGAATTTGCGACATACAATGTAACATTTATATTTCGGATATGACTGCCTCGTTCGTCTAGTGGTCGCAAGCGCGACTGCTGTGCATGAGGTCTTGGGTTCAATTCCCAGGTCGGGCAAAATGTTATTGGGTTTTTCCATCAGGAATTTCTCAGTAGCAGCCTCGGAGTCTGGATTAATGCCCGGTTGATGGCAATAGGCTCGCCCCCTATTACATGGGACTAAAAACATAACTGGCGAAATGTGGGTGTAATAATGGGTACACCTCTGCCTAAACCTCCGGGGATTACAGGCGTGATGTTATGTTATCGATACGATAATCATAGGTTGTGGTATCATGTATGGAAACCTATATATATAAAGCCTTTACCATAGATTAAGTGCTTGTTTCTAGCTAGAACGACATAGAGATGAAATTTTTAGACGGTTCATAAAAAAATTTGGCAGTCATGGGTATTGTCGACTGAAGTGACAACTTAAAGTCACGTTTGCATGTTGGTGACGCTGTCATATTAGCGTGTCGGTGACATTTTCAAATTCCATTTTAAAATCAGCTGTTCCATACATTTTGGCCGTGAAAATATTGCACATTTGTATGGAAAAGCTGTTTTTTTTAAGAACTGACGTTTTTCCACTGCTGAATCTTTCTTCGTTGCGATGTCCATTCCACCTCGTATAAATTGTTTTCTTATAAAACCTACTGGGTCAGTAAAGATATAAAGAGGAGTTGTTTTTTTGAGGCGCCATAACGGTAATTTTACAGAATTAATAGCTTAGATTCAAAAGTATAAATTCTACTTTGTTTACATTACAAAAGCATCGCAACACCCACGTTTCATCTAACTGGATAATCCAATGTCTATTGATCTTGATACTTAGTATAATTAAAAGTGTGTTAACGAACTCTTTTCATTAAGTTTTTTAAAGGAGTCTGTCCACTACACCTGACTTACACAGCTCACCTAATTTATACATGTAGCTAACCCTAACCTTTTTTTCTTTTTTTTAGGTGGTAAAAATCATCAAATGACTCCTTCCGCCCTGGGTGGGGCGCAAGGGACTGTCAGACTTATACTGACTAAAAAACCACCATGTTCCTTCTGTTGCCCTTTACGTTCCGGGGCCACGGTATACTGTTAAGTAGTCCCGCAACCCCGGCAGGCGTTGCGGGAACCCTAACTTGGAACTACTTTTAATCCTTCAAGTCCCACGTAATGAGTCACATTTGACTATCTTTTGTTCTGTCATACCGATATGACAGCCAGGCCTTGAGCGGTTTAACGATGTTTCGAGCGTGTCAATTCTCATAAAGGCTGATTTTTCAATAGTCGGATAACTTTTGTCCAAAGTATAAGTATGACAGTTTGACATATTTTCTATACAAAAGCTGTCACACCACCATATTTATCCCTTCGTTATGAGTTAGCTGATGATTGAATAATTAGCCCTAAATTACACAAAATAGGTTTCAAAATTATAAGACACCACAAACTTAAAAAGTGAACTAAAAATAACAACGAATTGCGATGTGGCAGAAAGATTATTACTGTTGTCTGTAAATCAAATAGCTTGTTCTACCGTACGGTGTAGTGGGTAGACTCCTTTAGCATACAATACGTTACAATATCATTCTATAAAACAACATAATTTATCATTTCTAACTACAATATTATAAACAATTAAAACTGTATGCGTGTGCACATTTATCTAAATGTTAACGGGCGCTGTCATATACAATAGTACGACCGAATGATCTTGATGCGTTATAATTAGGAGGAGTAAACCCCGTTTGGTTTTTAGGGTTCTGTACACGAAGGCTGCAAATGAACCTTATTACTAAGACGTCTATCTGTCTGTCTGGCAGCGGGTTTTATCTCATAAATCGTAGCAGGTTGATACTTGAAATTTTTACAGATTTTAGCTGCAAAATAATCAAATAATACAAATTAAATCATCATCATCATCATCATCTGCCTAGCCTTTTCCCAACTATGTTGGGGTCGGCCTCCAGTCTAACCGGATGCAGCTGAATACCAGTATTTTACATAGAGCGACTGCCTATCTGACCTCCACAACCCAGTAACTGGGTAATATGATACCCCTAGGTAAGACTAAATAAATAATACAAATTAAATAAAATTGGAAAATTAACGGGGCTATTAATTTCTCGACACAAGAAACGTTTTTTTTTCAGGTACGTAGTGCTAAATATTGTACGGTGCAGCGGTTGTACGGAACCCTTGTTTAGCGAGTCCGACTAGCATTTGGCAGGTTTTTTACAGATATCTAGGTGTCCGAGAAATTATTATAATTACATGCAAGTTTCTTTATGTAACTTCGTTTTGGTTTGTCGGTTCGTATTTAGGAAGTATGACTGATAGACAGGTACCTAATTAAACGGCCATTTAAACATTTTGGCAGTGTTTTACAAAACCAATGGTTTTACCATCAGAAATTTCTCAGTAGCAGTCTCGGAGTTGGATTTGTGGCCGGTTGATGGCAATAGGCTCGCATTATTACATAGGACTTAAACATAACTGGCGAAATGTGGGTGTACTAATGGGTACACATCTGTGTAACCCTTCGGGGATTATAGGCGTGATGTTATGTTTATGTGTTATATTTTTTAAATTAATCTGCTAAACGTTACCTTTTAAAAGAGACCCTTCAAAATGGCGCTCTCAAAAAACAAGAAAAAAACATCAAAGCAAGTGAAGACAGTTCTCTTTAACGCTATAATTGGTCCCGATGATTAATAAAATAAAGGAACGATATAAAATGTCTAAACGAATTAAATAACTATTAGCGTAGGCTATGTAGCGCGCCATTTTTAAGTCAACCTGTACAGAGTGTTGAGATTAATGTAGAACATTTTTAATGGCGCTCCAAAAAAATGGCGCGTTTTTTGTTTTGGCCACCCAGCTGTAGGAATTGTTTGAAGTCGGTACATGATAGGGAAATGAAGAGGTTTTTTTTTCGCGTTATTATAGCTTTAGGCATTGACAGATTAGTAGGTAATCATGCCTTCTACTTTAGCTTGAGGCTTTTAATGGTTAGAGCGCCGACGTTTGGCCTCTGGTTATGGTCATATTTAAAATTACTTCAAAGAGTGCGCCGTAATACTATCTTTGTAGATGTAGATAATCAGAGCAAGTACAAACTTTTCTCGGTCAAGTATCCTATCAAAGTCAAAGTCAAAACATTTATTTCAATTAGACCATTTACAGGCGCTTTTGAATTGTCAAAGAGTAGGTCAGTTAGTCCGAAAGTTGAAGCTAGTTGCTCGTTCCAAAACGGAGGTAGGCCTCTATGGAGAAGAACGAGCAAGAAACTCCACGGCACTCTTTTAAGTTACGTTTTTACAAAATCCTGGTTACAAAGTTATCAAAGTAGTCTTTGCCTGCGACTTTTTGCGAATTTTCTAATAGACTCCCTTCTTTTTTTTAATAAAAAAATATAGCGGTAAGCAGTAACGTAACTTCCCATAAGCGAATGAATTATTAAAATTCGACCAGTAGTTCCTATGATTAGTACGTTCAAATAAACAAATTATTTTATTTTTATAATATTAATTAAGTATAGATTTTAAGATGGGCTAGTTAGTCAGCTAACACTTGGTAGATTTCATTGTATAGGCTTCCAATAAGAAGGTGTGTCGGGTTAGACAAAACTCCAATTTTTTTATTTTTCTTAAATCAACCTGTACATGGAATTTTGATGGGTGTCCAAATTATAAGTAGGGTGACCACGTCGCCTTCAATGTGTGATATTAAACTGTTACTAAACGATTTCGGGAATTTTAAATAATTGCACGTTTACTTTTCAACCTATTTTAAACTCTATTTCAATTATTTTATGGTCGGTTTTTGATTGAAAAATTTATAAGGAAAGGTACAAACGTGTGTGGCATAAAAGTAAATGATACAAAATGGTTGCTTTAATACAGTTTATATTGTTAACGTTTTGGGAACAGCGTTCTTTATGGGTCGTTTCGCGACGAATTAAATGGACGCATCAAAATCCAACTTTGTTGCGTTTATGATTAAAAAGTCGTTGAAAAAAATCGTTAAAACGAATGATATAGGGAGGTCAAGAAAACATAATTTAAAAAAAAAAATGAATAGTTATAAAAAGGTAACTTGAGTTCATGTATCACGCCTGTAATTCCCAAAGGGTTAGGCAAAGGCGTACCCGTTAAAAAACCCACATTTTGCCAGTTATGTTTAAGTCCCATGTAATAGGGGGCGAGCCTATTGCCATGCAACCGGGCACGAATCCAGGCTCCGTGGCTGCTACTGAAAAATGCCTAATGGAAAAACTCAATAACACTTTGCCCGACCTGGAAACCAAACCTAAAACCTCATGCAGCCCAACCATGCAGTCTGTCAAGATTCGATTCTTCGATCTCTGCAGTTATTTTATAAAATTATACATAATATTTTAAAAATGGATATCACTGCCTACCACGTGTCTAACAACATAGGTGGCCTACACAAAAAAAAACCACAAACAAACATAAAAAAGTACTGTACTTTTTTAAATCAAATACTGTCACAAGATGGCAGTTAATTCATCATACAAAGTCGTTGCCCTCAGAAAAATTCGGACATACCATAGACAGCATAGTTCATCGTTCACGAAGTCGGCTTTCGACACACGTGTAATTACTCGCAAGTTTTTTTAATTACGACACACTCTGTAAACGCACCACACACGATATTTTAAAAAGCTTTACCTTGTACAGTTGACAGTAATTTGAATTTTAATGTGCTGAGTTAAGGTTGGAAATTGTTTGTGTTTATTGTAGGTGATGTAGATGTTATCGAATATTTCTATTGCATGTGTTGCCAGCTGTTTATCTGTCCGGCGATCGTCACTGTCACTCTAAGAATACAAATGTCGTAGTAATAATGAGTTCAAAGTTTCCAGGAGGCTTTAACTGGTAACTTAATGTTTAAGCTCTTTTTGATTATTATGACCAAAATGTTAAAAGCTTTGCTTGCGACTTCATTTATATGAAAATTAAGAATAACTATCATAACACATAGTTGTCGAAAAGACGAGCTAAAATATTTAAGCAACTTATAAAATAGGCGTCGGCGGCGGAATATACGCCGCGTATCGTCAGTCGCGTAACGCAGAAACAATCAAATAGATAATAAAATATCCAACCATACACACAACCAATAATGCGTTAGTGCGTCGTCCATACTAAAGACGATACGCTCGACGTATCTTCCCCCAGATGTGAACCGACCCTTAGAAAGTCTTCAAAAGTGCTTCAAGACTGCCCAACTCCATAAAACATCACATTTGCAAATCCAGCTATAAAACAGAAAAATCAATTAAGATAAACATCCATCATCACTCTTTGTTGATTAATTTCCAAGATTTTTGACTTTGTACTTAGAGTTTTGTATGAGATATCTTGCGACGTTAACACTTTGACACCGCCAGCCCTACCACCAAGTAAGGAGCGTTACATACAAGGAGCGAGTAACATGTTTTCATCATTTTGTTGGCATTGTTGTTACGCAACCAGCAAATGTCATTGCAGACGACTGGAACCGACACACGTGTGCACAAAATGATTGATTACCGAATGAGTTGAGAAAATGTAATATTCCTTATTTGACACAACCTAAAAAACAGATGCATATAATTTTGCTTAAGTTCATTTTTTTGCTAGGAAAGTCTAGAAATAATTGATATGAAAACAGCCTCATTGGTCTAATGGTCTCAAAGCGCGACCGCTGAACATGAGCTCTTGGGTCCGATTCCCAGGCCGGGCAAAGAGTTATTGGGTTTTACATTAGGAAGTTCTCAGGTTGATGGCAATAGACTCGCAATTCAAACGCATGTAATAGGGGACATGCGTTCCAGGGCTGCGGTAACTCTTAAGAACAAAATCCGCCACCCTGGCAGAGATTACCCCACTTAAGAATCGAACCAAGGACAAAATCCCAAAGAACTATTAACACATTCAGGTGTTAAAATAGAGCTGTCAATTGTTTTATGGTTGAGTAATGCTAAAATGTATGTTTAAGACGAAGCGAGGACGAATCTATGGTGTCAATGGGCTTTTGTGTTGAAAAAGGTCAAATTTGTCACCTTGAAGGTCTTAAAGGACTGTGTTACATTGTGCTTATGGAGTTTTGGCAAAGGTCGCTTAAGTTAATGAACCCTAGGTCACGCTTAGCGCGTGAAACACTAGTTATTTTTATGACTGACTGTTTGGCACTATTAGGGCCATTTTCTTTTCTCAAAAAGCTTTTTTACAAAAAAATATAACCGCCTTCAAAAATCACAAAATAAAAAATAACTTTAGCTTGGAAGTCGGCGGCTTTGGTTTTGTTTCTTGTTATGTAGGTATTGCCACCGACTTCCAAGCTAAAGTTATTTTTTATTTTGTGATTTTTGAAGGCGGTTATATTTTTTTGTAAAAAAGCTTTTTATTTTTCACTTTTTAGTGCTTGTTTGTTAATGTCTGAAATCCTTACATAAAGCCCTTTCAAACAATACCACACACGATATATTTAATTTTGGAAAGTGGTAGGAGGGGGGTTAACGTACCCCCTCCCCACTTCCTTTAGTCAGTCATCGACTACACGTATAAACAAAGCAATTTTTCTTGTTACGGCGGTTCTGCTGTGATTTTACAAGGAGTTCCGTTCCATATCTCCAAAGTTCATCATCAGATCATGACAATATTCCTATGGGACCTATTCGCGACTATACTCTTTCAAACAAAAAAAGAATCATCCAAATCGATTCGTAATTGGCGGAGTAATCGTTGAACAAACACACAAAAAAAAAAAAAACATACGCGTCGAATTGAGAACCTCCTCCTTTTTGAAGTCGGTTGAAAAAGCACTATTAGCATAACATAACATCGCGCCTGTGATCTCCGAAGGGTTGAGGCAAGGTGTACCCATTAGTACACCCACATTTTGCCAGTTATGTTTAAGTTCCATGTAATAGGGGGCGAGCCTATTGCCATCAACTGGGCACAAATCCAGACTCCGAGAAAAAGACGGACGAAATGAATAAAATAAAAATATTTTTTTCACGTGTATTTTTTTAAACACAAGCGCTAAATGCCTTTTTAAATCGTTCCACAACACACATTCAACGACAACCCTACACAGATCGTTTGTCAAAACTTACACGCATAACACAATCGCGGTGCGCTTGCGCAACCTGCCAAAACTAACAGACATGGCCGACCCTTGCAACACGTGATTGATTAAAAAGTTTACTCCTATTGTTTCTGGTACAAAGGCCGTCTGTAATTATGGGAATTATTGCTGTGGCACTAAAAACAAATGTCAGATATAGGTGGGTAGTAATGTTGTGAATGAACGTTATATATAATTGCAATAACATTAAACGCAATTGATTAAAGGTTAGAGAAATATTTGTGTCACAGTTGACAGGTAACACGTCTTTATTTATGCTTATATCAATGTTATGTGGCTGTTTTAATGCAAGAGTGACGATAGGTTGAAAGGTTTGTTTGAACGCGCTAATCTCCAGAACTACTGGTCCGATTCTGAAAATTCTTTCGCTCATAAGAAGCCACGTTATCCTTGAGTGCTATATATTTTACTATCAAAAGTAAATCATAATTTCAAAATGCAATAATTTCATGTGGTTTCACAGGTAGAATGTAACTTTATAAATTGACAGCAATTTATAAATATTAATTATACACTTTGAAAAAATTAAAAATTAGTCCCAATATTAAAATTGATCACGAAAAAATAATTAAATAAATATGCCCAAATAAAAGAAGAGTTTAAAATTAATAAAATAATAATAATAATAAGTTTATTTCTCCATAAAAAAAAGCATTTAAGTACGTTGTTGTTGTTGTGTTTGCATTCTTGTTTGTTGTTGTTGTTATTTGTTGTAATCAACGTCAAATATCCATAATCATGACAATCGCTTCCAAAAACGGATGAAATCACGCTGTATGGTTCATTTAGCAGAATCAAACCCAAGCAGCCTCACAAAATTTCATATGAGCGTTCGCCAACCCTGACGCACAGGTCTTTTGTCAAACAGAGGCAGATGACCCCAAACCCGCCAGTAACGACAGCACAAAACTACATCACCATACACAATGAACTGCGCAAAAAACTGAACAATAACAGTTGCCAGTGACAACGAACTCTTGAACAGAGACACGGGGCAAATTAGTCGATTGATAATTAGCGAAACAATTGAATAGTCGAATCGATTCGGGCGTTAAATAGAGGTGAATGGAGTATTGTTTAGTGATTTCTAGAATAATTGAATTGTATTTTTGTGTGTCATAGGCCAATAGACGGTGAATTTAGAGTTGACCATCAATCCGTAGGGAAGGACGGGTCACGAAATATTGCTCTGGGCGAATCCCATGCCCCAGCCAAAGATAGTTCAAGAAACATAGGAATTTTAGTTGTTGGAGTCCACCGCATCCCTACGCCTCCCCAAAGATGGAGCAGTTCATTCGGAAGACCTTTCACCTTAAGCACACTTCACCTTCAGCGAATGATATGTTTACAGAATAGATCGCATTATACTTTCCTCTATGGATCGGCTGAACATAGTTATAGTAAAGATTTTATGTTTCAATGCTAGATGATTTAATATCTCTGAAGAAAAAAATACGAAATAAAGTCAAATAAATTCATGTGAATTAGACTACCCATATCTTAACATAGTAATTGTTGCATGAAAAATAACTGAGTTTAAAAAAGTTCAACACTATACAATGATTTACACAGAATCACACCGTTTCGTAAACTTTATTTATTTATTTAAACTTTATGCAACAAAAAAGTACAAAGGCGAACTTAATGCCTTAATGACTTTACAGACATGTAGGTAAGCAACTAGCTTCTGCCCGAGACTTTGTCCACTTAGAAGTATACCAAAACAAATCTTATGACACTCAGCAATAGCGTAGCTCAAGTTTCGTAATCGGATCAATGCTTCCAAAGATTTAAATCTCACAAAAAACAAACATACTTTACCTCTGCATAATATTAGTATAAATGTTGTCATAACTTAAACATTTAAAAACCAATAGAAAATAATTTAAATAAACTGTCTTGACAGCTTAGCCATTAAACTATTAGGCTACTAATTGACTACTTAATCTAAAGTAACCATCCGTTGCCAGTAACTATTGCCCAATGATTAGAAACCAGACGAAAAAACGCACGCGACAAAATTTTAACTACGTTTACGCACAAAACATCACGCTTGTTATTCCCGAAGGGTTGGGCAGAGGTCTACCCATTAGTACAACCACATTTCGCCAGTCATGTTTGAGTCCCACGTAACAGGGGCCGAGCCAATTGCTATCAACCGGGCACAAATCTAGACTCCGAGGTTGCTTCTGACAAATTCCTGACGGGAAAACCCAATAACAGTCGCGCTTTGCGACCACTAGACCAACGAGGCAGTCACCGCATAGTCGTGTTTTATACCAAAATGACATAAAGTGCCGAAAAAAATTTGTCTTCGTAAGCCAGTCTGTTGTAGTTGAAACTAATCTCTTAACATTTGCATTACTAATAGCATACAAGTCGTCTCTTTTCGAGATATCAATTAACATTCGTTTACTAATTGAGTTTGTGGCAATCGTATTGATTTCTGAATATGACATTTCGTAATCCTATGATTTTGGTTCCGTTTCTTATCTTTGTCAAGTGATAGGATGCCTTAAAATGAAATATAAGGTAAGATAAGTAAAGTCTAAAATGCGTAGAAAAATGTATGTATCTTCTTGCCCCATGCCAAAAATGCACGAAAATCTAGGACCTTTTTAAAACTATACTAACTGGATTATAAGAATATAACATTTAATTCTTGTATATGAGTCAAAGATTGAGAACTCAGCAGTGCAGTCTATGCTCTGTATAACATGACCGCCTTTTAAGAAGAAGAAGAGGGGAAGAGGGGTCAAGTAATAAAGAGCAATGACTGTATAAACTTATACACTTAGGATCAAGTTATGGTATTTGTTGAAGAAATAAAAGAACATGAAACAACAACATAAAGCTTTGTAGACCTTTAAAACGTCGGCACAGTTTCAAGTTCCATTTTTCAAACACGTCCAATTTGTTTGAATTTTAGTTACAGTAATTAAACTTAAAACAACAAAGACAAACATACGCCGTAAAACCTTTGTGTATCACAGTGGGCGGAAAATAACATAACAGACCACTTCAAAAGCTGTTGCGAGCGCAATGTCGCTTAAAATCAATTTGCTTTTCTAGCGACACACTGTTCCAAGGCAAATAAGACACGCCACACATCAAAGAAGACTCAACATGTGCTTATTTGATCTCAGCAGTCCCTACAACACAAATATTTCCATAACAGAACCATTTAATTAACCTGAGGTTTCCGAGAACGGTGTTGAAGCAAAAACAAAACGGAATTATGCGAAAACTCGTCGAAAGACGAATTCAAATTAGGCTCCAATTGGAAGTGCGAAGGGACCCATTACTTCGGTAGCCGAAACAAGAAAAAAAGATGTTATTAACGGCCCTACCGAATTTTTTATCCATCACTGATGGTAGGGAGAAAAAAGGTTTTATGGGCGCATCGCTGCGCAAGCGCACGTGTCCTGTTTTTGCTGCGGTTTCGCTTGCGGAATTACTAAATGATACCGGACAACTACTACTTTATAGTAAAACGTTTCACGTTTTGCTCTTTTTGTGTTATTGAGAAACGGTTATTTTTTTTTTAAAGACATCTTTATACTATAAAAAAGATGATCTTTGAAAGAATATCTCATGATATTACACACTATTACTCAAATTCTTCTCCATTCATCAGCCGAAGCCCACACGGACACCTCAGGGGTCTCTCCACACGTTTTTGCAGTTATTTATCAACATATAAAAATGTTCTCATTACCATCCGTATATTTCAACGTCCTCGACTGCCAAATATTTCACTTGACGTCGTGAGTGATTGCTCTCATCAGGTTTGGAGGCATCTAATTGTGCATTGACCTTAGTGGCATCTTGTTTTTATTGGGCCTCAAGGTGGTCCTTATAAATGAGCAGAATTCTGACAATCCTCTTTTTGCGTACATACTGAGAATTCGACTCGTGCCGATGTCCTACAGATCAAGACAAGTCTATCAAAGTCAAAGTCAAAGCATTTATTTCAATTAGACCATTTACAGGCACTTTTGAATTGTCAAGGAGTCGGTCAGTTAGTCAGAAAGCTGAAGCTAGTTGCTCGTTCCAAAACGGTGGTAGGCTTCTATGGAGAAGAACGAACAACAAACTCCACAGCCCCTCTTTTCAATTTCAATATTTGGGTTGCTTATTTAAGTGAAAACAATGAAGATGAACATAAAATAATAACAAATGTAAGCCAGGTGAAGTTACAAGTGATACTTTAAGTGTTCGCAAAAGATAAGCTAATTATGCTGTTAATAAGAACAAAGCGATCTCTGGAAGGGATATGCACGATGACACAATCGAGATAATTAAAAAAGATAAAGAAAAAAATTCAGTATTCCAAGCTTGTTCGGTACAGCATCAACTAGTATTGCAGTGAGAGTATCGTTGTCAACTGAAGCAATATCCGGGTTCAAAGTATTTAACATCGCAATACCCAGCAAATGTCAAGAAAGGCATTCGGGATCATCGAGGGTCTTAACAAACTGAAGAAGGTCGATATTCTTGCTAGTTAAGCAAACGAGAAACAGTTACAATCTACCTAAAACGAGCACTCAACTTTTAAACCAATTAATCAATTACAAAAGCAAACTATGTGATTAAAAGAGAAAGCCAATTTTGAGCGTACATTAATTGCTAAGTACGAACCACAAACGTGATCTCAGTTTCAAATAATTAACGTGCGAGTACATACATCGCGTGCTCGCTCTGCCTCTCTGGCCTGACCCCAGTCTTTGATGCCGTAATGAAGGGTTTTTATTAAATCAATGTCAGAAGTCCATTAAAGGCTGGCCCCCGAGATGAGTCTGCGCCATCAATCAAGATACGGATGGACACCCAAAAAAGAGTCTGTACTACGTTTCTGGACGCTGTTTACTTTTTGGGACAGGATTTAAATAGCTGTTTGGACAAGTTTGAGTTTGCGGTTGACGAGGGAGAACGTCAGGGGGAATTAGATGAATCTCTGGGTCAGAATGAAGTCTATGAAGTGAAAAAGCATGTTGGTTTTGTTTGAAACAAGACAGTGTGACGGTTTGAAGGTAAACAAGGGTTGTCGGGACGAAACACATTAATCCGGTCGCGGTCTTGGTAGTTACGCGTAAGAGAACGGCTCGGGATAATTAATTACAGTCCTTTGATGCGATCTTCGCGCTTTATTCAACGAGGTTCTGTTGAGAAGATGGAATGCCTCGACGTATCGCGTTCGCTTTTATTCGTACAATTCTTAATCTTGGTCCTTGGATACGCGCCCATGTCTACAACGTTTTTTTTTTTAATATCATACTTGAAGATTAATGAATCAAACTACCAAAGTAATCGTTTCATCGCAATAAAAACTTGGAGCGTGTACTTCTATCTGACGAAAAACGATGATCAAAAATAATCCAGCAAGGCCTCCCAGGATCCGTCTTAGGTGAACGCACTCCAAATTATGGGCTTCTAACACCCATGAAATATAAAAAGAAAATCATAAAAAATAATTTCCTCTATTCCATTCGACAAAGAGCCCATCCCGATTTTATAATTACACGGTCGGGATTTAAAGGAGAGCACCTGTAGACGTGTTCAACGATTTAGGGCGCTCGTGGCGTGTCCAAATGTGGCCCCATCAAATTCACCGCCCACTTTTTTCTCTCCTAATGACTACGATAACCTTTAAAAGGATCCCAGCGTTTAAGGGTAGATTGTGTTGTCCAATATTTCAGGGGATTGGAGTAAACATTCTTTCGGTATCTAGTTTTGGAAGTGTTTTGATAGGCGCGTGCCATGCTCGAGAGATTCTAGGTACATGTTTCGAATTTTTGGAAGACATGACAGTTTCGTTGTTGATAAGGTCAATGAAGAATTTGTTGGCATTCCCTTTTTTATGAGAGAAAGCAATAAAACGGGCTTTCGTGTAACTGACTAAATCAAATAATGGTTTTTTCTGTGGGCGTCATAAATCATCACGTGTTAAGCTGAGAAAATTTGACATACGTAGTGCCAAATTTCAGCTACCATTCAAGCGTTAAAGTGTAGAAGAGCGTACAAACATCCATCCATGCTTTCATCCATACAAACTTTTGTGTTGATAATAGTAGTAGGATACTAATCGGCTTTTTCAAGCGTTCGTCTCTCGAAGGTTCACTGCTAGGCGAGACGAAATAATTTACCTGAAACAATAAAATACCAATAATTAGTAAAGCTACAAACCAAATAAAACTAATTTACAATTCAAATATATTCGGCCACATTTTTATTAGTTAACTATTCTCAATTAGCGACCGGACCCGGCTTAGCACGGGTATAATGGTGATATATGAACGCTCACATTTAAATCCGTTGCGTAGTTTAAAAGATCTAAGCGTACACACGGCGGGAAGCGACTTGGTTTTATACTGCGTTGAGAAGCAAAACTTATTTCAGAAACAGGGTTATTAGATACAGCTCGCCATTATCCTTCAATTTCCATAAAACTTACATCCCTTGCCTAAAATCTCAAGATAATAAACCCCCACAATCTTTTGACGGCAACAATAAAGGAAAAGAAAATGTCGCCATCAGTCATGCTCAAATAAAAAATGATACAGGAGCGACAGAGGAATGCCCATTAGATAATATCAGAAGGTCCTGTCCAAAATGCGTGACAGACGACAAAAAATATGGTTAGGGGATCAAAGTAAACGTGACAAGTGAACTGGACGAAACTACTGAGTTTAAGGATAAAGATAAACATAAAGTTGTAGATGACTAGCATCTGCCAGTTACTTCGTCCGTGTAGACTTCGGAATTAAGCTTAAGTCCTAAATTATCCCACGGAAAGACAAAAATGAGATTAAAATGATTCTGTGTTAAGTGTGAGCAGTTAGTGAGGCCAATCCCAATGGAGACTAGCTAAGTACACAGAAGATTAAGTGCACAAGTGTGTGCGCAAACACTAGTGCACTCCTGCTTTTCTCACTGTCATAGTACGATGGGGAGGAGATCAGGCGCTGAACCAATGGCTTTACATTCTACAAGAGACGGGAATGTCGCACCACCAACTTCAAAACTTCGAAATGGAAAAGCCATTAATGATAATCGCCCGACGATGGAACTGAACAAACGCTCAACACTTGCGTTTACGACAACGTCACCAACAAGAAACAAGCAAGTAATTTCGACAGTGAAGGAATCCAGGTATCGCTTACGCAAAATTGTCACTTAGCAATGTTAAGAAAAAAGTCAAATAAACTCATGCTTCCATTTTGTAACTCTAAGGGCTTACACAGACTACAGACATTTGTACCATCATGTTTGCGACGACCAATCGACCAGCTTTAAACACTCCGCGGGTGTAACAGGGATCGAATCGGATTCATATTTACCAATATTTTTTAGCTAAGATGAAACGGCTTCTAGAAATCATTGTCTTGAAAAATACAATCCTGAGATTCCAGGATTGCAAAACAAAACAAATGCAGTTACTTTTAGTTAACTGTTTTTGTAACCATTCATATAAATCTCATACTCTTTGTGACCTCTATTTTCACTAGACTACTGTCTAGACTAAACTACATCTTTATCGCACTTTATAAACGAGTGTGTATCTAACTCTAGTAATAAAATAAAATAATATTTATATGATTTTATCAAAAGGAAAAAATGATAATCAATTTTTTGTTATTTGCCTTTACAATTATTAAACATGAATATCTTTAAAAATAAATCATTCGTTTACATACTAACTTATTATGTTGAAGCGAGGGCGTTTATTTACTGGATTTAAATTCAAGCGATGTATAAACAATTGCAAAAAATGCAGTCTGCACCATAATTTGTTAAAGAGACCTCACAGACATGCGTCGCGGACTCAATCGCACAAAAAGTCTCTCGCCTGCACAAGCCCTAATATAGATACCTCATTGAATACCAGCACATATTATTTGCCAATCACTGGCGTGCCGTGATATTTCGTCAGGACAGTTGACATCGTCGTGCGTTCGTTACTTAACTGCGCAGGCGCATATTACTCATTACCATCTAGAGTAGATTACATTTAGTTTAAGCCAGAGGCACTCAACATTTGAGTTGATGATGTTTTTCTGTAATGACTTATCGTGTAATCGGAGGCTGTTATGACACCGTCAGAGAAATACTAACCTACCTATGTGACACTCTAATGGTAAGATGGATGACTGTGATGTTTTTAAGTATTATATCACCTTTGTGACGTTTCTGTTTCATATGTACTTTTATCGGTGTATGGAATAGTTGATTTATTTTTCGACCGACCAAAAAAATGTTAATACTGAATCTCTATAATAATGCGTTATGGTTATTGGTCCTTTCGGCCCAGAAGGACCAAATTGTTTCCTGCGCATATTAGAGACTATACTGCAACTTTTTACTAAGAAATCACAAAGTCTCGTGTATTCGACAACAGAAGATTGCTCTAGCAGTTCTAATTTGAGAGCCTCTGATGCAGATGCTGAAAAATAGAGCATGAACTAGTCAAGGTCCTGCGCACGTGCTTCTTATCTGTTCATCTGTGTATGTAATTGGCAAAGTGTCGTGACCTAACTGTTGTTAATGATTAATCTTATTATTTGAAGTTTGTATCTGTGGTGTGATTATTTTATGATTGAAGTCATGCACGTTTTTTCTCCTCATTATGTATATATATTTTGAGATCACATGTTTTCGTTACTTTGCTGTGTGTAAATAGGAATTTACTTAATAGGGTGTAATTACAGACTTATATATAAAAAGGCGCGGGCCCTCACCAGGAACATTTGTCAGTAATATAACAGTTTAGATTCGAGATTACATAAGTGACTAAGAAGGACCGAGCATAACAGTGAGCAACCTTTAATGATACAATTTGTAACATACACGCGCTTCCTAGCTCCGGCAACAGTAGCTCGTATTGTAATGCTCAAAATCATTGGATTTTAATGTATGCGTGATTTGTTGAATGCCCAGAGTGAACTGTTTAAAATAATATGGCGTTATGATTAACCAGCCTTAATCAAATATTACTCCAAAACAAATCTACAACAACATCTCAACATACCTCTCATAGAAACCACAAACAAACAAACACTCTCTCTGCGGTCTAATTTACTTTTTTATCTACCACTAACTATACAAAAACCAATATTACATAACAAACAATATTACTAATAACATCGGGAGCGCGCCGTGACCAGCGCACGCGCCGTTTCACGCACAGCGTCCGCGCACCCTTGCACTATAACCTCGCTATAATTATCATTTATCACTTGCGAAGATTGATCATTTCAATGTATGCGTGATTTGTTGGGCTATTTCGTTAAGATAAATTGTTGTGTTAGGTTAATGTTGTTGGGCTGATATTGAAATAGCAATAGAAACGATTTCTTAACTATGATAGATAGCGTCTATCAATGTAAAGTTAGAGAGGACAAGATGTAATAATAATAATAATAATATCATGGGACAACTCTCACACACGGCTATCTGATCCCAAGCTAAGCAGAGCTTGTGTTATGGTAACCAGACAACTGATATAAATACTTATATAATTTATAAATACATACATATTATAGATAAATCACACCCAGACACAGAACCAACAATCATGCTCATCACACAAAGTTTGTCCTGGGTGGGAATCGAACCCACGACCTCCGGCTTAGCAGTCAGGGCCACTAACCACTAGACCAACAGGCCAGATGTCTGCCAATAAAAAAGACAACGACCTTCAAATACTACAAAGTAAAAAAAGGAACTTTAGTTTCGGAAGTCGGTGGCTTTGGGTTCTGTATTCCGAAACTATAGATATTTTTCACATTGAAGTTTTTGAAAGCAATGTATTTTAATTCTTTACTTTTTAAGACTATTTCTAGAAATCACGGAGAAATACATAAACTAATCAATTTTTTTGAAGTCTTTTAAAAAGTTCATTTACAAATAATATTCCACATGACTCAAAGTTTTTAATGACCACGAAATTACAATCAAATATTTTGGCACTGACGACCTTCAAGGCCTAGAACAAATATTTGAATAAAGAATCATTAAGCAATGAAAAGAATCTCCTTTCGAATTAAAAATTCCAAAATCAAATTCACAGAATTTCAAACAGTCAATGCAACATTGCGTGGGCTGGTCCTTAGGTTCCTAAGTAAGTTGGTTTCTAAGAAATATGTTAAAAAAATGACCATCGGATTACACACCAGAAAAACCCCGTGTGACTTTATGTGTAGGGTAAAAATAAAAATTAAAACGGCCGATCACTAACGACATGGGAACCGTAATCCATATCAAAAACCGCAGATCCTGTAGCTTGTACGTTAAAAGGCTGGGAGGGTTGGCTGGTGTTGCCAGGTAAAAAAGAAATGTTTTAAAGTAACTTAGGAAGGATATTATGGGAAAAAAGAATAATTCAAATATCGTGAAAGTAGTTTATTTTGAGGGATTTTCCCAGTAAAAAATAAATTTAAAAAAATTCTAGCCTGTTACAAAAATAAACTGATTTAATTAACTAATTAATTAACACGATAAAAGGCGACAAGCAGTATTTGAAATAAATTTATTTCCCAGTAAAAATAATATAAAAGCTCGTAACATATTATACTATGGCAACACTACCAAGACAGAATACGAAACTTCCTTTGCAAACCGCAAGTACCGAAGGACCAAAAAAACTAAGTACGGAGTAGGAACTCGATCCTTCGTCGCTCAAACCACACCGTACGTGTAAAAAAATAATATAACCAGAGCCTGCGGCGCTGCCTGTTTGAAATTACAGTTAATAGAGTAAATATTACCTTGAAGACTTTAGTGTAATCATAGTTTATAGTGATGTGAGTGAAAATGTTGGGCGACAACTTCGACAAGAGGCTAAAGTATATAATGATAAAGATATGAACGTAGATGTAATGTGTAGCGAAATTCATGCGTTGCTTTGGATAATAACTTAAAATGTGTTCTATAAAGAGATATTTAAATCAGGAAATTAATTAACTCCACAGGTGAAGTTGGCGGGACGAACTTGCCACTTAGGACCAACGATTTTGGTGCCACACCACCAACTTCCTAACTCAGGCTGCTACTGAAAAATTCCGACTGGAAAAGCATAATATCATCAATATATGCCTGACCTGGGTATTGGACTCAGGACCCCACTCAAAGTAGTTGGGCTATAGCCACTTCAAAACTTAAAGGGCAGTCAATTAAATAAGCACACTGCTCATAAATCTAAGGAGACTCTTTTGCAAGCTTTCTACAAAATATAGAAAACAGCAGACAAGCCTATCGTTTTCTTTTATAACCGCAGCCAACTTGGAAATTAATTCGATGTAAATTGTATATTCACCAGATCGAGTGTGTAATTTTTAATGAGAGCTGTATCAATTGAATTAAAATATCAATTTCGCGCTGTTCGTTGTAAATAGAGTGGTTATATTTTTACAATTGAATGTTGTAATATTGTGTTGTTTGGTTAACGTTAGCTTACTTATTATTTTAAGGCAAAAGTTTGGATGCATGGATGTTTGCTACTTAATTACGCCAGAACGGCTGCACGGATTTAGATGGAAATAAAAATGGTTTATTTATGCGTGACCGTTTATAGGCTTGATCTAATGAACAATAAAAATAAAAAAGGAAAAGTAGAAAGCGATTTAATTAATTAATTAATTTTCTAATCTAATAAAAATGTCTTAAAAAGCCTAAACACAGTGACGTCATCAAAGAACACCGTCGTTTAACGGTACCTTGGTTCTTGTAAGGACATTACCAAATAAAGTGTCATGGCCGCCTAATTAACACTCCATCTTTACAACGTAACTTTACTTAAAACCTATGCAAATCTGTTCAAATAATAAAGCTTAAGAGATTTTCTGTCTGTTTGTTTAAACGCGTCAATCTCTGAAACTACCAGTCGGATTAAAAAAGTTCTTTTTGTATATGAGAGTCAGATTCATGAGGAATAGTATAATCTATATAACATCACGCTACGATCCACGACAGCGGAGCAGTAATCAAATACGTAAATTAACGCGAGTAAAACCACGGGGTATAGCTAGTATTGCTATACAGGTTTACATTACGCACCTGTCAATCGAAAGTGAATTAGCAACAAATAAGGTTCCCAAGTCATTTTCCTTTCCGTTGCGCGTACGCATAAAACTTATATGCAAATGACGTAATGAACAACGTTTGGGAGGCGCGCGCGCACCGACGCGGGAGTTGCCTTTTTTGGTTCTGTTAATTTATAATCCTATCAAGCTTGCCGTAATTACAGGAGACGGGGGTGAGGGCAATGATTATGTGAATGGGCACAGACGGTTCATTTGTATGACATAAGATGTCTTTGTTACTGTTGTTACCTAATGGATTGTAATACCAGCCCATTATTGTGACACTGAAAAGCAAAGACTCTAAAGAGAAGGCACGAGCAATGATCACCACGCTAGCTTAAAGCGGATTACCGATTTCAGACTTATGTAGATATTTTACGATTTTTTCCTTCAACTATCTAAATTGAAACAGTCACATTAACGTCGTGCCTGCCTGGTAACAGATCCGCAATTACCAGCATGATAGGCGGGCGCTTCAACCTCTGGGTCGTCATGACATTTTAAATTAGCCAATGGATAAAATGCATAAAGCAGGGAGTGTCACATTTTGCTGTTGAAGCTTTTAAAATTATAAGCAAGAAATTACATAAGAGTGAACTTAAAAAGTGTAAGGTAAACAACAATGTGGAAACACCTGTTAATTCTCATATTTCATGTCGACTTAAGTTGCATAATTATTTAAATGACGACGCTATTTGTGTTTTGAGTGTAGGCATAAAACTAAGTAATTATTATTGACGCTTCTCCGAATTGTGTGGGTGTAAAATTTTTGGTCTTTGGATCGTTAAGGTTAGATTTTTTGGAAGTAATTTGGTCCTTTCCTGGTTATTTTAAGTGAGAGGAAAAAGTGATTTATTTTGTAATTGATTACTCGTGTTTTGTGTAAGTATACCTCATTTGGCGGGAATACTTATAAGAAGTTATTTCATGACGGGGATTTTCCTTATAAGTAGAATTGAGCTTAATTCTGCCAAAATCAACCAACCCAAAATCTCTAAATTAATTACGTCAAAACTACTATTAAATATGCCAAATGTGTCACATAGGCACTTTTTTATTTGTGAAATATTTTAATTGGCCTTAATTTTGTTTCTTGTTTAGGCTGATTAAGATCTAGCGTTTTGCAAATTTTAAAAAATCGTTTTTTTGTGAAAGTTGTTTGTTATCACAAGTAAAATCATGAGTATAAATATAGGATATACGCCCGTAATACCCGAAGGGTTGGGCAGAGGTGTACCCCCATTTGTACCCCCACACTTCGCCAGATATGTTTAAGTCCCGTGTAATAGGGGGCGAGTCTATTGCCATCAACCGGGCGCCAATCGAACCTCCGAAGCTGCTACTGAGAGATTCCTGATGGAAAATCCCAATTACCTTTGCCCAACCTGGGAATCGAACCCAAGACATCATGATCAGCAGTCGCACTCTGCGACCACTAGACCAATGTTAGTAAATATGGTGTTATTAATTACCAGTCACCCTAAAGCTTCAGCTCCTAGATAAATAATAGAAATAACATAACCTCTTTCCAACGCGGAGATCAGGGCAGTAACCCCGACAAATAACTACGAAGCTGGTAGTGATTGCAGGCTTCAACGCATGCGCGGTAGCTAGCTGCGTTGGCGCATGATTAAAGGGCGAATAGAGATGCGACTTGATGGGATGAATATTTTCCTCTAAGAGAGATAGTCACTTTGTTGTTTTCCTTTAAATAAATGGTCGTATTTATCTCATAGTTTAATTGATGGAGTCTTTTGACAATAAATAAGCTGTGATGGTCTGTAACACAGGTTTTTTTTTCATCAAGAATCAGTCTCTCATAATGGTGAATAATGGTGTGAAATATTCTTATTCAGTTGTATAGGGTCATCCTATTATGAGCAGAGATGAAATGACTTGATAACTTTGTCGCAGACGAAGTCGCAGTCAAATAAATCGGCAATCTAATAAATTCATAGGTCGAAATTTCCTTACGATGTTTTCTTCACCCATTCCTATTTATTCATAAGTAAATCAGAAGACAGCTTTAGAATGGTGACAATTGACAAAACAATTCGGCGCCACCTAGGACCAAATTAGTTTAGCTCGCAAAGGAAAAGCGTGATCTCCACCCACATTTACAAGTACTTGTACACATTTAAACTATTCACACGAACCGACTAATGATTGTTTCGAAGCTGCGCGGGCGCACGCCTCGGTAGACAATGAAGACTTCTTGGAAATGTCGTAGCTATAACAACGTGTTTACTATATTTATGCGAGTAGAGCAGCAGGTGTTATATTAAACTTAGATATTGTTTCGACTGAAATGAAAAGACAGGAATGGAAGGGTTACAATTCCTTAACAAGAAGCTTCATTGGAGTTCCAAATTCAGGCGTTTCAGATTTAAATATTTTTAAGTCCAGGTTTTATCACGATCTTAGAATCTTAGAAAAAAAAAATCGTATTTGTCTGGTAACCATAACCTCATACAAGGGAAGCAACCACTGGGTCACTATATAAGTTTAGTATTATGGTAGCCATGTTTAAATTGATAATAGCAAATAATTTGGCTGTATAATTTTATCGTCACAACATAAGTATTATAATCAATAATGTTTTTCTTCAACGATAAGCAGCTGTCGATATTAAACATTCTGCTAGTTATTTATAAACTTGATCGGCTGTTCTCAATTGTGTAACGGGTGCATTACGAGTACCTTGTACTAACAATAAGGCAGCTGCGTATAATAGGACCACAAGCTTCTGTCCGCGACTTTACCCGCGTTCAGTTACGTTTTTGGTTACTGCTCCGTGTGGCGTAATGTTTTATAGCCTAAAACCTTCCTTGATAATGGGCTAGGTATACAATTTTTTTTTTTTCATATTAAACCAGTAGTACTTGGGCTTAGAGCGTTAAATATACAAATCAAATCTTCAGCTTTTTTCTTAATTTTAATATAATTAAAATATTATAGTTGTAGCTGATAATATTTATAATCTACTACGTTTTTTACAAAGCACTACAATAACATTTATCTTATAATAATCAGAAGGCCAATTATACGAATTAAAAACATTTAAAATCTAGTAACAATCTTATCTCAGCGACAATCAGTGTCAAAAATTTGCTAAAGTAGAGGTATATTCTACACTTTAACGAGAGCCAAAGTCCAAGCATTTATTAAACAGTTAAACCACAAATTTTTATATAGTTAAAGAATCTACCAGTTAGACAGAAAATGAAAACTAGATGCCATTTTCTGACTAACAGACAGATATTTTTTTATTTATTTATGTAATTTATGTAACCCCCTGAAAGATACAGCCTGTATACTTTGACACACGGTAATAAGAACTATAATTGAGTAAATTATTATTTTTAATTTTCGGCAGAACATGTCCGATTTCCAATACCCAACATCACAATAAACATGAACAAAGCAAATATTTTATACGTCTGTCTGAATGATTACATTTCGCAAGTATTGGGTCGTGATCGACCTTCGGCTCCGTGGGAATCTGCCGGGCGGTGTTACGCGCGGTTATGAGTTCAAAACAGAATGGACCATTATCATGTCATAGTTCAGAACACCTGATTTTGTCGGCTATTGTTTTAGTTGGTTTCAGAGTACAAATACTGTTTGTTTTGTTCTATTGTTGATAATAATACCAGCTTATTGCTGTCACACTGCAGGTCAAAGGCCTCTTGTCATACAGACAAGGCAAGAGCATTGATCGCCATATTTTGAGCGTATATTAATTGTAAGTGCATTGTCTTCATAAAGTTTTTCTTCTCCGTTCTATTGTTAAAAATAAATATTAAAGCTCTAAAACTATAAACTAGTTACGGAAGCTACCGTCATTCTTAGTCAGAACCTTTTCTTCGAGTAATATGAAAACTATTGATAATTTTGTGGTGAATTTATTTTTCAGTTGGCAAAGTTAATATTAAAGGCAAACAAATAATACAGTGTCATTTGAGAAACATATGGTTACAAGCCAGAAGGACGATTTAGACGTCATGATTGTTTAAGATGTTTGCCGATTACGGTTTTTTTTTAACAGATTACGTATAAGTATTGATAAGTAAGGATTGATTTCTTCCAGTTGGGCTTACGTGTATAACTCTACGATTCCTCTCATTAAAGGCTAGATGCTTAACCACGACGTACAAGGATCTCCGTGCTTCAATCAACCTCGTGTCATGACTAATCTTACAGCTGATTGGAATACTTACATAAATCCTTTTACACAATCGTGATCTTTTAACCCCACACGTCAATTCTTCATATGCCCCGAGCGGTGAGTGAAGACATCTAAGAGTGGTCTTGGAGATTTTTACTTCGGCAGTAAAGACTCACAAATCGTTAGAAAGAAAAAGTTTCATAATAAAGCTTACTGATAATTTTAGTTTTAAGTCTGCATAGTTTCATTATCCCTTTGGGTGTAAATTATAGAGTAAACGTCTCCTTTTCATTTTACTCAAAGAAAAATATAATTTATATTGTAGTCCTTGTCCCTACAATTACGTCAATGTTTTGTACTGAAGGACCAAAAAACAACATAACTCACTCACATCTTGTTTTTTCCCACAAGTCTGATATTTAAGGGCATATCGACCTGCACTGCCATAAGGCAACAGTGTATGTTACGCGCACGCGCGCCCACCTGACATTTACGCGCACCTGCGCTTGCGCAAGCCGCCGCGCATCCGAAACTCGCGCGCAGCGGTAATTAAATTTAATGGCGCCCCGTATACAGCAATACCTCTGCATTGTTGAACCTTAATTGTTCGTGTGTTGAATCAATATTTGACCTCGTCGTCTGGTTAGACTTTAATGCCTTTATCTGACAGATGATTATGAATAGGTGCTTTTTTAAAGATATAATAACATGTAACGAGCAGCTTTTAATAGATGCTAATGGCAAACATATTTTTGTCCATATTATTTAATAACTCCAAGAAAAAGAGTTACTATATATACTTTCTTGTCCGTTCTTCTCCATAACAGTGGGATCTCAATTTTAGAACGTCAAATTAAATTAAAAGTTTTAAGGTTTATTAGTTCATCTAATGTAAAATAATAATCTGCGTCTATTATAGCTTTCTGGTGTATCGAATACGATTGGTCCTTAAGGTCCGGCCACACTGCAGCGGACAACTGCGGAGACGGGTAGTAACTACAGCAGTTCTTGTATGAACGTGTCTACGCTATAACGGGCGGCCCGGGTCACACAATAATCTTATTATTTTGGTATTTTTATTGAATAGCCTTGTAGTTATTATTTTTGTGTACACATAGTCTGTGTCTAATAACTTTTTTTTCTTTTTAAGCGTCCAAGTTGTCCGCTTCATTGTGGCTGCGTCCTTAAGTTAAGGGGAGCCAATAACGAACAGTGCACGAAAGGTTAAGTACAAAATAATAATTAATTAGAATTAGCCGGTTAACCTTAATCGCTGTTAAAATGGTGATTGCGGAATTTCAAGAAGATATGTGTAATGGTGATAGTAAAGATTTAATCAGATGAAACTGTAAAGATGAATTAATTGAAATAGTTTGTTTACTGTTGAATAACGGTTATTAACGGTTATTGTTATTGGTCATTAATAAAGTGCGTAGTCTTAATGAACGGTAGACGGGGTCAAATATCTTCTGTAGATTGCAAAGAATTTGCTTATAATGTTATAATTCGTTCAAATTAAAATCAAAATCAAAATATTGATTTCAAATTAACCATTTACAGACGCTTTTGAATTGTCAAATAGTCAGTCAGAAAGTTGAAGCTTGAAGCTTGTTCCAAACAGTTTTCTATGGAGAAGAATGAGCAACAAACTTGATGAAAACTCCTTTAAAATTAATAAATTATTACAAATGATTGAATCTATAGGTCTTCTTCTTATCGTGTGGGCAGTAAGGTCTTACGACCCCACACACCCTAGTGTCAGAGTTTCTAAACCGCCTCAAGGGCCTCTGACATGGTTTGAGTGGAACAGTAGGTAAGTCCAGGTTTCCTCACGATGTTTTCCTTCACCGATGCCAGTGATGTCCAAGATAAACTTAAGAAAGTACATATGAATTGAAAAATTCACATTGGTACTTGCCCGGATTTGAAACCACAACCTCATGCATGAGAGGCGGGCGCCTTAACCACTGGGGGAACAAAATTAGGAGTCGTAGATTATATTAAAAGATGTCTAGAGTAAAATACAAAATAAATTTAAAATGGCCGACAGCTAAGAGATGACAATTTCCAAGTTCCATGACGTCTAAATGTTGTCAGGAAAAGTAAAACAAACTTCCTTATTCATAAACAAATTAATGACATACTAAAGAGACCCACACTAATGCGCAAGTACATACTATATAATACCTGGAATAGAAACTGGTAACTTGTCTATGGAAATTCAACCAATAAAAAACTCATATTCTGCAGTTAGTTATTCTATAAAATAAGATTGCTTTCAATAAGTGAGATTACCCCGGAACAGGGTCCCGTGGGACGGACGTGTCCCGGGAAACTTGAAATGATCCCGGCCTAATCCGGGATTAGGTTCCGCGTTCGCGGCGCGCGCGGCGGTGCCTTTGTGTCGTGCGCGCGCGCACCTAATCGTCGCGATACGCAATCAACCGCCGGCGTAATGGAGGAGATCTCCGACTTACAGATGAATTTTATGTTCCGTTATATTTAAGGTTTTATGGTTTAGCCTCGAGAATTTTAAAGAGTTTATTGAGGTAGGTTGAGTGGCTAGTAAGCGTTTACGCATTGCAGCAGATCCTAATCCGAGAAATAACAGCTCTAAGTGTAGAAATATGAGGATATAAAGACACATTAATTAACTAATATTTACTGCCCATTAAACTAAGTATGTTCAGCAAAAAATATTGCTGGTAGCCCTCAGTGCAACTCACACAAAAGATTGTGTTTTCTGGGGTCACAGAAGAATTTAAAGATAAATAAATTACGGCCCTTAAAATAGCGCTTTTGTAAATATAAGGTATAGTACAGAAGAAACAAAAATATATCAATTACTGTAAAAATACGTAACTTTCGGCTTTTATAAGTGTCTCTGTCGTTATGTTCCATTCATTCGAATTTAGAACATTTTGTGACGTCATTTCTCAGATTCGAATCAGATGCACTGCGCAAGAGTGGTATTTTAAATTAACCTTGTTCGCGTAAAGATTAGGTTAGCTTACCTTTTAGTTGCTTGTAACTTGGAATCTACATAATTTAGTTTTAACTTGTCTCAGTTAAGTTCAGAATTTACGTTAATTTTGAACTTCAACGTAGATGCATTCCCAGAAGTTTAAATGTTGATTTTAATTAAGAATCTGTGGAATTTATTGAGGATTGCAAAATGTACGGTTTAATGGTCCTAGTGTCTAGTGAAAACCTATAAGACTCATTAACAGTTAATAACTTTACTGACTAGCCATATTCTGCAAGTGTATCGAACCATTCTGGTCGGAAAACCTCGGAAAAGTATCGAGAAGGTTTGAAAGAAATAGAAAGATCGTAATGGTAGATGTAGGCTGACAGAAAATACGCTGCGGATTCACGGTCGCGTAACGCCAGAACAGAAGTCACTCATATTAAAATATTTAGGTTTGTTTTTTGTTTTTCAATGAAGCTTGAACGGCAGAACGGAAAATTTGCCCTAGAAGAATTTTTGACTTTGCACTTAATTCTGTAGTCAACGCAGGAAAAGCTGCGGACAGGCGCTAGTTGTTAATTAAACATTCAACCTCACACCCAACCGATGATGCGTTAATATGTCAAGCGTACTAACGATACGTCCAACGTATCTTCGGTCAAAAGCGCATCTGGCTCTGCATGAGTGCATAAAAAATCAACGCACACGCTGCACTAACAGAAATCACAAACGAAACCACTAGAATCCATCCATAAGTTGAACTAAAGCAACAAAATATAAATTCTATTAAAATAAATCAACTGAACGTCAATGCATCCTTTCTCAGCGATATTTCTCAAACGATACCTAGAAAAACAGGCCGTCAGTTAGCAAACCCAATCCTTCACGAAGTACTTTGTAAATAAATAAACAGGAACACAATACACTAATCATATTCTTGCCGTGTCGGTAATATATCTGCGCGGGCGCCGACCTGCGTGTTCTTAGGGCTGGGGACCATGAACCAACATTTTATAAGAAATATGTGAAATGTTGGTATTGTGTATGTGTTGTGAATTTTCGTAACCTTTTCATAAAATAGAAAATCTTATTATAATATTGCAGTCATGACATTCAATGCGAGAAAGTTAGCTGAAGTTGACACCTTGTCGTCAATTTATGCACTATTCATAACTTTTATGGTCCTCATGTACGAATGCTGAATGTTAAAATACTTTAAATATAGGCCATTGTGCACATAAAAAAAATAAAAGGTAATAATTTAAACAATAACTGGGTTTAATATTGTGCCAAAACGGACCATTTTCTTAAATAATTGTATTGATTTTGGATATTTTAAGCTGATTCATTTATGTCTCTTTTAAGCATAAGCTTCGCATGTCTTGAACTGTTTTATTATTTGGCATATTGATGTAGTTTCAATTATTTTATATAATTGTTCAAAGTAAGATAGGGTCGCGGCAGGCCGAAAGGACGCCTTGGATGGCTTCCTCCAAAACTGGCGAGAGGAGGTACAACACAGAGGCAGCCTTTGCCTAGGACCGAGACAGTGAAGGCTAGCAAAAACAAAAATTGATCAGAGATTACTTATTTCGCCAAACTAAGCTCAATTGGAAAATCACATCATTATCTACTATGTTGAACCGTGCACCCCAGCACTAAAATAGTACCACCATGGCCCATAGCGGGCAGTAATTGCAAATTGGCTGAGTGATCGATGGCGTACTAAGAAAAATATCTCAATTTATTAGTTCCGATTGAGTCGCCGAGTTGATACGTATTGTTGATCGTGTGAACGTTGCCACGGCGTTTTTTAAACCATTTGTTATGGGACTGTTGGTAAGGAATGTGGGTTTGTCAGTTAATGTTACTTTTACTTTATGTTAGAACAGGGGCATGGTATGTAGTTATAACGGGCGTAAAAAAGCACTTAAGGAAGCCGAAAGTTATATGTTCTTCTCATCAATGCGATATTTTATTTATTCTGGGCCATACATGAGAAACTTTTGATACGAAGATTTGAAGGTCAAAGTAACAACTTTTTTTACGAAATGCCTAAATAAATGATAAAACCTAAATAATGAAATTGACATTTACGAAAAAATATCTCCATCAAGTGTCAATTTAGGACGTAGTCAATATCGTTATTTATTTTCAAACTAGTCACTACACGTTCCTTATGTACGCAACAACACAAAAATTGGTCCTTTGATACATTTAAGCGAGACTATTATTTTTATATTTTGTAACGAATTTTCGAATAAATATTATACCGTATATTTTTTTATGACTAAGATAAACTGGTGTGACAAAATACAACGGAGTGTAAATAACTTAGGGAGAATAGAGCGCTGTTAATAACAAAGTGTAAGGTATGTGTTCCAAGGCAGGCGACAGGTATTGCCACCTGTCTGTGCCTATGAAATACTAGTGCAAAATACGTTAGCGGTAGCTATGTATCTTTTGAGTTTAGTTTTTTTTAGCGGCTCTAACTTTGCCCGTCACATGAATTTCTCCTGCTCCATGGGTGCGTTTGCAAACATATAAACTCACATACATGTACCACCAGATCGGGAGCAACTACCTGTGGGTCATACAAATATTTGTTCCGTCTGGGAATCGAAGCCTGGTACTGGAAAGGGCAAGCTTCAGTCATAAAGATATGGGTTGTTATTAAAACAGTTCTTGTATTATAGTGCCATAATGTTATGGTTTTTGACTTCAACGCAGACGAAGTCGCGACTAGAATCTAGTTGCAGCATATAAATATTCTTATAAAAGTCAAGTCTATAAAATATTCATAATCACACGCTTGTCATCACGCTTTTAAAACATAAATTCCTTTACCGACTACCAATCAGGATTATCACAAAATATGACTAATAAGTTAAGTTGAACACATGCATAACGAGGTATAAATAATATCATAACTATTAATAATAATGGTATTGCCGGCTATGTGGGTCTTCTTGGGGTCAACTGGCCACTTCGAGCAGGTGTCCCAGATTTGAATGTAAACACACGAGTGTGTTTTGTGGGCTTGTGCGCTGAGGTGCTAATTTTGAAGTGGTGTATTTTAATATTGTGTTATTGAAGGTGTGAGGATGTTTTAATGTAAATATGAATTGTTTATTTTTGGATTCTTTTTTTGTGGACGTCATTTTGAGTTTCACTTTGAAGTTGCGCTAAAAAGTTTACTCGTAGTACGTCACGAAATGTCATTTATGGTAATGTTTCCGTGTTAGTTACTCACACCAAGAAATTATTGGCTAGCGCAAGTGGCAATATCTATCTGATTTAACTACCTAAATCTTATTCTAAAAATTAACATTTTAATATTGTATCAAAAAAATCCAATAGTAAAGTCACCACCACATCAAACTATCTATTTGTTGAAAAATCGCTCTTATTACACCTGCATAAGATGCTGCAGTGTTTACCTTATAGCGGTGTCGTCCGTACATTCGACCTACTAACCTCCTGCAATATTATTCTTTGAAAATCTCCCTCGGTGAATGTAGGTGAATTGAGTTTGGGATGAATTGTCAATCGTGAATTGATTAGGTAGGTAGGTTAGAACAAGTCACTTCTCCTAAAGGAACTGGGATTAAACCGGCTGGTCTTTCGAACCGCAGCGGTTCCGTCGCCATTTTAACTCCGTGTTTCATCATGACTGATGATGCAGTAAGCGAAGCTCTTCATAAATAACTCTCTCGTTACTCTTCATAATAAAATGATCATCAGGTTACGGAAATGCTTTGAATTTGTATACTCTGGTAGACGATGCAATCGAAACTAAATAGAAAGGTTTGTTTTGTTATTTCTTTGAGCCTTTCTTAACAAAATTCATTGCTTTGTCATCTTAAATAACTAACCATAGGTACATAAGAAATAAGATAATTTTTGCTAATTACTATTTCGAATTTCTCGCCTCAACACATAGAATATCTTAGATTAGAGTTTGTTCACAGACGATCTAATGGTGCACAGTCATAACTTTCCTCCTATTGTTTATTTAACCTTAAACAAACGGTTACTTTGACCCTCCAGGTTCCTAACTAATCAGAATAATAATAAAACTTGAACCGCGTACTTTCTTATGCGCGGACGCATTTCCCTTTCGCACGGTGCATGCGTGTACCGACTCACGTCTTTAAACGCTTTTGCGAAACCGTTTGTGGTGTACTGAGAATATATTACTGTAATGTAAGAGCTAGCATAATAAGTTATAGCTAAGTTTTCTTAAATAACATGTAGTTAAGTTTATTTTGAGCTAAGTTATTTGAATAGATATGAAAAACGGTTGGTCCTAGGTGGCGATGGAAATATTGCGCTACCTAGGACCAAATTAAAATAATGTGGTCTTTTAAACACAAAAATGGGGTGGCTTAACGGGCGGTAACCAAAAGGAAAAAATGCATTAATAAAATTACAATGACACTCCGAATAAGAAATACCTCGAAAATGAATACATTGGCGGCTTTTGGGTTACTAATTAAATTCCGTCCACGTCGAGGCCTTAATTTAAGAAAAAAAACTTGATCGATCCACCTTATTACCTCTTTGCACGCTGAAAAGGAAAGTGCACTTCGCGATGCACCGAAAATCATCCCATAATATAAATAAATCAACATTAAAATGCTACCTTTAAAATTTTACGACTTACACGAGTAAATTCAATTTCTTATCCGATGAAAATTTTTATGGCGACCCAATGATGCGCGCGCAATTTACAAAAACGCTTCGGGCATTTTCGGGTTATTCTTTTTTTGAATAATTCATGCGGAAGAGATCAAAGATGGGCTGGTTATGGGCTACTTTTGGTCCTTTAAGGGGTTATGGGCGATTACTTTGGCGTCGTAACAATGGCGGATCATGTAATGAGTTTTTGTTGATATTTAAAGTTATGTCATAGCCATACAAATAAATATTGCGAAGGCTTTTTGGTAGATTTATGGGAATCATAGTTCGTGATGGGAATTTAAAATTATGGAGAAAAGTAGGATTTTTTGGGTTAAAGTGTGTTCTTAACATACTTACAAAATTAATTTCTTAATAAGTAATTAGTTTTAAAAACGACTGAACGCATCTGGATGAAATTTGGCACGGAGATAAATTGTACTTTGCAATGGCACACAGGTTTTAAACTGGCTTAAGCCTAATTATTAACGGAGTTTAATTAAAATTAAACTCCGTTTTGGAACGAGCAACTTGCTTCATTTTGCGGACTAACTGACTGACTCCTTGACTATTCAAAAGTGCCTGTAAATGGTCTAATTCAAATAAATGTTTTGACTTTGACTTTGAATTCTAAAAAATACGCAAACAAAATAGCGTGCAGTGGCTAGTTTTTAAAAAAGTAGTAAATAACATAATATCACGCCTGTAGTCCCCGAAGGGTAAGGCAGAGGTTTACCCATTAGTACACGCACATACACCCAAAATTAAAAACCGAAATTTGACATTAGGTACATCCCTAGCAAAGTTCATTGAACCCATGACACTTATTTCGATGAAATGTTCGCACTTTCCGATTAATTTACGACCAATCGCGTTCTATCTCTAGGTTATAATTTTATAAACGTTATTAGTTTGATATTTCGCCCCCAGGCAAGAAGGCGTGATGGCTGTACGCTAAAAGTAAAAGTGTTAACGATTCGGTGTGGAAAAGCGATGGCCGAATGAGTAAGAAGTGTTCGCCCACGGTCGCCACTTGGTACACTTTCTACTGGCACTAAACTTACACTTAGCTCCGTAGGGTTGCTAGGTTCAGAAAAATAAAAGAAAATAGCGACCACTAAAATTTGCCAAATATTTTTTTGTAAATGACGCACCGGTTAGTGGTTCTCAAACACGTATGTAGCAATATTACCATATAGCGTCCCACGTAAGAGACTCCTGTAATGTCTTTGAATTCTTCTTCTTTATCGTGTGGGCAGTAAGGTCTTACGACCATACACACCCTAGTGTCATAGTTTCTAAACCGCCTCAAGGGCCTCTGACATGGTTTTGAGTGGAACAGTAAGTCCAGGTTTCCTCACGATGTTTTCCTTCACCGATGCCAGTGATGTCCAAGATAAACTTATATGAATTGATTATTAATGTATGACTTTGAATTTGATGTCGTTATAATATATATTGTATTTATTTGTGTGTGATTTTGTATTTCAAATTGATTGAATAATATGGGCTATGAGATGCCTGAAATAAATAAATTTTATTTATTTATTAAATAATAAAAGTAGCCTACAGATGACGAACAACTTGATAAAGTGTTGTTGTTATTTATTATTAGGTATTTAGCCTGCAAGCCTTCTTAAGAAACAAAAAAGTAGCAGAGAAAGCTTTTCATAAAACAAATATTCTCAAAAAATCATGAAAATAAAAACGAATTAGACAACCCTAAGTCAAATGGACAAACCGCTGATACAGTTCGTGGGTAATGATAGGCGAAAAAATTGACGCGTTACTTTCAATTTATAGCAACAACTGCGGCGCGGGCGCAATCAGCATCGTCTGAAGGAGACGTGCGCTACATTGTAGACGTTCTCAAGTGGGATTGTTTGGAAGACCTGCTTTTATGGCGAGAAATCTTGGCAGGTCAAAGTCAAGTCAAATTATTAATATCAATTCAGAATAAAGCACTTTTGAACGTCAAAAATAAAGTCAAAATTTCGCCATTTTGATTTTTTAAGAATGTCATGTAGGTACTGTCAATAACACTCCTTCCATCAAGATTATCATTTATCAAAATCGGTTGGGCCGTTACGAGCGCGAGCTACGAGCGTACATACATACATACAGGTAAAACACATAACCCTCCTTTTGGGCTTAGCCGTATTCGAGTAAAAAGACTTAAGTTTAGTTGCCAAATAGCTTTTCTGATGCACAACCAAGAACAACGGTAGTTGAACAATTATCTACCTTATTTCTACACGCATAAGGGTGAAAAGTGTTACCGCAATTATCAACGATTTTGCATTGTTACTAAGCTATTTTTAGATTTAAGTAAAAGTAAGTTTCCATTTTAACCAAAATACAATTAATTATATTACTATCTTAACTATGAGATAACACATAATAACCTCGATTAAATGTTTAATTAAAAAGTTAATTAAATCTCGGAGGCTGCGGCGGAAGATTCATAAATCTTTGTAGTAGAAAATCTGAACAAGTACTTAAGTTTCATAAATATTCATTGGTAGGAGATTACCAAGTGATTAGGGGCGTCAACTAATTTTTATCTTATTAATACTTTTAATTGGAAACTGTGAATGCTGGGAGTGCATAGAAAATATTTCAAAGGGTAGAAGATTGATCTAACATAGCAAAACACATCCTTGCGAGACAAACGGATAAAAAAATAATCTCTTAAAGGGTAGGTACGTAATCCCAAAAATAAATAATAGTACTGAGTATCCACAATATTTTTAATCTTCTTATCGTGTGGTTAGTAAGGCCTTACGACCCTACACACCCTAGTGTCAGAGTTTCTTTACCGCCTCAAGGACCTCTGACATGGTTTGAGTGGAACAGTAAGTCCAGGTTTCCTCACGATGTTTTCTTTCACCGATGCCAGTGATGTCCAAGATAAACTTAAGGAAAAATTCACATTGGTACTTGCCCGAATTTGAACCCACAACCTCATGCATGAGAGGCGGGCGCCTTAACCACTGGGCCATCACGACAAAAGGGCCATGACGACTATATTTTTAATTAACATAAAATACTGTGTTATTGGTCTACTGGTCGCTAGTGCTACTGCTGAGCATGAAATCATGGGTTCGGTTCCCAAGTCGAGCAAAGTGCTATTGGGTTTTTTTATCAACCTCGGAGTCTGGATTTGTGTCCGCATGATGGCAAAAGGCTAGACTTTTCGGAATTTCTCAGTAGCAGCCTTAGTCTGGATTCGTGCCCGGTTGTTGGCAATAGGCTCACCCCTGGGGGACTTAAACATAACTTGCGAAATGTGGGTGTACTAATGCGTACACCTCTACCTAACCCTTCGGGGATTACAGGCGTGAAGTTGCGTCATGTTATGATCAACATTAAAAAAAACTGTCGACACAGGTTTACTTTGTCGTAGTCATACTAGTCTTACCAGTACTTATATCAACACGGCAACACTTTCTACGTCGCAGCGAAAGTTACCTGTAACAAAAAATGGTAAATATTAAACTAGTGCTGACATTCTGCATCTAGATCTGCGAGTCATCAGTTTCTTCTGAACTTGAATTCCAGAGTAGCTAGAACTATTTCGTTTTAGCATGGCTGGATTTATGAAGTTAGATAGGGGTATATACGTAGAGCTTACAAAGTATCTATATGTACAGTCAACAAACGAAATTGGTATACAGGGTCATCAGGGGCCTTACCACAATCTTTTACAAAACATTCTTATTTCGATAACGTTTTGTTTCAAGCTTATAATAACATTACTCATATTCGTACCATGAACTTCAACTTTCAATATTGTTTTATTCCTGCTAAAGTGCTGGGAAAGAACGAACTACTTCTAGGATTTGTCTATTGCCTGCTATAGTAGAAAAGAAACAACGCTATATGAACTGTATAACGCTGTCCCTTTCACACATCGGTCCGAATTCTTACTATGACGTAGAATTGAGTAAATTATTATTATTTATTTATTTTAAAACATTACTTTATAGTAGGATCTAATTGTTACGAGTAATTTCCATAAAATGAACCCAAGTATTAAAAGATTTTGCTTTTTAAACAGAAAAAATAAAATAAAAAAGAGGCTGCGGCTAAATTGTGACAATAAGAATCGGAACAATTCTGTTCTTGTCAGCAATGTCAGCTGTCTAACGCGAACGGAATTTAAAAGTCAAAAATTTTAAAATTGATTTTTTGTGGTTAAACTTATTTTATTTCATCTTAGTTACTTAAGATCAGTGTCTCACTAGCATTTTGTAGTCAGTTGGATGCAAAATCATCATGGAATCAAGGTAAGGTTAAACATGGTAACTCAGTGAATAAGTTTATAACAAGGAAATATTTATATGTAAATAATGTTTTGATTATGATAGTTCGAAACAATATGTTTTCAGACTCAGTTAGGTATAAGTGTTTTGTTATTAATTTTGCAGCCGAAGAGTTAATCTAGTTAAGAGTTAATCCTGGCGACAGCTAGAGATACTCTGGGAAATTTTAAATTCCAACCGTCAACAACTACTGACATTGTTTTTTTCCATATTTGTCATAGCGATCGTTGGCGATCGCTATGACAAATATGGAAAAAAACAATGTCTTCAAATACTGGGACAAGATATTGGCCAGGGATATGCCAGGTGTTCAGGTGGAACTAGTTAGTAGTTAAGCATAATTTATTGTTATTTATAATATAAAACAAAGATAAAAAGGGTATGCTTACATGGTTCGGTCATGTTGAGAGGAGGAGTGAAAGACGAAGACAAAAGATATTTTTATGGCAGAGGTGAGTGGCAACGCAGGGAAGGATCGCCCTAGGAAAACCTACACTGACATTATTGGTAAGGTTCTTCAGAAAGGTCAGGTGCGCAGTACTCTTAACCGGCTTGCTTGTATGACGAGATGTATGAATGTAGGAGGTGGCGTTCTTTGGTTTTTGCCTACCCTTTAGGAAAAACATGTGCTATGTGTGTGTGTTAGCCCTGTCGGCGAAGAGACCCGTCGGCGAAGAGACCCGTCGAAGTAAAGTCTTGTCAGTGTTCAGTCTATCGCCGTTTAGTAATACACTCTTTAAATTATAAACAAAAAATAAAACTTATTTTGTTTCAGGATCTTAAATGCCGTCTTCCCCACAGCCGCTGTACAAGAGTTTCACAAGTAACCAAACCCTGCTGCAGAGTGTTGTTGGTACTACGTGGCTGTTCGCTCGCATTGTTTTGTGGCTGTGATTAGGCTTCCCGAATCACATCATTGTTTAATGGTTTTACAGATATTATGTTAGCCCTTTTGCAAGTGTCATATTTATAATATAACTTAACAATTGTATACTCGCGTATATTATTATTTGATTAAAGAAATTTTATATTTTTGTTTAAACTTATTGGTCTCTATTTACTTTTGCTTATTTCCAATACCCGTATACTAAAATCTCTAGAAATATAATTCAATCGGCAAGTTTACGTAAATAAACCCATTTTACTTATCCCTTATAGGATTATTTTGTTATCCGTTTGTCTGTCTGTCCGTCTATCAAGACCCTTTTTCTCAGAACGCGTGGAGGTATCAAGCCGATATTAATTTCAAATACTTAGGTCTACTACCCCTTGAAGCAGTGAAAAAATTAAACTTCTGAGTAAATGTAAAATACATATTTAATATAAACTAGCTTAAAGCAAGCACGTCGTATACACGTCTCATCGGCCGGCGTCGTGTTTTGCTGCGAGGTGCTACGTAATCGATTTCGGAAACATCGGTATACGACACTCGGCCAAAAATCCTCTTCTTATCCTCAAAACCACGAACGATCTATAGTTGATGTCGTGGCACGATTCCAACTTTTCAACCCTCCAGAGTCCAATTGATCTTCACTCTGATAGACTCCACGACTTCCTCAACCTTCGTGGAGCATTGTAGACGTGAAACTTACAGCTGCGACGTAGCCACAGCAGGACCCAGCAGCATGTGCAGCTTTTTTTCGTACGTAGTTCAGCATTGGATTCTTCTGAAACCTCTATTCTGGATTGCACCTTGGTTATCTCCACTTTCAATGTAGTAATGTCCTTTAGAAGCGTATATATAACGTCGATGTGATCTAACGTGACGGGGCAGTTTACTGAGATTTCTTGCCACGAATTATTGCACGCCATCCGGGTCTGTCCTCTTCAACATGTCAATGACATCCTGAAGGCTCTTTTCATTTCCATCTCTGCGGCGAGACGGCATCTGGTACAGCTTTTCAAGCGACTGGAACAGCAACAGTTTACCTCTGCTGATCTTGTCCTCCTTGGAATTGGACCTAGTATCTGCAGGACGCTGACCTCGTGCATGTAGTCAACAGCATGAACTAAAAAAACCACAATTTGAAAACCACCATTTCATTGACTGGTTGAGTTGTTTGGAACTAAGTTTCTCCGGTCAGCGGCGATGGCCGCGCAACATGCGAATAAAATTCGTTACGTGCAACGCACTGCACTCCAAAAAACTACATTTAAATATATAAATTTGCAAAACAATAATACTTCCGTCGAGTCCGAGGAACTTTTTTATGAATGCTAAATTTGACATTAAAACAATATTGCTGGTTGTCAAAAGTCACGTCGTGGTAGGAAAATGAATGAACTTTTAGGGGTGTCGTCACCAAAACTGCTAAGAAAATAACATTATTTTAACCTTATTATAAGCGTATTTTAAGGACGTCATGGTACGAAAAGTCAAAGTAATATTATAATAACATTGTTTTAAGAGCTTGTGGTTGGCCCCCAGATATGGTTAAATATTTCTTAAAAACTAATGGAGTCTTCGATTGAAACTTAACTTGATTAATGAACTGTTTATTATCTACTTTTAAATTAAATTACATTTAAAGACATCTATCGGTTTCCAAGAAAACTTCAATTATATCTGACGACCCTGCATACCAATCTCTATAGTTGACTGTACCAACTTGTTACAATACTTGACCATTTTTCAGGTTAGGACAGTTGTCATGCCGGGGTTGCGGGACGTCTTAACAGGATACCGTGGCCCCGGAACGTAAAGGGCAACAGAAGGAACAGGGTGGTTTTTTTAGTTAGTAAACGTCTGACAGTCCCTTCCGCCTTACCCAGGGCGGAAGGAGTCATTTGATGACTTTTTCCACCAAAAAAAAAAAGGACAGTTGTCATAGAGCATTACGCGTAAGTGTTTAGTTTTCCTCCTGATTTAAACAAGACAATAAAAGACACCACATACATATATACATACATAACATCTTTCTATGGGGGTAGGCAGAAACCAGAGAACGCCACCATTAATCTATACTAATCTACATTTAACCGGTTAAGCCCCTGCTGAAGTGCTGACTTATGGGAAAGTCGAAATAATAGAAATAATCTCTGGAATTACCAGTCGTATTTTCAATAATATTTTGTATATGATAGCCAGATTGATGAGGAATAGTGTACGGCTCACGGCAGCGCAGCAGTACCTAATCAAAGACGTAACTTAAAACGGGTGGAAAAAAAATACGCGGACGACGTCGCGGGCAAAAGTTAGCGGGTTCTTAATGTGACGGCCATATCTGTCGGCAACCCTTACCGATACGATCTACAGAACATCACAAGAGACCTTCACAACGAATCGTTTAACATCTCACTCAGCATCCCACATAACGGCAAGAATGCCGTGGAGCGGCATTTTGTACAGCATTATCTAGTCGGAGATTATTTGAAAGCAATAAATAATAATAAAGCGGACAAGTCCAGGTTGCGTGACGCACGCTACCGTGCGCCCGCGCAGCCGCCGGCGGAGCGCGGCTCCATGCTCCTGCCGCAATTTGTAATGGCAAAGTCACAAAAGTTTATTTATAGGTTCATGATTTAAGATATTTCGTTTGTTGGACATGGTATTATTATATAGTTAATTTTTGTATTAAACTGTTATAGACATACAGTTTTATTTTTGAAAGAAAACTTTGTTTATTTATTTTTAAATTCAGATAAACATTTTTTTATAATAAATCAAGTACCTATGGATTTAGTGACAACGGTGTTTACACTAACAGTCTGTAAGTTTGTAAATGCACCTACGGTACAGGATAAATTTTTAGTGTAGTGCAACGCTTATATAATAATACTGTCTGTCAGTCAGTCATATCAGCCGTAGGACGTCTACTGCTGAACATAGGCCTCTCCTAAAGATTAATAATACAGTATTAATTTAGTATACGTTTGAAAATGGTTTCATTCATTATTGACTGCCTCGTTGGGCTAGTGGTCGCAAGCGCGACTGCTGTGCATGAGGTCTTGGGTTCGATTCCCAGGTCGGGCATAGTGTTATTGGGATTTTCCATCAGGAATCTCTCAGTAGCAGTCTCGGAGTCTGAATTTGTGCCCGGTTGATGGCAATAGGCTCGCCCCCTATTACATGGGACTAAAAACATAACTGGCGAAATGTGGGTGTACTAATGGGTACACCTCTGCCTAACCCTTCGGGGATAACCGGCGTGATGTTATGTTCATTCATTATAAATGGGTATATTCAGTTTTTAAGTGCTTTTACTCTTACTACTATTATAAATGCAAAAGTTTGGATAAATGGATATTTGTTAATGTCTGTCAGAGCAGCTGAATAGATCTGTTAAATTAGGCACAGTGATAAACTATACCTGCAATAGCACATGGAATAGCACATGGGCTAAAAAAAGAACCGTGGAATGATATATGAACATTGACGCGGACCAGTGTAGGGCGTAGTTAACTACTATTGTGTAATCTGGTTACTAACTACGATTAAAAGTAGTTAACTACATGTAGTTAAGATTACATGTAACTTAACTACAGTAATCAAACTACATGAAGTAGTTGTTAATTTGACTGCTGCAATTTAGTAGTTATAATTACTGATTATTTGAGTTCTTAGAACTTATATTTTACAATTAAATAAACATGTAATGTATTGATATATATTTTTTGGAATCTGGGTGCATAAAAACAGTTTATTTTGCGTATTTTTATTTTCACCAATAATTGTGTTTATTGACATTTGTATGTATTCAAAAAATCAAAATTACACAGCAAACATCAACTTAATTAAAATTATTTGCGAATCAAATAAAATAAAAAATAAAAAGTGGATTGGGTGTGTTAATCATTTAAATTACCTTTAGTACTACACGTTTTTCGAACATTTCATCCGACAACTTGTGGGATTTGGGATGGTTAATCATAGTTGCGTATTTCATCAGAATTTAGTTTTCGATCCATATCTGATAAATAACAGGACACTATCAGATCTGCTTTTGGCCCGCACCTTGCCCGCGCCTTGCCTCCGCCCGACGCCTCTTGTATTTGTTGTCCCGCGTTTAACAGTAATGACGCAACCAGTCACAACGCCATACTCTAACGTGCTCTAACTACCTACCTAGCAAACGACAAGTCGGTACATGAACGAATCGCGCGCGCGTTTGTTTTGTTTAAATACGCAAAATCATTTTAAATTTTGTAGTTATAAAAAGTAATCTCGTAATCGTGATTGCAACTACAATTTGTAGTTAGTAATCAAAATGTTTAACTACTTCTTACGATTATTTAATGTAATTTGTAATCATGATTACTGATTACTATATGTAATCGTAGTTAGTAATCAGTAGTTAGATTTCATATTGCCCAACACTGACGCGGACGAAGTCGCGTGCAGAACCTATCAATATAATAAGCCGAAGAGTTTGTTTGTCTCTCTTTTGAACGCACTAAATTCCGGTAATACTGGGCTGTTTCTAAAACATCGTTAATAGGAAACAACGTTATTCCTGAGCATTATAGGCTACATATTTGAACGGCCCCTTATCACTAAACTAGTGATCCGTAAGAAAATTAATTTGAACGAAGTCGCGGGCAAAACCTATTTACGCTATTTAACCACGATTCGCAAAAGCAATACATAACATATGCAAATTTCTATTGAAAAGTTCAAGATATTAAAATAATTTGTTGATCACATTAACATAAAACCCGTGACGTAAGACAACGGACATGAATCACGCGCCGATTCATATCCCCGATGTAAATCACCCATTTATATTTAATTATTGTAGAACAGAAATAAAACAAAACAAATAAAATTTAAAATCATAACATTTATTCGTTACACAAGTCTCTAAAATAAATCTAATCTGAAAATGTATTCATCGTAAAAATAATACTAATTATTAAACGTAAGTATGCTTATTTACTTGCGTTTAATTAATTATTAAGAAATTATATAATTATTTAAAAATTACACATTTATAAATCAAAAAGTAAGGAATATAAATATAATAGAATATACCTAAATAACAATAACATATCTAAACAAAGCTTACCAATTGGTATTAGTTAAAATATTTTAGAAATATACATCTTATATAAAATCTTATAACAAAATTTATAAAGCTAAAATATACAAAGTGGAAGGAATATCGACGCAGACTTTTACCATGGTTTTATATATGTATTTTTTCAACTATAACTGGTCCATACATTATAACCTCGTAGGTACACACTTCTGTCGGGGGAACAGTGAATGTTTATGCCAATCCCGCACCCCCGGCCTTAGGCAGAGAGAGAATCCCTCTCCGTCACACCCCACGATAGGGGTAGTCCATATTCCATCGCGCACACAAAAGAAAGGTATTGCGCACTTGTATGGGACCGCAATCTTTAGATCTGTGGGTTCTGCAATCATTACTGAAACCGCCGATGCCCCTTCAACCGTGTATGTTAAAAATTTCAATAGAGTAATAGTATACAGGTTGATTGTAAATGTACCCAAAATCTTAAAATGGGTCAGTGCACTCGTCATTAAGAGCTACTTTTACTATGGGACCAAGTCTGATATCATGAAAAAAAAAATCTGCTATTTCATACATTATGAGCGTGTTGTTAAGCAGTTTTTCTTTGGGAAACAGCTGATTTTTGGTCACGATTTCAGGTTGGCTCCACAGTAAAAGTTGTTCACAATGGTAAGTACAATAACCCTTTTTTAGGTTTTTGATAAGTTAACAATGAACCTGTATAGTCGAAAAATATTGACGTAGCAGTCAAATACTACTGAAAGCAGAAGGACCCACATTTTAATCATAATAAAAATGAACGACAATTCCTTTGCTAAGCTTTTTTTGTGAACCATTATTTCTCATGACTGTATGTCTTTTGTGATAATAAATTTCTTCTGTCTATAATAATTCTAAAACATATCTGATCATTCGCTATTTCCCTTTACCTTTCTTTTTCTCTTTACCTTTTTCTTTATTTTCGACTGGTTCTGGAGGATTCTGTACTTCTGGCAATTTCTTGTCTGGCCACATTCGTTTTATATAATCCACCAATAGGTTTACATTTAAAACTTTGACTTTGGCACTCACCGAAGGTCCAGGGAAACAGAGGGCTAGTTCCATTATAAGGTCTTCATCGAGTGCCGCTCCAGCACGACGGAATGTGTAATACAGTTCTTTCGTGGTCATCATTTCGACTTTATCTTTTTGAAGTTGAAGTGCCATCAGTGCTACATCAACCTTATTCTTTTTCTGACTTTGAGTAAGAAATTCAACTCTTTTAAGTATTAATTGCCTGACATCTGGCCCTTTGGCTACGAAATCCTTAATAACGTCACCATGTGTCACAACTAAGTTTCGCTTTGATTTATACAATTTTACTCGTTTCAGCTGTAATACAAATTCTTCAGTAACAGGTACGTTATCCATAAATACATTTTTCACTTGCGAAGTTTCTACTTTATACAGAACATCCAGAGCGTCAGTTGGGGACAAAGGATTGAATGATAAATTTAACGTGTTCAATTTTTTTGCGTTTGGTAAAGATCCTATGATATTCCTTAAAGCCCGATCTTGTAGTTGGTTATTGCTAAGATTTAGCTCTTTCAAGGTCGGGCACAATGCAATGAATTTTAAAGCTAAGCTTATCCGAATGCTTCCCAAGGAGTTCCATGACAAATTCAAGACTTGAAGACAAGAGCTTTCTGCTAATTGGATGAGAAACGCGTAACCTCCTGGAGTAAATACTGTGTTCCACGAAAGGTCTAAATGGGTAAATTTGTTATGGGTTTCAAATGGTTCTGCTAATTGCTCGACTCCTTTTCCGGTTATGCTGTTGTAGCTTAAATTAAGATTTTTCACATTAAGTCCATGACGTATAGCTTTCCCTAAATACTCCATCGCATCATCTCCCAACTTGTTATGACTCAAATCAAGTACCACGAGGGCTCTGTTAACTACCAAGCTATGAAACAGACGTTTGGCACCAAAAGGGCCAATCCTGCAACCACTTAGATTGAGTTCAGTAAGTGCACTGTTTGACGAAAGCATTTCTCCCAAATGCAAGCAAGCATCATTGTGTAAAAAGTTATCAGTCAGATCTAAGACTTCGACCGTCTTATTGTATTCCAAAGCTTTTGCCATTGCGCGTACTCCATTTGGGTTGACGCAGTAATACCGGAGATTTATAACTTTGTTCTCAACTAACCCTTTATAGAACATCCTCACTGGGCACTGCTTCATCTCTTTGCAGATATCTAGGTACTTGGCCTGTCCATCGTTCGCGTATATGACTTGAGGTTCAGGTTTGAACAATGCTTTCTTTATTCCAGGGTCTATGAGCGGTGGGTAGTTGTAGTAAGGGTGTCTGAACACGGAGCTGGCAGACATAGTAATATACTCTGCGCATATTTCTCCATCACCAGGGTCATACATTCCGTCTTCATACAACTTTTTCTTCAAGTTTCCTTCGGAATATTTTAGTTCCAATGAAGACCACTCCTCCCGTGGCGGTGTCACAGAACTTTCCATGGAATGCACTGAGAGGACCACGTCGACTGGCATGCCCATGTCGCTGTGGACTGAGCCGTCCATTTTTATTAAGACTGATTGATTTTGGTCACGGAAAATAAGTGGTTTTTATAACAAAATAAATTTATTAAAAATTACCATGGTAAAAGTTTTCTATGAAACTGACACTGACAGGAGTACCCAAGTTCGGGACCTCTTTGTTCAGAACAGAATAAGTTGTCAAAATAATACTGGTGATTTACAAGTTCACATCTTTTTAGAAAGGTTGTTTAATGATCCAAGAACCAGTGTAACCAGACGTTAGACACAAAATGTTCTAGCATTTATACTGAACTGGGCCTGTTCGGCACAGACTTTTTATTATTTTTTTGATAGGAAAGCTTTTTTATTGTTATTTTTGTATGTACATAGTTTGTGTCACATGTTTTGTGTACAAGTGTGTTTGTGCATACACTTGTGCACTATAATATTCCATTAGCAGGTAAAAAAGAAAGAAAAAAAAATATAATTTGACACAGACCATGTTCTTTATCCAGAGACTACTTACATTATCCCTTTATAATACAAGTATAGATTGTAGTATAAAAAAAAAACCGAAACAGTACATAAGAACCTAAGAACATTAAATTTAAATCCAAGAAGACTTTCTCTACACGTCAATAAAATTGATAACAAGCCAAAACCCAATGAAATCTGATACTTTAACTAAAGAATAACAACTACTTCAAAACAAGAATTTAGCAAACTTGAAGAATACCCAGCATAAGTGTTTTGGAGTGTATAAACCTAGAAATAGCTTTCATGTGAAGAGGTAGGTACTCTTAGTGAAAGTATGCCCTCGGGGCACGGCAACAGGGGGCAAGGCCGACTTGTGAGAATGAAATGCGTGTGTAATAAATGAGAGGATCAATGATCATGATTATAGATGAGGCTGATAAAGAGATGAAGCGGAAGAGACTATTGGATTATACTTGGTTTGAGTTGTGAGTTGATTACAGTACTTTGCAACTCTGGAACTACAAGGCCGTTAGGAAAAAATCTTTTTGCATATGATAGCCAGATTAGAAAGAAAGAAAAAAATACAAAATATTCGCTAAATGCCAGCCATGCTTAGATGACATACGTGTCACGACACTGGGATCTTAGTCTATATTAGGAAAACAGATTCAATAATCGGGACACCCCTAAATCTTTCCCTTTCTATTGATAACAAAACAGTCACGACTGTTAGGTATACGTTTAACGACTCCAAGGCTGCTACTGAAAATTTCCTGATGGAAAATAACTTAGCTCGACCTGGAAATCGAATCCAAGATTTCATGCTCAGCAGTCGCGCTTTGCGAACACTAGACCAACCAGGCAGTCTTTACAAAATAAATTCAAAATTATTCTGATTCCTATGATTACGAACGCTAAGATTCTCAGCCTCTCAGGCCATATTTCAAGTTATCGCTGGCCGTCGTTAAGACCTAAGTTATCATAGTGACCTGTGTTCTGACTCCAAAGAGAGAGTACCTTTACTGAGGTCTGTAACACTTATTTGAATATCCGACAATCGAGTAAAGTGAGCATTTACAGCGCAACGAATGACGAATGCAACCAATTTGGGCGTGTGGCGAATCTGACGAATTGGTAGTGTGATTGAGGACGTGGCTCCTTTAGTCTTTTGGGGTTTTGAGGCAATCGTGGGAATGAAAAATTGATTGGCTTAAACCGCTTGACTGTACTTCGAATCAAGAGATTATTTTGATTAGATTTTGGACTTTCTCAGTAGCAGCCTCGGAGTCTGTGCCCGGTTGATTGCAATAGACTAGCCCCCTATTACATGGGACTTAAACATAACTGGCGAAATGTGGGTGTAGGTACACTTCTGCCTAACACTTTCGAGATCGCAGGCGTGATGATTAGTTTTGTAATAAATTAGATGAAATTATGTCGTAATGACTGCGGTGCCTCTCATTAACGAGGCTGTGGTTTCAAAGCCAGACACAGGCAAGTAGGTACCAAAGTGACTTTTTGTATTTCATATGTACTTTCTAAGTTTATTTTGGATATCACTGACATGGGTGACGGAAAATATCGTGAGGAAACCTGGACTTTTAATAATATAAGTCTGATATTGCTGCGGCGTAGTGGACAGCATCATCTGCCTAGCCTTTTCCCAACTATGTTGGGGTCGGCTCCCAGTTTAACCGGATGCAGTTGGGTACCAGTATTTACATGGAGCGACTGCCTATCTGACTTCCACAACCCAGTAACTGGGTAATACGATACCCCTAGGTAAGACTGGTTGTCAGACTTTTTTTTAGCTTCTGACGACACGTAACGACTGTCAAAGATCTACGTATGACAGCCGGATCCAACAGCTTAACGTGCTTTCCGAGGCACGGAATGATGTCAGTAATGTCTAAGACAAACTTTAGAAAGTACATATGAATTGAAAAAGTCACATTGGTACTTTCCCGGGTTCGAACCCACAACCTCATGCATGAGAGGCGAGCGCCTTAACCGTTAGGCTCTTATAATTTTATACAAGTATTTTCAACCTTGCATAACAAATAAATAATTTCCGTTCGTATTGTATTTAATATTATTATCAATTGAGCAAGTTAATTCTCAATCTCCTGCGGCGTTCATAAACTCATAGCGTACAAATATGAAGGTCGTTTTAAACAAAGAGAATAGTAATTCTATTCATTTGTGCTATTAGTTTGATTTACAGGTGTTATAACGACTGTTCGGGCTTGTTCGGGTAAGTTCGGTTATGATCGGAACGCCATTTTGTTTCTACAAAATATTTATTCAGTAGTAGTTACTAGCATGGGTAAATATGACTAAAATAAAGTTTTATTTTATCACTTTTAATATTTATTATAATTAAGAAAGTTCTGTCTGTCTACTACACTTTCATGGCAGAACCACTAAAGCGATTTTGATAAAATTTATCTTGAAGTAAGGTTGAACCCCAAAAAAAAGACATAGGGTACTTTTCAACCGACTTCAAAAAGGAGGAGGTTCTCAATTCGACGCGTATGTTTTTTTTTTTTTTTAACCTGCGACGTCGTCTGCGTTCGTGAAAACCAACATTCTCGCGGGCGTAGTCTCGGGCTAAAGCTTGTATAACTTTAACCAGCTAGCTAATCATAGCCATGTCTACACAGGAACGTGTTACATCGCAGCATCCAAGTGGATTTCAGTGAAATTGCGCCCGTCAAACTTTCATCGATCTAAGGAAATTGATTTCCATCACAAATTGCTGAGAATCACTTTCTCATACGATATACCACGTACAGTAATGTTACCAGTATCGATTACCTGTGTATTACCCAAGGTATGTATAGAAAGGATGATAGATTTCTATGTTAGAAGATATTCATCAACTAATTTCGTGATTTTTTCATCCGCGTTAAGTTACGTCTAAATGTCGTGATGGCCTAGCAGTTAAGGCGCCCTCCTCTCATGCATGAGGTTGTGGGTTCGAAGCCAGGTACTTAAAAGTTTATCTAAAACATTACTGACATCATTCCGTGCCTCGGAAAGCACGTTAAGCTGTTGGTCCCGGCTGTCATACGTGGATCTTTGACAGTCGTCAAAAGCTGGAACAAACTGACAACCTGTCTTACCTAGGGGTATCGTATTATCCAGTTACTGGGTTGTGGAGGTCAGATAGGCAGTCGCTCCATGTAAAATACTGGTATTCAGCTGCATCCGGTTAGACTGGAAGCCGATCCCAACATAGTTGGGAAAAGGCTAGGCAGATGATGTTAAGTCTTCGTTTACTTCTTCGTCTTCCATCGGTCGTAGCGTGATGTTTTATAGCCTTTACTATCCCTTATGAATCTGGCTATCAGATACAAAGGATTTTTTTATTATGAATGATAGTTCCAGAGATTAACGCGTTTAAACAAACAAAAAACTTCAGCTTATTACAATTTTTGTGCATTAAAAATATTATTACGTATTTCAAATTTTTAATTTCATTTTACCTACCAACACGACGCGCGCCTGCTGTGCATGAGGTCTTGGGTTCGATTCCCAGGTCGGGCAAAATGTTATTCTTATTGGGTTTTACAATCAGGAATTTCTTAGTAGCAGCCTCGGAGTCTGGATTTGTGCCCGGTTGATGGCAATAGGATCGCCGCCTATTACATGGGACTAAAAAAAAAACATAACTGGCGAAATGTGGGTGTCCTAATTGGTACACCTCTGCTTAACCCTTCGGGGATCACAGGCGTGATGTTATGTTATGTTATTATCTACCAACAACGATTTTGGGACGTTACAAATATATTTTTAAATACAAAATGTTCAAGCTATTTTATCTTCAAAAAAAATGTGACGGCGATGCATTTCAAAACCCATGGCAAAGCATATAATGACTATCAATTCACGGTAAAACGTGCCAATTCAAATTACAGGTTTCTACTGGCGACTGTCCGGTAATCAGAGCCATTTAGGGCTCATATTAAGGCCCTGGAGCAACAGAAAATGTTAAAGGCTCCCGTAAGAAAACACAATTTATCCCGTACAACCAAAATACAAGCGACGACCCAAACTGACCAAAAAATGTTTACTCGCACAGTAATTAAATCACGCACACTTGTGACAGACGCACATATGTAGCATCCTTTATACACTAACACGTGCACTCACGCGCAGCCCGTCGATCCACGAGTTTAGAGATGCCCAAACACACCATAATTGGCGCCAACTCTTTTTGGCTCGGTATTTTTATTCATGGATTCTTGCGGCCTCTTTTGTAACCTTAAAGCCTTTTATGGCCCATCCTTTTTGCTGCCAAACGTGCGCACGCGCCGCTGCTAAGACGAGTGAGCAATTAACATTATTCTGCTTTGTGATTGGTCAAAACTGAAGCAATACATATGCAATGTATTGTTGGATTGTTTTTCGTGGATTTTTGCCTGTCACCATTTTGGGTCTGACAGTCGATCTTTTATGGATGGATTGCGCTTGCGCAACCTTTAATGTATTCGATGTATGTAATGTATACGTCGGTTTTTGTTTTATTGTGTACTCGATGAACATATACGGAGTAGCGAAATACTTTGCAGATAAATTGCATCATCATCTGGTTCTTTGATAAAAAAAAACTCGACGTTAAAGTTGGCTGTGGTCCAACTAGTTCCATACACCAGTACAGTACAGTCTTAACTCAACTGCTGAATGTGGAGTCCTGGTTTCGATACCCAGGTCGGGCAAAAAGTTTTATAGAGTTTTTCCATTAAAGAGTTCTCAGTAACAGCCCGGAGTTTGAAAGTTGGTGGCTTGACATCCTCGCGCCTCGGAAAGCAGCCGTTGGTTCTGCGCCTGAGCTCTCCCCTGTTGGATCGCCGTCCCATCGACTATGAGAGCAAGGGAAGAGGGAGTGCATCTGAGTTTGCATACACACTTGCTCACTATAATATCTCCTGCGTACTTGGCTAGTCTCCAAAGAGATTGCCCATCGTGACCAGTCTGGGGAATATTAATATTAGTCTGGCTAGGAATCAGAGATACCAACGTTTAGAAAGTTAATTCTAAATTCAAAAACTACCGTTGAAACATTGTAAAATTCAAAATGACCGGGCAAACAAAGGGCCGCCAACTTTCTTAAGTCATTGCATATTTGAACAGCCAATTTGCATTCCCTTAAAACGTAAATCACAGTACTTTCTTAAACAAACAGTGCTTTCATTACAAAACCAAATACAGTTTATCTGGGCTCTGTAAATTTTAAAGAGAAAACAATGGTAACGCCTTTCCATTTCTCTAAATCAAATAGTACCAAAACCGGGCGGCGGTTATGAGAGGCGCTGTCGCTGCGCCCGCGCCGCTGATTTATGTTGCGCGCGCGCACCTCAACAATTTATTGCGATTAGAACACTCTTTGTGGTAGCTGTGATTCAGATGTGCTTCGTTTTACTTGGATGTTGTTTATGGAATAGAATTGCAATATGTATCTCTATGACTTGAATGAAAAGCTGTTTCTTATAAATGACTGGACGATTGCCTCGTTGGTCTAGTGGTCGCAAAGCGCGACTGCTGAACATGAGGTTTTTTTTTTTGACGTTGTAAAGTCAAATCACCATTTGAGTTCTACAGCACTGGGTGGGGCGGAAGGGACTGTCAGACTTTTAAGCGCGACTGCTGAGCATGAGGTCTTGGGTTCGATTCCCAGGTCGGGCAAAGTGTTATTGAGTTTGTCCATCAGGAATTTCTCAGCAGCAGCCTTGGTGTCAGGATTTGTGCCCGGTTGATGGCAATAGGTTCGCCCCCTATTACATGGAATTTAAAACATAACTGGCGAAATGTGTGTGTGTACTAATGAGTACACCTCTGCTAACCCTTCGGGGCTTACAGGCATGTTCAAATGACTCCTTTCGCCCTGGTCGAGGCGGAAAGGACTGCCAGACTTTTACTGACTAAAAACCACCCTGTTCCTTCTGTTGCCCTTTACGTTCCGGGGCCTCGATATCCTGTTAAGACGTCCCGCAACCCCGGCAAGCGGGCTTACAGGCGTGCAATGTCATGTTATGGCTAGACGATTTTCGTGCTGCAATCATATGAATGCTTGACTTAACTGCGATATAAAAGCCTATAATTTATTCAAATGGTTTAAATCGTCATTGATGCATGAAGATTATTCCTTATTAGGTTGGTAGCGTGAGCAAAATCAGCATATTAAGCCAAATCGTTTTGCTATTGCACTGCTTTTAGGGTACTGTACCTAAAGGGTCAAAGCGGAGCGCTTATTGCTTTCGCTCATCTGTCAGAGGGCGATATCTTCTGAACCGTAATAGGTAGTCACTTTGTATTTTAATACAATATGCAGGAAGGGTTAGGCAGAGGTGTACCTATTAGTACACCCACATTTCGCCAGTTATGTTTACGTCCCATGTAATAGGGGGCGAGCCTATTGCCATCAACCGGGCACAAATCCAGACTCCGAGGCTGCTACTGAGAAATTCTTGATGGAAAAACCCAATAGCACTTTGCCCGACCTGGGAATCGAACCCAAGACCTCATGCACAGCAGTCGCGCTTGTGACCACTAGACCAACGAGGCATTAATTAAAAAAATAAAAAATAAAAATAAAAAATAATAAAAAATATAAAATAAAATCAAAAATTAAATCTGATCCTCATGCAAGAAACGTGTTTTTTTTTTCGGCGTTTTTTTGCTCTGTACGTTGGTAAGGAACCCTTTATAAGCGAGTCGGGTTCACACTTGGCAGGTTTTATTTTGGCTCGTTCACCTTACCCGTGATCACAGGGCTGTCTACTCTCCATATTTAATCTTAAATTGCTAATTACATCAATTACAAACGAATACGAACCTACGACCTTCTCATTGGCATCTTAACTACCGGCCTTACAAGGCGATCGATATTCGAATTACACACAATACAAACATTTTGGATCAATTAGGCGCCTGCGCAGGCGCACCCAGTCGCAATCAATTATAATGCACTAATCTCTTATCTTGAGCTAAGTTTGTAAAAGCTTTTCATATTGATTTTCGACATAGAAAGTTACGCGCGTTTTTTTTTTAATTTCATCCTTTGTTTTGGAAAGTAGGTATGTGTCGTTGGTCCTGTACCTGATCTCTCCTCAGTCGTGACAGATGGCGGTCCCATTGGACTGTGAGATTTTGGGAAGAGGTAGTGCACCTGTCTTTGTGTACACACTTGTGCACTACAATGACTCTTGCGGACTTGGCTAGTGTCTCCATTAAGCTGGGCCGCTGCGCCGACACCGAAATTCGGCCGGTTGATTTTTTTTTATGGCAGTCTTGCCACCATTTTGAATTTAGGAACTCAAAAAGCGTTCTTGCTTATAAGTATCTCCATCTTGTGAACACAGAAGCCAATAAAACGCTATTAATAAAATTATTTATTATCAATTCTAGTGGCTAGATATTAGTCCCTACATTACACCAGGATTTATTACCGCGTTTCTACTCAACATGGTCGTTATTTAGTCCCGCATAAAATATTCACCGAGCCGCACACTATCGCACGATCCGTGTGAAGAGTGTCTTATATGCCAAGCGGATATTAGGTAGATACTATTGTAAATTGTGAAAGATTTTAATGTAACGGTTTATTGTTTCTAATCATTGGTCAGGAATTTTATTGGTAGCTAGCACTCTCCCCGCAACTTCGTTCGCGTGATTATTCTTGCAAATAATAAATAATTATAATATAGCCTATGTCACCCGGGGATAGTGTAGCTTTCTAACAGTGAAAGAATTTTTCTAATCGGTTCTGTAGTTTCGGAGCCTATTCAATGCGAACAAACAAACAATCAAATCTTTCCTCTTTATAGTATTAGTCTAGACTAGCTTTCGCCCGCGACTTCGTCCGCGTCAAAGTCGAATTCTCCATACAAACTTTGGACCCACGTTTCACCCTTTTTAGCGGACGTCTACTAACTATAAACTGTCAACCTGCCAAATTTCATCTTTATACGTTAAACATAACTGTAAGGTCATAATTGTATAGAATGACATACCTCAGTCTTACCTAGGGGTATCGTATTACCCAGTTACTGGGTTGTGGAGGTCAGATAGGTAGTCGCTCCATGTAAAATACTGGTATTCAGCTGCACCCGGTTAGACTGGAAGCCGACCCCAACATAGTTGGGAAAAGGCTAGGCAGATGATGATGACATACCTCATGATAACCTTAAAGTTCAATGACCTATGTTAATATCAATAACATTCAAAGTATTCATTAAAATAACGACTTCACAATCAAATAGGTACGCCTAACTAACACCAACGTAAACCATTGTAACGTGAGTACCAAATCCCTAATAAAGACAACGAACTTTTTAACTAAATTAAAAATCTCAGCAAGTCGCAACCTGTCCCATACTAAGATAAACCCACACCTGTTATCTAGAGCAAGGTAAAATGTTAATTACATACCCATATTGACTTGCTAACCAACTTATTAATTCATCCACAATATCCTTTAACACACAGACATAAATACCATTTTAGACAACACTAGTGTTTAGATAAAATTGTCGATTTACAGCGTGGGACAGTATTTTGAGGTTACAATCGACTTCTCGCAATTAATAATCGATTCATTGGAACGTTAGAATCGATTCCGAATCGATTACAAAAAGTTATGAATGGTTGGTATTCGTAGTAGTAGAGTTACTTTTGCGTTATTTTCATTGGTTTGCCCACGATTTTGTAGTTTGCATTTCTTAGTATTGGTAATTGCTTGGTAATTAAAAATCAATTTTACAAAATAATGTAGTTAGTTACCTAGTTCTGGCAATGTTTTTATACAGGGTCCTTTTTTAAACACCAGAAACTAACAACTTTTTCTATAGGACCAATCCTGAAAATTGACCAGGGTTGGTCTCATAGAAAAAGTTGTTCATAATGATGCGTACAATACCTCCTTTTCAGGTTTCTGGTGTTTTAAAAATAACCCTGTATAATTTTGTTTTAGTTTGACAGCGATATAGACGATGAATTTTTGTCGACTTATGCCTCCCTTCCCCCCCTATAAAGCTTATAGCATTAATAGAATAACGTAGCTTTCTATTAGCGAAAGACCTTTCAGAATCAGACCAGGAGTTTCAGAGAATACCACATTGAAATCAAACAAGCAAACTAACTCTTAGTTTTGTATATTTTTAATTATGGATTTAGTTTTCTAGTTGTGAAATAAAAGCGTTACAAAAATTGCCATTTTTGGTATTCATTTGTCATTAGACATTGTGTTGTCGTAGCCAAGTACTGGGCCAAACATATCTTATCCCACAAGAACCTTTCATTTTTCCGGGATTAAAAGTAGCCTCTGTGCTATTCCAGACTATAAAAAATCGATGTCTGTGTCTTTTATCCAGATCCGTTCAGCCGTTCTGGCGTGATTAAGTAACAAACATCCATCTATCGATGGCATAAGAAGAAGATAAGTCATTATTCAAAGAATATCACGTATCGTTTATCACAATCTTTTATTAAACTCGTGCTAAAATGTTTAAAAAATAATCGCCAAGATCACAATGATACCGCATACCCGAAAATATTTGAAAACACAAAAGAGGTAATTATGATTGATGATCAAATGGATTCTGCGTGAATGCACAGGATGTTTGGATGATAAAAAAAAACAGCGGGATTTTCGAGATGTGAAGAAAAGATGTGATCTTTTTTGGCTTTGGGAACGGATAAACAATGGATTTCTTTGAAGTTTTTGAAAAGCTGAAGGGTTGGGTGCGATAATGTTATTCTCCCGATCAATCTCAATGGCGGTCCAACTCAATGGAAAATATAAAAAACCTAGCTTTTGCCCGCGACTTCGTCCGCGCAGAAATAAAATAAAAATACAGCCTTTGTTACTCGCAGATAATGTAGCTTTCTAATGGCGAAAGAATTTTTAAAATCGGTCCAGTAGTTTTTGAGTTTATCCATTACAATTTAAACAAACAAACAAAAATACAAATTCTTCCTCTTTATAATATTAGTGTAGATATTGGGTACTTACACGTTTTTTCAAAATCTTGAAAACTCCAACTCCTACGCAATATATTTGTGTTATGCTAGCTAACTAATAGCAGAAGCGTTACGTTTGTTCGTTTGCTTAAACGCGCTAATCTCTGAAACTACTAGTAAGTTTGTCAAAAATGTTTTTTGTAAATGATAGCTAGATTCACTCTGATTCATGTGAAATATTATAAGCTATATAACATCACGCTATGACCGATAGGAGCGGCGCAGTAATATCCTAACTATCCTAACTAATATTATAAATGCGAAAGTAAGTTTGTTTGTTTGTTTGTTACCATATTACACCTTAGCCACCGAATCGATCATCCTGAAATTTTGCATATACGTTGCCAGGTGTACAGGTACGAACATAGGGTACCTTTAATCCCGAAAAAAGTACTGTTTTCGAGGGAAATCACAATAACGTTCTTATGATCATAGATGGCGCCACGTGTCGTTTCGAATTGAAATGGGTAATTTTTTCCGCGACTTCGTCTGTGTGCGTGATAACCGAAATTTACGCGGACGAAGTCGCGGGCAAAAGCTAGCAAGACATAAATTAACGCTGCTGAAATCGCGGAAGGTTGCGAAAAAATATTGCTGATAATATACAAGCAATATTTTTTCTCAACCTTCAAAATTAATACAACCAACGGTATTTTGTTTTAAAAAAAAAGTAAACCCCAAACATTTGAATACCATACATCCTTTTACCGGCTTTCAAGACCACTATTATTAAACCCAAGCAAACATTCGATTATTCCGATACGAATCAATTCAATCGAGATTTCCATCCGCCGCCATCTTTGATAATAATACGTTTGCCAAAACATTTCACGTATTGAAAAGAATTTTTGTCTTCAATGGTTGCGTACGATTTGAATTAAAGAAAGGGCTTGTAAATTATATAGGGTTGTTAATAATTAAGCTCCTCGTAACACACAAAAGACCAGGATTGTGTATTGAAAAGGTTAAAGCGGTTCTTGAGACCAAAAGAACAAAAGACGAATGATTGAAAAAAGCTTTTGTGTGTTGGCAATTGCGGTTATTCATTTATATTACGTTAACGTCCTAACTATTTGATTGTCAAAATTGTCTATTTATAAACCATGTCAGGCGCCCTTGAGGCGGTTTAGAAACTCTGACACTAGGGTGTGTGGGGTCTTAAGACCTTACTGCCCACACGATAAAGAAGAAAGAATAAAAAAAAAGTAGTTAACTTTGTAAAAAAAAAAGGTTAAGTTAGCCATTTAGCCGTTTTGGATTGTATTATATGTTTTGATTTTTTTAAGAAGTCTTTTCCGCGTAAATTTTCTTACGGATGCCTGTTTTTTTGTAAATAAAATATAGCCCAAAAATTTCAAGAATGACGTAGGTTTCTATTAGAGACAAAATTTTCAGAATCGGACCAGTAGTTTTTGAGATTAGCGCACATTACCAAAAACAAATTAAAGAATAGACAGTTACCATTAAACCAAGTACGAAACCTGCCAGTATCCATAAAATCAAAACGACTCGAGTAAAAATATCGCAAATTAAATGAAAATGAGCGAACTAAACGAAGTATAAAATTTTTAACAGTATGTTTTAATAACTAATAGTCGATACAAACAAAGCACCAAGAAGAAGAAGGAGAAGATAATAAGAGCTTCTTCAGCATATTTGCTGTTCCGTTTGCGTTAACCTTAGTAAAGACAATGATTAACAAACAATGAAAAATTTTAAAGACATTTTTTTTTTAATTTAACCACAGACAATTCAACGTAACATTAAACAGACTATTTAATTAATGTAAGCTGTAAAGCTCCATAAAACCCGATATAAATTATACTAAAACCTTTTATAGGCGCACGCGCATCGAATGTTATTCGACTACAGATTGCAGGGTTGCCATGCTAAATACTATTCAAAACAAAAGATTATAATGTTTTTCTGATGTTTCTGACTGACTACTAACTGATTAAAATGGAATAATTATTAAAAATAATTAATTAAAAGGGTATTTATTAAGAACTTTTATTATAAGAATGAACCTTTAGAAAATGTATAAAAATAACAGGTATTCCATACATTTGGATATAGTTTAGTAGTATATTTTTGTAGGGAACTAATTAATTTAATAATACTTTAATCGGCATATTTCAGAGTTATTCTCAAATTTATTTTTTGTTTGACTGTCTGCTTAATCCGTCTAATCTCCAAAACGCCTAGACCCATTTTGACGGGACTTTCTCTGGCAGATAGCTGATGTTATAACGACTAACTTCGGATTATTTTATTTAAGAAAAAGATTTAGGATTTCGAGCAAAAAAAAAATAAAACCCCGTGAAAATCGACATAATTTAAACGCGAACAAACTCGCAGGCAAAATCTTGTCAACGTAATAAATTATTACCGTACCTACTCGACTTCTACGTACCTACTTACATAGTTAGACCAGCTACTAAAAAAGACGTTGATGCATCCAATATTGACGCGAGATGACGCGAGCTGACACGAGCCAACGCGAGTTGACCCCACATCGTAACTGGCTCGAAGTGCTCGAACATACAATAAATAACCCAGTCTGAACGGAACAATTGCAGTTAATTGCACAAATAATCCACGTAATTGGCTCGGTTAATTTATCTGTGCCCACGTGGGTGGGCGGCAGTGTACATGTGTCCTTTTGTTGTTGAGACATTCCATGTTGTTTGTCTTTGTATGTTTGATGGATGACTGAAATCTTTGACGTCTACTAAGGGTCAGTTTGCACTGATACGCTATTTGCGTAGTTTTTAAGATAGCGACACAATGGTGTCGATTCTATTATTCACGAGCTAAACTTACTACAATAGGGGATGAGCCAACAGGGCACAAATCTAAACGTCGAAGCTGCTACTGAGAAATTCCTAATGGAAAAACTCAATAAAATTTTGTTCGACCTGGGAATCGAACCTAAGGCATTATGCTTAGCAGTCGCGCTTTGCGACCACCAACAAGACAAAAAGATCACAAGATTTTCTTACAAAACACAGATTTAACCAATGTCAAGTCCTGCATCAACAAGCAAAGTGTGGTCATTCCACGGACACACAATGCGCCAACGCGCGACCTTGCGCCGGTGCATCTTTACAAATCACTCAGTACAGCGCGCACTTAATACATTATTTACGTTGATTAATAGATTTTTACGTCTGTCAAAATGTCCTTGGCCTTTCAAGTGGGAGAATATAGGGTTTTTATACGAACTGAAGTTTTGCATTTCCGACAAATTTCAGGAGGCCTTACAGGACATAAATAATCAGATAAAATTACGGCTGCCTCGTTGGTGTAGTGGTCGCAAGACACGACTGCTGAGCATGAGGTCTTTAGTTTGATTCCCAGGTCGGGCAGTGTTATTAGGTTTTTCCATCAGCATTTTCTCATTGCCTCGGAGTCTGGATTTGTGCCCGGTTGATGGCAATAGACTCGCCCCCTATTACATGGAACTTGAACAAAACTGGCGAAATGTGGGTGTACTAATGGGTACACATCGGCTTAACTCTTCGGGGATTTCATTGTTTGTTTTTGGTAAGAAAAGTTTTATATTTTTGTTTGTAATGGATAAAGTCAAAAACTGCTCAACCGATTTTAAAAATTCTTTTACCTGTGGAAAGGTACATTAACAGTGAGTCACATAGGCCATATTATATTTCTGTCAAAACTCCATTCAGACGAAATCGCGGGCAAAAGCCAGTCCACAATATTTTTCAGTGTCATTCTCCATTATCATGATTCACTTTCCATAGTACTTATACAAGTAACTTTTACTTTTAAGAGATACTGAGTCAAGTGATACTTTGGCTAAGGAGCAGTTGAGTGTGCCCACTTTATTTTAAGTTGATTGTTGACAGCAATAAAATAAGAGAGTTCATTAACAGGCAGTTAATAAGCTTGGCTTAATATTGAAGAGACTCGTCGTCAGCTGTGAAGATCAGCAATTAAGACAAATCAACTGAATGGATTTTTGGATTTAACTGTTTGAATAAAGGTTCATTATACATACATAACATCACGCCTGTAATCCCCGAAGGGTTAGGCAGAGGAGTACCCATTAGTACACCCACATTTCACCAGTTATGTTTTTAATCCCATGTAATAGGGGGCGAGCCTATTGCCATCTACCGGGCACAAATCCAGACTCCGAATCTGCTACTGAGAAATTCCTGATGGAAACACCCAATAACACTTTGCCCGACCTGGGAATCGAACCCAAGACCTCATGCACAGCAGTCGCACATGCGGCGGCGAACTCTCGCGTTCGGCCCTGGTGCAAGCCATGGTCCGGAGCGAGAGGGAATGGGATGCAGTCGCCTCCTTCTGCGAAGCAGTAATGCTAGCGAAGGAGGAGGCGGGCCGCGTGAGGGAAAGAACCACCTCACGCCCCAGCCGCCGCGGGAGACGCTCCGGGCGTCGGGAGCCGCGAGACGACTCCCGGCCACCGTAGACGCGGGTCTGTGGGCGGTGAGCAATGGGTAGCTCACCGTCAGTTCGTTGATAACGACAGACCGTGTCGACGGCGCGTTCGTGTTCCACGCGCGCCTCAAAGAGATGTCAGCAAACAATTGAAGGGGCCACTAAGGGCCGATGCCTGCCGGGGCTGCGGGTTGTTCGAAAGAGATACCGCGCCCCCGGAACGCAAAGGGCACAAGAAGGAACATGGATGGTTTTTAGTCAGTAAAAGTCTGACACTCCCTCCCGCCCCGCCCAGGGCGGGGGAAGTCATTTGATAATTTCCCATCGGTAAAAAAAAAAAAAAGCAGTCGCACATATTTGATTTTTTTTATTTTTGTCGTTCATTATATTTTGTTTAATTCTAATTACTGACGAATTGAATACAGTGTTTCTTTGGTAAGATGATTTTTTATAAGCCATGCTTATCTTCTTCAAATTTGTGCTCGCGCAAGCACTCTTCTTACTGTATATGCCAATCTTTTTTTCTTTTCGTATAGATGATAATTTTAATATAAGTAATAATTTATAGCATTTATGTCTATAGTAGGTGTCCACGTTTATTACCGCGTCTGAGACGCGATTCAGATCGTCAAGGATGCAGGTGAGCGGTCACTCCAGCGTATGGATAGTCTGATTAGGCGCTCTGCGATTGTGTGTGTCAGACGGGTCTCTAATGCCCCATTTCGCCAAATTATGTTTAGCCTGCAACCTACCTTGGCGTGCACTATGCAGCCAAAGCCTTCCAGATAGACCGCTTCCAGGAGGCGGGTATTTTACTATAATCGTTGATATTGACACTTACTATACTATAGTGTACTTACAATAGATTACTAATTATCATGATGTTTACCTGGAAACAAAAGACATAATTATTAGTTCAGATATTTTAGACATATTTTTTTTTTTTTTGTTTCCAACGGAACAAATATTTGTATATACATACAGCTTCTAGGTCTGATTATTCACCGTCAAATGCCAAAAAGAGAACACACACAATGTCAACATAAACCGACAAAATTTAATCACCAAAAACACTCTTATCCTGATCCAACTACACGACATTTGCATACCGATCTCCGATAACACGTTCCTTCTCTTTCTAACATACACAAATTATTCACCGCAGAGCGAGACGGGTGCACAGACTTGCTAATGAGTAGGCGAAATGGTAGTATGGTACATTCTTAAGATAGGGACAGTCAGTGAAATGCAGTGAAAGTGTCCCGAGCAATTGTTGCTATGCCAAGCTATTTAGCGGGCAATTTATCTAGCTTTTGTCGCATGAAATCATTCGACGCGCCTCAATTGATTGAGTGGTTTGTTTAGAATTTGAATATTGTGTGGCCATGACTGTGTTTATTCTTCTACTAATTGCTTTGTGTGGTTTTATTTTTTGTTTGTCCTAACAGTTACTAATAATTAGATAGAGGAAGTAAAATGTACAATAGGTAACTAAGCCTCAACCAGTTTATCTTAACATCATAATTAATATTACTGTCAAAGTGCCTCGTTGGTCTAGTGGTCGCAAAACGCCACTTCTGCGCGTGAGGTCTTGGTTTCGATTCCGGAAAACTCAATAGAGTTTTTCAATCAGGTATTTCTCAGTAGCAACCTCTGAATTTCTGCTCGGTTGATGGCAATAGGCTCGCCCAGTATTACATGGGACGTAAACATAACTGGCGAAATGTGGGTGTTCCCCTTTGCCCAATCTTTTTTGTTACGATTTTCTAATTTATTTGATGATAAAGCCTACAAATCGCACTACATACAAAAGATGTCTTCCCATAGATTGGTCAATAATCAATTAAAATCGATCAAATTCTAAATAAAATATTCAAATCAAGTTACAAGTTACAAAATTGTATCCAATTTCATTACTGATACTTATTGCCAACATAAGATTAGGCTATTTTGGGGGCAAGCTGTCGATACAGTAGAATATATCCCATAAGAATAACCGACTATTGTTCAGACTTGCTCATCATCTATCACCTACATAACAAAGCTACTTTAACATTCACACATTGCTCACCTATTTGAAAGCTCACATCAGTAGCACAAACTAAACGTCGCGCGTCGCCACGTTATATTTCAATGTCAATTTAGTTCACTCCCTATCGGATATCGCACGGCATTGAACCGGCACTTTCCTGACAGGCCACACCCGCCATTGTCTCCGTTTAGGGCTGGCAACATTTTAAAACTGGCCAAGTGACAGTCGGACTCTACATGAAAGGTTCCGTACAACTGACTATGCTGTTGATTCTTAACGCGAATCAATTAGGTACAAAAAAGATTTTTTTTTCAGTCTATGATTTTCGTATTTTTTACTAGCCATCTTGCCACTGGATTTAGGTTAGGTTATACGCAACGGGGCGTTCGTTTTTTTAAAAAGTGTAATTTCGAAATACTATCAAACATAAACACAAACTAAAAACACAATTTTTTACTTATTATTGACCAGGTGACGTAATTTTCTGTGATTATTTGTGTGTTTATGACAATTTTAAAATTGACGAGGATGAATAACTGCAGCTTGTACATACAAAGTTGATACGACAGATGGGCTTTCCTTTAAACTGCCTACACTAGGTACCATTTTCAAGCTCTGTACCAAAAATCAATTAAATAGGAGCAGTAGTTTAGTCGCAAATGTTTTTTTTAGTTTTTGCCCCGTTTGAACACGATGACGTTTGCTTTCCTATCAGCTGATTAGGTCTATACGCATAGGTCATGCACCTACGTTGCCGCTTTAATACCTAGGTATCTAAAGTCAGTTACATTTATTTACAAAGGGTGTTTGCGTTTTACTCTGATTTGTAAGCTATTTAGTTTGTTCGAAAAAAAAAACTCATTTTTATTTATATTTTAGTTTATACCATATCGAATGAATACTTTACACGTATAGTATACGTAGTGTAATTTAATGCCCGTCTGTCATATCAATTCTGTATATAACACTATGTCGGCGTTGATTTACTTACGGATTTAATTTTACTTTAAAATAAAATATAGCCTATGTTACTCGCTGATAATATAGCTTACCACTAGGTGAACACAAGACTCACAGTTCATTGATAAATTGTTATACTGATTTATTTAGTTAAAGATATTTGTAAAGTGTGTTTTTCTGTGCCAATAAAGTTCTTTTTAATTTATTTACAGGTGAAAGAAATTTTAAAATCATTTAAATAATTTTTAAGTTTTTCCATTATAAATAAAATATACTACTACTACTTTATTTTTTTTTTCAACTCGATACTTCGTACAGTTCGTGAGATACAGAAGTCTGCAGAAAGACAAACAGCGAAGGCTAAGTAATAACATCCCGTTGGCACTCTCGTACAGAACCCTAAAAGTCGTACTTTGCTCCACATTCGAGCGGACACAGAGTAAAAGATATAGCCCTTTCTACAGCCATTGTAACGGAGCTAAGGCAGTACAACAATTAAGTAGATGTTATAGTTACTTATTGTAGCAGTTAGCTGTTAAGTTACATAAAAAGTAGCGTCTAAGTTAACATAATGTAGACTAGATTGACAATAAAGTCTTGTAACGGAATTATTTTACTTGCCTAATAATGAGCAATTTAGCTTAGCACCAAGTATTTCTTGCAACAGTCAATAAAATATGTCAAGTACTTATTTAGGGCCAGCTTTTTTGTTCAAAGAAAAGTATGCCTTACCTACTGTAGAATTTTCACTCATATCGTCGGTCATACAATTTTTTATTCGTAAGAAAATCAAACTCACGACACGCAGCTCAGTAATCGCTCAGATACTACGCCACCTACTTCGTCCACGTGAATGTCCAGATGAAGTTGCGAATTAAAAGTAGCGCAGCCTTATACCGTACAAAATTTCATCAAAATCGGTTCAGTGGTTTAGCCGCGAAAACCTAACAGATAAACAGAGTTATTTTCATACTCATATTTTTTTTTAAAATATAGATTAAGTTCATTGTCATTTTGGACGGGCCTAAAAAATATACGAAGCCTTTTTATTTCAAGCTTTCATAACCTTTCGACCCCAACTTACATAACTCAAAAACTTACATCAAAATCTGACACACTCAAAAAATCAAACAAGTTAAGACAACCCTGCACATGTCCGTTTGTTTCACCGATCACTTGTCAGCAACTAGCAAATCAAGATCGATTCTGATACACCTAATTTAAATCTATCACCGTTCTCTTTCACTCCCGCCGTCAAATCTACTTCTATCCCTCTCTAAATCGTGCGCAAACGACTTCGGAGTTAGGCGTGATCGAGCTATCATTTGTCACGTTAATTTTCTCCTGTGGAGAGATAAGGGAATTCGTTGTGACATCTAATATATTAGGCGAATTGATACGCGTGATTAAGTTTGTTATGTGGTCAAGAGTTCACTTGTCATTTATTCAAGCCTTGGTTACATAAGTCTTGGTGTTACAGCAGCTGAGAGCTAGGCAATGCTTGTATTAATTCCAAGAGAAAACGATTAGTATCTAGTTGGTTTATTCGGGCACAATTATAAATGTTGCAGATTAATCATAGAACCAAGACGGAAACAATAAATGCTTTTAATGTAAAACATCAAAATCAAATTATTATTCCAAATAAACCATTTGAATTGTCTAGAAGTCAGTTAGACAGACATTTGCAGCTTTTTTCTAGTTACAAATAGAACAGGAAACTCCATGAACATAAAAAACAATTTAAAATAACGTACGGATTGATGACGTCAACTTAAAGACATAGAGAGTCTTTAAGTCATCCCTACTTACTGCCACAGAACCACTGAAGTGTCAGAACGTTTCACGATTTACTGCTCCTAAGATGTGTAGCCTAGTTTTGTTTCCTACCATCCTAAATCAAACGTTTTTCACCTAAACTGTCAAGAGTTCAGTTCCCACCAATAAAATGTTAACAAAACGTAACCACAAGAGAATGCTAAATCACCAACACGACAGGCAAAACTATAAATCTGTTCTGTTAGTAAATATTACGGCGAGAGATGCGCGGTAGAAAACTAAAATATTGCGTCACTGCGCGGGCGCATCCCGCAGCCGCTAAATGTCGGGTCACGCGTGCCTTCCGCCCTGCTCTGTGAACGTGGTATTAGCACACCTGATGCACCAAAGAGGTTAAAGACCAGTTTGTGAGAAATGAACTGTGGTCCTCACAGTTTTCGAGGAAGAGTGGAATTTTTTACGGGAGTTCTGGTAACTGCATCTTTAGATGCTGTGCTGGAGTCAGGACTGGTGAATACATACATACTGATGACACGATTGTGATAGTTTATAATTAAGGCTAAGTTAAGACTTCTTGAAAGCACATGCATATGCGATTAAAACCGCACTGCTGGTCTGAATTTAGAGATTGAGTTCAACTGTTCCACACGAGGACTGGACTAAAAATAAATCAGTATGTCGACGTAGTGCGGATGGTAGGACCAAATCAAAAGGACCAATTATTATTACGTGACTAATCTGTCCGCCAATCGGGTGTTACATGAGACCAAGTAACAACTTTGACCCAAAATAAAAAATACTCATCACATCACAAGATTTTAACACAGATACCAAAACTTTAACTCATTACGTAATCGTTAACAATCATAATTATTACGAAACTCTTCCCAAAATAATGGTACATTCACAAACACAATTGTTTCCGACAGATCTCCGGATAAACGTGCATTTACGCAATTAAAAGAATGTAACTAAAAATTAACACTTTTGATTGCGACTCTGGTATTTCGATGTGGTAATATTTTTGGGAAATCGCTTTGAAAGCCACAATGTGATCGGTTTCCGGCAATGAAATGGTGGAATTAGACAATGGATTGTATCTGATATTGTTAGATAAGTTAGCTTTTACATGGGAATTGGAGAATAAAAGAAAAGTAAGCGTGTATGGTGAGAGTTGATTAATAGGTACACGAAGATGGAGGGCGAATCTTCGATGAGATATTGTGAGAAAAGTAATAGAATATATACTGTTGAAGGGACATAGTGACCCAGACTTTTACCATGCATTGAAATACATCATTCTAGAGATCACACGAGTAAATTATTCGTCGCTTATAAAAAACAGCGATTTCATACATATACCGTGTAAGTCTTGGCAGTTTTGTGTGGAACAGTTTTTTTTTTTTTAATAACCTACCAAACATACACATTTCACCCCTATGGGGTCTATAATCCAGACCATGAATCCATCGTAAAAGCATAGTGTATGAAAGATGACACGCTATTTCGCTGGTCTTTTTTCCTGCAAGTGTAAAGACCAGAAGAAATCATCAAAAGAGATCAATTAGGATTGTAAGATTTTTTGATTGTCTTAAATATTTGACTCCAGTTTCCAAATCAAGTGGACCTCAACCAAAATGACAAGTCAGACTAGTTCAAACTGACCTTTACATTGCATGACCCACTGCCAAACAAACTGGGTCATTCAGTACTGTCTTCTATATTGAATATCCCTCATCATCATTATCAGCCAAAGGTGGCAACCACCTTCAGGGCGGGGGTGTCCTATAGTAGCCAGCTTGGCGCCTCCGGCGACTTTCACTACGCGAGTTCAACGACCCCGCGCCAAAAATACTAGCGGCGCGCGCGCATCGGCGTTACGTCACCATCACCGCCTTGCCGCGGTTTCCGCAATACGAAGATGTGCGGTTTATGCGCAGGCGACAGTTTTAGCTTGCGCAAGTGTGTGGTGACTGATGGCTGAGTGAAGTGGGTTAAATATGTGACAATGATGGTACTTATTAGGTACAGGCATCCTCCCGCGACTTCATCCGCGTAAAAAATAGACACAGGTATAGTTGATTTTAGAAACAAATACAGTTTTTAACGTGCGAGGAATTTATTTGTTACTACATACTTTCGATGTTGCATTTAAATAGAATCATCAAACTGAAGTATAAGTAGTTTTTTGGTGTAGGTACTATACCTACATATTTCTTCAAGAGTATATACGATACATAGTACGTAGAATCAAAATATAGTACAATACAATACAGGGTCATTGAAGATTTACAATGGAACTAACTTTTACTTCTAGGGGACAAAGCCAGAAGTCATGAAAAATAATTTGTTCCATACATTACGATCGCGTTGCACAGCATTATTTTATGGAACAGCTAATTTTTTATTCATGATTTCAAGGCTGCACCTATAGTAAAAGTTGTTCATAATGAGGTTTAGGTTTCAATGATCCTGTATATCATAGTACGATTGATAAACCTTCTTCAAGCTCTCTTCATCTAAATTCACCGAGAGAGATTTTTACAGCATACCATTGCAGGTCTCAACTACAAACAGACAAGGACAAAAAACATTTTCTATATGCAACATTGATTGTATCAATAAAAGTAAAAGCTCACACATAACAGCATTGTCATTAAATACTACAAATACAGAATCTCAAGATAAACTAAAACAATAGAGAGAGCGATATTCGACGCGGTCGGGTGTGCGTGCGCCGATGATCGATTACTAATGAAATCGAGATGTTAAATGACCAAGTGACGAATTGAGTCGAGATCTGTGTGGAAGATATTTTCTCTATATTATGTTGAGTGGAGAAATGTTTAGTATTTATTGATTGAAAGGTAAGGAATGCAGTCTCCGGTTGTGCCTAAGATGTGTCCTCAAAATTACATACTTGGTATAAGTAGTTACACACCTGCTGTGTATGAATGATTGGCTGCTGCGTCCCGTGTCTCAGGTTTGATTCCCCATATAATTATTTGCGTCACAGGAAGGCGTCCCGAATTCAATCGCAAAAAATAATCTGTTGTTCAGTACAATATATGTTTCCATAACTCAACCAAATTTTGGGCACAGCTGTTCTTTTTTGCGATTTAAACATTGGTTTCTTATTAAAAATTTGTTCATTTTCATAAGTACCTCCTTCCTCCCCTCCCTTGAAGTACGTCCCTTGTTCTACCTAACACCTTCTATAGTTGCAAACGTATTTACGATACAGATAGATAGAAAAAAAAACATAACAGACGCATTTTAGGTACATATTTTGTGAGGTTTCAAAATTAAGCTGTTATTGTATTTACCACTGTAATACATGAGCATTGCATGTATTATTGTGTGACCCACATTAACCCATCATACCACTAAACGTCCATACGCTGTATGACACCCGCGCCGCTTCGGCACCCATAGAATAACTAACAAAATATCGCAATTAAGTTCGTTACTTAATAAAAAGTGACCATTTCAAACTAGGCCGACAAAAAGCCTTAATGACCCATAAACTCTTAGGTAGTCCCATAACTGTAGACCATAAGCCACCGCTAAACATTTCGGTCCATTTACGACCACCATGAAACTATGGTTTAATCGACTCATAAAATATTAAAAGTTTTATTATTACAATTAATAGGACACGAATACACCGTGTAGCTCTATGACCCTGACTCAGTTTGCTTCGCTACGTAATGGAGCAGACGAGCGATGTTTAGGCGACTTGTTAGTTGCTCGTAGTTGCTGCAAAAATATAGAAACTGACAATGACAAAACTGAAAATATAGAACACTGCGGTGGTTTTAGCCAGTAAGAGACCCCTCCGCCCCTCCGTCACCCCTTTTTTTTGGTGGTAATAATCATCAAATGACTCCTTCCGCCCTGGGTGGGGCGGAAGGGACTGTCAGACTTTTACTGACTAAAAAACCACCCTGTTCCTTCTGTTGCCTTTTACGTTCCGGGGCTACGATATCCTGTTAAGACGTCCCGCAACCCCGGCAGGCGTTGGCCCCTCTGGGGGCCCCGTCCCTATGCTGACAGCTCTTTGAGGCCTGATTTCAAATTTCAAATTTCAACCGAACACAAAAAATAAATTAGCATGTTGGAAAAACTGCGCACAGTGCTTTTCTTAGCTCGGAACCTAGGAAATAAACAGCGAATATTTCATCAGCAACTTTTGGTTGCCACCTAGTTGCCAGTCTACATCATAGTTACTAGTTACATTTAAACAACAGAGATCTTTGATACGCCTTTATAAGGACTATATGTATAGCCAATGACCTTAGTCATGCCGATAGAGTTTCTTATGCTATGTTAAAAATAGTTTTATTACGCACACGTTTAGATAACTAATGTATGGAATATTATTTAGATAGGTGTTAATTCAGATCGTAAAATCATAACTGTTTTTTAATCAAATTGACTTCATGGGTAGTAAAAGTTTTTTAATTGGGGTTACATAAATATAAAAAAGATGGCGCATGACCGGTGATTGTGGCCATCTTTAGGGCACGCCTATGTCCAGCAGTAGACATTGTTCGGCTGATATGATAATGATGATGTTTAAAGGAAAACTAACTTCAGTTATTGGACCGAAAATCAAAATAGGACATAGGCTACTTTTTATCCCAAAAAAGTACTTTTCCCGTTGGATAATATACAATTAAAGACGCAGACGAAGTCGCGGACGGAAGTTAGTCATTCATATAAATGTAAAATGTCAAAACTCATCAGTTGCAGAATAAAACATCATCATCTGCCTAGCCTTTTCCCAACTACATTGGGGTCGGCTTCCAGTCTACCGGATGCAGCTGAATACCAGTATTTTACGTGGAGCGACTGCCTATCTGACCTCCACAACCCAGTAACTGGGTAATATGATACCCCTAGGTAAGACTGGTTGTCAGACTTTCGGGTTTCTGACGACCCGTAACGACTGTCAAAGATCCACGTATGACAGCCGGGACCAACGGCTTAACGTGCTTTCCGAGGCACGGAGGAGTCTCGGTGTGTAAAGATGGTCACCCATCCACGGACCAACCCCGGCAAGCGTTGCTTAACCTGACGGATCGCCCCGTGCGGCTGTTATTACTTAGCCACGAGCTCCTCAAGTCTCAAGGCTCCTCAGTTGCAGAATAAAACACAGGACAATAATTATACCAATATCCAAAGGAATTTCAGCCATAATTATTACAAAAAAAAACTGCAACAGAATTTCCTATAATAACCATTCTTATTATGGAACAGAATAAATTATGAAATTCATTAAAACAAAGTAGCAAGGATAACTTCGTTTCAATCATTAACCAAAACAAAATCAATTGGAAGGTTGGTCAAGGGATTTTGGGCTCTATCGCAATGATAATAAGGTGGAAATGAAGTGTTTAATTCGGTTTGTGGTTAGTTAATGACAGCAAAGATTGGCATCGGACCGTGTGACAGATACAAAATGACTTGCCTGTGTGAAAAATTACTTTCCATTTCCTTCACATAGTTAGTTTCCTTATTTATATTGACAATCTCAAATATAACCAATTATTAAAAAAAAAACAGTAACATTTTGTCATGAGAATTACCCAATTCTGTCGTTTTGCGAAAACAATATAAAAAAGGAGTGTTATTTATTTGCAGCTTTCATTATTAAAATGTCGCCTTAAGCATAAAATAAAAATAAAAACTGGGATTATGTTGCATTATATTTTATTTATTAAGTTGTACTCTCAGGAAATTATAAGATTCTTTAACAAAATCAACACCCTTCAAAGATTTCTTTCATTTTTTTTTAAAGCTGTTTGTTATATAAATTTCATTACGTACGAAATTTATATTACGTTATACGTTCGTATAATTTAGTGTTATAGCAGTATTACATTTTGTAACTGCCAAATAAATTGAGTAAAAGCTGGATAATCTTGTACACGACGTATTTTTTTCTTCTGAATCTTTCTTCTTATTATTTTACTTCATTTAATAGGAATGTCAAATGTTAATTATATTATCTAAATATTAGGTAGATACTAATTATTCTTAAGATTGTGAAAATTAGAGAGGTTATTTTCTTTTCCCAATAAAAAACTAAAAAGAAAATTAAAACATCAATAATCTTCTCATACGAACTTTCTCCATATTAAAGAACTTACTTATTCCATTTTTAAAATCTCAAACACTCCCACATGACCTTCTCGTATCTAACCGGATAACGTTCCTAATTCAAATTCAACCATCGAATCATTTTAGACCTTTTAACAATGTGTTTGAAAAACGATTCGAATTATTGATGTGGTGTTAGGGCTGGTACGTTGCATCTTTTTTTTATTATCACTATGAGTTGGAACCTCTATCAACCATAAATTTTCATCCGTCATTGGCCAATCAATGCAAAGATCATCCCCCATTTAATCTGACAGCCTCATACACTACGCTTTTACATAATAGCTTAGCAGGATCTTGAGTTAAGTGTAGAGTTTAATGTAGAAAAACAAGAAAGAAAAAAACATATAACATCATAACATCACGCCCGTAATCCCCGAAGGGTTAGGCAGAGGGGTACCCATTAGTACACCCACATTTCGCCAGTTATGTTGTTAGTCCCATGTAATAGGGGGCGAGCCTATTGTGAGAAAAGAAACAAAAATAAATAAATTAAATAATTATTTTTTTTTACCAAAAGAAAATATTAAAAAAAACAGCATCGCATCTGCCAACCCTCGCATACAATGATGACGCATCAATGAATGGAATTTATTCGTGATCGAAGCGTTGACATCGACCCGACCTTGGCGAGGTAATCCGATGTGACCCGAACGCGGTCGGGTCAAGCTGTTCTAATCCGATATTTGAATATTGAATTACGAGTGGTCATTTTAAATATACTTTTCCTTTTAATAGCGTAACGGTTTTATTGTTGCCTACATCTTCCTAAAGTGGATTCCGTATGGAGCGAAAAAGATTAACTTTAGAACTTTTTAAACTATTAAAATTAATTAAGATGAAATTTTTTCTTGTTTATTTCTTTGAATGCGTTATCTCTTCAACTGCCAGTTTGATTGGAAAAAATCGTTTCTTTACGATAGCCAAGTTCATGATGAATACTATAGGCTATATATATATAACATCACGCTACGACATATGAAAGAGGAGCAGTAACCAAAGACGTTAACATGCGGGTGAAAAAAAGCTAGTGATTAATAAATCTGGTTTTATTGAGTATTCAAAATAATCATTAGCTACAGTTAACTTAAAAATACAGTGGAACTATAAAATTATACCAATATATCTCACGGAATCACATAACGGAAATGAAAGATCAAAATTATAAGGAAAACATAATAACAGAATATTAACCTGATTACTGAGATAAGAATAACATTGAATGAAATAAAGCAACGACTTTTTTGTTTCCTTCCTTCACTTTTTGACGTTTCCTTAGTTTTTTGACAAGCACTTAATATCCAGACTAGCTTTTGCCCGCGATTTTGGTTGAGTTACATTCGGATAACTTAGTTTACTATTACGTTTCTACTAAGTTTTTCCATACAAAATTAGGACGCCCCGATTCATCCCCATCCATATGGGACCCTGCCGGGGTTGCGGGATGTCTTAACAGGATACCGTGGCCCCGGAACGCAAAGGGCTACAGAAGGAACAGGGTGGTTTTTTAGTCAGTAAAAGACTGACAGTCCCTTCTGCCCCATGCAGGGCGGAAGGAGTCATTTGATGATTTTTACCAACAAAAAAAGAAAATATCTTGGACATCAGTGACATCGGTGAAGGATTAAATCGTGAGGAAACCTGGACTTATACCAGCCTAGTACTGTTCCACTCAAACAATGACAGAGGCCCTTGAGGCGGTCTAGAAACTCTGACACTAGGGTGTGTGCGGTTGTAAGACCTTACTGCCCACACTATAAAGAAAGAAGTAAAGCTAATGAATGTATATAGCGAAATATTATAGATCTTTTGACAATCATTTGCATTCCTGTCACTGATACGCTGTCAGAGACAATGGCATTAAGTAAATCGTCGTCCGCAACAGAAAACATTTTTAAAATAATAACGTTATCGAACAATTCCCATCAACAATGATGCAAATCACTCAGCTACTGCACGTATTGCGATCCGGCGCGCGCGCAGGTCAACAAACGCGTCGCATTGTCATGCAATGTGGATGCGCAAACGCATAGTGCGAGTGATGCTCAGGCATGTTTGCATCCCGTGTTATACAGATGTAAACTAATAAGTAAATCATTTACACTTAGTTCAGGTGTTTCTTTGGAGACATCCCCGTTTACAGCTCCTGAGTTCTGTTTCCAAGTCGGGCAAAATGTTATTAAATTTTTCATTACTTTTTTTTTGGGTTATTTCATCAGGATTTCTCAGTAGTCGCCTCGGAGTCAGGAATTGTGCCTGGTTGGAGGCAATAGGCTCGCCCCCTATTACATGGGACTTAAACATAACCGGCGAAATGTGGGTGAACTAATGAGTACACCTTTGCCTAGCCTTTCGGGGATTACAGGCGTGATGTTATGTAACCTAAGTCTTGAATGAAAGTCCATCTAAATCCATCGCAGATTTTAAAATGGCTACTGGTCTTCGTTGATACTTTGTATGTAGAGAAATGACAATCTGTGCGTGCGCATAATTGTGTATTCCATAAACACTGAGGTTAAGAACTTGTACTCTACGTAATTAGTTACAAAAATGGGTGTTTATGTGTCGGTACTTTTATTTAAATAGCACTTAATACGTTCTTTTAAGACTTCTCGGTAACAGATTTAATTGAAACAAGATGTTATTGGCAATGGTAACATTTTCCGTTTTTTTTTCTAGTAGCATAATATTGTTAGAGATAAACTACTATTAACATACTACGCCCCTCCATATTACCTACTATTTCAATAGTAATGAGTAATTAATGATGCGCTAGTCGAGCAACAATAATACGCTGAGTTGTTTTTGTTTCGAGAGCCGTCTTAGTACGCACACATGCGTTGTGAGTCTTGTAAATACTTTCAAACGTTTTGAATTGTGGAGGGGCGCGCCTATTTATTGTAGTTTATCTCTATGTTTTGTGCCTATTTGTTCGTTCGTCATGAGCTAACCAGCTTGGTTTAACAGCAGAAATGCAATTGCAACAGACTTCAGACTCCATACTTATTCTTTAGGCGCTTTGCACACGGAGCAACTTTTGCAGCAACTGGCAACTTACTGGCAACTAGCTGTTTACATGTAATTCAATTGGACTGCGCACACAGAGCAACTCAAGTTGCGAGTTGCGGCAATCGTCAACAGTTTTCCCTCCCTTGCCCTGTGCCCGGCATAGTGTTGCCATTAACTTAGTGGTTTTTCCCACTAAGTAGACACTTCTTTTTGGGATAATGTGTAAAATGCTATAATAAAATACCTCTTGATATTCTCCAACTAAATGAGAGGAAATTTAAACCATGCATAAAACGCACACTATCTAATCAAGCATTATTATAAGTTAGATGATTATATCACGGACAAAAATGCTTGGATAAATGCTAGTCCTGCACCACAGCCACTCGGGCTCACTAAATAGGATTGTTTTTTAAGAGAATGATGTTTCTTACCCTCTTTTTTGTCGACCTGAATAACTTGTACCGTTATCAGTCGATTACTTTTGCGTTGCGGCAACCGGCAACTTTATGGCAACAAGCAACTTTTACAGGAAACTTTTAAAAAGTTGCCAGTTGCGTCAACCTAAGTTGCTCCGTGTGCAAAGCGCCTTAAAAAAATGGTTCTTTTTATTTAAAGAGTTAGTATGGAGTCTCTTGTCCACTCTTCTCCACATGAATCTACTTTTTGGAATGGGTAACTAGATTCAATTTTTTAATTAGTCTAATTAAAATAAATGATTTGACTTTATTATATGGCAAAACAGACAACTATCTTCTAGCACAATACACGTTTTAGGCATCAATACTTTTACATCTTATTAATTTGCCAACCGTCTGTATGGTGGATTAATACGATCTTTCATACTGATTGAATTCATCAACATTGTCCATAACATAACAAGGCGTAGTTACATTAAAATTTACGATGATTGGATCCCAACACAGGACATAATCACAATTAACCAATCAAGTACAAGTAACAACAAAAATTCAATTATCCACAAAATAATTTGGACATTACAAAATCCTTGCACGCGACGAGTCTTGGGTAATTTTGTCAAATTTGACCGCAGCCCGGCTCCGTCCACTGCGTCGTAATGGTGCTCATTAAATATGGCGGTAATAGGTCGGAGCATGCGAGATCGGAAACTGTACACATTAATTACAGTTTTGATGAAATTCTTTTTAAGATGACTCAAGTTTTACCTTGATGAGTCGGATTTTGAATGAGTTGATTATGGCCTAAACTGTCAACTTTATTATTACAAATTATTTTATTTCATACCATAACATCACGCCTAAAATCGCCATAGGGTTAGGCAGAGGTGTACCCATTAGTACACCCACATTTCGCCTGATGTTGAAGTCCCATGTAACAGGGGGCGAGTCAATTACTATCAACCGGGCACAAATCCAGACTCCGAGGCTGCTACTGAGAAATTCCTGATGGATGACATTTTGAAAAACCCTAAACAATTAAGCCAGTCCTGAATAGTCTTACGGGAAGACAAATACGGAATAAAATGCTGTATTATGTTAAGCTAGATAAAAAAAAATGCTGTTACTTTTTTTTTTAATTATCTTTACCACACGAGAGCAAAATGAGCACCGTCATCCGTTTAAGCGCAAAAAAAGAAACATCCACACATCCATCCGCACAGCAAGAATTATCCTCCTAAAGCGCTGTCCACCAGCAAAACCAGGCGTGAACAAGCCATAAATCAGTATTAGACCTTCTAATAACCACGTAGTGTCCCGTTACCTTCCCAGCGATGACGGCGAGAGATTTATCACATATTCACGCCGCTTCCGGGACCAGGGGAGCAGGAATGAAGCTAATAACTCCTCTATTCGAGTTGTGTTCGCGAATTAATGGTCGTATAAGGTATTCAGAAATCATGCTTCCCTGGTGCAAGTTTGAGTAATATTGATATTCATAACTGAATTTATGGATGTTGGAATGCTGTAATGGTTCTTGGATTTATTGAAGTGATTTTTGTGGTGGATTTGAATTTTGATGTTATCTTCGATGCTCTTCATCATTTGTTGGATGTTAGTGGATGTTAGTTTCATACGACTATAAAAACATACATAACATCACGCCTGTAATCCCCGAAGGTAGGCAGAGGTGTGTACATTTCGCCAGTTATATTTAAATCCCATGTAATAGGGGGCGAGCCTATTGCCATCAACCGGGCACAAATACAAACTCCGAGACTGCTACTGAGAAATTCCTGACTATAAAAACTGACTACAAAAAAACTAGACTATAAAAAATTTATCCAAAAGTTTTTAAATCAACTCTGGCAAATCCATACTTCCATTGTAGATGTAAAAGTAAGTCTTCAGTCTGTCTGTTTGTCTGTTACGAGTAAACCACCGAACCGATTTCGATGAAATTTGGTACTGGACAAGTTTGAACCCCGAGGAAGGTCATAGGCTACTTTTCATCCCGTGATTTCGTCTGCGTCCGCGATAACCGACATTTACGCGGACAAACGCGGTTGCAGCTAAAAGCTAGTTTTGCAATATTTTTGTTTCATGCATAATTCACTGTCCAAGATAAGTTTTTCTTCGGATTTTGTTCGAAAGAGTCACCGCGGCCCTGGAACGCAAAAGGCATTAGCAGGAACACGGATTGGTTTTAGTCAGTAAGAGTCTAACACTCTCTTCCGCTCCGCCCAGAGCGGAAGAAGTCATTTGACGATTTCTCATCCTTAAAAAAAAGGTAGGTCATTCATTCATTCATTTATTAATTCCTTAACAATTTTAATTGTGTCGAATTACATAATATACACATAAAAGTAACAATAAAAAAAAAAGGTTAGGTTTTGGCAGAAAGTAGAAAATAAAACAAGATCATTCTTCAAAGAACATTCTCTTCCGATTTCATACATCGTTTTGGGAGCCACTTTAAGTAAGCTCTCATTTCGAACGGTGAGCTATAAAGATATCGTACTAATAAACATTTCCATTACATCCATTCCCATCTCATCAACACACGTTTCAAAATATCGCTGTCGAAACTCGGGCGCATCATTACGATCGCGTGCTGTGCGCATTCGCAGCTGTCGCGTCAAAAAGAGATAAAAGACCAAAATATTCGAGGCACGTAACACTTGTGTGTTTTTACGCGTAATTATGGAGACTGCGGACAAGTTGAGGCATGGCTTTTTGTTTATAAAGAACTAGGTACTGCCCGCGGCTTCGCTCGAGTGGTACGTCTTTGGTTACTGCTCCGCTCACGTGGGTCTTGGTGTGATGTTCAGTTATATAGCTTAAACCTACTATTCCTTATGAATTTGGCTATCATTATTTATGTACAATCATATTTTTTCCAGACAGTGGCATAGCGTGGGTCTTCGCCGCCCAAGACCGGCCGGAATTTTGACAGATTTTTTTGAATGAATGAATGAATAAGTTATAATTAATTCATTCATTCATTCAAAAAAATCTTGCTTGATAACTTTTAATTTACTGTAATTATTAGTTCAAAGTTAAAATATTCTATTCAACGGACCTAATGTTCATGTACATCTTATTGAAAATCAAGATAAATTTTACCACTGCTTCGGAAGGAACATACATTTATGGGAAGAAATGGGGGCCTACCGCCATCTGTATTGCCGGCCGGGACCATGACCCCCCCCCCCCCCGCCCCCCCAGTGGAAGTTAAGTTCTTCTTTCTAAATCTGCTAAAATACAAGAATTTGCGAAGAGCCTTTCTTTACATAAATATTACACAATAAACCTAGGTTTTTACAACAACGTTAGTACTTTCTCGACACAACAAACAAACAAACAGGTAATGAACATAAAACCACAGCCAAAAGCCAACACGATAAAAATCACAACTTTTCCTAAAGCAACACAGTAAATGTACGCAATAACCGGTTAAACCGCATATTTCCCCGTTTTCCCCACTTTTCCCGCGGTGAACAACCTCGCTGCATACATGGGTATGTGAAAATGACATAAAAATGCGCATGCGCATACGCCACTTTCGATCTCGAACAGGCTTCCGTTGATGAGCGGCGCTCACTCTTATTTTCTAATCTACTTTCGACGAAGCCCAATTATCTTAGAAATATATCTGTTAGATTATCGATTGGGATCACGTTTAGTTGTCGAGATAACGCTAACTAATGTGGTTAGGTACGGTCGGCAAGAAAAGTCGATTAACATTTCAGATTTTTAAAATTGAATTTTTGACCACAATCTTTTTAAATAACATCATAATATCACGCCTGTAATCCCTGAAGGGTTAGGCAAGGTATACGCATTAATACACCGACATTTCGCCAGCTATGTTTCAAGTCCCATGTAATAGGGGGCGAGTCTATTATAGTAGCTTAGTATAGTTATACAATTTATAACTCAAGAACGGCTGGAACAATTTCATTTTAAGGCGCTACAAAGTTCGACGAGTTAAAGAAATACGGAATTAATGTCAAACAAAGTTTTTTTTTTTATTTGCTACCTGAAACGCTGAAAAGCCGTGTGTTGTTTTATTTCGTGTCTATTTAAATGTAAAATAAAAGTAAACGTGTTAAACGACTTTTGTTGCTGACCGTACGTCGGTGAGAGATTGTTTGACTGTCTGATGGACGTATTCTCTTGAATTCAGACGAAGGCTTCCGAAGTTACGTCAATGGAAAGTAGACAATAATACCTACATTAGCCTCGACGTTTTAAGAATTTAAAGCGAATTCGTCTTCGCAAAAATATCAGTTATCGCGGACCATGTCCTTCCTTAGGGTTCCAAGTTACCCCGTACCAAATTTCATCAAAATCGGTTCAGTGGTTTAGTCGTGACAGAGAGACAGACAAAGTTACTTTCGCATTTATAATATTAACATGGATTAATTAATTATAATAAGTTTGTAACACGTATTGCACCTAAATAATTCTTTAAATGAGTGTAATAATTAACATTACTGTAACATGTTACAGTAAATATGTAGGAATTGTAACATGTTACTGTAACAAGCAATCGCAACAGTCCGTCTCTTAAAAAAGTAACTATACTCACAATTACAAATCCACAGATCAATAATTCTTATTTAATTTAAACCAACTGATTGCTAATCTGAAAAACTTTCAATTAAGCTACGTTTCAATAATGCGCTCATCAATCACGTCAGGCGGGTAATTAGCACAATAACCGGTTGTTTATCGCAATAAAACAGATTGAATCGGAAAAGGAAATAAATTGTAACACTGCGGACATTTCTCTTTGTAACATGGGCAGTTTTAGAACAAGTAATTAATTTGACTAGGAATAAATAAGATAGCCTTTATGAAGATACATTCACTGGGGACTGCTTTATTCGTCATTGACTGCCTGGTACGTCTAGTGGTCGCAAAGCGCGACTGCTGAGCATAAGGTCTTGGGTTCGATTCCCAGGTCGAGCAGTGTTGTTGGAGTTTTCCATGAGGAATTTGTCAGTAGCAACCTCGGAGTCTGGATTTGTGCCCGGTTGATGGCAATAGGCTCGCCCCCTATTACATGGGACTAAAACATAACTGGCGAAATGGGTACACCTGTGCCTAACCCTTCGAGGATTACGGGCGTGGTGACAATATGACTGTACATAAACTCACGCCTTTTTCTCATAGGAGTAAGCAGAAACAACAGAACGCGACCCGAAACGATTCTTATAAACTTCATCTTTAAAAAAAAATTAAAGTAAATCTTATTCATTGTTTAAATTAAAGGAAAAGCAACAGCTCACACCAAAATCAAAATTTTAATTACAATTTTCCCGGCAGTAATTAAATCATCTATTTACAAAGCCTTTACAAACAAATCCAAATTCAATTAAAACAAGGATATTAGATTGTAATTGTTTGCATACCATAGCTCCATGTCCTCAGATTCCAATCTCAACCTCTATGGAGTAACCTTCAGCAGTCGGAACACATCAACTGTTTCATTGTAGCACAGAGTACTTGTGACGAGTTGGTTGATAAGTATGTACTTTAGTTATCAGTATGATTGTTAATTACATATTCAAGATAATGAGATCAAAAGAACTTGAAAAGGAAGTCAAGATATTACATAAACATAAACTCACGCCTTTTTCCCATGAGGGTAGGCGGAAACCACAGAATGCCACCTGCTTCGATCCTTACACACTCTTTTCGCCATGTTCAGTTTGTCATCATTTGACATCTCTTACTAACATACAGCGAAAGGAAAAGGACGGTGACATTCCGTGACATTACAGAACTAAGTAAGAGATGTCAACTATAACTGTGTGGATGTGTCAGATGGACAAAATTTGACAGCTCTTATTTACATTAGTCTCTTTCTTATTTTCTTGGACAGAAAAAGATGGAAATAGTCTAATATTAGTTTAGTTTGTGACCAAGGGAACGATTCCCTTGGTGCCGATGCACGATTGTCATTTTAAAACTTCAATAAAAAATCTTCATCTGCCTAGCCTTTTTCCAACTATGTTGGGGTCGGCTTCCAGACTAACCCGATGCAACTGAATACCAGTCTTTTACATGGAGCGACTGCCTATCTGACCTGATTGGGTAATACGAATCCCCCTGATAAGATTGTTTGTCAGACTTTCGGGCTTCTGACGACCCGTAACGACTGTCAAAGATCCACATTTGACAGCCGCGACCAACGGCTTGCTTTCCGAGGCCCGGAGGAGCCTCGGTGTGTAAAGATAGGCAGAATAATTGTCATCATAAAATAACTTTAATTCTTACGCTATAAAGTCCTAACTTGAATGGCAAATTATTTGCCGTACCTTTACCTATTCATACTAATATAATAAATGCGAAAGTGTGTCTGTCTGTTACCTCTTCACGCTTAAACCGCTGAATCAATTTTGATGAAATTTGGCATGGAGATATTTTAAACCCCGGGGAAGGACACAGAATAGTTTATCCCGGAAATTATCCCCTAAGGCGGTGAAAAGGGGGGTGGAAGTTTGTATGCAAGTACGATATAAATAAGTTCCACGCGGACGTAGTCGCGGGCAAAAGATAGTAAAATAATAAATACATATAAAGTCAGCAGCCAATCTCAAAGATTTCCTACCGTTAACGCTTATTTTAATTAACAGCAAAAATAAACACTAACTCTCCATTTTAATTACGTTTTCATTTCCACAAACGACGTGAAAGGCTCATAAACAATGATTACTTAGTGAAAACGACCACAATTACCTTTCAAACTACAGTCCAGTGTCACACTAATCAATCGTCAAGAGGAAAGCAATCATTATCATTATTAGCTACTAGTTAGACACCACGCACACAAGACAACCACGATCAGTGGCTGCAACGACCAGATTAAGCCTTTCTACGCAATGGCGACCATGGTCGCGGTGGTCAGGACGCGGCTGCCAGTGAGCTCTGGATTTTATAAGCAATCGTTTTGAGCCTCTACTCACTAAGCGGCCACCATTGACTGCGGATTGGCTGCGGATGCCACGCGATCAGCGACTAGCCGACACATATCCGCCAGTGCCAGTGCACGCACTAGGCGGCCAGGCCGCGAACGTGGCCGCCGTGACCATGAACGCCAGTGTGTAGAAAACCTAACTAAGGAACCTCTAGGCGGCCACGATTAACGTAGTTAATCTGGTCGTTGCGACCACTGGTCGTGGTCGTGCTGTCTAGTGTGCGAGGTGCCTTAGACCACAGAATATTACCTACAGAATAACTAATTTACTTAACAACAAGCGAAAACAGAGAAAATTCTCATATTTCTAAGAACTTTCTCATTCTGAATCTGTCAAAAATAAACTCCGAGTAGATGACACCATTAACCAATAATTCCAAGACATAACTTCTCTGAATAAACATTTTATTTCAGCCATGAAAACTTGATTAATTTTCAATTACCTGTAAAGATTTTTAATTACTTTCATCAAATGAATAAAAAGGAATTTTCACCTGCACACGTGAGGACCTAATGACTGCGTCAGCGGACGGTGTTACGGTGGCTGAATACTGGGCCAAACAATAACTTTATAAAAATTAATAAAGTCATATTTATATATATTTGCCATCGACACGCTAAGAAGAAGAATAAAAAGTTAGTCAATTGAGTCGGCACAAAAATGACTTCACAGTTGTCTATTTTCACATATTTCAAATACCACCACAATTACTATAATAAGCTCTTTCCCAACTCGATTGCAATAAAGATCTTTCCCGTTCCTTACCCAGAATTAAAATAGCCATAACGTGCAATAATACTTTCTATCACTACCGTATAGAACAGCTAAAGAAATCGTTAATTGATGATACGAGTTCTTGCGGGAAGGAAAATAGTTTTCCCTGTTCTTAAACGGAGAGAAAATGATGCTGTGATGCCATGCTCCATGTTGGTTTTACCTTATTAGACAGTAGCGTGGCTGTGTCGTTATTTACCTGTAACAAGAGAATAGTAGTTATAAATAAGATGTGGATTTGACGCGGGAAACGACGCCATGTTTTTTTTTGTTTTATATGGTAGGGAATTGTTTAGTTATTAATACTTTCTAGACAGAATTTCGGTCTCGACTGATCTCAATGGAGACTAGGCAAGCGCGCAGGAGATATTATGGTGCACGAGTGTGTGTGACGAGATGTATGAACGTAGATGAGGCGAAAGGAGTATGTAAGGATCGTAGCAGGTGGCGTTCTGTAGTTTCTGCCTACCCCCATGGGAAAAAGGCGTGAATTTATGTATGTATGTATGAGTGTGCTAACACAGGTGCACTCCCTTTTCCCTCACTCTCATAGTCCGATGGAAATACTTTTTCCGAGACAAAGGGTGTCACACCACCAATTTGCAAACTTCCGAGTTGCTACTGAGGAATAAGACATGATATGTTTTTTTGTTGTGTTATTTAGTAATTAGGAAAGTAGTTTTTAAATTAATTTTGTCAATAGGAGTGTTATATAAGTCATAGGCCCTTCCCAAGTATTCCAAAAGTGAAACAAGCGGCTGTAGCAGCATTTTTTTTCTTTATAATTTATGCTAAACGCACAATGACAGTGTTACTATGCATACGCATATCATATTACAACAAAAAAGAAACCTCTATTCCTGTTTTCACTCACCGATTTATGACCATAGATTCCAAAGCGTCCTAATAGCAATATTTAATAGACAATAACATCGTGGGAAAGCTAGGAACGTGGTGCATCCTCTCTTTAAAATGCATAACAGCTTTAGAGCCTCGTGGAATACTAAAATAAAAAGAACAGACGCGACTAGAACTCACAAGAGTAAAATAACAAGATATAATTCACCCTATAATGTTCATAAATTGTTAGACCAGGTAGCCACAGAAGAGATATTGATACAGAAGTCGAACTTTCACAACGCGATGGGGAATCACGATTTCGATGAGGAAAACACTCGTAAGCACCCATAAACCTCCAGAGAATTGGGTTTATCGGGTGTAACTGGGTGTATCACCCATAGATTGCCCTATAATGAAGAATCTAGTTTTCATTAATTATTTTTGTGTTCTTTACAGGGTGGCAATTTGCTACTAATACGTTCGCAATCTAATATTAGTCTCATTCTGTCAAAAATTATAACCTGCATTATGAATGTTTTTGAGACGAGGTTGCGTTTTAAAACCTTTGTTTTTTGAAAGCAATTGCCTTCAGAAAGGTAAAGGATAAAGAAAGAATTAAAGATAAAATATTTATTGACACTGACCACAAAAATAATAATAAAAAGGTAAGCAGGCAATAATCATTAACATGCACCTTGATCATCAGCATATAATTAGTCTAAATATAAGTCTCTGTAATTAGACTGCATTAAGCTATATTCTCCATACAAAACTACCTTTTGGAAGGGGCAACTAGATTCAATCCTTTTTTTTGTGTATGACAATCAAAAGTGCCTTTTATTGGCCGAATTGAAGTAGATGACTTTAACTTTTACTATATTCTTTGTCACAAATCTATTACCACTTGACCAGTAACCAGATCAGCGAAGATGGTTAGTTATCTGAATGGTATCCTACACAATTAGTTTGTATTTCTGTCCCACAGATTGCGGGCTCCAATTTTATCACATTCTACTACCATATACGTAATCAGCAGCTTGTATAAGCCTTCTGTATGTATCTATTCCATGTTATCGCGTCTTGTTGACAAATACACAACTTTCGCTGCGCGGGCGCAGGTGGCACGGCGGAAGCGCGCGCAGATTATGATCGCCTGCGGTGCTAATAAATAAATTATGTGTCATTGAGTGTGTAAAGTCAGTTAAATAGCGAAAGCTTATTGATATCGCTTTGTTGAGGGGCTTTGGCATAGCGTATGCGCATGATGAATTAATTTGGTACAACTTATAATATTTGTGAGTGTTAAGAGTGTGAGATCTGATGATGTGGTGGCGATTTTGCTTCATCTTATACCGAATCGATAGTTTTAGAGTGCTTCAAAGTCAAAGCTCGGTTGATGGCAATAGACTCGTCCCCTATTACATGGGTCTTAAACATAACTGGCGAAATATGGGTGTACTAATGGGTACACCTCTGCCTAACCCTTCGGGGATTACAGGCGTAATGTCATGTTTACATCGGAGATAAAAAGGAGATTGCGAAATGCTTCAATTTGATACCACAACCAGCTCGAAGGTAACTTATCAACGTATATCTGGATAGCCTCGCTCCATCAAAGGTAAGTTAGAATAATATCATAACTAATTACACGGTGTTAATATAATAATCACAGTAATAACACCCTGAATATTGGGCAAACTAATTAGTTATTACATTTTATTACTTTACAAGTATCAGTGGACTACCTTGGCCCAAAAGGTTCCGTAGATCAAATTTGAATAAACAATAGCTTTGGTAGTTTGGAAAAAGTTTAAATTAAAGATGGCGATCGTTTTAATAATGGAGATTGATTACTTGTAGGTTTTTAATTTGATAGTAAAAGATATAATGTGTTCTTGAAAAGATACGGTGCGCAGTCGAGTAATAAATATTAAGCTTGTATATTATTGTGTTGCGTCCGTCACTTTCTCGTGAATAAAGAGTTTTTCTTTCTTTCTTAACCCTTTGACTGCGGACGAACATTTGCTGCGCCAAACGCCAGTGCGGCTAGCTACCAATGTTCGCGTGTTCGCCATAGAAAAACACACACGTTTGTGTGTGCGCCGCACTTGCGTTTTTTAGTCAAAACACAACGTGTGTGTTTTCCCGCAGTCAACGAGTTAAACCATCAAATTATCTGAGACTGAGATTTTTTTGAAATCACTCTACTATTACAATGTGTAACGGAAAGGGTACATACAAAGAGTAAGGCTTCTTTGGATGATAACTAACGATATGGCAAGGGTTTCAGCTCAATATAAAATACTCTAAAAATTTATACCAAGGTATGTTTCTTAAATTCAAATCATAACAAACGTGTCAAACCGCACTACGTGGGACAAAAACTTTCCACGTTACTCGCCTAATATCACGATAAATCTCTTCCGTATTTCTGCGCGCCTAGTACCGCATAGTAGCCTAGCAGGCGATGTTCTTTGTTGATCATAATTTCCGAACATGTAGAGATAGGATTAAAAAACCCTTGCCATATCGTTTGTTATCATCAAAAGAAGCCTTGCTCTTGGTACGTATATACCCTTTCCGTTACACGTTCTATAAGGGCGAAAATTTGGAAGAACGATTAAACGGTTCTGGATGAAAGGCACAGAGATAGATGTACGGTTCTCGTGGGATGTATATTGACGCGGACGTAGTCGCGGGCGGATGCTAGTGTTATATTAAACGATTTATTAAATTATTTATGACCGACTCCGCACTTCCACTAGTGCTATGTTATTGTTTTGTAAGGCTTTGAGTTCAGTGTATTTTCATTTTCATCAATTGAATTTTACAGCTTCTAAAGCAACTATTATTTGCAACTAGCGACCCACTCCGGCTTCGCACGGGTGCAATTTAGATACATAAACCTTCCTCTTGAATCACTCTATCTATAGATGAAAACCGCATTAAAATCCGTTGCGTAGTTTAAAAGATCTAAGCGTACAGACGGCGGGAAGCGACATTGTATTATACTACATAGAGATATTTAATTCGACCAATGAAAAGAGATCTACAAACAAGAACTTATTTCCCATAATTACTAATCCCTTATAAGTGGTATACTAATTGCAAATATTGGAAAGCGCACGCACATATCCGGCGTCGACTTTCCATTTCGCTACCGGTGCGTGTGCGCAGTGTATGGGCGGAAAAATATAATTAAGTGATTCAGTGCTGTATGGGGTCTGTGCTATGGTTTAGTAGACAACCAGCTTTATGATAGCCTATAATAAAATTTTACGAGAAGTTATGGGTATTTTAAAACATCATAAAAATAAACTAAAACCTGACTACGGAAAAAACGTTCATCAAAAAGTTATAACAACACTTCAAGTTGGTTGTTTTATGTGTTATCTATATTACTATAATATTAATACTATCACAAAACTGAACAGATTTTTTGTTTGTTTAAACGCGCAAATCTCTAAAACTACCTGTCGGATTCTAAAAATCTTTTTGTATATGATAGCTAGATTTATGAGGAATAGTATAGGCTTTATAACATCACGCTACGACCTACAGGAGCGGAGCAGTAACCAAAAACGTAACTTAACACGGGGGAAAAATATCACGCAGGCGCAGAAGATAGTTTAGCTTATAAAATATAGAAATTATATAGTATGGTCATTAAACAAATAATAATACTAAACAACATTGACAGATATTGTAGTAATTAATATTAAAATATTCAGTAGCAATTAAAATACGATCTTAACCAGCTGCAACAGGACTCAATATTTTTTATATCAAACCGCATTGCAAATGGTTATAATAGACCTCAATCAATGTACAATCATGGGCAACCAAGGAGTGGTGTACTCACTACACGAAGATGTAAAGAACTGTACACAGTTAAAGCTATATGCTAGCTTTAGATGCATATAAATATCATTAGATACCATTTTTTTTTTGGCTGGTAAAAATCATCAAATGAGTACTTAGTACGCCACCTATTTCATAGTAGTATTGAATTCAAAATACTATATTTTTCTAAAAACAAGACATTTCAATCAATATAAGATTTTTTTTTAAACATTCGAAGAAAATAGCTTTGTAATGTTGCTAAGTGTATACTTGTTTTTGCTCGTGACTGTACTTACATATACTAAATCCATGTTAAATGTTTTCGATAATACTATTGATGTGTGTAATTGGCCCATAAAGTTATAGGTTTATAGGCTATTTAAAATAATCTAGCGTTCAACGGTCACTTAACGGTTTTTAAGATTGGAATAAATGGAAAATATGGTTTAAAAAAAGTTGTGTTCGTTTTTTAAAACTTGCCTTTATCGAGAATGCAATATACATTGTAACTCGACAGTGTACAAATTGAACTGAATTTCCATATATGCATATTCTCCAGACTGATTTCGGTCACAGCGGGTATTTCAAGAGACTAGCCCGTGTAGGAGATATTATAGTGCACAAGTGTGTGCACAAGTGACTGCCTCGTTGGTCTAGTGGTCGCAAAGCGCGACTGCTGTGCATGAGGTCTTGGGTTCGATTCCCAGGTCGCGCAAAGTGTTATTGGGTTTTTCCATCAGGAATTTCTCAGTAGCAGCCTCGGAGTCTGAATTTGTGCCCGGTTGATGGCAATAGGCTCGCCCCCTATTACATGGGACTAAAAACATAACTGGCGAAATGTGGGTGTATTAATGGGTACACCTCTGCCTAACCCTTCGGGGGTAACAGGCGTGATGTTATGAAGTGTGTGCGCAAACAAAGATGCACTTGCCTCGAATTGCGGTCCCCATCGGACTATGAGAGTAAGGGGAAAGGTAATGCATCTGTGTTTGCATTCACACTTTTGCTACTTAACTAGTCTTTGTTGAAATTGGCCATCAAGGTAAAAATTCTGACTGACGAAGACCAAAAATATTCGGTCAATGTAGAAATATTGCGCTTCTTCTGCGTATTTGGCTAGACGCCTCTGGGATTGGCTGTCGTGGCCGAAATTTGGTCAGGAAAATAAAAACATCCCACCACTATAAAAAGGAGACCCTCTTAGCCTCCTCAAGAAACCTCCCACGAGTTAGTCACTCACGGTATTCTGTGAGTACATCCGCATGATATATGACATCGTTGAATCGCCCGGGGCCGCTCACTTTCACTAACTATCATTTCATTTCGATGCCAAGAGGCGCCGATAGACTGTCACTTTGACAAAGGTATAGATAGCTAAACATAATATCCTTCAGACACTTTGTTCGAAGAATTTAAACCGTTTACGAAATTTCGAGGCTAAAATCTATACAAATACAGTGCAACCTCGATATGCGGCCGTCCATTAATCACGTGAGGCTCGAAAGGGGGGGATGGGGGTGGTAAAAAAAGAAAATAATAATTTCCAAAGTTTTGGATTCCAAAAATTGTTTGATATAATAAAAAAATATATTTTAATTTAATTATGATTTTATTGTAATTTATTGTAACTTTATTTATTTTTGTTTAAATTGTAATTTACTTTGATTTGGCTTATTAATTTTAATGGAATTATGTTTTAAAAACCAATTTTTATTACTAACATACATTTAAGTTCACTGCTGCTGACATAATATAGACATTCAGTCTGAAGTAAATGATTTAAACATAGTATAAAAACTATTAAAGGCATATTTCTCTAACTTAAGTTCCAAGCTCTATGACAGCCATAAACACAGATTTACGATTGACAGACACATTGACAAGTTACTTATAATATTTCGTAAGACGAAAGCCAAACAAGAAAATTACTTAAGAGTGAAATTTCGAACCTGATAGCTTTCATGATAAGTTTCTATCAATTAATAGATGTATTGTGAGAGATGAGTCGTGTTATTGTAGATATTTTTAGATACTTTTTTGGGCTTGTAATGAATCTGAATATTGTTGAGTCAATTATGTTGTAATGGATAATAAAATAACGTTAATAGATACAAGAGTTTATTAAAACGTTATCTAATATTTGAAATTATTAGAGGCGTTTATGTAATGTTTAATTGTTTTTTGTAATAGAGATTGCTTGTTTTTAATATAGCTGTGCACTGTCGGATTACAAACTAAACTAAACTCTTGGTGCTGCGCTGAGAGTTAAAAATAGATTATTAGACATTCATACATAAACTCACGCCTTTTTCCCATGGGGGTAGGCAGAAACTACAGAACGCCACCTGCTACGATCCTTACATACTCCTTTCGCCTCATCTGATTATTAGAGTGGTTTTATTTAGGCATTGGGTGTTGTATAGTGAATACGTGTGTTAATTTTTAACTTAATTGTTAGTTTCGTATGGAGATGTATGGGCTAGAAACTATATGTACGAGTATATACTCTTAAAAAATAATAGCTTTACATTAGTATATACCTACAGTCGCAGTACATGAACACAGCACAAATTTATTAAAGCATTTACGTAAAATAACATCACGCCTGTAATCCCCGAAGGGTTAGGCAGAGGTGTACCCATGCATTGCCATCAACCGGGCACAAATCCAGACTCCGAGGCTGCTACTGAGAAATTCCTGATGGAAAACCCAATAACACTTTGCCCGACCTGGGAATTGAACCCAAGACCTTATGCACAGCAGTCAGTCATTAAGCGCTTGCGATCACTAGATCAACGAGGCAGTCATTAAAGCATTTAGTTTTCAAAATGTTTCCTAATACCTATTTCGACTTACATACAAACGTATCAAGTTTTCATAAAAATCCTTTTTTTTTTTTAATTTAAATACCACGCAGTGTAAACGCTTTTAACCTAGTAACCCAGCCTTTACCCATAAAATAAGTACTTAAACTACTTCCCCCCCATAAGTGTCTCCTACAATGAAAGCCTAGAAAATGAGTCCAATAATTACAAGGGAAATAATACACCTTATTTATGGAAGTCGATTTCCTGTGAAAAGTCTGACGGCTTTCACAATTTTCCTGCGTTTATCGACTTCCTCTGTGACTATGGGTGGAAAGCGTCTGTGAGTCATGGAGTAATGGTGTGTAATGTGGGTCGGCAGAGGTATCGGGAACTTTGGAGGTGTGGTTAACGGTGCCATGGTGTGTTTGTGGGAGTTAAATATTGGAAGTAAAGATTTTTGGAATTTGTTTTTGCGCTCGTTTAAGACGAGTTTTCAAAATGTTGAATACGTTTATTTTTTAATACTTCATTGATTTTTGGAAAGCACTTTTTTTTTTGTTTCTTCGTCTTTTTCTTTTTTTTTTCTTCTTGTAAATGACATTTGAAGTGACTTTTCATTGTTTAATTGAAAATTATATATAGTAAATATAGTAGCTGACTCGACCACGCGTTGCTGTGGCTTAGAGTAAGTTGAGTTCAATAATCGAGATAAAAACTATCCCGTCTTTTAAGTTTGACCAAATTACACACAGTAAGCCATATTTCATAAAAAATGGTTGAGTAGTTTCAGAGTTCTTCCCGGGCAAACAAAGTGACGCGTAATTTATATACTTTAATAAGATTGACTTAGATCTAGCAGCATTAAACAAAAACGGATTTATAAGTAGGTAAGTGTCCAAACAAAATATCGTTATTTTTAAAATGGAGTCAAGAACTGTAGTAGTATATATTATTTTATTATTACCACTCACATTTTATATGCTGTGTTATAAAACATTCATAAAACGACAATCAACATTTCTATTGATGTCAATGTGTTCGACACTAACCAATTTATCGAGTCCCAAAAACATAATAATTATGATCGAGAAACAATCGTAGCAATAATAATAACCGTAGCCATTTTGATATTAATGCCGATTTTACACGATGGGGAGTATCAGCATAAAAATATTTTAGAATATTATGGCTATTTAAGAATTTATTTTTGAATAATCTTGTTAACTTTTTTATTTTAAACAGCTTCACTTAGCATTTTTCATAAACAAAACAAAACAAAACTTAAAAACTTACATTCACAACGACAAGAAACGTAATAGCTACATGTAAGCCACATGGAATTTGTATCTGAAACGCAAAGATGGATTGAAGGAGTCTGACTAATTTTTTTTGTTGAATTTTCGTGTCGTAGTGTTTTTTACTCTTCCGAAACGGCTGAACCGATTTTTATAAAATTTTGTGTGCATATCGGGTAGGTCTGAGAATCGGCCAACATAATAATATATTTTTTATACCAAAAAAGAAATGGTGGTTCGGAGGTTGCTGGGTCAGGTAATGCTTTAATAAAAATAAACAATTTGCGCAGCCGACCTCCTACATCTAAACCACAGTGTCATCAAAATAGACTTGTTCGAAGCAAACGCAGCATTGGCAAGAAATCGTGCGCCAATATTCGCGAACGTGTGGAGATGGCATAATAAGTGATGGACGCGAGCGTGGCCAGAGCATTGTACGAACGATAATAGCAATGACATTTGCGCTCGCCCTACTTAACACAAACGGTGCACAGTGCAGTTTAATCATCTTTAAATATAGTGTTATTATGTGTTATTTTATCAGCTGTAGGAGATAACTGTTGTGCCTAATATACTAGTTGCCGCACACGAATTTCTTCGATGGTACTTCTACATAGGTCTTACCTTTTGTAAGGGGCAACTAGATTCAATTCTTATTTTTCTTGTATATGACGTTCAAAAGTGCCGTTTAATAGCCTAGTTGAAATAAATGATTTGACTTTTTTCCGTTTTTTTTTTCTGGAAGGAGTTTCCACACCTAGTTCCCACTACCTAATGTTGTGTGTGTCAATTATTTTATCCAAACGACCCACCCCATCTTCTGGTGCAATGTAGATACATAAACCTCCCTCTTGAATCAATCTATCGATTGATGAAAACCGCATTAAAATTCGTTGCGTAGTTTAAAAGATCTGAGCGTACAGACGGCGGGAAGTGACTTTGTTTTATACTATGTAGAGATTAGTCTCTCAAACTTATGATATAAGCTTAATAAGTTATTATACATACATTGTAAATGAACATTGACAGTGTAATAAAAAGATGAATGTTTGCTTTCATACTTAAATACAAAAAGAAACATTACAGTAAAAGACTAATTCATATTAATTTACAAAGTAAAAAAATAAATAATTCAACCCAATACCCAGCACATTATTAGTATTAAAACTTCGAAATAAAAAAACAAAAAATCAATTTTGTAAAAGAAGATCTTCAAACAAAAAACTCATTCTTTCTTATTTAACCAAAGAAACAGTAAACACGATCCTTTCAAGTTAAAAGAAGCTCAAAATATTAGTTGGTCAGTCAAACAGGGCGCTAATGTGTTAGCCCAACATTTGTAGTACGGTACCCAGGTTCGAGTCGCTGTTGACGACTTTATGAGATGTGAAGTACTAATTAGGTAACACTTCGCACCTGTTTATGTAGTAACGTTACATCTGGAGTTACGTAACTGTGCTTAGTGCAGTGTTATTTAGAAGAATAATGCAGGATGGAAACCGCCGGCTAGACTGCCTCGTTAGACAGCCAGTTATGTTCTTAGCCCCATGTAATAGGGGGCGAGCCTATTGCCATCAACCGGGCACAAATTCAGACTCCGAGGCTGCTACTGAGAAATTCCTGATGGAAAAACCCAATAACACTTTGCCCGACCTAGGAATCGAACCCAAGACCTCATGCACAGCAGTCGCGCTTGCGACCACTAGACCAACGAGGCAGTCAAACTATAATAACTATAGACTCTAAGAAAAAAAACCCATTTGAAATTAGTGTCTAAATAAAAACACTATAATTTCCTATAAAGCATTCCTAAGTGAATACTTTCAGTCAGTTAGTGTTCAGTTAGATATGAAACCCTAATAACTAGTTATGATAGCACGCTGGAACGCGGAATAGAAGCTGACACACGGTCGTTGTGTTCAGCAGACAAATGTGATATCAATTATAAATTAATGATACGTGTTTCTGTTATGTTAATTTCAGTCGTTTTGTAAAATATCATGAAACGGTAAGGTTGGTTTGTAAGAGGTAAATATCTCTGGAATTATTGGGTCGATTATAGATACACTTTGGCTGATTGGAAGCTACACTGTTGCCGATTGTCTTATGATAATTATGCTTTTTTAAGAATGCACACAGCATCCACAGTTGAATGCATTATATATTATGTTATTAAGTTGAAGCGTTTGCTAGTTAGTTTTATGTTAGCTATCTCCAGAATACTCTCCGAATCTAATAATTAAGCTAAATTATTCTTACGAAAAAAATAAGTTCCATAAAAATGCACGTGGACGAAGTCGCAAGCAAACGCTAGTAAAATATAACTGTAATTACAAAGCCCGTTTTGAGTGTTGTAAGACTTAACGCAATGACCACAACAATAGTCTAAAGAACCTCTTCTTTTTTGTAGTCGGTTAATAAATTAAAGACAGTTTCTACTATTTTCTTCTTTCAGTATTGAATTTTCCCATCAGGATTTTCTCAGTAGTAGTCTCGGAGTTTGGATTTGTGCCCGGTTGATGGCAATAGGCTCGCCCCCTATTACTTAAAAAACCATAACTGGCAACATGTGGCTGGACGGGGGTGCACCTTTTCCTAATCCTTCGGGAATTACAAGCTTAATGTTATGTATGTATGTCGCCCATAAAAAATCAAGGCGTAATAAAAAAAAAAATTATTAATAAAAGCAACAAATCATTTTCTAATCAACCCTAGTTTAGTTGATAGTTGTAACGCATAGCGGTATACGTCAGCGGCGGCATTCCTCACAGGGCCGGTCCGACATTTCGATCAAGACGTAAAAATTACCAGCAATTAGAGAGGTCTTTGCCCTCACTGGTTTAGTTATAACTAAACATTATGTGGACATAAAACTTAAATACTTGAGACAGCGTCGATAATGCAATAAAAAATGTGATAAAAATATAACATAAACCTTTGTAGTTGCTCAACGTAAGTTTTAATTAAAAAGTCTTGTTTGATTTGTTTAAAATCTTACTACCATTAAAAATGCGAAAGCTTAGTTTGATGTTTGTTACTCCATCATGCTTAAACGGCTGAATGGAGCTGGATGAAATTTGACACAGTCTAGAAAAGCACAATTTTCATCCCCAAAAAAAAAGGTTCTATGCAATATATTATGTATATCAATTTTGACGCGAACGAAGTCGGAGCAAAAGCTAAAAAATATATGAGAATAGATACAGAAATTAAAGTCATTTTTAATTGGATGTTTTGCAATAATGGTTCCGCAATAATTACTATGGCTAAAACTACTGCAGCTTTACCGACATTTTTAATCCACTCCTGCGCAAAAAAGGCAATAACATTTCCATCGAGCCATCCATTTTTCAGAGCCACACAAAGACAAAAGACATAAAAGCGTCCATTTCCTTTAAAAATAAAACTGCTATGGGATGGACCGCAGCATTACCGCGGTGCTGCGCATTCCTGCGCATCGCGGACGACACCAATTAACTGGGGGCGTGTCGCCGGCGCACTAAACCCGCGCCGATTTAGTGTTATGTGCGCAAACGCAGCCGTGCGCCGTGACATACGGCTGGGAAAGTGCGCGAATAGGGAATAGAAATTATCAACCCAATAGGGAGGTACAGTTAAACTAATCGTTGGGTTACTGTTTATGGTTAAATAGTTGTCGTTATTTGTTTTGTACTTTGAATGCAACGTCTCGTATGCAATGGGCTGTTAAGCGTTTGTGCAATAAACAAAACAGAACTTTAACTAGCTTGCGAAGCCAACATAATACCATTTACACAGTCCTTAAAAGATTTGAGGGCCTAATTTATTGAACGCTACTTGGCGCGTTCGTTGGCTTTAATATGTTTCCGTCTTTATCTTGCACTTGTAATTTGACAGTTGTGCGACAGTGACAGGTATAATGTTTAGCCAAAGCACATTGTTATTTATTTTAAGACTTCACTAAGTGTACCTAGTTAATGTTGCTAAATTAAAAGCTCTTTGATTTAAATTGTTTCAGTCTTAACCCGTTTCCATTTAAACACATAACATCACACCTGTAATCCCCAAGGAGTAAGGCAGAGGTGTACCCATAAGTACTCACAAACTTTTTATGTTAAAGTCTCATGTAATTTGTATCACCCATTGATACGAATAAAACAGGAACAAGGTTTTTTTAGTGTTTATTTTAACTGATACGATTACAATTTTTGTTTTTTTTTTTAATTTCGGAAAGTTATTTAATAGTTTTAACCTACATTTATAATTTGTAGTGGCTAGTACTTTTTCTAGAATTTTTTTCAATAAGTTACTGTAGTTAGCTCGTATTCTAGACTTTGTTGAGTATTTTTAGTATTGAGTATTATGTGCGAAACGAATATTTCCAATTGCCATCTGCTCGACATTCTCTAGACCCGTGTGTCCACCCACTACTCCATTTCTTCGTGGTAATTGAGGGTGCACCAACCACTTCCTGGTTACTCCCGTAATGGGCTCTGGAGCAACCAGTCCGGTTGGTGGAATAGAAAAAAAACAAATTAGCATTTGGCTTGCGTGTTCCTTCGATATGGAGAATATTAATGAACTTATTTTTTATACAGTTTTTGTTTTAACTTGATAAGTAGGGTTATAGCGATGAGAACAGGAAATTATTTACATGTTGTGGGATTCTGTTGTTTGTGTTTTTTTTTAATTTAATTTGGACTGCTGAGCATTAGGTCTCTAGTTAAATTCCCAAGTCGGGCAAAATATTATCGGGTTTATCCATCAGGACTATCTCAGTAGCAGCCTCGGTGTCAGGATTTGTGCCCGGTTGATGGCAATAAGCTCGCCCCCTATTACATGGGACTTTGGGCGAAATGTGAGTGTACTAACGGGTACACCTCTGCCTAAACCTACGGGAAGTACAGGCGTGATGTTATTTTTATATAGATGAAACTTTTGCCTGAGACCATAAAACATATCCATACCACATAACAACGCTATTTATCAGAAAAACATTTTTTAGTCGGATCAGAACTTCCAAAGATGAGCAAAAAAAAATATATATAAACAGACAATCTTTTCCTCGTTTAAATAGAAGTATAAATAACTGTATTAGTAGATTAAAAATTTGCTGTGAGTTTATTATACTGTTAGATATTATTTTAAATAATAATATTGATTTAGTAAAATAGTATCTTAATAGTTGGTCTCCTGCTGTGATTTTAATATTTAGAATTTAATATTGTGTTTTTTATTTGTTTTTATGTGTGTTTGTAACGGAGAGAAATCTATTAATAATAAAATAGTAAAAATACAAGCTTATTATTATTTCACTGCAGTGCAAAAGCCTCTTCTCATACAGGGAAGACACGAGCATCGATCATCACGCTTTCTCAAGGCAGATGGCGAATTATGTATTAAATTATTATTTATTAAGCGCGACTGCTGAGCATGAGGTCTCGGGTTCGATTCCCAGGTCGAGCAAAGTGTTATTGGGTTTTTCCACCTGGAATTTCTCAGTAGCAGCCTCGGAGTCTGGACTTGTGCCCGGTTGATGGTAATGGGCTCGCCCCCTATTACATGGGACTTAAACATAACTGGCGAAAAATGGAATACACCTCTGCCTAAATCTTCGGGGATTACAGGCGTGATGTTATGTATGTATTATTAATAACAAACTAGCTACTTTATTACTATCTCCCCGCGGCTCCGTTTACGTGATTTTCTTCTTACGGATCCCTAATTTTATAAAGTAGCTTCCGATTTACAAAATAATTTTCAAAATCGGTTCAGTAGTTCCAGAGATTACCCCCTACAACCTGACAAACTTTACCTCTTTATAATATTAGTATAGAAGTATATATTATAAATAATTTATTTGAATAACTGGAACGACACGGGGAGGTCTTTGTCCAGCAGTGGGACTTTACAAGTTACTAAAAAAAAAATCTCATAGATGCATTGCAACGGAACCATCTTACATAACATCACGCCTGTAATCCCCGAAGGGTTAGGCAGAGGTATACCCATTAGTACACCCACATTTCGCCAGTTATGTTTTTAGTCCCATGTAATAGGGGGCGAGCCTATTGCCATCAACCGGGCACAGATTCAGACTCCGAGGCTGCTACTCAGAAATTCCTGATAACCCAATAACACTTTGCCCGACCTGGGAATCGAACCCAAGACCTCATGCACAGCAGTCGCGCTTGCGACCACTAGACCAACGAGGCAGTCAAATACCATATTCATTAAAAACAAACAATTGTAAACGTGTTTCACATTACAATAATCCTGTTATTTACGCAAATATTGAAACACAATCGCAATAATGTTATCAATTCAAAACGACTTATAATTTGCGATTGCTATCGTTAATATCAATCACGGATTTTAGCACCGTATTATCATTGAATAAATCGCATTAAATAAATATTTTATCTTTTATCTTATCAGCCTTGTGTGAACTGATCGCGATAAGTGTTGGTTGTCAGAAATACATAAGTATATAGGTATAAATATATTTCTTATAAGACTTTAATAATTATTTTTTTCTGTGTCGTGATGGCCCAGTGGTTAAAGCGACCGATTCGCATGTGAGGGTGTGGGTTAAAATCCGGGCAAGTACCAATGTGAATTTCTCAATTCATATGTACTTTCTAAAGTTTATCATGGACATCACTGGCATCGGTGAAGGAAAACATCGTGAGGCACCCTGGACTTACTGTTCTACTCAAACCATGTCAGAGGCCCTTGAGGCGGTTTAGAAACTCTGACACTAGGGTGTGTGGGGTCGTAAGGCCTTGCTTTACTACCCACACGATAAGAAGAAGAAGATTATTTTTTAATTGAATGGTAAATTCGACTGTTGGTTGTTTTACCACTGATTGAACACAGTTACCAATCTATAGGAATATAGAAGCGGCTTTTAATTGCACTATTCTTTTCCTTTTTACCAGGAATTAGTATAAATTACTGAAAAAATGAAAGAAAATAAGTGTTCAGTCACATTGTGCAGCTCACAAAAAAACAACAACAATTTAAATACAAAAAAAAAAACAAAAACACAGGATGGATGTTCTGACATCCGTATAGTGAGTAATAATAAGAGATACAAAAAAGAAAAAGAGGAGGAAGGTCACCTGGAGGGGGCATAACCCTTTTTCCTTACGTGACGATTTTTACCAGTTAACTCCCACCGCACGACCCGTAAGAAACTTCGTTTCAAAAACAATGATTTATTACATTAACTGCTGAATAAAAAAAATCCTTTAAATGTCAGAATCACCTACAATCAAAAACTAGCTAGATTCTACATTCTAGAACATACTCTACCGATACATAATAATCTTCCTGTATATACAAAACGACAGTCTACTCAATTACCAACAGTAACTTAGACAATTTACGCAGTATGACCACCAACTAAACTCATATTTTAAACCTCTACATCTAAAATTGCACTGTAATACATATAGTTTAGTCTGTCTGTCTGTCGGCGTGCGGTTGCCGCTTCCGCATTGCGCCCGCGCAACACGCATAGACAACAATTTTGTTTGTATTACGGAACGTATACATAATGTGTAGTTGTTTTAGTTGTCTATTGTACTGTTTTGAGTAATTTGTTGGCTTGGAGGCTGAAGTTTGTTATATTGGATGATGATTTAAAGAGATTGTTTCGTGGTTCTCGATGAAATGATTAAGTATGTCTGGAGTTTCTTGCCCATTCTTCTCCATACGAAACGACTTTTTAGAAAGAGCAACTGAATTCAATTATTTTTTGGTTATTGATGACGTTCAAAAGTGTCTTTTGACGCCTACTTGAAATACTAGATTTGATCACAAAGCTTTCACAGATTTGCCGCGCGAGGGCGCTGTGTGTTTGACTTTTGACAAAATCATGTCAAACGGAAAGTGACCAATCGGAGACATGTCAAAAAGCTTACAATAACACCATCTCGCAGCGAAGATGGCAGAAAAGAATATTTTGACAGTTGAATGAAAGTAACAAACACATAACGCCTTCTACGCGTAACTAATTTGAAAGTTAGTATCCTCATTATCAAACGGATTTCGTGCTTGAACTGTTTAATGATCCTCTCCTATCCTTTGTAGCTTGCTTGATAGTTAATCTTCGAATTAAGAGTTATTTTAGAATAAAGAGAATGATAATAAAATAAAATAAAGCTAAAGAGTTTGTTTGTTTTCTTTGTTTGAACACGCTAATCTCTGGAACTACTAGTCCAAAATTACTGAAAAAAGTTTCGCTAATAGGGAGCTACATTATCCCTGAGTGACTATATTTCATACATACATACATACATAAACTCACGCCTTTTTCCCATGGGGGTAGGCAGAAACTATAGAACGCCACCTGCTACGATCCTTACATACTCCTTTCGCCTCATCTACGTTCATACATCTCGTCATACAAGCACGCCGGTTACGAGTACTCCGCACCTGACCTTTCTGAAGGACCTCACTAATGATCATCTGCGTATAACAGGCATTTGACAGGTAACTCATCCATCCTTTGGCTATATTTCATTATCAAATAAATTAGGGATCCTTAAAAAAAAGACGCATGCTTAGTTGTGGATAGAAGAAAAAAAGTTAGATGTTGTATGTTATTTTTGCACAATGACGAAAGCTATCAAGGTGCATTACTGTGGTTAATTTAGCACTACGGTACGGTTTCTAACTCCAAAACCCATTACAAGCTAACTAAGTGACACCAGCCAGTAAAAAACTCAGCCAATCAAAGGGAATTTCATCAGTATAAACAAATATACCATCCAATCAATAGAAAGCTGTTAATTTGCATCGCAACAAGGTGAAACTGCGTCCGCGCACGTTCTACTCTGATAACGCGTCACGCTGCGCGCGCAGCTTTTGTAACTATATCACATGTCCCACTGTTTTCTAATATTAGTGTTATTTGGATTGATTTATTACATATAATCATGTGTTTGTATTTTTTGGAGGGGATTGGAAATATCTATTTTTGTTTTGGTATCGTTAAGTTAGTTTGCTTATTTGAATACACGGTTGACGTAGTGGCTGAGGTATTGGGTGCTCCGCTGCATGTTGTGGGTTCGATTCCCGCATGAAACAAATATTTGTGTTGCCTATAGTCGAGTCTAGTTGTTTGTGTATGTGTAAGACGAAGGAATAAGCAAAAAAAATATTCTCCTTGTAAGGAGATGAATTTTGTAAAGTTAGGACATGAATTTTCTTCGTCCGCGTAAATGACGAAGTCGTGGGCAAAAGCTAGGTATTTACTAATTTTGAGTTTAGGATACTTATGAAGTAAACCCAGAGGGGGTGCGTGGGGGTAGTGGGTTTTCCCATCATGAATTTCTCAGTAGCAGCCTCGAAGTCTGGATTTGTGCCCGGTTGATGGCAATAGGCTCGCCCCATATTACATGGGACTAAAAACATAACTGGCAAAATTTGGGTGTACTAATGGGTACACCTCTGCCTAACCCTTCGGAGATTATAGGCGTGATGTTATTTATGTGTTATGAAGTAAAACACAGTTTTAATTTAATAAAAAATGCCTTCAATATCGAACACAACGTCACAGAAATCCTTTAACCACGTTATCAAGCCTTGATATCAGGTGTTGCATCACGGCTTCCATTCGCGATGGCCGCTAATGCTCGTATTATTTATGCATTAAAGGATATCATTAAATCGACATCAGCTGCCGACGACCCTTGTGTTACGACTTGTTTTGTAACGACCAGTATACTGGATACTGGACTTGTTTACGTTATGGAGAGCTAAGTGCAACTTGTTTTGTGTTAAAAGAATTAGAAATGAGATGGTTTTTGAGTCTCTTTTACTGGTGTACCGAATTTAGGGTTTTATTGTAAGAACCAGTTTTTGCCAATAAATATAAAAGTCGCTTATCCTACTAATATAATAAATGTGAAAGTCTGTGATGATGTTTTAAAAGTATTGGATAAAATTGGCACATCGATAAACCATTTCCTGGATTACCTTACTTTGCGAAAAGTACGGGCAAAGGCGCAGGCAAAAGCTACATGAATGCCTGTAATCCCCGAAGGGTTAGGCAAAGGGGTACTCATTAGTACACCCACATTTCGCCAGTTATGTTTTAAGTTTCATGTAATAGGAGGCAAGCCTATTACCATCAACCGGGCACAAATCCAGACACTTGCTGAGACATTCCTGATGGAAAAACCCAATAACACTTTTGCCCGACCTGGGAATCGAACCCAAGACCTTATGCAATAGACTACTGTTTACAAGTGTGCTCTATTCCTTATCATTTTCCAACACCAACAACTATCAAGTGTCCCCAGTGTATCCAAGACTTTACATCCCGTATAACTAAACATAGCAAGTGCAAGTAATTTTTAATGTTAACACATTCGCATCTTATGAAGTATGGGATGAAAAACCTGATCAAAATGTATGAAAAACAGGTCGTGTGCGCATACGCAGCCTCGTGCTCCCGCCGTATTTTTAATGTTACTGTATTGAAATTACTTAAATATATTACAGGACAAGTTTGCAGTGTGGTTAAGATTGTTTTTTTTTTGTATTTCTTTTTTTTGGATGGTAACAGTTTTGTGGTGTAACTTTTTTTTTACTTTACTTTCTTTTAAATATGTATTTTCTTTCTTTGATGGATTTTGTGGATATGACTTTCAGTAAAATGTGTAAATAAAAAGCTTTATAAATAATAGGTTGGGGAAAAAGTTTTTAAGAAAATTCAAAACTTTTTTTTTAAATTTTATTTACATTTAACTAAAGTATGTAGGCACCATTTTGCTCGATAACTTTTTGCCATCTTGTAGGTAGGGACATGATCCCATTGCTATAAAAATTTTGGGACTTATGATCAAAATACCGCGATAAGTGGTTTTGGCAGTCCTCTTGTGATGTTAACCTGACACTGCCTAAAGAATTCTGAAGAGACCGAAACAGGTGGAAATCTGAAGGTGCAAGGTCAGGACTATACGGCGGATGCCGATGGTAAGTCCAGGTTTCCTCACGATATTTTCCTTCACCGATGCCAGTGATGTCTCAGATAAACTTTAGAAAGTACCTACATATAAATTGAAAAAGTCAGATTGGTACCTACTTGCCCAGATTCGAACTCACAACCTCATGTATGAGAGGCGGGCGCCTTAACCACTTGGCCAGTCATAACTTAGCATATTTTAAGTTAAAACTGAGTCACCCAATCAGCTAGTACATAGGGAATGCAGTACAAACATACAGTTGTACCAGATCTGCGTAGTACTAATTAAGAGTTAAGTTACTGGAGAAAACTAGACCTTAGACTTTAATTAACTAATGATTATCCTGCAGATGCGGACATAGGCAAAATAAATATCAAAGCAAACAGCAGCAATATGGTGGAACAGATTTAATTGATTAATTGATAATAGACTAGATTGATTATTTAAGGAATGGAGGTGAAATTCAAAGACGAGACTTGAAAAAAAAATCTAAATGCTTTTGAAATATCCCTGAATAGATACGATTTTTTGTGGCGCGCATTATACCATTGTTAATTTACGACGAATGGCGTAGGATATAATATTGTCCTGACCGAATTTCGGTTACGGCGTAAAATCTCAAAGATTATTGAAGTGCGAAGGAGCTATTATCGTGCACAACGTACACCCTCGTCTCTCACTCTCATAGTCCGATGACACGGTAATCAGACACGACCGGGAAGTAAGGCGCAGGACCAACGGCTCTACGTGCTTTTCGAGGCACGGGTGTGTTACACCACCTACTTTCAAACTCCGGGCTGCTACTGAGAAATTCTTAATGACACTTTTTGCCCGACCTGGAAATCTAACCCGAGACAGACATACATAGTCTGCTTTAATCATACCCCTAATTTTGGCTTAAAGTACCTAGTTTAAAGGTGCCAATGCTCTTGGTCACAAACTAAACTACAATTAGACTATTTCCATCTTTTTCTGTCCAGTAAAACAAGAAAGAGACTAATGTAAATAAGAGCTGTCAAATTTAGTCAATCTGACACATCCATACAGTTATAGTTGACATCTTAAAACGTATGGATTAAAAATACGGAGAAGTTCAAGGCAAAACTTATTTGACATAGCTAACTTAGTTCTTTAATGTCACCGTCCTTTCCTTTCGCTGTATGTTAGTAAGAGATGTCAATTCTCTATATTTAGTCTAGTTTGTGAACAAGGGAATCGGCACCAATGTCTAACAAAGAAAGTAGGCGTCTTAAACTATTTCCTACCGTCCTTTCTGCCCACAGCCACAATTAATCTGTGCCTTGCAATAGTGATTCGGGCCGCAAATGCCAACAAACCGCAATATCAAGAAATCATATCGGTTATCGATTTCTAAGTTATTAACCGTCTGTGACTCGGTTAATTTATAACTAGGGGTCGGGATAGTTTGATGCGCTTGCGCAGATGAAAGGCTTCTAGGCTATAGGGCTGTGTAATGGAATATTTTAGATCTTTTCCGGGAATAAATTGATTTGATTTGACAGTTAATATGGCTTACGGGTTATTTGTAATGAGTTTTAGCATAAAACTTGATGGTTAAAATGATTAGCTTGGACAAACAGATTTATGTATTATATGTATGTTATTAAATAGGTACAAATACATAAACTCACTACTTTTCCCATGGGGGTAGGCAGAAACTACAGAACGCCACCTGCTACGATCCTTACATACTCCTTTCGCCTCATCTACGTTCATACATCTCGTCATACAAACACGCCGGTTACGAGTACTCCGCACCTGACTTTTCTGAAGGACCTCACCAATAAGGTCAGTGTAGGTCTTCCTAGGGCGGCCCCTCCCGGCGTTGCCACTCACCTCTGCTATATAAATACCTTTTGTCAATCGTCTTTCACTCATCCTCTCAACATGACCGAACCATCTAAGCATACCCTTTTCTATTAAAAAGGTATTGTCACTATACATATAAATACGTGGCTTATCGACGAGTTCGGGCGCGTGACTTCTTACGGATTCATAATTCTTTTTTCTATAATAAAATATAGTCTATAATAGGTAAAATAGTTTATTTAGAAAGGACAGTTATTTAGCAATTTACAAAAGGACACCTCGGCCTTGACTGCCTCGTTGGTCTACTCGTCGCAAATCGCGACTCATAGTCTTGGGTTCGATTCCCAGGTTGGGTAAAGTGATATTGGGTTTTTTATCAGGATTTTCTTAGTATCAGTATCGGAGTCTGGATTTGTGCAATGTTGATGGCAATAGGCTCGCCTTCTATTACATGGGACTTAAACATAACTAGCAAAATGTGGGTGTACTAATGGGTACACCTATGCCTAACCCTTCAGAGATTACAGGCGTCATGTTAAGCTATTTACAAAAGTAGCTGACGATAAACTCTCGTATATCAGCCGTAGGACTTCCACTGCTGAACATAGACCTTCCCTACAGATTCCCAAATCAAATCAATGCTTAGCAAATATAGCCCGTGTTTGCACCGCTTTTTTAAATTTCGAATTCGAAAATATATCTGAAATGTCAACCGATTCAAAATGGCGGTGACATTAACGGTTTTATGGCTTTAAAAATAGTTTTAAAAAATGGTGTTAATCTTTTATTGACAACACAAACACTGCCATAAAAGGTATCGGAAAGCAGATATCATAGTAGCTGGCGACCAGTTAGTTAGTCCTCGATCTGGTCCTGTCTTGTTTCCCATAAATAAATAGTAGATCGATACAAATTATACCAGCATGGTTGCTTCATAAAGCCCGACAAGATAACAGAGAAAGATGGTGGCGTTGTTTAAGCTAAGCTAAGTTGAGCTAACATAGCGCAAGCTAAAATTTTTTTTTGTCTTTATTAATTAAATTAATTAAATATTATAAAGAGGTAAGTGAATTATGTTTTTATTATTTTTATTTTTATATTTTCGGTACGATTACAAAAAACAAAATTATTGATAGAAAGCTACACTATAGGAGAGTTTTGGCAATGTTTTGTGGTACCTATATTTAATTTCCACGCATCCAAAGCCGCTTGCAGAAGCTAGTGAAAAATATTTTATGATGAAACAAGAAACCGGAAAGGTGCCGCATTTCTTCAAACAAAAACAGTTTTCAGAAGATTGAGATGAAAAACTCAAATTTAAAAAGTCAGAATGAAAATAATAGTAGCAAAAATAAAGTTTTGAGTGCCTAATGCAGATTACAAAAAGTAATATAATCATGGTTTCGACTAACTGATTTAATAACACACACACACACACCCTCACTATACGACTCTCAAATGACATCATTTTATCGACGCATAAGCTCAAAATTAATCATGTGTTCTATCCTCAATTTTAGGAACCCTATATGAACAAGCAGCATTTAATGGTAATGATATTCCGGGGTCGAGGAACGTCTTAACAGGATACCGTGGCCCCGGAACGTAAAGGGCAACAGAAGGAACAGGGTGGTATTTTAGTCAGTAAAAGTCTGACAGTCCCTTCCGTCCCATCCAGGGCAGAAGGACGCTTTTGATGATTTTTACCAGCCAAAAAAAAAAGGTACCTAATGATATTTATATGCATGTAAAGCTGAATATATCTAGCATATAGCTTTAACTGTGTACAGTTCTTTACATCTTCGTGTAGTGAGTACACCACTCCTTGGTTGCCCAATGGTTGTACTTTGAAAATAAGCACATTTTAATATCATAACCTCTGGTCGTGACTAGAGCGTGCAATCCTTAGCTCTGTCCCTTTCTACAGTACTGTGCCAGAAAAGGACAGGTGTATGAAGTCATATTTAGGCGTTGAGGACCTTGTTTTGAAGACTGAAGAGGCGGAATTTAGTTTACAAATAGTACTTGTCGTGGTATTAATAAGTGCGGTTGGATAATTAATGTATTTATAAGTATCGTAATTAACTGATATACATAAAAATACGCTTGTTATCCCCGAAGGGTTAGGCAGAGGCGTTACCTAATAATACATCCACATTTCGCCAGTTATGTTTAAGTTCCATGTAATAGGGAGCGAACCTATTGCCATCAACACTAGTCTGGATTTGTGCCCGGTGCAGTAGCAACTGAGAATCGAACCCAAGACCTCATGCTCATAAAATTTCAGTCCTTTTTTCGGCAAAATATGACATTATTCTCAGAACACAGACTCGCGGAGGCAGAGCATCCACCTTCCAACAATTCAGGGTCACAGGTTCGATTGCCGGGGCACAAATATTTGTGTGACCTACAGATATTTGTTCCGAGTTCTCGTGTAGGTGTTTGTGTACTTACAAACAAACAGAACTCAAGTGATTTATGAGTGTTATGGAAAAACGATTTTATAAGCCTGGAGGTAAAGAAGTTACCTACTGAAAAATGTTCATGTTTTGGGAATTAATCTTGTGTTCGTAAAAACCTTCGCTGTTCTTTTTTTTACACTCGACGCAAAAACGCGGGAATGTTAAAAGTTTGACGTTTCGGGGTATGTCTGTCTGTGGCATCGTAGCTCCCGAACTGATGAACCGATTTTGGTTTTTTTTTGTTTGAAAGGTGAATTAGTTGGCAGTGTTCTTAGCTATGTTTGATGAAAATCGATCCAAGATGGCCGCTGTCGAGGGAATTTCAAAAATTCTTAGACCACAGTTAATATCAGGTACAAAATCAATTTAGACTTTGATTGACCGGAGCAACAGAATTAGGCAATTCCTAAAGATACCAAATCTTGTAGTTACTCAATAATAATAAAAACAATAGATTTTATCGCTGTTGTAAAGTACAATGCGTTTATTGTCCGATAATATTCTAGTATTGAGAAACAACTGCTTGTAACTGCAGATAGATGGTTTGTGGGCTAATAATGTTATATCTGTATTGTTTCACTAGCTTTTTCCCGCGGTTTCGGTCGCGTGAATGTTCTTTCAGATCCCTAATTTTTTTGATAGTCAAACACAGCCGATACAGACTAGAGATGACGTTGCTTTCTATTTGCGAAAGAATTTTCAAAATCGGTTTAGTAGATCCAGAGATTATCTCCTACAACCTGACAAAGTCACAAACTTGACCTCTTTATAATATTAGTATAGAATAAGTTAAAACAATAAAAAAAGAGAAATATATAGATAATCGTAACATAATAAAAATACTGCACAACATAACATAACATCACGCCTGTAATCCCCGAAGGGTTAGGCAGAGGTGTACCCATTAGTACACCCACATTTCGCCAGTTATGTTTTTAGTCCCATGTAATAGGGGGCAAAAATACTGCAACATTACATAATAGAGAATTCGTCATACTTCGAAACGGCAATAGAAGTATAAAGGACAATGGTCACAGAAGACAAGTGACACAAATTGACCCGCAACGCACGACCTGGCATAACTCGAGAAAATATAAAAACGTAACCAATAATAAAATTATTACATTATATAATTCGTTTTTAAATGTTACTTTATTTTTTTGCAATTTATTATTATCAAATATTACTAAAAAATATTGAACTTTTTCGTCTTGAATTTGTGTCATTTCTTATTATTATGATTGACGCGTAACAGTATTGTACAGAACTTTTTGTATGGCTAGCAAAAAATAAACAGTTATGTAAGTTATAGTTATAATAATATCTTTGAGGTGGTAGAAATATGATTTCGTTTTTACAGCTTTCAAATGGCTACTAGATTCAGTATTATTGTTTCTTTTTTGTGAATGACGCCAAAAGTGTCTTTTAATGGTCTAATAAACGATTTGACTTTGACTTTGAAATAACGGCACCAAGCTTGAACACATACATAACATCACGCCTGTAATCCCCGAAGGGTTAGGCAGAGGTGCACCCATTAGTACACCCACATTTCGCCAGTTAAGTTTTTAGTCCCATGTAATAGGGGGCGAACCTATTGCCGTCAACCGGGCACAAATCTAGACTCTGAGGCTGCTACTGAGAAATTTCCTGATGGAAAACCCAATAACACTTTGCCCGACCTGGGAATCGAACCCAAGAACTCATGCACAGCAGTCGTGCTTGCGACCACTAGACTAACGAGGCAGTTGCATGAAAGCAAGAAAGCAAGAAAGCAAGCTTGAATAAAAAAACATTTATTTTCACTACATTATTTTTCGCTTGCGTAAGCATTTCTCTACTCATTCTACATTGTCTTGTAATTCAAGAGCCTCCAAGTATACTAAGTTTCTTTTTAATACTACAATGTAACCCAGCATCCTTTAAACACGTCCTGACGAACACTTTACTTATCAACAATCTTAACAAACAAGGGTTTCAATTTAAAATATGACGTTTTAATTAAAGTCGCGTCAAAAAATCGACTTCTAAGTTACTTTTTATCTGTCGACCACTTAACAGCCTGGCGCGGCTGTTCGCCACTTTTATTAATAAAAGGGAAGAAAAAAAGTGGCGTATAAAGTAGGATCTGGCAGCTGATTACGTATCTTTGGATGAGAAATAAATTCGTTGATATGTGTAGGTACATCAGAGGACAATGGTGGTTGACCACTTTTATTCATTACACGACTGCCCCAAAAAAAGGAGTGTTATGTGTTGAAGGTAAATGTATGTGAGATTATTTATTCCACCATAACTTTTAAACGCCTGAACCGATTTCGATGTATGGTGTATCGTTCCAATACTTGCATCGTTCCGAGTAACATAGTTAAAAATAAAAAGAATCCTGTGTGGTCACAATAAAACGTTAATGAAGACTGGCCTCAATTATTTTTTTCAATGAATTTGGTCGCGTCTATTTTTATCGTCTAAAATTTGACAAGTTAATTTCAAAAATATATAACACTGTAAATAAAAAACGTCGTAAAAAAAACTGAAGAGTAAACAAAGTACAAATATGTACAATTTTTGCAGTCATGTTTTTTTTTTATTTGTTTAATCAGGTTTGCCAACAACTTCTATCATTAAACTTTAAGTGTTGCAAATTACATCTTATACAATCGCCATTAACAGGCTTACCAGCATGATTAGAAAAAGATAACAAATAACAAAAATTCCAAAAAAAAAAAAACTAAAAATTTTTTTAAGTAAAGAAACTCACTTCTTGAACTAGGCTTATTTAACACTTAAAAAAACATAACTAATAATAGTAACTACAAAACAAAGAAACAGTTATTGCAATTGAATTTAAAAATATGAAAGGCAATTGCAAATTGCACAAAAACAACTTTGTTACTGAGGGCGTAAGGGTGAAAATGGATTACCGTAATTATGCGCAATGGTACATACAGGGACTTAATGACAAATGTAATTAAACGACTTCATCTATACCGATAAGCTTTTAATCTTGTATCTAAGTATTTATTAAATGATTATGGCAGTTTTTAATAGATCTAATAAAAATATTTTTATTAGCCTTGTTGTTAAATGGATGTGCTGGGAAAAACACGTAATTAATCGATTTAAAAACCTTATAAAATATATACAATGAATGACGGTAAACCGTAGAAATAAAAGACTAATGAATAGTCAATGAAAACAATTGTAGCCAGGGATTTTTTCCCAGTACAATTCCCAGTAAAAATGACTGAGAACCAGCGTTTACTGAGAAATGAAAAAAAAACTCTTAAACAATCTACTGTAATAGACTCGGACCTTTTGAACTGTTGTGTATGCAGTTATTAACTATGATTTAAAACTACTAAATTATCATAAAAAAACACAACTTTACAAAGGAAGTAGCTATTAAAAATCACTTAGATGGACAGACCGACAGACGTTGTAATGGAAAAATTTGTTTCGGAGTGATCTAATCGAGCTTCTGTAAATAATAGGTGTTCAAAAATCTTGACAAATAATAAAAAACAGTAATTCAAACTTTTACGTTTTTTATTAAAAATAGTCCTCAGAATTTTTCAATTTTATACTTGGGTGGTTTTCTCACGAGGGTCGAGAAAATTTGTGTGAACGAAATGAATTTAATTAAAATTTTTGGGACTGCACTAAAAAATACGCTTTTGACTGGGGGTAATATAACTATTAAAGATTTATTGCCTCGTTGGTCCAGTGGTAGCAAAGCGCGATTGCTGAGCAGGAGATTTTGGGTTCGATTCCCAGGTCGATCAAATTGTTATTGTGTATTTCCATCAGGACTTTGAGACACATAATTCTAAAAATAGAGCGGAGGAAGACTTGGAATGAAATAGAAAATGTTTAAAATACATAATAATTAAAATATTTCTATCTAACATTTAGCATTGATAACAGCCATAGAGATCCAAAAAAAAAACCTTCATCATATGCTAAAGAGTCCACAGAGCAAAATATCTTGTTAAGGCGCTGATAATAATGGTCCTTTAATATACGTTATCTATTTTAATTAATACATGAGATCCGTTCACACACCTGCCTGTATAAATATCTTGAAGACGAAAAAGAACGAATATGAAACGAATATTTTAATATCTTTTGATGTGAGTAAAAAAAGGAATGAATGAAATAAAGAGTGAATGATAAAATGACAGCAACGGCTGACAAGGTGAATGGAAGAGGCAAAGATTTGGTTCTACAAGAAATAACCTGTGAAACATGGGACAAGAAGTGACAGACAAAGATTAAAAATATAACATAACATCACGCCTTTAATCCCCGATTGCCATAAACCGGGCACAAATCAAGACTCCGAGATTGCTACTGAGAAATTCTTGATGGAAAAGCCCAATAACACTGATCGACCTGAAAATCGACATCCTCTTCCTTCCTAAAACCATGGCAACCTTGGCTCTAAAACCATGTATTGAATCCATAGAAAGTTTTCCTTATAATTAAACTTCTTTTGATTCTTCGTTAACGATAAAAACTTCAGTTTTATCCACAGTTCTTCCCGTAGACTGCGGGCAAACATTCGCTGCGCCAAACGCAAGTGCGGCTAGCTACTAATGTTCGTGTGTTCGCCATAGAAAAACAGATACGGTGTGTGTGCGCCGCACTCACGTTTTTAGTCGAAACACAACGTGTGTGTTTTCCCGCAGTCAATGAGTTAAAACGTGAATATAGGTTGTGACCTCTCTGACATTTTAACCTTTTTCAAGGACGTTCAGACACAGTTTGGCGGCTAGACTTACTACATCACCTTTATATGACCTTAGTGGTGCTAACCTGCTTCTTCCCGCTCCTATAAGCCAATTATAATCAAAGATTATTAGTTCGACCTTCAAAACGCAAATTAGAATACAATCAACTCAATAATTGGTTTAAATTACATAATTCGGCACATCCTTATTAGTTTTTTACTCTCTTAAGTGGCCTATGGTTAGCTGTTAAAACATTGATAAACCTACAGATCTTTTTACATCAGAGAATGATTTTATAGAAAACTAGCTTTTGCTCGCGACTTCATTTGCATAAATGTCGGTTATCGCGGACACAGATGAAGTCGCGTAATAAAAAGTTGCTCTGTCCTTCCTAAGGTTTCAAACTTACCCTGTGCCAAATTTTATTATAATCGGTTCTGTGGTTTATTCGTGAAAGCGTAACAAATACACAGACAAACAGAGTTATTTTCGCGTTTACAATTTTAATAAGGACCAAACCCGGAAGCTGTGATTGGATGAATGAACTTTAGTTTAGTTTATTTCCAAAAATGATTATTTAAATCAAACGGTTTGATATTTTAGGGCAACTATTAAAATCAAACACACATCACGATGGCTTGCGTGCACTTGACAATTTGTGATATTAATTTTTGTCCGAAAAATCGCTCTTCTTTTTGAATCGATGATTTTAGATTATTAATTTTTTCTTCAAAACTTTGGGCCATTTCTTTTTGAGAAAACATTAGTTACTGTATAAACCAATTAATAAAATGATAAGACTAGTTTCCAAACGAATAATTAAATTACAAAAGCTATTGCAACTATGTAAATAGCTCAGCAATCATTTCAGCTACGAACTTTTCAAAAATCTCATTAAAAGAATTGATGTAATGTTTCCGTGTTTCCTGTGTTGATACAAAAATGGAGTAAAAATAACTAAGTATTGCTTTCTACAGGCACTCGTGCGTGCGATCCGCACTAGTTGACGACCACAGAGTAAGCAGTGACAGAAGGTTCACTTCTAAAAGACCAATGGGCGGATGACCACCTGCGATGATCCAGTAGCGAGTTACTACAGGTTATTAGAAAGATTATTAACGAGTCTGTACAGTTTTTTCGAAAGAAAACAGAGTATGTGTAATTTAGAATAAAATTTAGTTCTTTTAAAACTTTGCACGTAAAGGCAAAACGACACAGCGAAGTTACAGGTAACTATTGATTTTAAATCTTTATACGGTTTGCGTTTTTAACCGACATAAAAAGGAGGTTCTGTATTTTTTATTTCTGGGCTGTATCTTTTACTTTAAATGTGCGTTTGCATACAAAATAAAAAAAAAATTTCGCCGACATTCTAGGCCCATTTTCGAAATTCTCAATCTGAAATTAAGTCTGAGATTTTTTCATTTACTATAGCGTATTCGTCATTATTGTCATTCCACGCTGCTTCTTTATTTACCTTCGGAATCTTTTTACTATTGCCAGCTGCGGTTACTGAATCCCGCAATCGGAACAGCTAGAAAGTCGTCTATGACATGAATAATATCATTTAAAGTACTCCGCCTGTCGTTACAGTGAAAACAATTTCTTTTTGTTTAATTATGTGAGTTAATATAATTGTTTTGTGATAGCCCAGCGGTTAAAGCGGTCGCTTCTCATACATGAGATTGTGGGTTTAAATCGGAGCAAGTACCAATGACACTTTTTTCATACGTACATAGGTAGCAATTAGCTTCAACTTTCGGACTAACTTATCGACTCCTTGACAATTCAAAAGTGCCTGTAAATAGTCTAATTGAAATAAATGTTTTGACTTTGGTGCTAAGTTATCTTGAGCATCACTAACATCGGTGAAGGAAAAACATCGTGAGGAAACCTGGAGTTATAGTTGTTTGAAATCGCCAATCTCCCTTAGGCAAGCATAGCTATCAATGCTCGTGCCTTCTCTGTGTGAGAAGAGGCCTTTGCCCTGCAGTGGGGCAGCATTAGGCTTGTATTATGACCCCGACCCCCTGCTGTGCATGAGGTCTTGGGTTCGATTCCCAGGTCGGGCAAAGTGTTATTGAGTTTTTCCATCAGGAATTTCTCAGTAGCAGCCTCGGAGTCTGGATTTGTGCCCGGTTGATGGCAATAGGCTCGCCCCCTATTACATGGGACTAAAAACATAACTGGCGAAATGTGGATGTACACCTACACGGGGGTACACCTCTGCCTAACCCTTCGGGGATTACAGGCGTGATGTTTATGTATGTATGTATAACCCCGACACCTTCACTTTTAAACTGAGCCCGTCATAATGCTTCCATTGCGCATACGCGGCATCACTTGGCGTAATCATCCAAATCTTAACACATAAATCTCAATTTTATAAGCTCTCAATGAACCTTCAGGGCAACAATGTATGTATCGAATGCTGAACCCTTCAAAGGCCTTTTTTTAAAATCCATCCACATTAGACCCTAATCGAATTTCGCGGAACATCCATATTTATTGCCGTCGTAAACACTATTATCCTTTGCCCATGGCGGGTGGGGCAGGATTATAAAATGTGTGGCATTTTTCAAATATTTCTTTTTTTTTTCTTTTTCTTAATTTTTGGTAACTTGATCTGAAGAGTAACTACGCAATATTTTTTTAAATATTCTAAGAATCTAGGAATTTGTCCTGTATCGTGGGTGTGTTAATAAACATACAAACTCACAAACTCAATTATATTGCGCAGTAAATACTATGTAAAATTTTGACAAAAAACATACTATTGGTATATTTTCACTTCCATGTTATTCCACTCCTAAAAACTTGACTAAATATTTCTTGGCCACGAAGACAGTGGCGAGAAGATATGGATGGCTTTCTCCAAAACTGCAAGGAGGAGGCAGGCTGAAGGATGAAGGGAGTGGTGGGAAGCCTACGCCCATTACTGTCAGAGCTGCCCCAAGGACACGGCGCAGCATACGCTGGAGGAGTGCCCAGCTTGGGCAACGCAGCGCCGTGATCTCGTTGCAGCGACAACTGTGGGTAGCCTCTCGCTCCCGGAGGTGGTTCTGTCCATTGTCGGAAGCGAGAGTGCTTGGGACGCCGTCGCCTCCTTCTGCGAGGAGGTGATGATCGCAAAAGAGGCGGCGGAACGGGAGAGGGAGGCTTCCTCCTCCCATCCCACCCGCATTAGACGCACCAGGCGCCGGAGGGCGCAGAACGATCTCCGGCCACCATGACATGGGGCCTGCGGGCAGCGGACTTGGGGGCAGTCCGTGACCCGAACAGAAACGGGCCCGAGAGTAAGGCGCGCGTGGTGTTCCCCGCGCGCTGTGCTGGAGTCAGTGCGGCCGGTGAGTGACGGCCGCACGGGGTGACGGGAGGACGGGACCCATCTTGTGGCGGTGGCAGGTCGATGCCTGCCGGGGTGCGGAAGAATGCTCTGAGCGCCCCCGTGCCCCGGCAAAAGGTTATTGGAGGAACACCGTGGGGTTTTAGTCGGTAAGAGTCCGACACACCCCTCCACCTTCCCCCAGGTGGAGGCAGTCCATGAGGATTTCCCCACGAAAAAAAAAATAAAAAAAAAAGCCTACGCCCAGCAGTGGGACAGAAGAGAATAACAAAAAATAAATTCTGCCTTCCATAAACCGTTCCAATAAAATACCATCGACATATTTTAACTAAAAATTATGATATCATTCTACATAAAGCAAGCGCACACGTCTAGATATAAAATCGAAGCTATCAATAAGCGATCATTTGATTTATCGCTACATCTCCACAATTATATTTACTGAGACTCCAAAAATATCAAAAATCTTGAAACCCGTCACCCTTATTTTCAAGTATTAAGGTTCCTTTTCGTATATTTAAAGGCGTGGAGGTCCTGATGTCTGTGCCAGACGAATAATTAATATTGATCAGTTGACAGGACCGTTACGAAATAATCAGGTTATGTTATGTTTATACGGATTTTTTATTTAAATACTATAGCTGTACCCATCGTTTCACCCGAATTGAGTTACGCCTTTGGTTACTGCTCCGCTTTCATTGGTCGTAGCGTTATGTTATATAGCCAGTTCTATTCATAGTGAATTTGGCTATCATATACAAAAACATTTTCCCAATCCGACGGGCACTTCCTGAGATTGGCGCGTTTAAACAAAACCAAAAACTCTTCTGTTTTACTTAATTGGTAATTGGTATAGATAAGGAATGAAAATCATTACCTACCTACCAACATAAGTGGAGGCAGTAATATGCAATATCTGTAATCAGTAGCTTACAATATCAGGGATATTTCATACTAAGAAAAATAAGTCGAAAGCAGAAGCTATCAAAGTTATTAATCATTCTTATAGAAAGCAGTCTGAAACCTGGAATCTGTCATCTTTACCTGCTTCATAAACTAATTGGTTACTTTCAAGAATAATGTCTAACAACAAATCGCAACATTCATAAAACGAATTCCGTCCTCAAATTCAAATGGTACTGGCCATTCCGCAAGCGATACGACCAATCAGCGTCCCGAATATTAGACACACACAAAATACGACGCATACGCATCCATTGTTGACTTTTTGGTCGTTTCATTTAAAGTCAGGTACGAATGGCATCATCGATAAGAACGCCATGAAATATTATTATTATGCAAACAAAAAAGAGGCTCCAAAACGTGAATCTCGTGAGATTACGATAAGGTCCCGGCAGGGGGCTGCGTCTTGGCGCCAAAAAGTGTCAAAAAAACATGGCGGCGGTTTTTTTTTTGCCGCGAATTTAAGTTGGCAGAATATTATTAATCACGGGAGATTCGCGTTATCAATTTGCTTGGGAAGACATGATATGAATGATCAATATGTTTCGGGTTTAACATTCGCGCTAATGAAAAGACGGTGATAAAGATTTGAAAAATTGTGGCAATAACATAATTAGGAAAGTGCTAAGAACTCAATTGGAAGAAGGGACAGATGCATTCTGTAGATCTTTTAGTTAAAAAAACATATGAAACCAATCATGTATAAGAATTGTTTCAAAAAGTAGCTTGAACATGTTTTCATTTTATTCCCATGCCATATAAACAAAACACTATTACATATTCACAATTCCCATAAACCGAAACAATGGGGTCCACACCTAACAGTACTTTATGAAAATCACTTCGGGAAAGTAATTAGAGGGCAAGGACTTGCGCGGGCGCATCGAGGAACAATTGAACTGTGACAACTGGTGTGATTAGCATATGGAGTGAGGGTGTGGTGTGAGCCTCTATCCAGGTCAGGTATAGTTGACGTGTGATTATCGATATTGAAGCGAGATTGCAGTAATGGCATGGTGTTCTTTATTTTGATGGGAATGAAGATATAGATGGTAATATGTTAAAACCAATGAATATGGATAGAGAAGAAATATCGAAAGAATACGTAGAGAAGCATTTCCCAAATTATGGATCGTGACCCATTAGGGAGCAAGCAAATATTGGATAGGACCTGAGAAATGACATGACAATGACTAACAATGAGAAAGAAGTAGGTACACCATAACAATAAATAGCACTACTCGTTTAATAAATTTTTAAAAAAATCCAATGTAACTGAAAGTAATTTTTTTTTCTCATCTGAATAATTAGTTACGCCTTCTGAAGATTTTGATAGACAAGTCGCGGCCCAGTCCATTTTGGGAACCATGGATATAGAGCTCTTATCGATCATCTTGAAGCTTAAGCATTTCGTTGTTTTACAAATAAAATCATCGATATACGATAATTAAAGAAGCTGCCCTTATTTCTTAATTAACTTAATTAGTTCTTACCTTTGTTCTGTAGAGCGGATTGGAGAAGTCCCACCCAGGTGCCACGAACAGATACCCGCATTTTGATATCTTTCGGCTTGCCTGTTGACAAACAAATATGAACGTTAAAATCATGGGTGTTTGGTTGTAGTTCGAAGCTTAATCTAAATGTGTTTTTGGAAGAATACCATTTCGAAAATCAGAGGATTGGTATCCTGTAAGTAAGAGTATTTACAGGATAATATACTCTTTGATTAATACGAGAAATAAAACATCAGAAAAGGTCATATTTTTAACCAACTTGCAAAAGGAGGAAGTTATGTACTCGTATTGAGATCTTTCTTTTGAATTTGAAAGATGTTAGTACAAATGAAGACGGAACTATTTATTGATAAAGTTGCCACTTTTCATAATCCAACTTTTAAATAAATTGATACCTAGACAGTATTGAAATGAAAATTGAATTTAAACAAAGATAACAAAATTGAAAGTCTACGCCAAAAAAAGCAACCCGATGGATCACGACTTTTGCTTTTTTGCGCTAAGGCCGAAACTTTTTGATAAAACGATTTTGTAATCTGATACTTCTTAAATTCTAAGCGGATTTGAGTCTTTATCGATATATTTTGCGATTTTGACATCCGTGCAATTTATTAAAATATAAAATAAATCTTTAAGCTTTGGCACTCAAAATGACTTGTTGCTTTTTGATGGAAATCAAGAATCCGTTCAGCCATAATTGGATTGTCAAGAATTTAAGATCGTCTGTCTATGCGCAGCACTGCAAACTTTGATTATTGCTTACTCCCGTGGGTGGTAGCGTGATGTTATATAGCCTATACTATTCCTCGTGAATCTGGCTATCAAATACAATAAGATATTTATATTTTCCAATCCGAGTGGAAGTTCCAGAGATTAGCGCCTTAAAACAAACACAATGTGAAAGTAACTCTGTTAGTGTGTCTGTTATCTCATCATGTCAAAACCACTGAACCGATCTTAATGGAATTTGACAAGGAGATAGCTTGAGATCTGAAAAAGGACATAGGCATAGTTTTTAGTTCACTACTTCAAAAGCAAACGCTGGTAACAAAAAGGAGACTAATGAATTAATAGACATCTGTCATACATATAGCCTTTTCCATACATATTATTGATAGTAGAAATATTCAAGCTAATTTCCATAATACTTTGTACGTTATGTTCTCTAAAGATAACATCCATATTCCATTATAACACGCAGTAAAATGTAAAGATAGTCCGATTAAAAAAGAAAAACCTGAATATCTCACCGGCGAGTGTATCTATTTTACAACTTTACGTAAAAATGTCAACAGATTTGAATGGATACCAGCACATTATAATAATGATAATGCTGAAGTTATAGCAGGAACGGTGTTAGAAAAACACCTGCTAGTAATAAATTGGACAACGTAAAAGTAATCGATGAAATAATTTAGAAAATACATACATCGACTAGATAGGCAATACTACGTCCGCGTGGAACTTGTTTATATCGTACTTGCATACTAACATCCGCCCCCTTTTTACCGCCTTAAGGGATGATTTCCGGGATGAAAACTATTCTATGTCCTTCCCCGGGTCTTAAACTATCTCTACACAAATTTCACCTAAATCGGTTCAGCGGTTTAAGCGTGAAGAGGTAACAGACACACTTTCGCATTTATAATATTAGTATGGATTCTATCTGAGCTGTTACTGACACTTGTATTTGATTTCTTTAAGGAATCTTTACTAATATTATAAATGCAAAAGTAACTCTGTATGTCTGCTACGCTTTCACGACTAAACCACTGAACTGATTTTGATAAAATTTGGTACGGGTAAGTTTAAAAGATTTAGAGAGTTTAAAGGATATAGGCTAGTTTTTATTCCGCGGCTACGTCTACGTCCGCGATAATCGACTCTTACGCAGAAGAAGCCGCGGGCAAAATCTAGTCAATAAATAAACCAATGATTTAGTCGCATTACCAGAATAAACCTTTTAGAACGTTAAGAGTTTCAGCAGACCAAATATGCATACGTTGCTGATTTCCAATATTTACAGCCATGACGGTGACCAAGATCAAAACCTAAGGAGAGATAAATATTAAACACACCTGTTTATTGATAACATCACAGATTGCGAAAATCTGTTTTCTCTAAGGGTTGTGAAGGTCATATGGAAGAAAGTAGGTTACTAGCCAAGCCATGGACATACTAATGACCGGGTAGCCTTCAAGAGTTAACTGACCCTGGTAATAAATTGTTTGAAGGACGAGAAATTTCTTTGGTCGACAAAATAGTAGAAAGAAATCATCTAAATATATTATAAAGTTGCTTCCCGCCGTCTGTATGCTTAGATCTTTTAAACTACGCCACGGATTTTAATGCGCTTTTCATCAATAGATAGGGTGACTCAAGAGAAAGGTTCATACAGCTCTTTAAAACCCCAAACTAGGTGGATACCTGTACCTAGAGAATCAGATAAAATTGAAATGTCTGTTTGCAATATCAAAATATAATATATTTTTCCACAGGATCTGTAAATTATTCCGAGATAAAAAGTAGCCAATGTCTTATTCCAGACAATAATCTATCTTTGTGCCAAATTTCATCAAGATCCGGTCAGCCGTTCTGTCATGTTTGAGTAGCAAACATCCATACATCCCAACTTTCGTATTTATAATAGCAGTAAGATTAGCATTCCATAGAGCGTTAGATAAGACGGTATCATGCATAATTCAGTAACATAAGATGCGTTGTCTATATCAACAACATGCTTATCTATGTATTTAATGTTAATTCACAGGTTATTAGTATTTAAATTATACTCTTTATAATATATTAACATCAATGTATCATGTTAACTTCCTGACTGATGTGGGAAATAGTAGAGAGTTTCGTCGCTCAATGCGTCATTAATTTGTAGTAGTCCATTTAAAAAACATCTCATAATTGTTTTACTGCTTCTCAGGTATGTATGGAAAGGATTTTCTTTTCATGATATTATTTTTTATACGCAGTTTTTTATTGTCCCCCCCCCCCCCCCAATTTTACGTATCAGTTTCATCATCATCATCTTCTTCCTCTTTGCCTTAAATGTATTATGGTCAGTGCAGCATGTCATAGCTGTCTATGGTTACTGCCTCGTTCCTAGGTCTTAGATCGGGCAAAGTGTTATTGGGATTTTCTATCAGAAATTTCTCAGTAGCAGCCTCGTAGTTCAAATTTATGCCCGGTTGAAGGCAATAGGCTCGCCCCCTATTACATGGGACTTAAACATAACTGGCGAAGTGTGGGTGTACTAATGCCTCTGCCTAACCCTTCAAGGATTACAGGCGTGATGTTATGTTATGTAGCAAGTCTTCTTTTTCTATAACCTTATCAGTCGTAATCAAGTATGCACTTCCTTCACAAGATCTTTCAAATCCTAACTAACCTTTGCTTTGCTTTGCCTCTGTTCTTATCCATAACACTCTAAAGCTGTATCAGCTATTGAATTCATATCTTCATACGTAGAACGTCAGATGAAAACTAGCCTAAAACTGTTATCCTAGTCTGCTCTAATTCAGTGACCAGCATAACAGAATTAGCGGTAATCTACACAAGATTTTTTGTCGCCAAAACGTGACGCTTTATCCCAAAAGAGAATAGCCGTGAAGTTATGGTAATCAAACTTATTAAGTAAGCAAGAGAGTCATCAAAACGAAGGTACAGTTTTGCGATGTCACCGGGGTCAGTAACCTCTTACGTCATCGTGACAGTTAGCCCCATTGCGTGATTCGAGACAAATTAGTAACGATTTCGTTTTTTTTTTCGCCGTCGCGTTTTTTCAGCGATGCGTGTGTGAATTATATTAGATGGCGGTTTTTTTTGTTACAATTGTTGTAAAGTTTTGTATTCTCTACTCAATTTTGTGTGAGGATAGTGTAATGAACTGTTGGTAGTGCAATGTACAGTTTTGTATAAATGTACTTTGTGACAGATGGACTTACAAATCGTGTTCATGTATTTAGTCGTTGTTTGATAAAAATGGTCCTTCTTTTTTATTCTTCTTTGAAATAAAAGATTACTGATCAATGTTGTCTATGAAATCTATTAAATATCCCTTATCTATCTAATCTCAAGTATATAAAAGCGAAAAGTCACTCACTGATCACGAAATATCGAAAACGGCTAGGTGTATAACGGTGAAATTTTGCAGGGAGGTAGATTTTAGTTAGTAGACGTCCGCTAAGAAAAGATTTTCCAAAATTCAACCCCTAAGGGAATGAAACGGAGCTCCAAAGTTTGTATTACCGACTTTCGGACGAAATCGCGGGCTAGTATAAATACAAAAGCGAAAAGAAAACTTTCACTTATTGACTAAACACGAAATCTCAAGAACTACTTGACCGAATTTCAGTTTCATAAGCTGAAAGACAGGTACAGTTTTAGAGGTACGAAACGTCATTTAAGAACCGAAATTGCGCGAAATCTTTGACTTCCGCGTGGACGAAGTCGCGTGCAAAAACTACTATTTCATAATTTCTTTAGATACGTTTTTTATTGTATATGTATTGCATATTAAATTCAATGCGCGTGCGTGCTTGCTAGTCACAAAAAATATTGTGAATACTCTCTAGTGTTTTCCTGTTCGAGATTGAATAACATCGGAAATACAGTTACATTCTTATTATTCAGACATTAGATATTTTTTTCAGGAAGCTCATCACGATAACGGAACATGGAATCTCCGCGCCAGAGGCGTTTGTATAATAATTATAAGAAAAACTGATTCAATTTCGCTTGATAAAAATAGGAACAATGAAAAAAAGGATGTTTTTTTTTTTCACGATCAATGTTTCTTTTTTTTTAATGATGATTAAAAAAATGTTGTTTATTACAAGCAACAAGACTTTTACAACATAAGATCACGCCTGTAATCCCCGTAGGGTTAGACAGAGATGTACCTATTAGTACACCCAAATTTCGCCAGTTATGTTTAAATCCCATGTAATAGGAGACTCATATACAACAGATTCGACGGGCCTGTTGGTCTAGTGGTTAGTGGCCCTGACTGCTAAGCCGGAGGTCGTGGGTTCGATTCCCACTCAGGACAAACTTTGTGTGATGAGCATGATTGTTAGTTCTGTGTCTGGGTGTGATTTATCTATAATATGTATGTATTTATAAATTATATAAGTATGTATATCAGTTGTCTGGTTACCATAACACAAGCTCTGCTTAGCTTGGGATCAGATAGCCGTGTGTGAGTTGTCCCAAGATATTTATTTAGATACATAAAAGGACACATACAGGATCACAAGCACAGACAAAAATAAACTACATATTACAAAGTGACAATATGTTTGCTGCAGCATTTACGGATATAATGGCTGGTCCACTCAAACCATGTCTGTCTGAAACTCTGATACTAGGGTGTGTAAGTCGTAAGACCTTACTGCCCCCACGATAAAGAAGAAGATAGCAATCCAGTCTGTTGGCGGTCATCGCCAGGACGTTGTTGGTACTCAAGCACTCTGCAGAGACGCGCATCAATGGACACAGCTACATCCACAGACACAGAAACAACCATGACCAGCGTTAGCTGCGTCCAGCAAACATAGTTTTTCATACCTACAATTTGCTGGGTAACAGGATACCCTCTTACTGGTAGTCGTCAGACTTTCGGGCTTCAGACTACCCGTAGCAACTGTCAAAGATGAAGAATGATAGCCGGCACTAACGGCGATATGTACTTCAAGAGGCACCGGAAAAGAGAGCAAATAAATACTCATATAATTGTGTTAAAACACAGATAATTGACGCGGCTCAAAAGGCTGCCCAGCTAAAATGGGACTGGGCTGGACACGTCTGCCGCATGTCGAACAATCTATGGGCCCGTAGAGCCCAAGATTGGTTTCCCGAAACGACAAGACGGGGACGCGGCAGACCAAGAAGGAGATGGCGGGACGACTTGGTGGGCTTCCTTGAGAATTGGCAAGACGAAGCGCAAAATCGCGAGAAATGGAAGGCCTGTGCCCAGCAGTGGGACAGTACAGGCTAGTTATAATAATAAAATAATTGTGTTAAAATAAAGTGGATTAACTATCGCTTATTACATAATCAGAACGTTTTATTATTATTTCACATATGATATAAGAGTACCCCTTATTAAAACAAAAAAATCTTCTCTTATTGAACCGACCGGCTGGCCACCCCTGCACTATTGACAACAGTGATCCGGCGCACCCAGGACAGCTCAGCGACATCAGCCATTATTCCATGACTCGTGCCGACACGAGTAAAGGACATTGACATGATGACAAGCAGATTTAGCTCAGATAGAGCTAAATCTTAGGTATATACTAATATCAACGACGAATATTTAGCAAAGTCATACTACATATGTGTGTGTTACAAGTGTGACACAGCCTTTAAATCCGTCAAGAATCAGCGTAATTTTATATCCATGCCTACCTACTCAATCTATCTAGTCTTTTCCCGACTATGTTGGGGTCGGCTTCCAGTCTAACTGCATGCAGCTGAATACCAGTACTTTACATGGAGCGCCTGCCTATCTGACCTCCACAACCCAGTATCAAAAATCCACGTATGACAGCCGGGACCAACGGTTTAACGTGGTTTCCGAGGCACGGATGAGTCTTAGTGTGTAAAGATGGTGACCCATCCACGGATAAACCCCGGCAAGCGTAGCTTAACCCGATGGATCGACCCGTGCGGCTGTTATTACTTAGCCACGAAATCCTCTATCACACCTACCTACCATAAGTACTTAAAGTACAGTGTATGTATGTCAGTCCCACATGTCACCGGCAACACCGTTATGGCATTAAAGCGACAATACAAATCTATGCGTATCGAATGACAGCTGCGCGCGCGCCGTTAGATCGTATCGCGCGGGAGTTGCAAATTGAAAATTATTATTGTAATGGTGACTGTGTGAGTTATAATCTGTAACGATCTTTGACTACTTGGCGAAATTGTAAGATTATTTTGTATAGTCCTGTCTCCGTCGTTAAAGTGAGATTTTGCTGGACATTTCAATAGACGATTGTACAAAGAGAAAGAAAGATTGTGACAAGAGTACCGTGGAGTTTCTTGCTCGTTCTTCTCCATAGAGGCCTACCTCAGTTTTGGAACGAGCAACTAGCTTCAGCTTTCTGACTAACTGACCGACTCTTTGACAATTCAAACCTGTAAATGGTCTAATTGAAATAAATGTTTTGACTTTGACTTTACATATTATGGTTTCATCGCCATTATTATTATCCTTGGTGGTGAAAGGTCACCATGAATGTGTACCTACTTGTATAGAAAACTATCACCTTTAGAAAATTGATCTTTGATCAGTAGGCTTACTCTTGAACAAAATCGAGAATGAGATTGGAATCGACATTACATGTACATCCGATCCAGTTTCAATTCCAATAAATATAAGAGGACATTTATTTATAGTATTAACGAGTTATTTAATATTTTAAAATTTGGTAACTTACGTTTTCATTTGTATGGCAACCTCATGTAAATCGCTGTAGTCAAACATGCAGTCGATTCCAATGTCATTCTCGATTTTGTTCAAGAGTAAGCCTACAGAGCATTTTATATCTTTCACGAGGATCTTACGTCACTTACTAATATGAAAAGCTTTTTGTTTGTTTATTTAAACGTGTTAATCTCTGGAACTGTGACTCGGATTGGATTTCATTTTACATGTACATGATGAGACCGATTCATGAAGACTAGTATAAGCTATACAACGTGGCGCTACCATGGTGACATTAATTTAACACACGTATAGGGTTACGCATTTTTGTTTTATATAAAAAAGAAAAAACCATAAAACGTTGTTAATTAATGAGTTATTTCAAATTTTAGAAAATAGCATCTTGGAGCAACCTGTATTTAAAGAACTCTAGCCCAGCGGTCATTTGCCGGGGTCACGGATACTAGCATCGTATCAATGAAATTAAAACGAATAAGCAATACTAAAAAGATGAAACAAATGCAAAGAGTAGGCTAATTGAAGGAAAGAGAGATCCCTTTGTCGGCGAGTATCGTAGGCGACGCAGACGCAGGCGTCGGGTGTCGTCGTCCCCTCCCCCGCAACCCGCGGATCCTTTTTATTTTTTAGTGCTCGTCGGACCCATGCCCTTGACACACTTATTGATGTGATTACTCGTGCGCATAATAATCGTATTTATTTTCGTGAATGTTTCCGCGAAAAAGACGCATGCTTATTTTATTTATTTATTTTTGTGTAATTAGGATAATTGTTAGATCATGGTACTGCGATAAAGACGCTTTGCTTTGTTTTCGTTAGTTTTCTTTCTTATTACGATAGGTACTTACATTTTTGGCAATAAGGACGTTTTTATTTGTGTTATTAGTGCTTGTGTAAACCTGTGATCGTGATGGCAAATACTCATCCTAACTACACGGCAGCTCCACCTACTATTGTAGAAGCTCTTTAGCGCATCCGCGAAAACCAGCCAGTGGATCCTAGGTCTCAACGCCCATATCAACCGTCTACACATTAAGACCCAATCCAATAAAATGAAAATGTGCTACATTATTTTCAAAATCAGCCCAAAACTAGCCTTCGTCAGAATGAGGGAAATGGCTGTAAGGGACAATTTATTTTCAAAAGTGCGGGAGAACATGAAGCGCCCTTTAGCCCTTTGTAGGTATCCGCCAACAAGGTGGTCTCCTTGAAAATTTAAAACACTTAAAGACTATTAAATAAAAGTGAATTTGATTAGTGATGATGGTGATAATAACAAACAGTAATAAGAGAAGGTGATAGGTATGTGATTAACTACGCTCGGTTTCTTTGTTATTATTATGTCGTCAAATTACAATCGGACCGATCTCAAGTACCAGGCGCAAGCGTGGTTGCCAGCGCGCAAAGCGAGACGTTGCCGCTTCGAGTAAACGTAATTCAACCAGGTGATAGTATTCTAATTTCATGAATGAATTTTTGTACAGAGTGATCCCAATTTTGGTTACTTTTTTATTATTTAGTTTGTTCGAAAAATTTTTTTTTACAATTTACTTATATCTATAACCTGTCCTATTGAATATGATTTATGGACACTAGCCCTATTCGTGTGTTAAATTAATGTCACCATGGTAGCGCCACGTTGTATAGCATTACGCTACGACCTACTAAAGCGGAACAGATATCAAAATTTTAGGTGTAAAAAAAATGGTTTTGACAGTTGTGGTAGCTGAGACCAGCTTTTAACTAGATTTTAAACGTCATTTACTTGTAAGAATAAGTCTTTAGGTGGGCCTAAGTGTGTGTCATGTAATAGATGTTATTACACACTCCAAGAAGCAGGCAACTATATATTTCAAAAACTAATTTGCAACTCATCTCTTCCAAACCTATATTCCTTACAAACGGCACTTAAAAACCCACCACCGTATTCGCAGACAACAACATGCAACACCATTAAATACCACATTACATTACACCATAGTCCCACGCCATTAACAAGCCATTTAAGTTACCATAACATTTTATGGGGATTAGCCACACAGCCATACAAACCTGCATGCGTTTGTGGACCATATTCGTAAACCCATATAGGGTTTAATGCTTTAGTTTAGTGTTATTCTATTAAATGGTTTGTTTTAGTCCTGATATATTATATGTTCAGATTATTTTTTAGACAGGAGCATAATTGTGTTTAAAATGATCAATTCAATGATGGTGAATGATTTATTTTATTAGTTTTTCTACTTTTAAAATAGACTGCCTCGTTGGTCTAGTGATCGCAAGTGCGGCTGCTGTGCATGAGGTCTTGGGTTCGATTCCCAGGTCGGGCAAAGTGTTATTGGGTTTTTTCATCAGGAATATCTCTGTAACAGCCTCGGAGTCTGGATTTGTGCCCGGTTGATGGCAATAGGCTCGCCCCCTATTACATGGCACTAAAAAATAACTGGCAAATGTAGTTGTACCAATGGGTACACCTCTGCTTAACCCTTCGGGGATTACAGGCGTTATGTTATGTTACTTTTAAAATAATAATGAACCCAAACACAAAACGCCGAAATTATTTTTGTTTCGTTTAAGTTTTTATATACCAGCAGCAGCCGCCCCAGCACAGTACGTTGTTGTATGAAGATGGGATGGCGCAAGGGTGTTGATATGTATTATTGCATCGCTCACCGTAGGCCTACCTCACTTCCAAGGCATTAAGGTCATCCCATCTAGTCTTTTCCCAAACACAAGAACTCAAAAATTACAATAACATTCCAAAGTACATTGAAGAATGATTTTGTGAAAGAAAAGTGAGTCAGTGATAACATATCAGTTATCAGGATGTAATGGAAGAAGAAAACGTGTACCGCCGACCCTAAGTAACCTAAGACAAGGACAGGAAGATAATGATAACGATGGATCATACTATAACGTAGGTAAGCTTATTTCTTTCAGGTGAATTACAGAACCGCAGATTTCTTCTAAGTCAAGTAGACTGCTGCAAACATAACTGAGCAAAACGAAGTTTATAGATCCCTTCAACACCCAATGCGAGTATGGTGCTCCTAAACAAACTCTGGTCCAATTGTTAATACCCAAAATGCCCCTATACTTCTAGATTTTAGATGACATTAAAAACGTCACTAATTTAAAAATGAGCGAGACCACCTACTGAGCTCAAGAACTTAAAAATAAATAGGATTATTGCTATAATCATCGATTTGAAATAAAAAATACAGGTATACCTCTAGGGTCAGGTGAAGGTATGAAATATCCTACATTTATGGCGTTTACTTAAAAAACTTATCCCATCACCTCAAAGCCCCATGACCTATACCCATAATTTACAACTCTCACTGAACAACAACCAGCTTACGGCAACTTACGTCGCCATCAAAAAGTCCCATAAAATCTCATAAAAATTACACGAAAATCGTTTAATTTATTACCATAACTACCAAAAACCTATTATGTTATTTTTATTAAGCTACCGTGTATGTTAGAAGTCATCTGATTCCTATAAGTACCATAAATTTGTAGTGTGACAACCATAAAACTACTGAAGCCATGGGATAGCTATAGTATTATTTACGGTTATCCCTTGGGGGAAGCGGTCAAGTTATAAGCAGAAGCGATAAAAGATCATTCCGCCTTCATTTAGGTGCTACTTATTTCTTTAACACTCTATAGAAGGGGAAAGTCAATCGCCGCTATTACTCGAGTTGATTGTAAACGCAATACTCACACTAATTATGTATTTTACAAAGAATAATCACCAATTTTGTTGTATTTCTCCTCTTAATAAAACTGTTTAATTTTTTTGTTTTCTTTATGTCTCAATAAAAGGTGTTAACCGAATCATTGTGGATGTTCCACGATCATAAGTTGGCCCTTTCTATATGATCACACTCAATAATTTTATCATCATAATATCAGCCGTAGGACGTCCACTGCTGAACATAGGCCTACAGATTTCCTATAGGACTGGCTGGAAGCGGCTTGCAGCCAGTGCTATCCTTTGGTCTTTACCATCTGTCCACATTGTGGTTGGACGCCCTACACTGCGACGACCTTATTATCATGCTTTACCTTTCAGATCATATTAAATAATACTTTTTTTTTCTTAAACCATCTGGGAACATAAAATCGCTGAAGTTTCCAACTTGGACAGTGGCATTAGTTATAAAATTTTACATTAAAATGACACTTCTAATACCTGTATAAACCGAAATTATGTTGACATATCAGTTCATGAATTGTATGGGTTTCTGACTATGGGTGTTGATCAGCTGCTTGTGGAGCCGTGTGGTAAGCTCAGCTTAGAAAGGGTTATAATATGCATGAATTGATCTATGTTCCTAGTTATGTTTTATTAGCTTTTGCTCCAGACTTTTTCGTAGAAATCACATACATCATGCCTGTAATCCCCGAAGGGTTAGGCAGAGGTGTACCCCTCAGTACACCCACATTTCGCCAGTTATTGAAGTTCCATGTTGTAGGGGGCGAGCTTAATTGCCATCAACCGGGCACAAACTAGAATCCGAGGCTGCTACTGAGAAATTCCTGATCGAAAAACTCAATAACACTTTGCTCGACTTAGGAATCAAAACCGAAGACCTCATGCTCAGCAGTCGCGCTTTGAGACTACTAGACCAACGAGGCATTCATGGACCCAGAGTCAAGATTTATAATTTGTTATGAGCATGTGTGACCATCTTCATGCTTGAAGCGAGGATCACGTGACCAACTCAACGTCATCTTGCTGTCCTCACCAGAATCTATTCTCTTGTTGCTGATCAAAAAGGTCATTAATTACGTAGATGTAAGAGTTGATATTCTCTCGACGTGGTGACGCTTGGCCATCGATTAGAAGGTACAGGAACCAGCTTGAAGGTAATTGGCAATTTCCTATAGTTGACTTAATCAGTTGAACCCAGTTATTAATTTTAATCAATACCTGCGTTTACACAAGCTAAGCTTCCTTGAGTGGTTAATATTATAAATGTTATAACATTTAAATTTAAAAGGTTGTTATGAACTGCCTCGTTGGTCTAGTGGTCGCAAGCGCGACTGCTGTGCATGAGGTCTTGGGTTCGATTCCCAGGTCGGGCAAAGTGTTATTGGGTTTTTCCATCAGGAATTTCTCAGTAGCAGCCTCGGAGTCTGGATTTGTGCCCGGTTGACGGCAAAAGGCTCGCCCCCTATTACATGGGACTAAAAACATAACTGGCGAAATGTGAGTGTACTAATGGGTACACCTCTGCCTAACCCTTCGGGGATTTCAGGCGTGATGTTATGTATGTTGTTATGAATCCATTCACGTTTTATTTCCTAGTACTTTCATTATGTACATACTCGTGAATTTTCTTGTGATAACAATAGATATTTAGTGTTTAATCGAGAATCTATCTTTATTGTACAATTAACTGACTAGACTTAAATTACAAGGCAAAGATCCATTTCAAACAAAATACTTGCCAACGTAGCCGACCAAACATGGCGTTCATTATCGCGGGCGATCGCATGCGCACATTGCGCGGCCACGATTACTTTCCGAAAGTGTAAATAATTCGAATTACAATAATCGATAGTTTCTCAAGTCGGTCGGTAGATGGAGGTCGTGCGCAGTGGCGCGGCGGAGGGGGTCGTGAGAACTGGGCGACTTGCACTTTCGTCGGCGCGCGCGCAGCTCGATGCGCGATAGCGCTGCGCCGGGCGCCGCGGAGTCTGCGCACGAGTCTAGCTCAAGTACTGATTAATCATCAATCTCTCAACTTACAAGACACGGCAATCCTCAGAGAAAGTGCTATAACTTACATCAACATTGGTTTTCACGGCGACAGGAAATGTGACAGGGAACATTATCAAAATCACTGTCAAAACAAATAAAAAAACTACAAAAGATGAAAACGACAATAGGAAAAAGTGAAGTTACTTTCTATCGCATCAAAATCAGACGAGTCTTCATACAAAAACTAGTGACAATGAAACTAAAATGTTGATAGAATCACGACTTTCAACAAACACTGCGCAAGAGCACGAGGACCCCCGCTGAGTGGTCATTGTTAAACATAAACATTAGTAGGCGTGTCAATTAGAAACTATCTGTTTATATTCTCATAAATATTAAATTCATGCATATCTCATTATAGAATCGATTAATAACGAAATTTGAGAAGCCACAACTAATCACGACACAAAAGATAAACTAACAACGGCTTGTTAAGATTAAGTGGCAGCAACTTTAGAGTTTGTGTTAAGCATGATAAATTAGCACATTCATAATTTATTGGCAACTTTTACATTTAACAGGCATCCGATAAATGTTGAACGGAAGTTGTTTGAGATGAGTGGCCATTTTAACAATGTGAAGACGAACGTAACGAGATGAAGTCGTGTACATACGGTACACGACAAAAAAAAGCTCATCAAATACGATTTATAGACTTAGAAGTAACTATAAAGGAGTCTGTATACTACATCGTACCGTGCTAGAAACGTGTCAAAAATAAACTATTGACAAAGTTAATATATTCTTATTCCCCCCTTTGGTTGAGAAACCCCCCCCCTGGTCCCCCTTTGGTCTGGTAGAGAATGCCTAAGGCATTAAGTCCGCCTTTGTACCTTTTTGTTGCATAAAGTTTAAATAAATAAATTCTTCCACGGGAACCGTAAATTCGGGATAAAAGCCTATTTGCTATTCCAGATCATAATCTATTTCTGTGCCAAATTCCATCTAGATCCGTTCAGCTGTTTTTGGGTGATTGAGTAACAAACATCCATATAAACTTTCGCATTTATAAAAGTAGTAAGATAAGATTTAAATTTTATGCAACAAAACGTACAAAGGCGGACCTGACTAAGGCATTCTGTACCAGTCAACCAAAGGTGGTGAAGAGATAACATGGCAGGTGCCATTAAATTAGAAATTAAACAAGATTTACCTAAATAAAGCCGATAAAGTACCTTATATTATTTGTAATAAAAGTACGATAGACGAGAAGACCGTTCCGTCACCACAGCGTCAACAATTGTCGGTTGATATACACCGTGTCAAGTTTCTATCCGTTCCTATTACGTTCAAAGCACGCTCATGGACCGGTACGGTCTAATGGGTACGCTCCTTCAATCTTTAAATGACTAAATACGCTGCACGTACTGCGCAAACTCGCCATAATTAACAGACATTGATCGATAAAAAATCATCCATATTCATTCAACAATCCTGAATGGTCATCAATAGAGAGTTGATCAGATGAATGGATTTCTAATTATTTGCATTAGCCGTGAACACGCTGGGAATTTTTACGTCTTCAATATTTCAATTAGCAATGCAAATTGTTAGCCTTTGGAAAGTGTTGTTCCGATGAATCAACTTCCCGTGGTTAATGCCGGGAGGGCGTTCCGAACTCGTCACGGAATCGCTACCGACACAATTATTGAATCTAGACCACTCTCACTGAAGCAAAAAGAACACCGAGACGTAAAGAAAGCAAAGTCAGGTGCGCCCCCATTTCACTTTCCAATGACTTACCTTTACCCCGTGCTCCGAACGAAAATTAACTTAAAGCTGAAAGGAGTAGAGCTCGAAATTCCTTGGAGAGCGCCCGCATTGAGTCGGTAAGCATTTCATTATCAAGATTTACGAGGAAACCCTTTAAAAGCAGTTAATTGTGAGTGTTAATTTCGCTTTCTAATGATTTTTGTAAACGACATTATTGTCAGGAAGATGCTACTTAGACATTCATTAGCATTAGCAATAATGGAAATATTTCCAAAGAACTTATTACTGTCAAAGAGAAAAAATTAAGTATACGAGTAAAAATGTCACCTCCAGGCATCATTAAGGCAATAATCATGCAATTTGCCATCAATACTATCGTTTACATCTCAATTGTAGATCGTGCCATTGTGGCGTTGATGCATGCGCGGAGAAGCGCCCGCGCAGCCTTAATGACAGACCATTTAGTGCAGATATCGTCGATCCGATTGAGTCGTCGGCCCCTTGGTCGCGTTCTGACAACTTTTTTTACGTGTATTTGGACTAGTGGATGATTATCAACAGACAGTGTTTGCAATTAGTTATTGTTGGTCGCATTGACACTAATGAGTAACTCAGAGCGACCTCCTTTGGTGATTCGTTCGGTTCTGAGAATATAGAAGCTGATTGAATGTTTGTTGTTGGATGAGTGACTAGTACTAGTATTTTTTTCTATAATACTAGCTTCTGACCGCGACTTGGTACGCGTACTCAAAATTGATATATTATACCACGGGACACGGGAACCGTACGTTTTTTCGGGATAAAAATAGCGTATATGCTATTCAAGACTGTAATCTATCTTTTTGCTAAACATACAGATTAGTTCAGCCGTTCTGGCGTGATTTAGTAACAAACAACTATCTATCCAAAATGTCACATTCAGAACAGTTTAAATACTAGAAGTAAGATTTATCATTACTTTATTATAAGTTTTGATTGATTCCCGTGGCTCGGAGAGCACGTAAAACCGTTGGTCCGGGCTGTCGTTTGTAGATCATCGACAATCGTTACAGGTAGTTTGAAGCCCCAAAAGTGTGACAGTCTTACCAGGAGGTAGGATAGGCAATCGCCCCATTACATTACACCAGGTTTCCAATTAGACTAGAAGCCCACCCCAACCTACATAGTTTTTTTTACAGACTTTTTCTTTTCAGTAAAATTATCTGCTGGTTAATTTTCTTTATTTTAAAGATTGGTTAAATATATCCATGGTATTCATTTTTACAACTATACCGTACAGCCATTCGGCCAGTTCACTTGGCCAAGTCAATCGGACCGCACGACAATAGCGAATGAAACGTAATTTCGGACAAAGCCTATCAATGAACCGTTAATTAAAATATTTAATTGCTTCCTCTCTTTCTAATGATATGGGAAGAAATGAGACAGGTTAACAGGAAAAGGCTATCAGAATATTAGATGGAAGTCTTTATCAGTCGATGATAGATCAAATACAGTTATATGTATAACCCTGACTATAAAGGCAATTTACATAAATAACATCACGCCTGTAATCCCCGAAGGGTTAGGCAGAGGTGTACCCATTAGTACACCCACATTTCGCCAGTTATGTTTTTAGTCCCATGTAATAGGGGGCGAGCCTATTGCCATCAACCGGGCACAAATCCTGACTCCGAGGCTGCTACTGAGAAATTCCTGATGGAAAAACCCAATAACACTTTGCCCGACCTGGGAATCGAACCCAAGACTTCATGCACAGCAGTCGCGCTTGCGACCACTAGACCAACGAGGCAGTTCTTTTTTGTTACTATGTAAGAAACTGCACTTTTTTTATATATTACTTATTCTTTAAAGTAACTTTATCGTTACGTATTACCTCTTAAACCTCTACAGTAAGTCCGAGTACCTACGTTATCTATATTTATGTCATGCAGCGATATAATAATTTGTTTCGCGTGATCTAATCAATCGGTTTGATTGTTTAAGCGTTGACATCTCACCTTGACTTCATTCGTGTTCATCGACTGCGTGTACTTGTGCGAGGCCAGTGTGTACTATGAATAGAGTCTTGTGGTCTCAGATGGGATCACCCTTCCTTTAGCAAAAAAGGGAACGAATCTTAACGTCAGGTTTGTTAAAGTGTCTAGAATATAAATATAATCTTATATTACACAGCTCGTGGAGCAGACGGCCGTTGGGGTCGTAAGACTGTCGAGTGGCGACCACGTACTAGAAGAAGCAGTGTGAGACCCCCACGAGGTAGACCGACCCCCGCTAGATGCGGGCAGCGCAAGACCGGTCATGCTGGCTATCTTTACGGGAGGCCTATGCCCAACAGTGGACATCGTTCAGCTAATAGGGTGATGAGGATATTGTAGCAAGGTAATATCTGGAAGTACTGCCTCAGTTACTGGTATCATTACAAAAAAATCTTTTACTAATAAAAAGCTACATTATATTCGAGTGCCATATGCCGATTTATGGTATTGTACTTGTCCTCCACGCGGACGAAGTCGCGGGCAGAAGCTCCTTTATATGGAATATTTACGGAATTTTGTTTCTTACATAACCGTTATTTTCTTTCTGACTATGTTGGGGTCGGTTTCCAGTTTAACCGGATGCAGCTGAATACCAGTATTTTACATGGAGCGGCTGCCTATCTGACCTCCACAACCCAGTAACTAGATAATACGGTGCAGGGATACCGTTAGGCTAGTGGACAGACTTTTTGGGCCTCTGACGACCCGTAATGACTGTCAAAGATCCACGTACGACAGCCGGGACCAACGGCTTAACGTGCTTTCTTAGTCACGGAGGAGTTATTTGATATTGACTAATAGCTTTAGACTTTGCCCTTTCTTTACATGATTTAATAGAGCTATTTATAGTTTATCAGTCGCTTCTCTTCAAAGGCGTCAAACGTTCATCAATTGAGTCACATCACCCTATTCTAGGAACTTAAATACTTAGATAATATAATGAACTGTCATTGAAATCTTAGAAACCGCCATTTTCTTAGTAACCAACGTTTACAATGACCATTGTATCGGGTAACGTAAAAGTTGGTTTATATCTGTTTTTCTGGTGTTGCCGGATCTGTCTTAAATTGAGGTTTATGTAGACATGTGGCATCGATTTAGTACCTAAAGTTTATTTTATTGTTCGGTTTTAGGATCAGGTCATTCAGGCTTGGGTTCGATTGTACCTACATCCTGTATGAATCAACCTTTAAGTTTAGATACTTATAAAGTCAGGCACAACAAGAATTCAAACATTTTTTTAAACTTTATTCTAATGTGACGAAATTAAACACAGTAGATACTTTATGTTTTAATGCAAATCTATACAAATAAGTAAAATTGATGTGTTTGTTTGTGATGTCAAATAATAAAGATTGTTTCCAAAAGCGTAATTGTAAAAAAAAAAATTTTTTGTCTGTCTGTTTGTTTGTTTACTCCGGCTTTTCTACTAAACGACTGGACCGATTTGGACGAGACTTTCACTGGCAAACAGCTGATGTTGTAAGGATTAACTTATGCTACTTTTATTTTAGAAAAAATAATCAGGGTTCCGCGTAAAGAAGAAAAACACCATCACGCGAACCAAGGCGCGGGTACAAGCTAGTGGGTACTTTTACTAGATAACCGAGCCCAACCTACAAAGTTTCGCCTACAAGACAATTTCTAAAACAGTTCACAAGCTGCACCGTATAAATTAGAATTTCTCTGGATCACAAATAATTAATCAGCATTACTGAGACTGGATCAAAGGTACCGCGGCGACACTTTCGCCATTACCGCCAATAAATTGTCACGCCCACTGCGCGACGCGCCGACTTGCGCCCGCGCAACCGCCCGCTATTTTAAGATATTGTAACATCATATTTAAATACAATAAAGGTTTGGTACGTAACAATTGTTTGATGTTTTGAGGTGTCTTCATTTTGTTTTAATTTATTTTTGGAGTGGTTTAATTTTTATTATAATCTTCATCATATCAGCACCAGGAACCAAACAACCAGGATTTTGTAAAAACCTAATTTAAAAGAGTGCCGTGGAGTTTCTCGCTCGTTCTTCTCCATAGAGGCCTACCACCGTTTTAGAACGAGCAACTAGCTTCAACTTTCGGACTAACTGACCGACTCCTTGACAATTCAAAAGTGCCTGTAAATGGTCTAATTGAAATAAATGTTTTGACTTTGATAGCAGAATGACGCCTACATAGGCCTCTCCTATTACATAATTATTTTCTAGCGCCTCCATTTTTCACCTATTTAAAAACCACCTAGCAGATAAAATTAGAAATCGCTCCCCAAGCCTCTACACAACGCTCCGATTTTTTTTTCTGGGTGTCTTACCGCTCACCTTTAGGCCTGCAGCGCCCACAAGGGGGCGTCATTGCCCGCTTTGGGAAAGGCTGGTCTAAAATAATACTCGTAGATAAATAACTCAATCATTGTCAACACAAAATGAACGACATAAAAGAAAATCGTGTACCACGTCACACTAACAATAATTACCAAGCATTTTCACTTAGTGAAGTACGTTTTCCATACACAGCTTTCCATTGCTGGGAACGAGTCACTTTCTATAAAGAAAATTATCGACAAACCACCATAATTCATTGACACCTGTCTTCGTCGAGAAAACTAATAATGAAGTGTCAAAGTAAGTTGGTTCTTCATTGCGTTGACGATTCGTTTCTTATGCCATGTGCTAGACTTTAAATGCTATTTGTAATTGTCTATTGTTTGAGAGTAAAATGGCGATTGTTTGTTTTTGAAATTACTTTAAAGGGGGTTTTGACGCCGTGAGCATGATGAACTGAGTTAGGGTTGTCAGATGAAGGCGTTTGGCAACTCTTTAAAAGTTTCCTGTAAAAGTTGATAGTTGTTAAAACGTTGCCGGTTGCCGCAACTTTTTGGCAATTTGTAAGCAACTTTTACAGCTGAGTTGCCGTATGCCGTTGCCGCAGCGACACTGGCATTGCCGGGCACACGGAGATGGAGTGTGTGAAATCGCCCGAAGCGTTGCGATTGACGGTTGAGAAAACCGGCAACTTTAAAAACCAGTACAATATTTAACAGTTGCTAGTTGCGGCAACTTGCAACTAACTTAGTCATCGATTGCAGCAACTGAAAACTGTTGACGGTTGCCGCAACTCGAAACTCGAGTTGCTCTGTGTGCGCAGTCCAATTGAAATGTATGTAAACAGCTAGTTGCCAGTTGCCGCAATAGTTGCACAGTATGCAAAGCGCCTTAGAAGGACTCCGTCGGCTTTGATTAAAAGTAGGTACAAAATGTATGAAAAAAACGACGTTTTAGGTTACGTCTGCTAAGAAATGATTTTCCAAAATTCACCCTCTACTATGGTGATGATACGGATGATACGGGGGTTTAAAGTTTGCATGGAGTTATCAACTTTTACGCAGACGAATTCGCGGGCAGAAGCTAGTTGCGTAATAAAGAAATCTGATGTATTTTTGTTTTTATAATAAAGGATCTAAAAAACCAAATACAAAATGTTGTCTATTAAAATAAAGTGTTCGGCTTTTTTTTTACCCTATTTTACGTAAAAGGCCCATTTTTTCGGCTTTCGGGATTTCGTTCCTGGCAACCCTAAAGGTTTAAAATTGTCTGTGTCTGAACTCTATGGCTGTCCTGTAAGCCATAAACATGCAAGCACAAGGTCAACGAAACTGTAAAGTTTGGTCTTGAACTTGTGGAATTTCAAGGCTACAATTAATTTTAACTACTCTCAAATCTTAATGAACATAGTCTTTTTAGGGTTCCGTTCATAAAGGGTAAAACGGGACCCTATTACTGAGACTCCGCTGTCCGTCCGTCTGTCTGTCCTTCTGTCACCAGCCTGTATCTCATGAACCGTGATAGTGAGATAGTTGAAATTTTCACAGATGATGTTTTTCTGTTGCAACTATAACAACACATACTAAAAAACAAAATAACATAAATATTGAAGGGAGTTTACATACAACAAACCTGACTTTTTTTGTTCGTTTTTGATATTGATAAATTCACAGAATATTGAGTTATACACGGTTACTTTTAAGTCGTCCTCGAACCGAAAGCCATAAACTCGATCATCGAACTCGAAACGATTGGGACTAATTTTTTCAAAAAGTAACAATAAAAAAATCAGCTGTTCAGTACATTTTGACGAGTTAGACGAACATAAATGTACTGAACAGCTGATTTTTTTTATTGTTACTTTTTGAAAAAAATAGTCCCAATCGTTTCGAGTTCGATGATCGAGTTTATGGCTTTCGGTTCGAGGACGACTTAAAAGTAATCGTGTATACATTAACAATAAATCATTAAATTAAAATAAAATTTAATATTTAAGGGAGCCTCTTACAAACTTACAACAGACATAATTTTTTTTGCCGTTTTTGTAATGGTACGGAACCCTTCGTGCGCGAGTTGAACGAACTTGGCCGCTTTTTTTAAATTTCTTTCAAAGAAATCGAGTTATCGCGGAATTTCAATGGCGAAATCAATTAATAGATCTATTCATTTAATAATAAAACTAAGAGTGGAAAGTTTCGGTCTACACGCGAAACTATCAAAATCTATTTAAGGCACTCTCTCTTAGTTTTTAATTAAGAGGTTTTTTTAATTGATAGAAGATAACAGACTGACGGACTGCCTCGTTGGTCTAGTGGTCGCAAGCGCGACTGCTGTACATGAGGTCTTGGGTTCGATTCCCAGGTCGGGCAGTGTTATTGGGTTTTTCCATCAGGAATTTCTCAGTAGCAGCCTCGGAGTCTGGATTTGTGCCCGGTTGTTGGCAATAGGCTCGCCCCCTATTACATGGGACTTTTAAAAACATAACTGGCGAAATGTGGGTGTACTAATGGGTACACCTCTGCCTAACCCTTCGGGGATTACAGGCGTGATGTTATGTTTATGTGTTAAGATAACAGTGAATTTTCTGTTGACTAATTTTAACTATTGTGTTTGTAGAACCTCATTTTAATGGAGTGTGATACTATAATATTAAGTAGGTACAGTGCAATGTCGCCATTTGTTAAGACTGCTTGTTTGGAACTATCTATCTTGTAATGTGAAGTATTGACGGGCCTGTTGGTCTAGTGGTTAGCGGCCCTGACTGCTAAGCCGAAGGTCGTGGGTTCGATTCCCACCCAGGACAAACTTTGTGTGATGAGCATGATTGTTAGTTCTGTGTCTGGGTGTGATTTATCTATAATATGTATGTATTTATAAATTATATAAGTATGTATATCAGTTGTCTGGTTACCATAACACAAGCTCTGCTTAGCTTGGGATCAGATAGCCGTGTGTGAGTTGTCCCAAGATATTTATTATTAATACAGCCTATGCCACTCGACAATAGTCCAGCTTTCTATCAGTGAAAGAATGTTTGTAATTACGTTAACATAACCTTTTTATTAACCGACTTTAAAAAAAACACTGCTGGACTGCTTTTCCCGAATCTTATTTATTATACTTCATACGCAAAGGCGAACTTAATGCTTTAGGCATTCTCTATCAGGCAACTAAGGTGGTGAAGAGATAACCTAACACCTACTACGGTGCATATTTACAAAAAATAGAAATTAAAAATATATAAACTTACAACAATAGTAAAAATAAACATACTGTATAATTATATCTGAATTTTTTTCCAGATATTATTTTCTAACGTGACCAATAACAAACATAATCAATTGAACCAAAATTTAAGTTCAAGTTCAGTTCAAGTTCAGTTCAGTTCAAAAATACTGCACAAAAAAATAAGCTTCAAAAAACATTACAGATTTTTAAAATTCGAACTGACTGATGATAATAAGTAAGATATCCCTGTTCAAGATGTATTATCTTTTTGGCGATGATTTGTTTAAAAAATAATGCTTTTCGATAATATAACGATGTGCACGACTGACAAATGTTTGGACCTTTTTGATAATTTATACGCCAGGTTGAAAAATTGTGTATTTTATTGACTTCGTCTTCCGATTGGTAATGGTAATCTTTTGAACGGATCGAGAACAGGTTTCGATCAGTTTTGGCCAAAGATTTTTTTTTCTGTTTGCATTTTTTGGCACGATAACGAATGAGGCCTTGAACCTTGGATTTTTGTTTTTGCTTTTATTTACCCACGTTTATAAATAGTTTATGCTGAGTTGGTGTCACACATTAAATGAATATTTAGCTTTTATTTTCGGAAAGATTCCAAATTCAAAAAATATAATGGAGTGTTTTAAATGTAGTTTTAATCACATTTATTTTTTACAAGCTTGCACTCTTCGTATGTAAGTATGTATGTATGTAAGTCAGTTGTCCTTTCAAAATTAGCAAAACCATTTTTCAACCATTTGTTGGTATCCGATTGAGCTGAAATTCTGCATACACCTTTAGTTCTGACGACAATACAATGTCCAATACATGATATTGCAATAATTTTAAAAAGCTTGTTTTTAAAAATGTTTTTTTTTATAATTAGTTTATTCTCATTTGCTATCGAATACATGCACATTTTTTCCAGTAACACAATTCAACAACTAGTTTACACGTATAAAAAATGCGTTCGAATTTCAAAAATTAGATTCCTTAACGATAAGGGCCGTCAACAACAATTTTGACCCAAAAATTCCTCTTGGATCAGGCGTGGGACTAATATTTGTGTGGGTGTGGCGGTAAAGCCCTTTTATTATCATCCATTCGGTGGAGAGAGGGGGAGGGAGGGATGATTACAATATAATAATAGGCTAGAACATTTCTCACCCACTAAATCTCGTTGCATCGTTAAGATTGTATCTCGACTAAGCGGCTAGAAGAAAGGCTGTTTGTTTTTTATTTCGCATTGGAAAACGAGGTGCGTTTGTTAATTACATGGTGGTCTATAATTTTCGTTAATTGAAAATTAATTGGGTGTTGTTTGTGTAGTTAAATGTGGGAGCAATTTAAAGGTTAACTAATAAATACAGTATAGTTAGTATAAGATAGTATAAATCAAGGTCTGCACAGTTTTTTTTTGTGGTTACAACATCACATACATAACACCACGCTTGTAATCCCCGAAGGTTCAGGCAGAGGGTAGAGAGTACCTATTAGTACACCCACATTTTGCCAGTTATGTTTAAGTCCCATGTAATAGGGGGCGACCCCGAGGCCGCTACTAAGAAATTCCTGATGGAAAAATCCAATAACACTTTGCCCGACCTGGGAATCGAACCCAAGACCTTATGCTCTACAGTCGCGCTTTGCGACCACTAGACCAACGAAGCAGTATGTTGTCACAATGTAGTTTAAAATAGATGGTCAAAAAAAGTTTTGATACTTTACTCAAGTCCCACGTAATGAGACACAATTGTTGATTTTCTATTGTTCTGACTGCCTCGTTGCTCTAGTGGTCGCAAGCGTGACTGCTGTGCATGAGGTCTTAGGTTGGATTCCCAGGTCGAGCAGTGTTATTGGGTTTTTCCATCAGGAATTTCTCAGTAGCAACCTCGGAGTCTGGATTTGTGCCCGGTTGATGGCAATAGGCTCGCCCCCTATTACATGGGACTAAAAACATAACTGGCGAAATATGGGTGTACTACTTAATGGGTACACCTCTGCCTAACCCTTCGGGGATTACAGGCGTGATATTATGTATGTTATGTGTCTGACTTACCGGTAAGTCAACCGGCGCTTGACCGGTTAAATCTCAGTACGTACCATAAACAAAAACCGTCACTTCCCGCGCGGAGTACAAACTACTTTTTTCGCATTAATCCTTAAGCTAAAGGTTCGTTATAATAACTATTATTTCTCTAAATAGACAGCGGTGCGCGGGCGGGAATTTTAATGGGCAGGCATCTTGTGTGCAATGCGCACACGCTGCTTTTTGCCCCCCTCCACCGCACGCAACAAATTGTTGCAGCGCTGCATTTTGTGCGTTTCTAGGGTTCAACGAGTTCTAAGAGAAAATGAAATGCGTTTCAAACAGTTTTTATTGGTGTCCGAGGAAAGGCAGACACATCTGGTAAGGTATCCGTTGAGGGTCTATCGGGAATCCTGATTGGCTAAAAGAGCTGGTAGGGTGACTACAAATTGCGCGTTAATTAGGATAAATAAAAGAGCTTACAGACAATGAAATATGTAATGGCTATTAACAAAAATTGTGGTTAGTATTGATTACCAATTATTGTTTTTTTTTTTGAGTAATTATTTACATTTATAGTTTTTAATTTTAACCCAAAAATTTTTAACTAAGTCTTTTACAAATAAATGTGTTCTGTTTATACAACTTTTATTCTGCATAAGACACAAAAGTACGTTTTTGTGGCCTGTTCCAATGACGTTCAAAATGCACTAAATCTGGTCAATTTTAATTAATGAGACTTTTTGTACTTGTTTTTTTTTTTCATATGATGTAATTTGAAACTGATTATTACAGCATTTCAAAGGACTGGTTTTGCGATGTAACATAATATACGATTTCGGCAAATATAACATTTATTACGCTTAGGCTGATTAGTGATTACCTAACACGGAAGCGGTAAATAATGTGTGTGTAATTATCCAATTATAATGTTAAAATACTACAGCATTGCTTATTACGTGAAGAAGTTATTTATTTAAAACCAGTACGTTTAAATTATTGGAAGAGGTTTCCAATTACATACGTGTTATACTACAGTAAAAACGTATGCTTTTCCAATAAAATTAACGTAAGTACACCTTTGGAATACGCTAGGGTTTGCCTGATTTTGGAAAAAAACAGGATATTCCTAGTTTTTATTACGACTCTTACTAATTTTAAATTGCGATAAGCTTTATTATGAAGTGTATATTAAAGCTATTTCACAAAACGTTATTTAATCAATACACAATTTTAAACTCTGAAGAAAACAAAAAAAAAATACTAGCCGATTTTTGTCTCAAGGCACGGCAAATGCCTCTTCTCATACAGAGAAGGCGGATTGGCGATTTCAGACATATATTAATGACAAGTACGAGTTGTCACAATGTTTTTCCTTCACCATGCCAATGATGTCAGTGATGAAGATTAACTTAGAAAGTAATATGAATTGAAAAAATTCACTTTGGTTACGGAATCGTATCCAAAACTTCATGCAAGAGAGGCAAACACACACGGGACCATCACAACACTATACAAAAATAAAAATAATATGAAAAAATAAATTGCGTGCGTAAGTAGCTTAAAAAAAAAACAGTTATGGAAAATATCGACCATGACCACGTGCGTGTTTCCAAAAAAACTTAAGAACCCATCACGATGATTACGAAACAATAATTAATTGATAGTATAGAAAGATTTACAATATTCTTAAAGCGATGATTTCTTTATGTAACGCGAATTTACGAGGTATTAGAAATTTTTAAGGTACGTTCGGTTGCGCAAGAGCAGCTTTCTATTGGGTCTGTGACAGTTCGTGGTCGTACGTAGAAAATGTTTGATCGCTTATATAAGATGCATGATATATTGATATTTGATTTCTGATACAGGAATGAGATGTGTATCAGCTGTTTTGTTGGTACTTGATGGACCATCAAGCAGTTCCTAACATTTTTGCATAATGTTTTTGAATAGAGGTTCAACTAAGAGACTACGAATAGAATGAGCGCATACACTAAGACTTTATAGAACGTTTTAAGTATATAAAAACTGGCTTTCTGACTACCATAATCTGACCAAGAATTTATAAAATATTTATTGAAAATAGTGTCCGTGGATTTTCTTGTTCCTTCTTCTCAATATACCTACGTTTTAGAAGGAGCAACTAGCTTCAGTTTTCTGACTAACTGACCGACTCTTTGCCAGTTCAAAAGTGCCTGTCAATCTGCCTAGCTTTTCCCGTTTAAGTTGGGGTCGGCTTCCAGTCTAACCGGATGCAGCTAAATACCAGTATTTTACGATTCAAAAGTAAAGTAAATGGTTTAATTAAAATAAATGCTTTGAGTTAGACTATTCCTGAATATCAATAAGCATAACTTATACTAGTTAAATCTTTGACGTGGCTTTGAATTGGCTACGTAAACGAGGCATATAGAAAATGATTTCCTGCATTAAGTACTTACTCAAAAGATATTTAATTCATTTGACTGACTACTGTCAAATACCCCAGACTGATCATAAAATCGATCTCGATTATATTATTTACCTATTTACCCTATAGATGTCGCTTTACAAAACTACATTACCACGAAGAAGCTCGTTACGGTGACCATGATTTATTACCACAAAATAAACCACGTTTTTTTATTACAAGTCCATAAAAAAGTGTGGATGGGATCGATTATTATTATTGCTGTATTGAGAACCTTTAAAGTTAATAGTTTGTGAGGGTTTCGATAAGTGCTGTTAAATTATACTGCTGGATTTCAATTGATGACTGAGAAACTCATTTAGCTACTTTTAATATAAGGAGGAATATAATTATAAGGAGAAATTGATTAAACTCTGCCATTATGTTTTAGAAAGTACATACTGTCCTATTACATGGGACGTAAAGATAACTGGCGAAATGTGGGTGTACTAATGGGTACACCTCTGCCTAACCCTTCGGGGATTACAGGCGTGATGTTATGTTATGTTATAATTATAAGGAGAAATTGATTTAACTCTGCCATTATGTTTTAGAAAGTACCTATTATTTTAGAGTATTACAATAATTTAATTTGGCGTTACCTACAGTAATTTTCTTAATAGGTACAAAAAAACATGGCGACGCTGAATAAAAAATATTACAGTGTTCGACCTAGTTTTTCGTCACCAGATTTGATTTATGTCATATGACTCAACGATCAACAGCTACTCGATTTACGGTTTATTTTTAGTGCTTAAACTTTTATGCGTTTGCGCCGATTTCATTTAGATGAGTATCAGCTTATTACGTATGGAGGTCAGTAACTTGATGAGTCGGTAAACGTAATAAAACAGCTATTTATAATGAAAAAGAAATGATTTTAAAAATAGGTGAATTGGAAGACTCAGGTCCCAAAGTTCAGTCCAAAGTAATTCCCGGAATCATGATGACGACTCATCTTTATTTTTTACAAGCTAATTCTCTTGATTTAGACTTCACTAACGACTGCCAAATGAGTCCTCTCAAAGTAATTTCCGTTTCATGAAAATTAGGTTGCTTTTACTACATCACGCCTCTGCCAGTTAGGCAGAGGTGTATCCACATTGCGCCAGTTATTTTTAAGTCCCATGTCATAGGGGGCGAGTCTATTGCCATCAACCAGGCAAAAATCCAGACTCCGAGGATGCTACTGAGAAGTTCCACATGGAAAAACACAATAGCAGTTTACCCAACCTGGGAATCGAACCCAAGACCGAATTCGACATGCACCGAAGTGTTATTTAAGTTTCAAGTAACACAAGAATAACATTAAATCAAAAGCTCATGAATACCAAGCCCTATTTACAAGAGCGGGCAACAAATCTGAGTACTTGTTGTAAATTGGACGAATAACCCAGAATAGGGTGACCACATTAAAAGGTAAATGTACTTATAAAAAATATATATATATATATAGTTGAACAAGTTCTTGCACGAGGTCGCAGTTTTTATAGCTTTATCTCAGCGCTTAATCATTGTTAAGAATTATTTATGTTTTAAAACACTTTAACCGCTCAGACGAATGTTTGAGTTGCTCGTAAATCATATTAACTGGGGTATCCTTATAATTTTAATCTTGTTAAAGCGTTATTTTAGTTATAAACAATTTTCCTGTGAGTTCTCGCCTTAAAAGGTTGACATCACTCACATTCCTGCGCGTTCGCGGCACACATAAGTCATAGTTTAGGAAAGTAATTAAAATGTATGGCGACACGGCCACCTCACTGGTAGCTAGCTGATTTCAATGCACAACAACGTACATTCATAATTTTCTTTGGGTCATAAAAAGCACCATTTTAAATAGACCCCTAAACGTTACACACACTTTGCAGGTATCCCAACATCGCGACAGTTTAAAGCTCTTCTAATTTTGGATGCGTTTGAGCACGTCCCTTTCAAGATGGCGCCGGATACGTGACGTCTCTAAAGGCGGGAAACAATAGTAGACCCGTTATGAATATTGAGAGCTCGGGGATAGTCAAAGGCACGCTTCAACAATTTTCGCCGTGCGTTTGGGTGGACCAATGAATTTACACCGGAATCCATTGGCCTACTGACGTACGCACGCGCGACCGTTCACCGACAATTTTGGCGCCATGTTTCTTTATGTTCGAAATTTAAAACAACTCTTGATGCGTGTCCACATAAAATTAACATACGGCCAGGATATGAGAAGCGCATTTTTTTTTATGACTAACGCACGGACATAATAACCTAGTAACGGCAAGTGTCGCATAAATTTTACTATCCATGCACGATTTAGCAACAAGAATATCTATTTGACAACCACATGTCTTTCTATTTTCAGGACAAAAGAGCATTACTTTAAACTGATATATTTATAACCTAGAAGTTTGAGATCTTAATTATTTTTTCAGTGAATTTGCGAATCTTATAATTATAGCCTGTATAAAAGCTCCATTAAGATGACCACATTGACAAACATTGATGTAATGACTCGACACTAATACGATTAGTCGAACCAAAATGTTTACTAATATTTTTGCATATTTATTCGGAACTGGTGAGTCAAATACATTGAACGATTTGTATTCGAACGGCATTGAGATATTGCGGAATTACGCGGAATAAAGATGAAGCCATCGTAAGGGGTATGGACTTTAATTATTGAGGAAAATGCTAACATGCACCGTGTACATGGTAGTGGGACGATAATTTACAATATGTAAGACAATAAAAAAAAACAGTGTCAGACAAAAAATCGAAAAAATCTGTCATCAAATTTCTTACTAAAATACGGTCACCCTACTATATCACAACGCTGCGGCAACTACAAAGGGGGTACCCAATGTTTACTCAAAAATAAATAGGACAAATAAGAAGTATTACTTTCTTTATTGCTCAACCATTAGCAAAACGGGAAATATTATATGATTCCATATTAATTGATTAATGGACTATTACTCAACTGTTCCGGTGTTTAATTGGCAGTTAATAGCAGGAAATTAGATTATGTAGTCATTGAATGGTAAGTTAACAAAATAAGTTTAAAGTAATTACTTTTTACGACATTATACTAATGTAGGTAATACAATTATTTTTAAATGAACACTAATTTTTTATTTGTTAATTGGTATTAAACCGTATCGCAATTATGAAAGCTATTAGTTTTGTCCGGGACTTCGTCTACGTAAATGTCAGTTATCGCGGACACAGACAGACAAAGTCGCTGCAGAAAAAGTAATCTGTCTATACTTGGGGTTCAAACTTACCCCTTACCAAATTTCATCAAAATCGGACAGCGACAAAGTGTGAGAGACAGACAGACAGGCAGGCAACAGAGTTACTTTCGTACTTATACTATTAGAATGAATAATAAAATGTCCTCGTTCTTTCACTTAACAGGCACGCCTTAAAACGTCAAGCATTCACGGAGTATGTGACGACGTAAAAAGATTACCGCAGTTATGGCAATGAGTGCGTTTACGGAGAGCGCTATAAAGCTACGTGATGGAGTTTAAATCTGTTTTAGGTTCCAATATCTTTAAACTATACTGAGGAGATAGAGATTATTGATAAATAGAAAATGTTAAATAATAATTACGAAGGCTTTAAAAGATTTTTCTTTTTACAATAACTATAAATAATATCATAGTCTCATTGCAGGGTAAATGCCTCTTATCGTACAGAAAAGGCGCGAGGATTGATCTCACTACAGGCTTACTTAAAGCAGAGTGGTGATTTCAAACTAAAATAATAAGTCCAGGTTTCCTTGTTATGTTTTCCTTAACCGATGTCAGTAATGTCTATGATAAACTTAGTAAGTATCTAATAAAAAGTCTGATTCTTCTTCTCTTCGTGTGGGCAGTAAGGTCTTACGACCCTCCGCCTCAAGGGCTTCTAACATGGTTAGAGTGGAACATTAATAATAATAATAATTTAATTTCCTCACTATGTTTTTCCTTCACCGATGCCAGTGATTTTCAAGATATACTCACAAAAAGTCACATTGGTACTTGACGTTATGATATGCTTATGCACAAGAGGCACAATAACTAATTAATATTAAATTAAATTTTAAACAACACCACTTTACAAATTCGTACTTCAATTCATATTACTAACAGACAACTACACAAAAAACTAGACACAAATTATTTTTACTATCTTACGTAAATGCGAAAGCTAAGTAATTACATCAATAAACGCGACGTTAATATAACGTTAGAAGATTTAAAATTTCACGGTTTCATAAACACAAAAATGTTATTCGCAAAATATAACGGTTTCGATAGTAACAATAGATGTTTATTAGGTAACAGACATTAACAATTGTTGTTACATAATATAATCAGCTAAAATGCCTAAATTGTACTGTTGTTAATTAAGTTTTAAAAAACAGAAACTGGTTGCCTGTTAAGTTTGAGACTTTCCGACAAAAAACACGATTGTGGTCACAGTACTGTGAGAACGTTTGTGATAAGAGTGTCATAACCACTTGTGCTTTTAGTGCGGTCATTGACTGATTGTGGTGTTAGAGCTTGCAGTCGAGGCCTTTCGAAGTATAAGCGATAGACTTTTGAAGCATTTTGAAACGTAAGATTGATAATAATGGCAAATCCGCCACACCACTGAAACTCCCAAAAACCAGAATCAACAGAAAGAAAGCGCCGAGGAAATGAAGCTCAACGAATCCCGGAGAAATAACTGTTTTGGGTTTTGCAACGACATTAAACAGAAAATAACAGCGGAGAGAAAAAAAATAACAACATTTCCACTTCACTTCCAAGCAAGAAATAGACAGAAGGTAAAAAAAATAAATGCAAGCTCGGTAATTTTGAAAATATATGAGCCTGTAAGGATAGTTAAGCGACTTTTTACATAACCTACAATATTATCATTATTAATTTACGAAAGCTGTCTATGCGCTTGCGCATAGGTGTGATACGCACTTCCGTTATGCAATTCAGAAAAGGTGCTTTCCCCAAAAAACAAAGAAAAATTTTGTTTGTTACGTTGTTATCATCCATTTTCAATACCACAGAACAAGAATAGCGATGAGAACAAGCTTTTGTTTACAATTTAACAATTACCTACAGTTCCTAAACTCTAACACAAAATCGACAAAACAAGTATATCATTCATAATTCATAATAATGGGTTCCAAATACCATCACGTGCTGGCCGAAATACACATTAAGGAGTGAAGGGGGAACGACTCGAGTCAGGGGAACGGCTCGAAAGAGGAATTAAGGGAATTACTGGGAATGCTCCGGTAATCTTGGCCGAAATGAGTGTGGGGCGGTACGTGTCCATTGCCGCTCTTGAGAGGTATAAAAAATATGAAAGGTATAAAGCTTAAGAAACTATAAAAGGTGTTGAAAGTCACCTAATGAAGCCGATTTCACTTCATCATTTTTTTAAAACGTTTTTAATAAATCCACTTTTCATTCTTGTCCTATTACATGCACCTGAAAGTACAATGTTTTGTTTGCATGTATTCGCGCACTTCCATAAACAGTAGTTTTTTTAATGTTTTATAATCACTAAATCAATCATAATGAATTTTGACAACTTGCCATCAGCTGGCCACAAATCCAGACTCCGAGGCTGAGACAGAGAAATTCTTGATGAAAAAACTCAATAACACTTTGTCCGACCTGGGAATTGAACCCAAGATCTCATGCTAAGCAGTCGCGCTTTACGACCACTGGACTAACAAGGCAGCCTAGTTACAGAAGAAAAAAGAAGGACAACATATCTTATCAATTTTTTAAGTGACTTTTTTTTTTATTTTTTCATTTTCATACTTACTTAACCCATTCTCGTATCGTATGTACAAACGGAATACGACCAACATTATTTTTTTGATCGGCCCATGCCTGAGGCTGCAATTAGCCGTCGATTTGCCTACGCCGCGCCGTGCGCCTGCGCCGCCGACGTCACGAACGATATGCGCACGAGGCGATCGAGATCGATCCCAGCCCAACGATATGTGAGGCCGTTACGATTAGTCGGGGTTTTAGAAATAGGAGATGGTGTGGGTTTTTTTAGGAGAATAATCTCTACTAAACGCAGGATTATTTTAGAACATTATTTTAGAAAAGGATTATCTAAAATAATCGACTCGAAAAGAAAGAGAAGGAGAATAATCTATTATCTTAATTAATTTCTAGTTAGTACAAAGTCTGTTACATACTATATGTTTAAATTCAAATCTGAACTTACAGAATAAAAGCTGAAGGGATTTTTGTTTATTTTGAACGCGCCGATCTCTGGAACTACCCGTCCGATTGGAAACAATCTTTTTGTATATGATAGCCAGATTAATGAGGAATACTATATAACATCACGCTACGACCCATGGTAGCAGAGCAGTAATCAAAGACGTAACTGAATCTCTACATAGTATAAAACAAAGCCGCTTCCCGCCGTCTGCACGCTTAGATCTTTTAAACTACGCAACGGATTTTAATGCGTTTTTATCAATAGATACAGTGATTCAAGAGGAAGGTTTATCTTAATTGCACCCATGCTAAGCCAGGGCGGGTCGCTATAGTAATTAACAAAAAAAAGCATTAAGCATAATTTTAAAATGAACTCCGATAATACGGATAACTCCTCAATCCGCAAGATTTACAAATTTTAGGGCAACAAGAGGTCAAAAATGGACGATAAATTCAAAATTATCAGTCTCGTTCACCGACGCTGGGAAATTTCACACGAGTTGAAAAAAAATGTATGAATGTTTAAAAACAAATAAGGTTATGTCGCATTTCACATGCGAAGTGGGCCGGTGAATTTAAATTTTAAAATTTATTGTGAGAGAAGGGTTCCGCAATCGTTGGTTCCGTTGTACGGGACGAGCCATAAGATGATGCCTTACCTGTAACAGAAAGGAAAGGTAATGGTTAAATAAGTACTTTATGGGGACAAGTTGACAATGTGATTCAAGGACTGTTTTTTGCGTAGGTGTAGTGTGAATCTGAGGTATTCGGAATGCAACAGTCATTTACATAAGTTTGATGCGAACACGTGTGCAAATCTACATAAATAAAATAAAATTCGAGTGTCTGTTTATAGTGTCAAAATAACAGCTTAAGACTGAATGCAAATATGGATGTTTACATGGCACTAAAACGGAAAAAACCTTTTTTAAATGTTCCTGTTTTTTGTTTCGGCAAAAAATTTAAAGTCAGTTTGTTCCATCTAATCTCCGAAACGGCTGGACCAATTTTGACGGGATTTTCACTAGCAGAAAGCTGATGTACTAAAGAGTAACCTGAGCTACTTTTATTTTAGAAAAATAATTAGAATTTCGCTCAAAAAATACCCGCGAACGAAGTCGGATTTAAAAACCACAGCCAGATAACTCACAATATGTATCTACGTTAAACAGAGAATGCATGGTTGACGTTCGTTTAACTTGAACTTTACTGAAGGTACTCCCTTTTACGACTGACCTGGGGTCAACCACAGCTATTTCCTGACCATGGCAAACAAAACAAGTCAGTGTGCTATTATTTTCTACTATATGCCAAACATTACAGGTTCACATCTTTGGGACAGATGCGCATAGGGTATTTTTCAAAAAAATTATTTGGGGTAAGTTCTGTCAAAACGCCAACCTAGGTACTATCTATCAATACTCTAACAGTTAGTGTATTAATAGGTTGTGGGTTGGCGTTAGACCCTAATTAATTTGCCAGGGAAGCAGTGAATGCTTATACGAATCCCGCTATCTCGGCCATAGGCAGAGGTGGTACACTGCGGTGGTTTTAGCCAGTTAGAGCGGCATGCTCCTCCGTCACCCCCACGACGGACGAAGTCTATGAGGATTTCTAATCTAATTCAAAATGACAAAATGACAGATATCAAGCAAAAAACAGTTCAATGTACATCCAAAACTTACGCTTAGCTGTTGTTAACTGTCTACTTACAAATATTTGTTTAGTGAGGGAATCAAATTCAAGACATGCAACGCAACAGCCAATAACTTTGCAAAATTCAAGTCAAAAAGTCTCTTATCAATATAGACAATATTGTGACTAACAGTCACAATACTTGGCTAATAGTCAAGACACTAATGCAAAAAACAATTCCAGCTAAACTAGTCTTAAGACACCAAAGGAAATGCTCAGGATCAAATCAATGAACAGGTTCCTAACAATGTCTCATTAAATCACTGCCCTATCTACCCCAGCTCTAGACAGATGGAGAAATACATTAAAGTATCAGACCTAACTGATCAAGTTACTAAGTTCAAATGAAGCAATCATAACTTGAAGCTTAGGGTAAGCTCACAATGAAGCGCGATGCGACGCGACCGACTGAAGAGAGTCGAAAGATTACTAATTAAAAACGTTCAAAATGCAGTCGCAATGTTGTCTTAGCTACCATCAATGTAAAAAAAATTGGGTAAATTAGAGGCGTTTTTGACAGATCTTTGAATAGATGCAGTTACTTGTCAGCGCCGCTTCCACCAGACGACGGACCAGATCAGAAGGAGGCAGACCATTGAACGTCTAAGAAAGAGTCAGAAATTTCGGGAATGGGGGAGCAATTAAAAAAAGGGAGCGACTGAGATTAGAGTGCTACCGTTCCTAAAAGTTAGTAGAATTGTCCGCCTGTTGTTTCGCGCTGTGGAGCGCGCAAAGCGCATCGTGAAATTCGCTAACTCACATATAGCTTCCGTAAGACGAAGCACGGGTTTAGCCGAGTCTACTGACAAAGCATTAATGCAAGGCTTATTCCAATTCTCTCACTGAAATGTATCCCTTTTCGTGCAGTAAATAAAGTTCTATATCGCATCGCTATCTTTAAAAGAGCACCCTTCATCGCTTCTCGTGTGATCAGACCCTAAAGCACAATGATATTTAGCTGCAAATAAAACTTAATAACGTTGTGCAATTTGTATTAAGTGCTTTGTTGACAAATCAGCGGCTGGCGAGGGTCTGATTACCTTCCAGATACGAGAATGTGAGGTGTCAAGTGTTGAGTTACTGGTTTCTTAGTATGGTAAGGTGGGGTGGTGAGTATGGTGACTGCTCCGTTGGTCTCATGGCCGTGCAACTACAAGTTAACGGATTTTTCCGTTAGGAATTTCTCAGTAGCAGCCCAGTTTTTGGCAGTTGGGTGGTGTGACATCCCCGTGCCTCGGAAAGCACGTAAAGCCGTTGACCCTGCGCCTGAACTCTCCCGTCGTGATGGATTGCTTCCTATTGGACTATGATAGTGAAGGAAGAGGAAGTACACCTGTGTTTGCGTACTTGACTAGTATCCATTGTAAAGTCGCCATGGTCGAAATTTAGACGAGACGCTTGTTAATCTCTGAAAGTACTGGGCCGATTAGAAAAATTCTTACACTGATAGAAGGCTAATTTATCGACGAGTACCCTAGGCTATTTTTTAGGATATTTTTGTCTACCACGCGGACGTAGTCGCTGGCAGAAGCCTGTTATCAAATGATACAGAAATATCAGAAAAAAAGATAAAAATCTCTCTGACACCTAATGACTTAAAAGACCCTTTGCTCTTTCCAAGATGACTTTCATCAAACTGATATTTAACTCAAAACTGAGCATTTAGATGGAAATTAATTGCCTAAAGTCAAATTTCTCGTAATAAAACGATTCACTATCGAAAGTATCAGTACGTGCGAGTACAAATTTGAGTAACAACTTGTATTCAGTGAAAGTACCAGTTAGTTTGATCGGTTCAAAATGCGATTAGTGATGGGAGAGACGTAATTTTTCAAGCTTTTTGTCGATTTGCTATTTCACAACTAGTTTTGAATGTCTGTTGGATGGGACTTTTATTTTTATATTGCAAGACAACCGTTTGAATGTTGACGTTGTAGGTAAAGGTGATTTTTTGTGTTAGCTTTAGTCCATTCACACATGAAGCTGTTTTGCAGGTTTTATAGGTAGGAGACTTCAGCTAAGAACGGATTGATGGCAGAAGCCAGTAAACATATATAAACCAGTAGGTTTATATATGTTTACTGGCTTCTGCAGTATCTCTTCTTCTTCTCGTCTCTCTTCTTCTTCCGTATGTATGCCAGCAGTAGCCGGCATTAGCAATACTGGTTACCAACACAATATGCACACAATTACTGTTAAATGAAGGACCACATTGGAAAATCATGCCGCAGTTTTTAAATATATCAGGGCAAGAAACTCCAGTACTTATCAGTTCAAAGTTTTTACAGCACACGAAAATATATCAATTATAAGATATCAAATATAAGAGCTCAGTATTAAGCGAGTCTTAAATTTCTCCACGAGAAGACAAAAACGGGATAAAAATTTATTTTGTGTGTGTAAAACAGCTAATTCTGTTCAGCCGTTTAAGCGTAAAAGAGTAACATCCACCCATCCATTCATCCTTACAAACTTTCACATTTATAATCACAATAGCATTCATGAAACTAAAAACATTATTATGCAGTTTTTATCAAACAATGCAACATAACTACTATAAGCAATCCAGTTAGACTTGTTATCAAAAATCCCGTTTACAAAACCTATAGATACATATGAACAATACAACTTATACATAAGTAATTACTTCTCGGTATCGGCAAATTAACCGACCAACCGGTACCGCGTATGACCTTTACGACTACTTTTTACTTGTAGGTAAAAATCACTGTCAGTCATCACTGAGTACATTCTTGTTGCTATCCAGTTAGGTACATATAATTTTAATACCTTTATCCTCATGATAAATTGTGTAGATATTAAATGGAATTATTCGCCAGACGAAGATCAGCGTTCGGCAACCAGTAATTATCAGTTATCGCGGACCTAAAGAAGTCGCGGAATAAAAACTAGCCTATGTCCTTCCTTGGGCTTCAAACTAACTAACCAAATCTCATCAAAATCGGTTCACTAGCTCAGCCGTGAAACCATCAGACAAACGGACAGATAGTTACTTTTGCATTAAAAATATTAAGTAAGGACCAGCAATAAATAATCCACCTGACCAGTTCGCCTCAAAAGACCAGGTAGTATAGCCTCTTTACTAGTGACAAGTAGACCTGAATTCAGATGACGATCGCAGATTTTTAATCTCGCTTGACGAGTAGTTAATGTAAGGGTGTCTGACAGCAGCATTTCATCATGGATGATGAAGATTTCTTAACTGATTTAGTATTGCAAGATGACTTAGATTAAACATACTGATTTATGGGTATAAGTGCTTTTAAGTTTGTGATAGTTTTAGCCACATAGATCAACATACTTTCAAGGTAGTATAGTTTTTTTTCGGATCTGGTACACTTGCGCGAAAGACATTTCCGCGCCAGACACTTGCGCGAGTCCCTTTGCGCGCCAAGACACATGCGCGAATGGACTTTTGCGCGCCTAGACCTTTCCGCGAACAGACACTTGCGCGAATGGACATTTCCGCGCCAAGACACTTCCGCGAGTCCCTTTGCGCGCTGGCCACTTGCGCGAGACACTTCCGCGACAGACATATGCGCGCCTATACTTGCGCGATAGATACTTCCGCGAAATATGCGCGAAGTATATTTTTATAAAGGACAATGGGCAAAATTCTTGAATTAGGGTTCCGTTACTTTTTTTACAAAATATGCGTCATGGGTGTCGTGTCCATGGTTTTCGAGGGTGCTGATGACGAAAATGAGGTCTAAAAGAAAATCCAAGATGGCGGCCGGAAAAATTTCCAAGATATGCTTCATGGGTGTCGTGTCCATGGTTTTCGGGGGTGCTGATGACGAAAATGAGGTCTAAAAGAAAATCCAAGATGGCGGCCGGAAAAATTTCCAAGATATGCTTCATGGGTGTCGTGTCCATGGTTTTCGGGGATGCTAATGACGAAAATGGTGTCAAAATGAAAATCCAAGATGGCGGCCGGAAAATTTTCCAAGATATGCTTCATGGGTGTCGTGTCCATGGTTTTCGGGGGTGCTGATGACGAAAATGAGGTCAAAATGAAAATCCAAGATGGCGGCCGGAAAAATTTCCAAGATATGCTTCATGGGTGTCGTGTCCATGGTTTTCGGGGGTGCTAATGACGAAAATGGTGTCAAAATGAAAATCCAAGATGGCGGCCGGAAAATTTTCCAAGATATGCTTCATGGGTGTCGTGTCCATGGTTTTCGGGGGTGCTGATGACGAAAATGAGGTCAAAATGAAAATCCAAGATGGCGGCCAGAAAATTTTCCAAGATATGCTTCATGGGTGTCGTGTCCATGGTTTTCGGGGGTGCTGATGACGAAAATAAGGTCTAAAAGAAAATCCAAGATGGCGGCCGGAAAATTTTCCAAGACATGCTTCATGGGTGTCGTGTCCATGGTTTTCGGGGGTGCTGATGACCTGCTGATGGCAAGCCGGCCGATCACCGGGCAGGAGGCAAGGCCTGCGCCCCACCCGCCAAGGCCAGCGGTAGAGGTAGGTCCTCCGCTGCTGCCGCCACTGTCGCCGCCGTCGCCGCCGCTAGGGCGATTCCGCCCTCGAGGAGGGCCCTGGAGGGGGATGTAATGGAGGGCTAGTCACGGCCCCATTGCGCCTCCTCCAGGCCAATATCAACCACTGCGCCGCCGCTCAGGATCTCTTGGTCCAGAGCATGGCGCAGTGGCTGATCAACATCGCGGTGGTCGCCGAGCCGTACTTTGTCCCACCCAGGGATGACTGGGTGGCGGACCTCGACAGCTCGGTGGTCATAATCGCGTCGGCTGCCGCCGGTACCCCGTCTCTCGAGAGCGTCAAGAGAGGACGGGGCTGTGTGGCAGCACGGTTCGAGGAGATCGCCGTGGTAGGCGTTTACTTCTCCCCGAACCGAACTCTCGCCGAGTTCCACGTCTCCCTTAGGGAGCTAGGAGTCGTCGTCGCCGGGTTCGGTTCCCTCCCTGTGTTGGTCCTCGGGGACTTCAATGCCAAGAACGTGGCTTGGGGTTCCCGGTACACGGACCATGCACGGGGCAAGATGGTGGAGGACTGGGCTCTGGAGACAGGCCTGGTCATCCTGAACCGGGGTTCTGTCCCCACGTGTGTACGGATGCGGGGCGAGTCGGTGGTGGACATCTCGTTCGCCAGCCTCGCTCTGTCGTCACGTGTCGTTGACTGGCGCGTAGAGGAGGGGGTGGAGACATATTCCGACCACCGGTACATCCGGTTCGACGTCTCCGCCCAGATCCCAGATACGCCGGTCCGACAGACCCCGAGTGGTCCGCGATGGGCGCTGAAGCAGCCGGACCGGGAGCTCTTCCTGGAAGCCTCGTTCGTGCAGGCCTGGGTGTCGTCACCAGACAGGCCTGCCGACGTCAACGACGAGGAGGAGTGGTTCCAGGAGGCCATGTCCGTGATCTGCGACATGGCAATGCCCCGGGCCCGGCCAGGAAGCGCCCGGCGTCAGGTGTACTGGTGGTCGCGCGAAATAACGGCACTACGCGAGGCGGTGCCGCATCCGACCCGCCTCGTCGGGCACCTGGGGAGATCCGGGCCGGACCTTGCGGAGAGCCAGTTAAGCTTCCGCAGGGGGCGCTCCACGGTGGACGCCATCATGCGCGTGAGGGCCCTCACGAAGGGGGAAGCAGTATCCCGGGGCAGGGTCGTCTTGGCGGTGTCTCTCGACATCTCCAATGCCTTCAACACCCTGGCCTGGAGTTGCATCAGGGAGGCACTCCGGTATCACCGGATGCCGACCTACCTTCGTCGTGTTGTCGAGGACTATCTGACGGATAGGGCCGTCATCTACCCCGGCCAACGGGGAGAGTGGAACCGGCGAGAGATGTCGTGCGGTGTCCCACAGGGATCGGTCCTGGGACCGCTTCTGTGGGACATTGGATACGACTGGGTGCTGCGCGCCGACCTCCCTGACGGCGTCAGCGTAGTCTGCTACGCTGACGACATGCTCGTCCTAGCACGGGGAGAGTCGCACCAGGCGGCGGCCGACCTAGCGACGCGAGGGGTTGCGACAGTCGTCGAAAGAATCCGGCAATTGGGACTCGAGGTGGCATTGCACAAATCCGAGGCCATGTGCTTTCATGGTCTTCGGAACGCGCCACCGTCGGGTTCCCAAATAACGGTGGGAGGGGTTCACATCGGCGTCGAGGCGACGATGAAGTATCTGGGTCTCGTCCTCGACAGCCGGTGGAGCTTCAAGGAGCACTTCCGACGTCTGGCTCCGCGATTGGACAGGGCTGGGGCTGCTTTTTGGCGGCTCCTGCCCAACCGCGGGGGACCAGGCGCCTCCTACCGGAGGCTTTACGCCGGAGTCGTGCGGTCCATGGCCCTCTACGGGGCCCCTACCATCAGGCGGCGGCCACCAGCCAAGTTGGTGGCATGCCAGAGGGTCATGGCCATCCGGATGATCCGGGGATATCGCACGGTCTCCGGCGAAGCGGCAAGCCTCCTTGCCGGATTGCCGCCGTGGGATCTGGAGGCAACAGTCCTCCAGCGCGTCTACGAGTGGCGTGTGGACGCGCAGCGCCGGGGTGAAACCCCGCTGCCGCGGCAAATCGTGCACTGCGGAGTGAGCTCCGGTGCGATCTCATGGCGGGATGGGAGATGCGACTGTCGCAACCCAAGTTCGGGCACGCCGCAATCGCGGCGATAAGACCCCTCTTTGAGGTGTGGCTAGAGAGGCGCTACGGCGTCCTCACCTATCGCCTGACGCAGGTCCTCACCGGACACGGTTGTTTCGGGAGGTTCCTGTGTCGGATAGGGCGGGAGGAAACGCCCGGGTGTCACCACTGTGTGGATCGCCCGGAGGACACGGTGGAGCATACGGTGCAGGACTGCTCCGCTTGGGCAGAGCACCGCCGTGCCCTCACGGAGGTGATAGGCGGCGGCAACCTCTCGCGTCCGGACCTGGTTCAGGCCATGCTCCGGGGCGAGAGGGAATGGGATGCAGTCACCTCCTTCTGCGAAGCAGTAATGCTAGCGAAGGAGGAGGCGGGCCGCGTGACGGAGAGAACCACCTCACGCCCCAGCCGCCGCGGGAGACGCCCAGGGCGTCGGACGTCGCGAGGCGACATCCGGCCACCGTAGGCGCGGGCTTGCGGACGGCGAGTAATGGGTAGCTCGCCGTCCGATCAAGGACCAAGCCCGGGTCGACGGCGCGTTCTGTTCGCGCGCGCCTCAAAGAGCTGTCAGCACAGGGACGGGGCCCCCAACGGAGCCAACGCCTGCCGGGGTTGCAGGGCAACAGAAGGAACAGGGTGGTTTTTTAGTCAGTAAAAGTCTGACAGTCCTTCGTCAGTCGGAGTCATTTGATGATTTTTACCACCTCAAAAAAAAAAAAAAAGCATTGCTGACATCACACTCTTGGTTATTTTCCATCTTCTTCAAATAAAACACTTTTTACAAGGACGACAGTATAAATATTTCGTTGCGGGACCCAAGACGGTAAATCGTTTCTCTGGGACTCGTCGAGCTTCATTGCCTCGACGCTTTTCTGGTGGCCTCCACTGTTGATTCTGGCTTTCAGGAGTTGCAGTGGGTGGGAACAGGGTGGCGGGCTTGTCCCAAAAAAAAAAAAAAAACAAAAAAGGTATAAATATGACTCACAGAGAAGTGTTCCGTCCGACGGCTCGTGCGCAACTGAGCCGCTCTGTGGCTGTCGCCTGTATTTATAGACACTAACCACGTGCTAGGCGCACGTGTTTGAGTTTTTAGGTTAGGATTCTAACTTTGTAAATAAATGATTATTTTTACAATCTTTTGGAGTACATAAACTGATAATTAATTGAACCATACAATTATAATTAATTAATCATCTTCAAAAAAAAAAAATAAACAAAAAAAAAAAAAAACAAAAAAAGTATAAATATGACTCACAGAGATGTGTTCCGTCCGACGGCTCGTGCGCAACTGAGCCGCTCTGTGGCTGTCGCCTGTATTTATAGACACTAACCACGTGCTCGGCGCACGTGTTTGAGTTTTTAGGTTAGGATTCTAACTTTGTAAATAAATGATTATTTTTACAATCTTTTGGAGTAAATAAACTGATAATTAATTGAACCGTACAATTATAATTAATTAATCATCAATAATAATTAATTAACCCTCAAAATAAATAACATTAACATAATTTGTGTTTTTAAACAATTAATAAATTCGTGATCATAATTGTAATCAACTCTTAATCTAATTATTCGTTGATGTAGCTGCATCTTATATAGTTGACGAGGTTCTTTAAATAATGCACTTGCGCCGATACACATGATTACCATAATTTTGTTTTGAGCTCTATCTAGTAACGAAGATTTTGTATAAGTTGGTAATTACAATATTTGTTAAGTTACATGTTAAGACATTTTGTATATTGGTATTGTATTGACTGCCTCGTGGGTCTAGTGGTCGCAAGCGCGACTGCTGTGCATGAGGTCTTGGGTTCGATTCCCAGGTCGGGCAAAGTGTTATTGGGTTTTTCCATCAGGAATTTCTCAGTAACAGCCTCGGAGTCTGGATTTGTGCCCGGTTGATGGCAATAGGCTCGCCCCCTATTACATGGGACTAACAAAACATAACTGGCGAAATGTGGGTGTACTAATGGGAACACCTCTGCCTAACCCTTCGGGGATTACAGGTGTGATGTTATGTGTTATGTTATGTATATTGGTACTGATGGTTAGTAATTAATATGGCATATTTAATTACTTTTTTAAATATTGTGGGTTGACTTTGTTTGGCAAATCTAAGTTCCATTAAAAGGTTTTCGCCTTTATTTAATTAGGAACATAATAAACAGCTGTGTTTATATTAACAATAATAAATCTGGGATCTGGTACACTTGCGCGAGTCCCTTTGCGCGCCAAGACACATGCGCGAATGGACTTTTGCGCGCCTAGACCTTTCCGCGAACAGACACTTGCGCGAATGGACATTTCCGCGCCAAGACACTTCCGCGAGTCCCTTTGCGCGCTGGCCACTTGCGCGAAAGACACTTCCGCGACAGACATATGCGCGCCTATACTTGCGCGATAAATACTTCCGCGAAATATGCGCGAAGTATATTTTTATAAAGGACAATGGGCAAAATTCTTGAATTAGGGTTCCGTTACTTTTTTTACAAAATATGCGTCATGGGTGTCGTGTCCATGGTTTTCGAGGGTGCTGATGACGAAAATGAGGTCTAAAAGAAAATCCAAGATGGCGGCCGGAAAAATTTCCAAGATATGCTTCATGGGTGTCGTGTCCATGGTTTTCGGGGGTGCTGATGACGAAAATGAGGTCTAAAAGAAAATCCAAGATGGCGGCCGGAAAAATTTCCAAGATATGCTTCATGGGTGTCGTGTCCATGGTTTTCGGGGGTGCTAAGGACGAAAATGGTGTCAAAATGAAAATCCAAGATGGCGGCCGGAAAATTTTCCAAGATATGCTTCATGGGTGTCGTGTCCATGGTTTTCGGGGGTGCTGATGACGAAAATGGTGTCAAAATGAAAATCCAAGATGGTGGCCAGAAAATTTTCCAAGATATGCTTCATGGGTGTCGTGGTGTGAAATTTTTTCAGCCGCCATCTTGGATTTTCTTTTAGGCCTCATTTTCGTCATCAGCACCCCCGAAAACCATGGACACGACACCCATGAAGCATATCTTGGAAAATTTTCCGGCCGCCATCTTGGATTTTCATTTTGACCTCATTTTCGTCATCAGCACCCCCGAAAACCATGGACACGACACCCATGAAGCATATCTTGGAAAATTTTCCGGCCGCCATCTTGGATTTTCATTTTGACCTCATTTTCGTCATCAGCACCCCCGAAAACCATGGACACGACACCCATGAAGCATATCTTGGAAATTTTTCCGGCCGCCATCTTGGATTTTCTTTTAGACCTCTTTTTCGTCATCAGCACCCTCGAAAACCATGGACACGACACCCATGAAGCATATCTTGGAAAATTTTCCGGCCGCCATCTTGGATTTTCATTTTGACACCATTTTCGTCATCAGCACCCCCGAAAACCATGGACACGACACCCATGAAGCATATCTTGGAAAATTTTCCGGCCGCCATCTTGGATTTTCATTTTGACACCATTTTCGTCATTAGCATCCCCGAAAACCATGGACACGACACCCATGAAGCATATCTTGGAAATTTTTCCGGCCGCCATCTTGGATTTTCTTTTAGACCTCATTTTCGTCATCAGCACCCCCGAAAACCATGGACACGACACCCATGAAGCATATCTTGGAAAATTTTCCGGCCGCCATCTTGGATTTTCATTTTGACACCGTTTTCGTCATTAGCACCCCCGAAAACCATGGACACGACACCCATGAAAGATATCTTGGAAAATTTTCCGGCCGCCATCTTGGATTTTCATTTTGACACCATTTTCGTCATTAGCACCCCCGAAAACCATGGACACGACACCCATGAAGCATATCTTGGAAATTTTTCCGGCCGCCATCTTGGATTTTCTTTTAGACTTCATTTTCGTCATCAGCACCCTCGAAAACCATGGACACGACACGACACCCATGACGCATATTTTGTAAAAAAAGTAACGGAACCCTAATTCAAGAATTTTGCCCATTGTCCTTTATAAAAATATACTTCGCGCATATTTCGCGGAAGTATCTATCGCGCAAGTATAGGCGCGCATATGTCTATCGCGGAAGTGTCTTTCGCGCAAGTGGCCAGCGCGCAAAGGGAGTCGCGGAAGTGTCTTGGCGCGGAAATGTCCATTCGCGCAAGTGTCTGTTCGCGGAAAGGTCTAGGCGCGCAAACGTCCATTCGCGCATGTGTCTTGGCGCGCAAAGGGACTCGCGCAAATGTCTGGCGCGGAAATGTCTTTCGCGCATATGTCCTGATACCTTTTTTTTCGAGGGCCACGTTAGTCTAGTATGAGGTCTTGGGTTCGATTCAAAGGTCGGGCAAAGTGTTACTGGATTTTTCCATCAGGAATTTCTTAGTATTAGAAGTTCGGAGTCTGGATTTGTGCCCGATTGCTGGCAATAGGCTCGCCCCCTATTACATGGGACTTTAAACATAACTAGCGAAATGTGGGTTTACTAAAACGTACACCTCTGCCTAACCCTTCGAGGATTACAGGCGTGATGTTATGTTACGTTTTCAAGGCGATTAGTTTAAAGTTAGTATTAAACTTCTCTGTCGGCTATGTGAACTATACACCCCATGTACGACCTTATTGCCATTAACCGGGCACAAATCAAGACCTTATGCTCAGCAGTGACACTATGCAACCAATAGATCAGAGGCAACCACATTAAATGTCGAAAAAATACCAATTGGAATAACAATCTTCAACATGCAAACATCACAGAACTTCAATGTCATTAATATAGAAAACAGTAAGACGACAAGAACAGAGCAGAAATACACAACCTTTTATGAACAACTCAGTTGAGTTGTTCTTTGATGGTAGTTACCATCGATTACACCAGATCATTTAGAATACCACTAATACTTCCAGAGGTTAACAACCATTAGACCTGTTTACACCGTTTAGGAGCTCTGGCATTATCTCTAAACACATTTGTCTTTACCTTATTGTTTTGAACTCCTGACTCTACGTCGTCATGGCTAAATAAATGTCAAATCTGCCCAACTATGGCTAATTAGGTCAGAACATGATGCTTAACATCGTGTGACAGACATTTTAAAATGTCGGCCATTTTGTGTAGTATGGCTATGCAAGATGGGTTATGGTACTCATCTGGTATTTAGACAAGTACAGCTAGCTTCTGCCTTCGACTTCGTCCGCTTCAAAGTTGGTATATTATCCCATAGGAACCGGGAAAAATTGCGCCTATGTGCTATTCTGGACTATAATCTATCTCAGTGACAAATGTCATCCAGATCAGTTCAGCCGTTTAAGCGTGATTGAGTAACAAACCTCTTACTGTCGCATTTACAATAGTAGGTAGTAAGATGGTAGTACGGAAATTGTGGGGATTAGATAAAGTTAGTGAAAATTTTATTTTGGAAAAGAATATAGTAGCCATATTTAAGCTCTAATGCAACCAACACGAATGACGTAGTGGCTGAGCAATTGGGTGCCACGTTGAGTGTCGCGGTTTCGATTCCCGTACGGAACAAATATTTGTATGGTTTACAGGTTTTTGTTTGAGGTCTGGCTGCCGAATTTATACGTTTGTAAACACCAGCGATACAGAAGAAACCCCCTAATGTAGAGCAAAGTTTAAAATAAAAATCTTAACGTACTAATTTCACCTGATTAATAAATTACAGCAGAATTCGATAATGTCACACATCAATCCTTTAACTTCCAAATTAATTGACACAGAAAAGCGAAAGCTACACATTCGACCTTATTTATTCACATTATTATACTTTCTCAGTTATCTTACAGCAGCACGTACGTAATTTAGTTAAATGTCAACGCGACCTGTCCGCTGACCTGCTCACTTTTTTACAGACTTTATTCATTGCAAGCTTTTTGCTGTGATATTTTCACCTTTATAATAGTACTAGCAAGTCAACTTCGGCCACCCAAACACATAGTCCCGATCGTTGTTTCCATATCCTGCAGTAGTTCTGCGTTAATCGGGGTTTATCCTTGGATGCACTTGCTTAGTGCTTCCAAGGATAACTAATATATATAATACTAGCCTATTATTTGTCCTGCTGCAGAGCAAACTGCTCTTCCCATACAGAGCAGGCATGAGCATTGATCACAATACTTGCTCAAAGCGGATTGGCGTTTTAGTTTTCTAAATACGGTAAGGTAACTCATCATGTAATATCGAAAACCGCTTGGAAGATGAAAGGTAGGGAGGTAGTTTATAGTCAGAACACGTCCACTACGAACGGATTTTCCAAAATTCGATGAAACGGGGGTCCAAAATTTATATGGAGAAATCAACTTTGAAGCGGACGAAGTCGCCGGCAGAAGTCCAGGTTCTCTGACGATGTTTTCCTTAACTGATATCAGTAATGTCCAAGATAAACTTAGAGAAAGTACTTATAAAATACAACCCCCAACCTCATGCATGAGAAGCAGCGCATTAACCAATGGGCCATCACAACGATTCTCACAGTACATACGACATAACACTGTCCTGAATTCACTACGTATCGGATACAATCTAGTTGCAATCTCAACGTTGTAAAAACCTTTGATGTCCAAGTAAAACTCGAAATGGGCGAAAAATATAGTGTATTTGATCTACCAGATCAGGAATCAAGCAATTTGCGAGAGTTTACTGAAGGAAATGGGGTGTTGTGTTCATAAATTATGGCGGAGGGAACTAATGTTTTAGCAAATGTTCCTTGGAGCGATGCTTAGGGCTTATTTTGATGCCTCTGAAGTATTGAGTGGAAAGAAACCGTTTTGATTTCAAAGTCTACAGCAGTTTTATATAAACGATTTACTGTGTAGTTGGCTTTGTTGATTTGTTTATGGGGTAGCATCGTAACAGAAACTTTTACTGTAGTACTTATTCATCGGTTATTAAAAAATCTTTGCTTTTCCATACATTTTGACCATGTAGGTGTTGCATTTTAGTTTAAAATGTTTGTTTTTCTTTTAATAACATAAAACTTAAACATTATGCCTGTAATCCCCGAAAACTTAGGCAGAGTTGTACCTATTAGTAGGTTCACCCACATTTCGCTAGTTATGTTTTTAAGTGCCATGTAATAGGGGGCGGGGCTATTGCCATCAACCGGGCGCAAATCCAGATTCCGAGGTGACTACTGAGTTGAGAAATTCCTGATAGAAAAAGCCTTTCAGAAAAGGATTTGCCCGCTCTGGGAATTGAACCCAAGACCTCATGCTCAGCAGTCGCTTTGCGACCACTAGATCAACGAGGCAGTCCACTGAGCTTACATCCTTCTATTTTTAAATATTTTCTCTCTATTCTTTTGTTTACCTTTGTATCAAGGAGTATCTTCAAGAACTGAACAGCACAAGCAGGTACAAACTCCATATTAAGAAATAGTCTTTCAAATAAGCAAAAACCGAGTCAACAGAATAAATATTACCGTATTATTAAAATTATTCGCCAAAAATGTCAGAAGAAAGCTTTGTTTTACTGGGTCAAGGGTCTGTGGCCATAACCTAGGTCTTTAAATGGCAGCCATGGATGACAAGACCAGCTCGCGAATATGTAGAAGAACAAACAAAAACCGGCATATATGAAAACAACTGTACATTAAGATTGAGCAAAAAACGCCGACAAAAACTAACTATATTTTCATTTTATTATTCGTTGTCAATCGTGATGGTCTAGTGGTTTAAGGCGTCTGCCTCTAATGCACGAGGCTGTGGGTTCGCATAGGGCACGGGTAGATTCATTTGTACTTTCTAAGTTTAACTTGGATAGCAGTGACATCGGTGAAGAAAAGCATGGAAAGGAAACCTAATAAATGAAAGTCTGAAATCGCCAATCCGCCTTAAGCAAGTGTGGTGATCAATGCTCCTGCCTCCTCAGTTTAAGAAGAGGCCTTTGCCTTTGGATAATTATTGTATTTATTGTCTTAGCAGCAATTTATATAATACAAACTTTGTGAAAATGTCGAGTGCTTACTTATTATGGTTCAAAATAGATGAGACAAACGGACGTACAGACAGCGAAGTCTTAGTAATTGGTTCCGTTGACACACTTTGGGGACCCTCATCATTGACCCACATCCTTTGGCAGTACGTGCTCCTACCTGCTTTGCCATTAATTTAGCAAATGGCGTCTTAAAAACTTGTAAGTGTTCTTAAGTATATGAATATATTTGCCTTTATTAAAAAGGCTGCTTTGCAAACACATCCAAAACGTATTTAAACTCCACACAAACATTTGGCCAATACGCATTTGCATCGTCCAAAAAGATGCGCGTGAGCATTCTTAGTTTAACAAAGTAATAAACTTTAACAACAAAGAGAAAACTTTATCCCATATTGAATACATTACATCTACCGATAATACCATAAAAGAAAGGCAAGAATATCCTTTCCTTCTTAGACGCAAAGCCATAGCAATTTTGCCTAGTTAATATGCAAATGAGGTGGGACCTGCGCAAGCGCATTTGTCCTACTAATGGCGTTGCACATGATTTATGTGAAACAATCAACGCGGCGCCGCCACGTTTTTTTGCTCCACAGCGAAAAATATTAGCGGCATTAACGATATTATCGCCATTTTTATTTAGGGGTCCGTAATAAATTCGTAAAGGCGGCCCGATTTAACATACAATGGAGTGAGAACCGAAAATTGCCTGCAGGGGTATGTGGGAAGTGTAAATAAATTCATGGCTTCTTCGAACATCGGATTGGTAACGATTGGTATCCTGTTCTTGTACCGTTTTAGGGGGGAATTATTCAAATTCGGAGGCTGAAGAAGTTCGTTAATTAAGGGAATTTATAAGGGCATCAAGTCTTTGTAATATCTTGTTATGGAACAACTGAAGGGAAACGGGGGGTAATGCAAGTAACTTTAGGGAACGATCGTATTATAATCTCAATCTGTCAAAAATGCCTCTAATTTTTGTAATACATATTATTTTGTGCAATGCATATGAAACAGCTGAAGGGAAGCGGGGGGGTAGTGCTAGTAACTTTAAAGAACGTATGCAGTCTCAATCTGTCAAAAATGCCTCTAATTTACATTCATTTCTTAACAATGATTGTCACTGAGTTGATAATTATTGTAACTAGATTTTGTTCTACTATCTTTTAGGAACGATCGCCATTAAATCTCTTTCTACTTTGATCATTTTATTATCTTTTTTTTAATTGTATAATGTGTAGATTATTTTAATATTAATTGATTATTATTATTTTAAATGTTGGAACAGCGACGTCTGAGATGGCCGCCAATAGAAAAATAGTTTTTAAAGTGATGATTTTGTAAACCTGTTTTATAAAAATATTTGATTGATTAAATTGATTGATTGATCGCTTTTGATTTGATTTGAATCTCAGTCTTAATTACTAAGTCCTACGAACTGTAAAAAAACTACTAATCGTCTTGAAAACCCTCGTGGCGGACTGTCAAATCTTTCTTAATTTAATTAAACACAGTTTGTCTTACAATAATAAAAATAAATTTCTATATGGCTGAGCCAACCAGAGTCAACTACTGTTCTAATTACCGATCATAAACTCATTACCTATTACATGGGTGTACATATAAGTACATCTCTGCCTAACCCTTCGACGATTACAGGCGTGATGTTATGTAAACTCATTAACCCCAAACCCTAATCCTTAAAAACGAACCAATTAAATCTAAATCCGTCGACCATAGAACTATTAAGGGCAACAAATAAACAACGGTCGCTATTGCGCGGACGCAATAAATTGCAATTACGGGCAATTACCACTAAGCACGATGTTTGGGCGTTGTGTTATTTATCTCCTAATTAGCTCGCTTTGGCTTTCAAGGTGGTAGGGCGAATATTGGAGGTGAATAGAGCCTTATCAGGTTTAGGTTGCGTTTGTTTGACATATTGAGTTTTTTATGATGTTAAAAAGGAATTTGGGAGATGGACTATCAAGCGATAGGACTAACTTATTTAGAAGCAATATTAATAATCAATTAGTGTATCTACAAAAAATTGTCTGCCTCGATGATCTTGTGATCGCAGTGTGACTGCTAAACATGAGGTCTTGGGTTCGATTCCCAGGTCGGGCAATGTGTTATTGGGTTTTCCATCAGGAATTTCTCGGTAGCAGCCTCGGAGTCTGGATTTGTGCCCGGTTGATGGCAATAGGCTCGCCCCCTATTACAAGGGACTAAAAACATAACTGGCGAAATGTGGGTGTACTAATGGGTACACCTCTGCCTAACCCTTCGGGGATTACGAGCGTGATGTTATGTTACTATCAACAAAAGCCTTATTCCGTCATTTACAGATAAGAACGTCCACAGTTCTACACTAACAAACTGTAACCCAAATCTGGCCTCATTCCCCCACAGCGTGAAACGTGGTCACGTACTGCAACAACGTTTAATACGACTGTGCTATGCAGATACCACGAACAGTGTTAATCATGTTGCGTGGGAGTTGATACGAACATCTCACGTTTTTAGGGCTTAGTGGGACAAAGGACCAGGACTTTATGTCCGGAAAACACAAGAAAGTATGGTAATAATTGAGGGTTAATTGTGTCATGTGTATTGTAGTTTTAATCTACAGAATAAAGATAATAAGCTTGCGGGGGTCGCGGGACGTCTTAACAGAATACCGTGGCCCCAGAACGCAAAGGGCAACAGAAGGAACAGGGTGGTTTTTTAGTCAGTAAAAGTCTGACGGTCCCTTCTGCCCCACCCAGGGCAGGAGTCATTTGATGATTTTGACCACCACAGAAAAGATAATAAGAAGATTGATTACAGGAATTGGCAATGGCGAAAGACTAAAGTCCATTTATTTCCAAAAATATATATTTAGGGTCAATTTTACCAGGCTAACACGAGGATAAATGGGCTCGTGTCAGTTACTAACTTGAAGTTTAAAGATTTCCCTAACTAGTGCTTTACTGAGGGGGGCAATACTAGCAAGTTTTTAGCACTCAATACATTTCCTATCTTTTCCTAAAAAAAAATACCTTGGCCCACACACTAGAAATTTATTCTACTTTTACAAACACATGAACTCTCATATTCATACAACCAATTCTGGAACAACCAGCTAAAAGCCATACAAATACTTATTCCCTACAGGAATAAAACACACAACACAGCACAACAGTCAATCACAGCCACAGCTCCAACCGTGTCGTCAATTAATAAAACACATTAATAAAATTAAATCCTTGAAAGCCTACCACAACGAAAACCAATTACACTCCCAACAAAACATTAGCGCGCCATTACCAACAACAAAAATTAATAACATCCTAAAACAACACATAAATCGATCCGACGCATAAATTTATCTGGTAACCCTAGCCGGACCGTTAGGCAGGAAATATAGACGCGCGAAAATCATAAACCGCTGCGCGTGCGCCAGTGTCGAGGGGAACGACAGACGACACGCAGTCGCGACTCGCGGCCGCTTGTAAAACCATAAACAAACTCAGAAAATGTGTCAACTGGGGGAGTGTTACAGCTGTTATTGCAGGCGTAATATTGTTGCCAGCGGAGAATTATGTACTAGGGGATAATAGACGAGCTGGGCTTGTGGAGGCAGTAGCATTGATGGAAACTGCGGTGTGGGATTTATGAAATTGAATAAGTAAAATATTAGTAGTAAGACTTAAAAAAGACTCTTTGCAAACACTTTTTTCGTAACTTTATTTCTCAAGTCCCTCGTAATGAGACACAATTGATTTTCTATTGTTCTGTCATACAGGTATGACAGCCGGGCCTGAGAGGTTAAAATTGTCTTTACTTTGTTTTTTTTTTTCAAGTATTTTACATTTCAGTTTATTCTGTCTACTACCTATGTTATTCTATCTATGTATACTTTTTTACCAGTGAAAACTTGTAATTAGCCTTATTAATATTATCTACAACCGAACTATTGTATAAGATCAACTGTAGGTTTTCCAAAAATTACTAAACACAAAAAAAAAATGTACTACATAACATAAAGTAACATCACGCCTGTAATCCCCGAAGGTTTAGGCGGAGGTGTACCCATTAGTACACCCTTTCGCCAGTTATGTTTAAGTCCTATGAAATGGAGGTGAGCCTGTTGCCATTAACCGAACACTAATCCAAATTCTGAGGCTGCTACTGAGAAATTTCTGTTGGAAAAGGGGTACCTCTGCCTAACCCTTCGGGGATTACAGAGGCGTCATGTTTTGTTATGTTAAATCATATCGTCAGACACTTGGATATCTCTTGAAATGCTAATTCGAAAAAACATGTTAAGTCAAAATGGCGTATGCAAACTTGAATGTCTAATTTATTTAATGGCCGCATCAAATTTGCATTTCCAACAAGTAATCCAGCAAAAATCTGCACGGGAAGACAACGGTAAGGTTTACCGCCACTAGGTTATGCCGACCGGTGATATCAACCGCCTCTCGTTTCCCGGATAACGTGCGTATGCGCATGGGACTGTGAACGTGCTGGTATGTGTCATGAGGTATCATCTTTTATGTTAAGTGTATTGTTTTATGATAGTATTATTATATTAACTTGAGTTGGAATGCAAGAGGATTATGGCTTTTTGAAGGGGGTATTCGTTATATTTTAATGTAGTTAGTCTTCTGTATGTCGCAGGCCTGTTGTATAATTCGTCATAATACAAACGGCGTCGTTCGTTCGCAAGCCCTCGCTGTTATGCTAAATGCCTAAGGCAAAACGTAAAATGCCTTGGAATTACGTTATAGTCCCTGAAACTAATTCGAACGCTATATTTTTAGTGAGAACTGAAAATAGCAGAAAAAGTTTCCTGAAATTTTTGTATTCAATGAGCTGTGTTTTGATATTTCATGTTTTATTGTAAATTCGTTATTTTATGCGCTGTAATATTTTGTAACTATGTATATTTATTGAAAATAAAACTTTTTAAAAACGAGCTTTTTAGTGTTATGTTACTTTATCGTCTTCTACTCTTCAAGCTTTCATTTGATAGCCGTATCAGGGGGATTGAGAAAAAATATATAAACCGCCATCTTGGAACGGCAGCCATATTGAAATTATTATAATAATGTAAGTATTGGAAATTACAGCTCAATCGGATACCAACAAATAGTCGAAAAATGGTTTGCAAATTTTGAATGGACAACTTACATACATACGAACAGTGCAAGCTAAATATAAGCTTTTAAAAATATCTTAAGTATTTTGGAAAAAAGAATACTATTGACGAGGTTTCACGAGTCGCCGACAATATACAAAATGGCGCGTCAAATTAAAACAACTAGTTTATTTTCTATTTTCTACCACCTGTAGCGCTGCTGTCACAAGACTTCTTTCACATAACAACTAATTAAAATAAACTTAACATTTTACCTTCACATAAAACACACATAAAGTCTGACATCTGTCAACCACGAATACATCTGAGTTGCCTGTAACCTGTTCGGGTAAGATTACAGTACTGGAACACTCATAGCGGCTTGTAAACAGATTTATACTGGTTAATGATGGTACAAGATGATTCTAAAGATAAAGCAGAAGTGGCTAATCAACGAAGATAATGATGGCTAGCCGGTCTGTTCTGTGGAAATGTCTCACGGCGAATTTATATGAAGTGAACTTGAGGTGAGCTGCCATGCCACCGAGTTGACTAAACAAATGTTTAATTAGAAAAGAAGAATAAAATTATTGTACCTAGACAAAGGAAACTGCCTCGTTAGTCTAGTGATCGCAAAGCGCGACTGGTGAGCATGAGATTCGATTTCCAGGTCGGACAAAGTGTTATTAGGTTTCATCACGAATTTCTCAGTAGCAGCCTCGGAGTTTCATCTTAATTTTAGATGAATTTTAGTGTATCATCAATTAAAGCTGCTCCAGCTACAGCTTCTTTGTTTACGCTATCCCTAATTTAGTTTCAAATTAATATGACAAATTCAAGCAATGATCAATCAACCAATCACAGCAACTTACACGCACGCACGCTTGACAATTTCTATTTATTTCGAGAACACTAATGTGAAACATTTTAAGGAACACAAAAGACAACGAAAAGTAGATCACTATGCAAATTCACACCATAATGTTTTGGGACACTGTCCCACTGGCCACAAAGCCAAGGGTCAAACGCAAACATGTCAGCGAAAGCTTTAAAACAAGTCTCTAACCGATAACAACGTACCACACTTGACAGTTATTCAGTTTTAGCCTACAACGTACTGGAAGTGTTGCTAAAAGAGTATTCAAGTTTTACAAGAGTGCTAGTAGGTTTGTCTTTACCAGGGGCGGACCTTCCTCTAGACGGGCCCCATATAAAAAATTGTTAGGGGGCCTTGGGTATATAATAATTATTTATTTATTTATTTACTTCAGAAAACTGGTTCCATATAATACATAATAACCATATAATAAATACAATATATATTATTAAAAATTCATTACATCTATTTTATTCGCTGGATGCGGGCAGCGCAGGTTCGGTCATTGTGTTTTAGGGGAAGCTTATGTCCAGCAGTGGACGTCGTTCGGCGGATATGGTAATGATAATAATTACATTCTCACATTTTAAACCACAATAAATAAAAAGATGATGATGAAAATGAGAAATAAAGATATTTCACAACACTTTAACTTTTAGCATACGGCCTAAAAGTTAAAGTGAAATTGTAGATAATATTTTACGAATTTTTGCTAACACAGGTTCGGGCCCCTGTAGCTACCGGGGGCCCTATAGATGCGGCGGTGGCTACGGCCCTGGTCTTTACGTCTCCCGTCCTACCGTGTTCGTTCAATTATCGAGGTAGCACTAATGTTTTTAGCAGGTAGTTACATCATTATCTCGCGATGTGTTTTCACTGTATATGGACTTGCAATGAATGGAGTTTCATCGATTGGTGAGTTGTAATGCGTAATCTGACTGCTGATGTTAAATTATTTGATGGCAAACTAATGATTTTGTAAAGGTTAAAATCTACTACAAGGGTCATTACTAGAATTGACAATATTTTTTGGACTGATTATAGTATTTTCCAGATTTTTTTTACAGGAAAATAAAATACACTCAAAATATAATATTAGGAAAGATTACTGAGATAGTGCGAAAATTAAGATTGTAAGTGGAATTAGCGTTCAAAATTGTTTTTATAACAATAGTTTTGAAAAATGCAAAAAAGGCGGCATCAAAAACTTACCAAAAGGAGAGATTACAATTCCTTCCCAATTATTAAAATAAAATGTCTCTGCTTACCTGCAAAAAAAAGAAAAGAAATAATGAGCTAAAAATTATCCAGAGACATTCTTTGACTTATCGGTCTATCTGACTTTGTATGACTGTGTATGGAGATTGTATGGTAGTCATTAGACGTGAGACTTTCACAAGGGACTTATCATAAGGATCAGTTTAGGACATGAACTTTGAGAAAGCCTTACCAAGCTGCAACCAAACTATTAAGTAGGAAAAAGTAGACAGTGGTTTGGACCGGCAAACTTGCAAGCACAGTAATATTATAAGCGATAGTCAACTCTTTCATCTGCTTGTTTATAACCTTACTAGCTTTCGCCCGGCGCATCGCTCGTAAGTTAAATTTAAAATTCGATCATAATTCGAAAGACATGTGGCGCCATCTATCATCATAAGAACGTTATTGCGATTTCTCTCGGGAACAGTACTTTTTTTCGGGATGAAAGGTACCCTATGTTCGTTCCTGTACACCTGGCAATTTATATGCAAAATTTCAGGATGATCGGTTCAGTGGCTTAGGCGTAAAACGGTAACAAACAAACTTACTTTCGCATTTATAATATTAGTTAGGATCACGGTAAAACTGAGCCGATCGTAATGGAATTTGGCGAGAGCTAGTTTGGATTCTGGTTAAGGACATTAGGCTACTTATTAATCTGCGATTAGTCGAACACCTAGCTAGCTAGTAATGGTTGGCATTATTTTCACACTCAAAATATTTAAATTATTATTTTTTAATTAAATTATTAATATATATTTTTTATGTAATATACTATTCTATCCCCAGACTATAGTAGAACTATAGTCTATATTTTAATAACAAATAATAATCTAGCACAGAGACAGATCTATGTGCCAATTTTTCATTCAAGTCCGTGTAACGGTTTTGGCGTGGTTGAGTAAAAAACATTCATTCATACAATCTTTCACATATATAATAATAGTAAGATTATGCAGTTTCAAATGTTTTTATAAAGGTTTTTATTATGTCAGAATGATGGGAATAAAACCCATAAAACCTTTGTAAATAACTGAGCTAAACCGTCATAAACGTTGGTTTTATTTGTCTTTTAAAAGTAAACGATACGATCCTGGATTAACAATGAATTTGATATTGTGTCAGGATTGTAAACGATTACGTCAGCAAAGTTCTTTTGAAAATACCGTAACTCTATTTTGGAAGAATGGATTAAAAAAGAAAGAAAGAAAAACTGTTTATTCCCGCGAGAATGACGCACATAACATAAATAGAGAAAATATTTTTTTTACATAAAAGCACACAATCGTTTTTGCAATCTAAGTATTTGTCGTGATGTCGCTATGGTTAAGGCGCCCGCCTCTTATGCATGTGGTAGCGGGTTCGATACCGAGCAGGTATCAATGTGACTTTTTCAATTCAAATGTACTTGCAAAGAACGTGAGGAAACCAGGAATATACAAGACGTAATATAAGTCTAAAATTTCTAATCCGCCTTGACCGAGCGTGGTGATCAATGCTCGTGCTTTTTCTGTATAAGAAGAGGCTTTTAAGCCCTGATGTGTTATATATTAAGTCTTAAAATACAGTGTGTATTTCAAGACTTTTTCTTAAAAACGGCTGAAGCCGGAGAATTAGCCTTTCTAATAAATCATCTGTCAACAATTCAACGTGTACTTGTCCTTCAGTTCAGAGCCATACACTATATCATACAAAATTAAAGAGAGAGTCTGAGAAAGTCCGAATGCACAAGTACTCTTAGGGGCGTCCGCTAGTTTCCATATCTGATAACATAAACAATAGCCAACGACCACATTGTGGTCAGCAACGAACCGTGTACCAATTCATACAATCTATACAAATAAATAAAATTGAAGTGTTTGTTTGTCATGTCAAATTCTGTGAAAAACTGTCCATCTGTTTCTTTTGGGTAATCTTCAAAACGGCTGGACTTTTTTTTTTACGGGATTTTAATTGGCATATAGCTGATGTTATAAGAAGTAACTTTTTTTGTTAAGAAATTATCAAATGACTTCTTCCGCTCTGGGCGGAGCAGAAGGGAGTGTTAGACACTTACTGACTAAAGCCCATCCGTGTTCCTCCTAATGCCCTTTGTGTTCCAGGGCCGCGGTGACTCTTTCGAACAAATTCTGAAACCCTTCCAGGTTAAGACGTAACTTAAGCTATATTAAAAAATAAAAAAAAAACTCTGTGGTAACCGACATTCACGCAGTCTGACAACCAGTCTTACCTAGGGGTATCGTATTACCCAGTTACTGGGTTGTGGAGGTCAGATAGGCAGACGCTCCATGTAAAATACTGGTACTAATCTGCATCCGGTTAGACTGGAAGCCGACCCCAACATAGTTGGGAAAAGGCTAGACAGAGGATGGTAACCGACATTCACGCAGTCGCGGGCATGAACTAGTATCTAAATTATATTTTCCTTCATACGGAATAAATGATTTACCGTAATTCCCTTCGGACTGCCTTTGTTAAACAAACGCAATATTGAAACGACAGGTTAATGTCGTCATTCATTGTAACACGCGTTAACCTGCGTCTGCGACCCGTCACGTACGGTTTATCGCCCAACCGCAGGGCTGCCCCTCGGGCCATCGCTGCGCGTGCGCACCGCTAATTGCGATCGCGTAGATTGACAACCCTGGGTCACAGGATAACGGTGGCATTTGTTCGTGGGGACGATAAAGTGGCGATGTATGTACGTTGTTGCGACGTTGATAATTTTGTCGCATTTGGTGGTTATTAAATTGCATTCTTGCATATTTTTACTTCTGTCTCGTGACATAGATACGAGTAATTGTGTCCGACAAACAGACAAATCATGTTTTTGCTAACAAGCACTTTCTACGATTTACATGGCTTTATAATTTTTTGCTTGACTAGGTTTTGTTTGGATTAAATTTTCTTATGGATCCCTAATTTTTACGAAAATAAAATTTGGTTTATGTTACTCGCTGATAATGTAGCTTTCAACAGGTGAAAGAATTATTAAAATCAGTTAAGTAGTTTTTGACTTTATCCATTACAAACAAAAATACAAGTTTTATTCTTTATAATATTAATTTAGAAAAACAAAACTGTAATTTCTATTGACAAAACCAGTACAGCCTCGTTGGTCTAATGATCGCAAAGCGCAACTGCTGAGCATGAGGTTTTGAGTTTGATTCAGGTCGTGCAATGTTATTAGGCTTTTCCATCAGGAATTTTTCAGTAGCAGCCTCGAAGTCTGGTTTTGTGCCCGCTTGATGGCAATAGGCCCGCCCCCTATTACAAGGGACTTAAACATAACTGGCGAAGTGTGGGTGTACTAATGGGTACACGTCTGCCTAACCCTTCGGGGATTACAGGCGTGATGTTATGTTTGTGTAAAACCAGTAAAGAACCCTAAAAAAACCTATTATTACTGACTTTACAGTCTCTAGATCTCTTATTCTTTTCACCAAACCATCAAACGCAATAAATCCGTGACAATATTGTGAAAATCTCAGCATGGATGATGCGGACATCGGCGACTAATCGCCGCGTCACGCGTCGCGGTTACGGCTGCGCAGGAGTGGCTCTCGAGCGGAGTGGCGCGTGGGCATCTTCGCGGTGGTCCGGTGGTCTCGGCTTCTCACCGACAAGTGGACAGAATAGAGATTATTTGTACGTTTCAAGAATATTGATGTAGTTGTGTGAATGTTATTCGTTCATGTATTTTGTAGTCTATGATCTGATGAATTTGAATAGAAATAGCTGTTTTTTTTTTTGTCATTTATTATTAGAAATCGTTAGCGTCGTTAGAAGCTTGAGAGTCTGACAACCAGTCTTCCTAGGGGTATCGTATTATCCAGTTACTGGGTTGTGGAGGTCAGATAGGCAGTCGCTCCATGTAAAATACTGATATTCAGCTGCATCCGGTTAGACTGAAAGCCTGTGAAACGTAGTTGGGAAAAGGCTAGGCAGATGATGATGATGATGATGTTACAATAGGCGGTATACGTGTCATATCCAGAAAAAAATCCTATTTAAAAATTTAATGCGAAAGTTTGTGAGGATGTATGGATGTTTGTTACTCTTTCACGCAAAAACTATGGAACGGATCTGGATGAAATCTGACACACATACAGATTATAGTCTGGAATAGCACATAGGCTACTTTTTATCCCGGAAAAATATACAGTTCCCGTGGAATAATATGTATATATATGTCAACTTTGACGCGGACAAAGCCGCGGGCAAAAGCTAGTATGATATAATTTCAAAAAAAGTTACGCATTTTTAGCGACAGACAAAACTTGCTTATAAAAAATAACATTTCTACTTCCATATATCATTTTCATATTATTTTAAGCTTCATAAACAATGGAAAGTGTAAATAAGTAAGCAAAAACCGCGTGATAAAGCTAGTATAATATATTATAATACATACAACAATTTAATTACTATATCGTATAATCACACGAAGCTTTACGATACCTCTAAGGTAATTCATCGCCACATATTTCCCCATCACGAGACCCGTACTCTGCGCTTGCGCATCTTCTAACCACAAAAAGACTTTCCTCGTACACTTGCCATTACGTCAGGTAACTATAGTAATATACTAAGGTAGTATAACGTAACGCAAGGAAGGTAGCTGACGACGGATTTTCCTGTTTTAGATTTTGCAAAAAAATACATATTACATGTGCGCAAGAGTGTGGTAAGAGGCTTAGGAGATATGCTTGTATTGATGAGGAACTTGAGCGCCATTTTGTTTCCGGAAACTTCTTGATGATCTGGAAGTAATGGATGGTTTAACGATATCAATCAACTGCCACGTTGGTCTTATGGTCGCAAGTGTCAAATGTTGGTTGGTCCTGGGTTCCTTTACCAGGACAGGCTTAGTGTTATTAGATTTGCCAATAGGAAATTCTCAGTAACAGCCCGAAGTTTGGAAACTGGTGTTGAATACTTCCGTGTTTCGAAACTCCATTTCAATTTTAACTGTATTTTATTTTTATTATTTGTCGTCATAGCAGCATAATACACACTCTGTGAACATTTCAAGTGTCTACTTTTGCTGGTTCAATATACAGCCCTGTGACAGTCGCATGGACAGACGGACAGACAGGCAGACAGCTGAATCTTAGTACCTAATAGGGAACCAATTTGCATCCTTTCCTTAAGCAACGCTAAAAAGAATATGAAAAAAAAAGCAAATAAAATTTATTTATTTTTTTACTTTAATTATAACGGCTATAGAACCAATTCAAATAATTAAAGACACTGATAAAAATAAAAAACAGAAAACACAAATATATATTTTAAACAAAATAACGTCATACCTTTCATAAATTCACCTCACAGTACTACTGACATACCAAATCTTCGTCCATTTATCCGCAAACAGATCATTAAATAAATAAAATAAAAGAAATACGATTAGTTATTTTTTTATCGCATAAAACCGATAGTTTCTTATCCCTTGGACCACAGCACGTGATTTGTCTAGAAGAGGTCTGTAATTATTGGCGAGACGTGGATGGATGCGGCGTAATGAAGGGCTGCTGGGAACATCGCTAATACACGGAACATGATCGCTGGCGGGATTAAAAACTTGATGAAGTCGGTGTAAACTAGCCCTTGTTTTAACAAAAATAATGATGCAGATTTTCTGGAGTATAAGAATGTCATCTTTAATATGTAATTCCATTGAGCATTGAAGGTAGGAAGCTAAAGTATCCCGCGAAATTTTTGTAGTTTTTTTTTTTGTGCCAGCAACACTGTCTTCCTTTGTATGTTGATAAAAATTCTCATGTAGCAATTAAGATGGATATATTTATAAAAAAAATATTATTGATTAAACCATCATTTTAGTTTTCGAAATGATATTTGCTGGAAATCGTCGTATTTTCGCGAAATAGTCTAACAGATATAATTTTGACACCTTTGAAGCTGTCAAATTACATTTCTGACAGATACATTTCTGTTTGACAGGTTAAAAACAGCTGTCAAATAATATTGTTTAAAATCACGATGATTTCCTAGTACCTATACATTGAAGAACCTCAAGCAGGATGACTAACACATCACAAGTAATGCAGAATCACAATTAAAATAGTATTCTCTATTTGCTTAGTAATGTAATGACAGTCGACAAACGTCATATTCGATATCTTGTGCTCATAATTATCGACGATAAATAATTATATAATTGTCGTAATAACACCATACATCCTAGTGTTATGAATGTTTAATTAAATGGTTTATTCATGAACCAGTGTAGTTAAGTGTTATTCGTTAGGTAAAATTATCATTAGACTCAATTGTTGATGTCTGTGCGATTAAAACTTTATTAGAAATCTGTATTGTTTATGGTAGTTTCCCGCGCAATTTTATGTCATCGATGTCAGAATTGTTAAACTTCAAATATTTAGATATAGGGTCTAGGGTCTAACTCATAATTGCACGCTGTTTTGATGAATATGTGCTTAGGTATGTGTGTGGAGTGTGACTTGAATGATTATTTCAAACTATGCGTGGTTAATAGAAACCACAATAATAAAAACCACTTTCCCAGTTGAAACGTACAAGCTATGGTATGTAAAAAGATAAAAATGTTTTCTTGACGTCATTAAAGTTAGGTATTGACCTAAAAAACAACAAAAAAACCATAGAAATCCGTCCTAGTCATTTTCTTTTCATAAAATGAGACAGCTAGACTCCTTCGTTACTAGAGACTAAAACCTCTTTACTAGAATAACAGAGATTAGAAAAATTTAGTTCTTATTTTAAACTTTTTTCATAATTAGAACAGAACACATAATGACTGTTTAGTTGCATTCGTATTTTGAAAAAGCTCGCGTGTTTGAGACGTATCAAAATGGAGTAAGATAATTGGTGTAATCACCACGCACAACGCTCGCGAATTTCGAACAAGTTTCTTAAAGAAAACTGTGCCATTATAGTAATAAGTACGTTATTTAAAAGGTTGATGACACCGCCAAGTTAAAATGGTAGCTATATTTAAGTTTTAAATTACTAGAGTCAGGTAAATAGTTGTTATTATGTAGGGTTAAAACGTCAAGGTGAATTACGGATTCTTGAAGATGTATAACGTTGTATTTTTTTATTAGCCTTTATTTTTTGTATACAGCGTGTTAAAACATCGAGATTTAACGGAGTCATGCAAATGCAAACTGCTTGAAGTCTAGAGTAGGCTAGAAGATAAAACATAAATTGAATTAAATTGATTAATTTTAAGTATTTTGTACTTATGTATACTTTATTTTATTTAGTTAAATAGTTTGTGTTTTTTTTTTCTAATTAATTTTTGCTGTTTAGCGCTTGTACTTTAATTTGCACCTACCATGTTATCTCTTCACCACCTTTGGTTGACTGTTAGAGAATGCCTAAGGCATTAAGTCAGGGGCGTAGCTACCGCCGTATCTGCCGTATCAATTATACGGGGCCCCCGGCCTACGGGGGCCCCCAAGGTGCGTAAGCAAAAATTAATAAAAACTTCCCAAAGAAGTTTCTCGAAATTAAAATTGATAAAAAATTATTTAAGAACTTCTATGGGACAGGAACGCCTGTCAGACCTGTCACTATTTTCCATAGAGGCAGAAAGTTAATATTTAATTTGAATTGTTTTTAAAAATATGACAGATAGATAATTATGATGAATAAATATTTATTTTAATTTTATGCAAACATTTTTTTCTTTTTTGAGAAATCTTTACCCTTTCTAAGGGCCCCCAAACAAATTTTTATACGGGGCCCCGCCAAGGTACGCTACGCTTCTGCATTAAGTCCGCCTTTGTACTTTTGTTGCATAAAGTTTAAATAAATAAATTGGTTAGGAGAGCCGTTTTTGAAAAAAAATATAGGTATATTACCATTATGTGGCGATGAGGGGAAACTAAGGAAAAACTGCTACACAACTCTTCATGCGCGTCAAAATTGATATGTAATCCCACGAGAACTGTATATTTTTCCGTGACAAAAAGCAGCCTATTTTTGCTATTCCAGTCTATTGTCCTACTATAGGCCTCTTCTCATGCAAAAAAGGCACGAGCATTGATCACCACGGTTGCTCAAGGCGGATTGGCGATTTCAGATGTTAATTATAAGATCGGTTTCCTCCCGACTTTCCCCGATGTCAGTGATGTCCAAGATAAACTTAGAAAGTATATATGAAATAGAAAAAGTCACATTGGTACTTGCCCGGTTGTGAGCCCACAACCTCGTGCATGAGACGCGGGCGCCTTAACCATTGGGCCATTACGACATTCTTAAAGCTTGTTATCTAGTAAAAAAATAACACTTTATTATTACATAACCTGTCCAAAGTACTTTACATTAAAAAAACATGTTTTTGTACACATCTAAAACAAACTACTAATTTGTAACGATCTTTATCAAAATAATCTGTAAAACACTCAACATTTACGATGACAAGTGAATTTAGAGTTTATACTTAAGCCGTTAAAGTTTCAAATCATAATTAAGACTTAATTAGTTTGAATTCAGAATGCAATATGTGTTCTTTATGCAATTCCGATTCACACTCTGAATGATTTTGTGTTTGGTCCAAGTAATGAACTGATAGTGATAATATTGCTTACTAGCGAAACGCCCCAGCTTCGCATGGATGTAAATGTGCAATGTAGATACATAAACCTTTCTCTTATATTACTCTATCTATTGATGAAAACCGTATTAAAATCCGTTGCGAAGTTTAAAAGATCTAAGCGTCTAGACGGCGGGAATCAACTTTATTTTATACTATTTAAAGATTTAAGTATTGTAACTAAACCTGAATCCTATTTCCAATTAATTTATATTAATAACAATATATATAATTCCATAATGAAATATTAATTTATGTGCATAACTAAAAAGTCTAAAAATAATCCTATTTTTAATAATTATGTAAATAAGTAATATAAAAGCAATTAATAAATACTTAATAAAAAATAATAATTGTATACTTAAACCAGTTTCCAAAAACATAACTGGGCAAGTACAGTTTTTCTTTATCCCTCCTTTTTTACAATTTTAGTTATAATCCTGAGATTCAGCTTAAAAAACTTTACGTCACGATTCGGGAACTAAAAATTTTCTAAAAATTTTTCGGTTTTTTTTTTTTTAAACTCAATGTCAAATCATTTTTTTCAATTAAACCATTAGAAAGGCACTTGTGAACGCCATTTACAAAGATTTTTAAAAAATACAATTGCGGATATGGAGAAGAATGGGCAAGAAACTCCATCACATATAACCAGAGAACTACCCGTCATCCCCTCTTATCTAAACGGATATCTTAATACACTATTATTAGTATCCGTCCATCTTCCCCCACACCTCGCTTCCGCCTCCCCTTATCCCACGCACCATCGCCCCACGGTCTGATACCCAGATCTTCGTGCATCACGCGAATACTTTCTGTTAGGTTAATTTCAGAATTAATAGACGTATGTCCATTACTTAGCGGTTTGAAGAAATATAGGTGATAATTTATATGTCCAGTTATGATTGTAATTAGTGGTAATTAACTAATGCATCACGCGTTTTGCTAGCTAGCTTTTGCTCGTGACTACGTAAGCGTAGAAATAGAAAAATCCTTTAATTCGAGCCTGTTGCAAAATATGTTTTTAGCCGATGCCCTGCATAATTTTACGTTTATGGTGGCTGAATGAGCTATCGCTTATAGATGAATAGGGTAATTTACAGGGTAAAAACTGCTGGTATTGCTTATTCAATTTCTTTCACTCATTCTGGGGGTAATTCGACTGAAATTTAGGAAAGATCGCAATCTAATCTCAGCCTCAATCGGTCAAAATTGCCTCTTAGTTACCTGGATTGCTGATTATCTTTTGCTAAAGTTTTTGATGCCGCCTTTTAGCAAATGCATAAAAAACTTAACCATTTTAACGTAATTTAATGGACTTAGATCCCAGAGTAGATGGACCGACGTCTTTTATCCGCTCCATCATTCATCCAAAAGAAAATTCCAACAATCATGCAATTTTGAAAACCTAGCTATATCATCTCACCGAAATGTCGCTGAGTTGAGATAGTGACTAGATTTTGAACGTTTTTAATTTGTTGAGTTAACCTAAGAGTATATGGTAAAGGTGGTTCTGTTCTGGGTTAAGTTCTTAAAGTTAATAAACCTCGTATTACTTCATACTCCATGCTTGCCTTGTTCTGACAAGTTTCCCGACATGTAGACCTATCGGAACAAACATTTGTAAGGTCTATTTGTTCCGAGTCATGACCATATTATTGACCATGTCATTTACATAATGGTACAACAGAAAACCTAGGCCTTTATGGTGTAAATGTTAGCCCGCGAAATTGCGCTGTACCCTAAAGATTCCAACTTACTGAGCCGCGAATTAAAGGAAATGAAAAAAAAAAAAAAACAAAATTGCAAAATATCAGGGTTGCCTATTCCTACATCCGGAAAGTCATAACACCAGCTGGACTTTTGGATAAAATTGGTTAAAAAAGGCCGTATTTTCTAATGGTAAAATTTTTGTATTTCATAACATCAACTCAACTTCCAATAAATTTATAGCCGAACACCGAAGAATTTGACCGAAGACACATACCTACATAGGTACAAACAGTCTATGTCCGGCATTATCTGGTTGCCTAGCAACCCTATTTATGATGCAGAAACCAACATCCTCTAATTCCTCCCACGTTAGAAATCAAAAGGAAAGGCCGATAACATAAGCAGAAGCTATCAAATAACTCAAAGCAAATAAAATCAAAAGGAAATTCTATTACAAGCTATCAATACCAATTCTTAATCCAATTTATGAGCTGAATTCACAAAGATATTTTAAAATTCACTATAAAACTCTACAAAGGATTCTAACCATTATCTCAAAGATGATAAGACAGAATACGCCGTAACAAATGCTTCATATTGAAGGATCTAAGCTATGTTTTACTGTCAGCCGCCCACAGGTGGCGCTGATTATGATTTGTGCGCCGATATGCGCGCGCGCAAGTCCCGCCGTAAGTTTAATTGCTGGGAGCTGTACACGCCTGATTTATATTTATATCTCGCCATCTTATAGCTTCCGTGTTTCATCTGCTCATCAGAATCTTTTCAAAAGACCAAAATATACTTCACATTAAAATAATCAGATAGAATTATATCAAGTTGATATAGTACGGAACACTTTTGATTTACACCGTTGTTTGTGGAACTGTAAAAACCACTTCCAAATGTAAATTTTGATTAATTAATTAAGGTTAATTAAGTTAATCTGATAAGCTTTTAGTAGAATCTATAAAACCCACGTACATATCTTCGACTTTTCACCTCAATAAGATAAAGAAAGCAACGATTTCTTTGAAAGGAATATCTTTCTAATATTTTAAAGAAGCCAAATTGTTGCTTTGTTTTTGAGAGGTAATCTCTGGAAGTACAGGTTCGGTTACAAAAATTCTTTCACTAATAGAAAGATACACTATTGTTGAATATCATAGGATATGGTTTATGGTTTACTTAAGTTCCTCACGGACGCAGTCGCCGGTAAAAACTCGTCTAGCACAAACATATTTTTGTGAAAAAGTTCGCTACAAAACTACTAAGGGTAGGTAACCTAGCAGTGGATACTATTCTATGTAAATGTCGACCAATTAATTTAGGTGAAGCGAACTTGAGGTGAACTCTTAATGCTTTGCATGCCATATGTTATGGATTAACTGACAGCTCAACTTAAGCTTCTTCACCGAGGAAGATTTTTCTTGAATAACTGCTGGACGGTTACAGACCCTTTTTTTAAGGATGAACAATCATCAAAATATGAATTTTTAAGCTTGAGGCGGAGCGGAAGGGACCGCCATTGCAGACTCCTGACTAAAACCCATCCGTCATCATCATCTGCCTAGCCTTTTTCCAATTATGTTTGGGTCGGCTTCCAGTCTCACCGGATGCAGCTGAGTACTAGTATTTTACATGGAGCGACTGCCTATCTGACCTCCACAACCCAGTAACTAGGTAATACGATACCCCTAGGTAACACTGGTTGACTGAAACCCATCCGTACTCCTCCTAATACCCTTTGCATTCCAAACCCACAGTGACTATTTCGAACAATTCCGCAACCCTGTATAAAAGTACCTACACTCAAAGCTTAGAGCAACCCACAATGATGCGACTGAATTAAGAAAAAGCCTACCCTATTAGCTGTCTATCAAAGTACATTATCCTTTATGTATCGAACTATTATTTTACCATCAACACAATAAAAGCGCAGCGTGTACTTTTCAATACAGCCTATGTTTTCAAATCTATTGATTCAGCCCACACTTCACCCTGTTGAGACTTCATTATGCCTTCTATATTGGAATGCAGATATTAGTTATTACAGATCGAGATCACTCAGTCTCCAGACTTACGTCATGGCTAAAATTTTGAGGATAGAAAGAGGTATGTGTCGTTCAGGTATATCCCTGCCTATTACCTTGGCCAGAGGCTAAGCATTGCCATCCAACGTGGCAATGCGGCCAGTGTTTTGGACACATTTCCTGTTGACAGCGATGCGATGAATATTTTGATGCCATTTAGTTTTAGTTTTTTTTTTTTTTGTATAATTAAGTCACTATAGGTTTTTTATGTTATTTTGTTATCTGTAGCTTTCACAGTCTCTCTACCGAGCAGGAGAAGAAGCCTTTGCCCTTTTTTTTGTGGTGGTAAAAATCATCAAATGACTCCTTCCGCCCTGGGTGGAGCGGAAGGGACTGTCAGACTTTTACTGACTAAAAAAACCACCCTGTTCCTTCTGTTGCCCTTTACGTTCCGGGGCCACAGTATCCGGTTAAGACGTCCCGCAACCCCGGAAGCCTTTACCCTGCAGTGGGACAATAATAGGCTGGTATTTTTATTTATAATTTCAGACGCTTTAAACTTGCGACCTAACAAGCGTAAGGAAGGAAAATAATTCAGCCATTAGATAACGTAGAACGTTGCGCCACTGGACTCTTAAACCATAAAGCAGTGTAGCTTAGTCATAAGTAAGAAAGCAATGCGTCGATGTTCATTCAGCCGGTAATATCGCAAATTGGCAGATTACTTACAATGCAGCAACATGCAACGTGCAGCCTGTCTGTACTTGTAATGACCGTTTTACCATATACAATGTTTTACACCCCTACTTTTGTTGCAAATGTCATTTAGTTCTCGATGTCCTTAATTTAGAAGTTTAAATTTTAGATACATACACATATATACATAAACACACGCCATGAGAGGAGGCAGAAATCACAGAACGCCACTTGCTACGATTTTACATACTCCTTTCGCCTCGAACTAAAAACCTCTAGACATAGGTGTGATATTATCACAGATCTCTAACCGTAGAATAATTCCTATGATATTCCGCGTGACCCTTCACACACATGTGGCATAAGATACCTGGGATATTACCTACTCTGTCTGTGATAATATCACACGTGTCTTTGGACCTTTAAAGCTCAAGAAATAATTGAGTTTAATTTACTTGTGTTATTATTTTAACTTATTGTTTAATTGCTTGCCCAAAATATAGTTAATATTTTAACTCGTTGAACAATCTTTTCAACATTCAATTACAGTATTCTAGCCCAATCTATTTAATACTGTTTTGTGTGCACCTAGTTAACACGTTTACTTCTCGACACTAAATCACCTAAAAATCTAACAACCGACAAAATTACCAATGGTAGCACCACCATCAGTAGCAGGATAAGTTCCCGGCGTGTTCCAACGTATTATTTCATAAGCTTATCGTTACTATCGGCATTAGATAGTATACCCGCCGCATGCGCACTCTACAATTAAGCGAACCCGATACCGACCAATCAGAGGCCTGTTTTTATCAATGATCTATTTTGTACAGACAGTTATGGAGCGCACTCCTGCGCTTCCTTTATTTTCTTCGCTGATTTAAAAATATGACTGGGATGGTTTCTTGAGGAAGAACGAACCCGTTTATAAGGGCGATTGCACACTGTAGTAGAATTAAAATTGCAGATAAAAGCTTTGGTTTTCTAATTAGCGTTTGTAATTAATGTTGCAGTAGGCAGTTTAACATAAATATTGTTAAATGTAGTTTTAATTATGCTGTATTTCTTAAATGCTATTTTGTGTTCATACTGTCAATGTTAATATGTGCCTTTTAGTTTGTAAGAAGTAATCTTTGGAAGTAATGAATCGATTACCTACAAAAAATCTTTCACTGATTTTCTTTATCAGTTATTCGAAAGCTATATTATTGACGCGTAGGTACCTTACGATGTTTTATGAAAAGATGAAATGAAGCTTCCCTTTAGAAGGCGCAAATAAATTTAATGAAATTTTTCCTGTATATGACGATCAACATACATAACATACATAACATCACGCCTGTAATCCCCGAAGGGTTAGGCAGAGGTGTACCCATCAGTACACCCACATTTCGCCAGTTATGTTTTTAGTCCCATGTAATAGGGGGCGAGCCTATTGCCATCAACCGGGCACAAATCCAGACTCCGAGGCTGCTACTGAGAAATTCCTGATGGAAAAACCCAATAACACTTTGCCTGACCTGGGAATCGAACCCAAGACCTCTTGCACAGCAGTCGCGCTTGCGACCACTAGACCAACGAGGCAGTCAATCAAAGTTGACGATCAAAAGTGCTTTAAAATAGTTTCAATTTAAATTTATTTTTTTTTTTTTTTTCAATCTACTTGAATACGCGGCCAGAAGCCAGTATTTAATAATCATAATGAAGTAACCACAAAAACTTTATTTTCCAGAAAAGTATTCATATTCAAATCCAAATTGTCATTTCTCAAAATCTTTAATATCTTAACGTTCAAAGAAAAATGAATTCAAAATGTCGGAACGTCTTTCATATGTAAATGTATGTAAATAACGATTTACCACAATTAATAGATTGTTTAGAAATGGGATATAAATAAGAAAACTGTTTAACAATGACAGATTTACCAGCATCGCCTAATTACCAATGGCCAATCAAAATACAATAAATTAAATGGATCTAAAGATTCCTTTTCTCATTTGTCTGCTCCCACTTTTAGATTTGGGCGCGTTAGGGTTGGCAGGTGACCAGATGAAGCCGGATATAGCAGTAGCGGATAAAGGGAGGAGGGTGAAGGGGGCTCAAGCCCCCCCAAAAGCAACTCAGTTCCTTCGTGACAAATCTTAAAGTGAACTTGAAATTATAACAAGTAAACTTTTTGCAAACATTACCTGTTTTCAAATAAAATGTTGCGTACTTTTTATGTTGTTAACTTTGCTAAGAGGGTAGACTGAGCAAAGTCAAGCTAAATGATAATCCTAGATTCGCCACCCCGACCCATCGCACGCTTTCTAAGGCTTCTTACATATAACTCATTCAAAGTTGAGTTGATTTCATGCTAAATTAACGAAAAAATTTATAACATTAAACGTAATTATAAAATTCAGACATAAAATCCGATTTTTTTTTTACTGCCTCGTTGGTCTAGTGGTCGCAAAACGCGCCTGCTGAGGTCTTGGATTCGATTCCCAGGTCGGGCAAAGTGTTATTAGGTTTTTCCATCAGAAATTTCTCAGTAGCAGCCTCGTAGTCTGGATTTGTGCCCGGTTGATGGCAATAGGCTCGCCCCCTATTACATGGGACTAAAAACATAACTGGCGAAATGTGGTTGTACTAATGGGTACACCTCTGCCTAACCCTTCGGGGATTTTACCAAAATGTCCAGCTAAACAGGCTGACGGTTCGGATTTAGGATCTGGCAGCCCTAAGGCGTGGTTAATATGCTTAGGTTGTACTTAACATAAAAGTTACATAAATAACTTGCGGCTTATGATTCAATAAAAATATTAAAATGTCTTTTTGTTTTATGTGTTGTGTTTTGAAAACAATGGATGCGGTGTTCACGACCGTAATACTTGCAAAAATATTATATGGTAAGTTGTAATGTGTAGGTACTGTCTTTATATTAGGATACGATGTATGACTCAGCCTTTTTAAATATGCAGCATGTCATTAGTATATTTGGTTAAACTTGCGTTAAAAATTGCCAATAACCCTGCTTTTGGTTTTGACATGAAAACAGAGTACTGGGAACAACAAAACACGAGTATACAGAATGACAAAACAAAAAACGAAAATCCTCTTAGAATTAAGTTAGTATTATGACCAATGTTTGTTTTAAGACATTTCATTATTTAAAACTATTTTTTTTTCACACAAAGTATATGACACAGAAGTAAGTTTTATAAAGCTCCGATATTTATACACAGCAATGTATAGCTGACTTGGTGTTTTGTTTTTTCCAGCTACGTCATAAAGACATAAAAAGCTCGACAAAAATAGAAATCTAACCTCAAAATCATGACAAAATTAAGCAACTATTTAGGACAAAATAACTTTCAAAAACAATAAATTTGAAGTAAGTCGCGACCAATTAATGCCCACACAGTGTTCTATAGATAATATATTGTTCATTGATATGCTTAGGCATATTACTTCTCACACCTACGTAATAATGGACTTTCGATTCAGAAGATAGTAATCATTCATTTATAACATATTTACATAATGTAATTAAGTTATAAATGAATACATTTAATTTGGCGGCTATAAAGTATAGTTTTTCAAATAGGCCATGGAAAGTAAAGGCCAATGGTCAGATTCTTTTAGTAAATTGATATTTAACTGAGTTATTTTGGCAACTAGCTTTTGTCCGCGACTTCTCACGTGCGGAAGACAAAGACCTCATCATTCGGTCTCGGCGCAAAGTTCGTTTTTAGCTGATGTCTCCATCCTATAAACTACCAGTCAAATTTTAGCTTCATAGGATAAATAGTTTTCGAGATTTCGTGATCAATCAGTGTGTGTTATTTTAATTCTATATATTTTATTTTATTACTAACTTTTGCCAGCGACTTCGTCCGCGTAGATGTCGGTTAACAAATGTAGTTCAACTTACCCCATAGTCAGAAAGACAACAGCATTTTTACAAAAACAAAATAACCGCGAAACAGCAAATACAGAAAAAAATAACAATTTTAAAAAGGTCAGAGACACAATTCCGAACGAGCATAAAATAGAGTACCAACATAAGCAATTACATTTTATTTAATCGACTGACATTCTCAATTCTTACCGATTTTGATTTCAACTCTACCGGTGCTCAGTTCTTTCTTTCTTTATCGTGTGGGCAGTAAGGTCTTAAGACCCCACACACCCTAGTGTCAGAGTTTCTAAACCGCCTCAAGGGCCTCTGACATTGTTTGAGCGGAACAGTAAGTCCAGGTTTCCTCACGATGTTTTCCTTCATCGATGCCAGTGATGTCCAAGACGAACTTTTGAAAGTACATATGAATTGAAAAAGTCACATTGGTACTTGCCCGGATTTGAACGAGTGGCGGGCGCCTTAACCACTGGGCCATCACGACGGTGCTCAGTGTAAGCCGCTCTTATAATTAAAGCTTGCATAAAACATACAGCATTTCCGCTAAGTCAATTCTGTAACGCATAAGGAATATTAAATGAGAAATTTTATTCAAATAGGCCGTATAAAAACGTGGTTGAGGAATGTCTGCATACGATCACGAACGAATCGATTTTCTAGTCGTCAATCGGTTCGAGTGATTTAACCGATTCACAACCGACATCGGTTTGATGCGTGTGTGAAACAATTATGATATGTGCGTTTTTTTTTTTGTGATCGATTTAAGTGTTCTCTAGGAATTTTTGTTTTAAGTATTGAATAATAAAATTAAGTAAATAGTTTAGCACATTATGTTCACACATAACTTGTATGCATTTTTTGTGACATATGTTCATGTTTTTTTGCATGTGTTTAAAATAAATAAATAAAATGTTGTTCAATAGCTTCAAGATATACCAAATATGATAATGCATAGGGTCTTAGATTTGGCTATCGACGATTTAACACTCAAGTGGTTAACTAAATTAAAGTCTGGATGACATTTAACATAGGTCAGAATCTTCCGAGTTCTTTTTTCTCTTTTGACTTTAGTCCTTTTCGCTTCAAAAACCAAAATGTCTTTCTGTCGTCCCTTATTTCCTTTTGAGAAATTCTTCTCTAAACATTTTATTAAACCAAAACTTCTAGAAGCAATAACATTAAAACTGTACAAGCTCTAAGGGCCGGAGTACACTGTCTCAACGACCTTTAAATGTTTCCGAATTAACCGTCTTCAAATTTATTACGCCGCAGTCGATCGGCGGATATTATCGATAAATAGACGTCAATTTACTGATATTGCCGGACATCTTATCGATTTACGAAGATATAGAGCTTGGTTGTACGGACTCGGGAAATGTGGTAATTGTTACGAAATGCTGTTGTTTAGACGATTTATACAGTTAACGATAGTTGGATAGATTGTTTTAACTGTTTTATGCAAACTGCGTTGAGCTTGAGATCTTTTGATTTTAGATTATTGCAATTTGGACTTCGACCGCGTAAATGTTGGAACCACGTTTCAAACCCTTTGGGCGTCAATTAAAAAAAATCCGGGGGTGAGTTCGACGTTGTGTCTGTCTGTTACGCTCCACGACTAAACCACTGAACCGATTTTGATGAAATTTAGTACGGTGTAACTTTAAACCCCAAGGAAGGACATAGGCTACTTTTTATTTAGCTACTGCCTCCGCAATAACCGACATTTACGCGGACGAAGTCACGAGCAAAACCGTTGTCGGGTACAAAAAACATACATTCGCCAAAAGAATACTTCAAAACACACTTGCTCAGCAAACACTTAAACCAAGAAGAACACAACTCAGCACCTTCAAAGCCAAGACAGTGACAGTTAAATAATCCCCAACATCGGTAAGGCACATCTTGCCACAGATAAATCCTGGGACATAATAGCCCACCGCGGAGATCCAACTGTATTAGTTTTAGCGACAACACTAGCGGTACCTGCAACGGTGTGCCCTAAGCCTATGATTGTGTATTGTCGACAGGTGTACTTGTGCCGGGCAATTTTAGTTATATTTGTTGGAATTCGCGTTTATATGAATTTATTTGTGTAGATAATGTTGTTTGTTGCTGATTCTGTGGTTTTGTGAAATGTGGGCGTTTTATTGTGTTTTCTTGGAAGAGTAACTGTTCTATGGGAATTTAGAATGATCATTTTGGTGACTCAATAATATAGATACAGTACCAACTTAGCCAGAATTCCAAATGTTAAGAGTTAAAAATCAAGCTAGTGTATTCATGTTTTACTGGTGATTGGAAAAATATTTTTAATTTTAGTTTTTAACGCTGACCAGCCTATACATATATTGTCTTCTATGTTTATACTTTGAAGTCCAAAATCTTGGAAAAAATAAGTTAACTAAAATGCGCCCAAAGACTGGCCGCATTGCCACATTGGATGGCAATGCTTAGCCACTGGCCAAGGTAAAGGCCAGCCCTTTTATAATCATTATTTAAGTTTAGAAAATAATTTCAAGGAACGATTTTCCATTGAAAATTTTAAATTACTGAACTATTTTCTAAAATGTTCGTAACTCACTTTTCAAACTAACTTATATTTCTTGCGTATAGCTATTTAGTTAAATTAAAATATTATTTTTAATTTCCACGATTTTAAACTTCAACAATGTACAAACACATTTAAGCAAAAAAAAAAACCAATCAACCCTAGAGAATAACTTGTTATCTTGTAAATCGTTCAAAAACAACTTAAACATAATCCAATAACATCTTGATTCCCGTTCTCTAAGTATATGTGACAGATATTACGTGAATGTAATGTCGATTATACATGAACCAGTATTTTACATTGTAGCCGATTGTATTGAGTTGCGACAAGTCGATTTAAACCAGGTTATGTTGCAAGTCATCTACCTTGTTGTTGATCGGATTAAGTAGCTAAGGGTAATTTTGTACCTAGTTGAAGAAATTTTATTTTATGTGGGACAATAAAAAACAGTCGTAAATTGTAATTGTAAAAACAAGTATACACTTAACAAAATTCAAAAGCGTATTTCTTGTGAAATAATGGTTGTAACTTTGATATCCTAGACCTATTTCATAGTAGTATTGAATTCAAAATAATAAATTACTAAAACATGACATTTCAATCAATATATTCGAAGAAAATAGCTTCGTAATGTTGCTAAGTGTATACTTGAGTTTGCTTGTGACTAGAGATGGGCAATGTGTTTCTGCCCGGCAGGAAAATATGGTAAAAATCCGGCATTTTGGGCATAAATTTATTATTGCCCGATATATGCCCAATCGTAGGGCATAAAAATATGGGGTCGTTAAACGTAATTTAATATAATTCTTCATGTAAAATAGTACTCATTAATGAAATAAAATATAATGAATGTCAATAATTGAACACATTTTTATTTAAAAATGATAACATTGATATACTTTTTCATGTGAAAATAGGGATACAAGAATTAACAACATAATTTTTATATTGAAAATAGTAAAATATGTGCAAAGTTACATGAAATAAAACAGAATGTAGTAAACAAACAATAAAAATAACTGTTGGCATTAATAGGAACAGCATTGTGAAAAATTTAATAATCAACATAACCATAATTTTAATAATCAACATCATCATAAATTTAATAATCAACATCATCATAATTTTAATAATCAACATCATCATAATTTTAATAATCAACATCATCATAATTGTAATAATCAACATCATCATAATTTTAATTACACTAGTGAACCATTGATGACGCCGGAAGGGTATAATAATCAAACTAATATTTTAATAACATTGTAGGGCCAATTACCCTAATCACTGTCAGTATCGTATAACTGTTGGCTTATATTTACGAATTGAATATCGTTTGTTTGTCGTGAAGTTGAAGCTACTGGTTCCATAGCTTCCCATCTATCCTCAATGTGACCTTCCGTGGTAGCATCTTTGCTTATAATATCATCATCTGTGTCTTCCATATCAGAACTTTCAGGAACAGTATCTTCATTGAAGAGACGATGTACGCTTTCACTTTTATTTAATAAATTCCAATTATATGCTAAAAAAGTTATTTTTGCCGCTCTTTCTGATGTGAGACGGTTTCTTTTTGCACTGTGTATAAATCCCTGTGTGCTAAACGATCGTTCGGTAGCTGCAGATGTGCAGGGTGCTGTCAATATTCTTAGTGCAACTTTACTTAACTGGCTTGAGCCACAAATTCCCTTCCACCACAAAATAGGACTTACTTTCTCAGCAGCCTTCCAAGTGAATGGTTTACTCCAAAGTCCTTCTTTCGCTTTATACTGGACCAGATCAGCAAGACAGTCAATGTTACAGTGCTGTGCGAGATCACAGATGAATTCCATGGCTTCAGTTTCTTCCATCTGATTTAGTTCAATGCCTGCAGATTTAGGATCCAACAAATAAGCCGCATAATGTATAGGTTTTATGCACTGCCTAACTCGTCTTTCGATTGAAGTTTTTATGTTCTCCTTGTTTTCATCGTCCAGCATTGTTATTGATGGTAAAACAAATTCTAATTTTGATTTAAGGTTTCTAAGCACCATAAATACTTCATGTATGTTGAATTCGTTGCCTTCCAGTTTAAATATACTATCTGATACAGGCTCAAGAACATTGATGCACTGATTTATCATTGACCAGAAATCTTCATCTAAAAGTGTAGATTTCATATCGGGCGTTGGTTGAAGGTTTTCATTAACCGCTAAAGTCTGTAGAGCAGCTTTATTAATTTTAAGACTTTTCAATGCACCGACGTGACTGCCCCATCTTGTCTTGCAGGGTAATTTTAGACTCTGACTAGAGCTTTTTTCTTTTCTAATTTTACTTAGTAAGGCACTTAAGACTTGACTTTTTTTAATATTTTTAATAACATCTGTTGAGAGATCTATAAAAGCTTTAATTTCGAGTGGTTTTAGAAAATCAAAGCATAATAGATTCAAAGTGTGAGCAGCACAGTTCAATGGCACAATATGAGGGTATTTATTTTTTATCATTTCAAATGACTTTTGAAGATTTCTTGCGTTGTCTCCAATAAGGACCACAAATTTACTCACACCATAAGATTTCATGACTTTTTCAGTTTCACAACTTAAATATTCGCTTGTGTTTCCTATTATCAAGTGTGTTCAAACTGTTTATGAAAACAGGCTCTGGCTTGGATATTAGAAAATTTATAATGCCTTCATTGCAAATATCAGTCCAGCCGTCGCACTGCAAGTGAAGGAAATTTGATGCTTTCAAATCATCACTGATTTCTTTACTCATCTCTTTATATATTTTGTCTAAATATTTAGTTGAAACAGCCTTTCGACTGGGCAATTTAAAATGCAATTTTTCAAAAAACTTTACCCACAGAGGGTGTTCTACCATTACTAGAGGCGTTCCTGTAATTAATAGGGCCTTTGCAAATTCTTCTCTTAAATCACTAATATTCTCGGTCGATGTATTCTCCAAGTTCAATGAAGTGGTTGTGTTTTCTGGTGATAAGTCGGATTGTGACTTATTGGACTCTTTAATTTGTTTTTTTACGGCGTGTGGACATTTCAAGCACGTCAAAAGATGTTGCCGCATTTTTATTACATGTCCCTTTTTATAATTCTTTTCGCAAAAAGAGCACTTCACGGAATTGTCTGGTAATTGGCTATAGTGCCGCCATATTGTTTGATTTTTTGATCGTCCCATAGCGCTAAAACAAGAAATATTTTTCTTAAAATAAGCACACTTAATTATGAATAAGTTTATTGGTTGCTTATTAAACAATTTTTTTTTTACAACAACTTTTCTTAGTAACAGTTTATCTTATTGTAGATATATTAAAAATATGTAGAACTTATTAAAAATGTATGACCCTCATTTATTTTAGATTATTTTTGGTTGGTCTATAAAAGAAACACTTACCCAAGCAGCGGAAAATAGCACAGATTTTAAAACTAATATTTACATAAATTGGGTAACCGGAAGTCTCGAATGGAATAGAATATGCGGCCGGTATCTGCAACTGACACAGGATGACTATTGACAAAATGGCGGCGCGGCGAAAGCGTGCGCGCATCCCTCACCCCGCATCCCTTACCCCGCAACCGTCTCTTAGTACAAATCTTTTTTACCGGCGCAGCGTACTTTGAAACATTTATATGGTTGTTATGACATATTTTATATTTAAATATGTATATTAATAATTAAATAAAATTTAATTGCATTCATAAAATTATAATGTACTAATACACTCTTCTCACGATGTAAGTATTTTCACGCCGCGACCGGGTAATTTTGGTTTTGCTTTGCGGTTTTGCTAAACATACATTTAAATAAAATGTACAAATTCATAAAAATACACCTTTAAAGAATTAACCATAGCTAAACTCAACAAGTTAGACAAGCTTTTTAAGCGAATATCATTTTCTTAAATTAATTTTGAAACAAAAAATATATGCCCAGATAAATGCCCAGGAACAGAAATTTATGGGCACGTATTAGGAATTTTCCCAATTTGCCAAAAATGCCCGGGCATTTGCCCATCTCTACTTGTGACTGTACGCGTGTACGCGTCCCGAAAGATGAGACTTGACAAGCGTCAGTAGCAGTGTTACCAACCCTACTGTTTTAACAGTAGATTTGCTGTTTTCACATTGATGTCCCTGTTTTCTGTTTCATTCCTAATTTTTACTGTTTTTCGATTAACGTTAAGCGCCACCTATTACACTATGCAAATATGAACATTACATATTAAAAATAGAAAATTACACATGCAGAAACAACTACATTAAGCAAATTAATACAATGTCAGCAAAATAATACAAGGACACAAATAAATACAATATCTGGTTCATAGCAGGTACAGTGTCAGATAATTTTAAAAAGAAAAATGAGTGTGAAAATATTGAAGATGAGGCAATTGAGAATGAAAGTGGAAAATAATTTTACTTTGATTTTTATTTTTTTGTTGTTGTGATTATTAATATAACAATGTATGTGAGTTCTGGTAACTAAGAAAATTGTTCATTGTTTTAATTATATGAGCAAAAGTATGAAATCTGCCTTTTTTTTTCTTTACCTACTGTTTTCTCCTGTTTTTTTTTTGCGAGCTGTTGTTTTTTAGTTTTTTGGGGTTGGCAACACTGGTCAGTAGTATAGCTTCCACAGGTATGGATGTTTGAAATAGTTATCCATAATTTATGTATCTATTCAGGGATATATCAATGACAAATCTATTTCTTAACAATATAATAAAATTATTATGAAATAATAAAGTTTGTGTGTTAAGTTTAATCTTTCGTAGCACGTATTGAACTTCTTACCCTCGTGAAACGTTTCATTGTATAATCTCATTTACAGCTTCGAGACTCAGTGTACATACCTGTAAACAAACCAGAAAATAAATTAAAAAATTTGTATCATATTATCTAAAAACGTTTGACGTTTACATAGATATTACCTATATCAAACGGCTATGTTAAGTAGGTGTTTATTTACCAAAAGAACGTCAATATTCCTCTCATTTTTTTAAAGTAGATATGTTTTGTTTGTATATTTTAGTCTGATTAATTTTATTTATTTATTTATTAAATTATTTACTATAATATGTAATTATGAATTTATATTCTGAGCATGATTTGTTATATCGTTGAATAGTAATAATGTATTTGGTATATTGAATTGTAGTATTTAATTTAATTATTGAGATTGTTGCTACCCAAATATTTTGCATTATTTGATATACTCGTACATTTACAATAATTACAGTCTTGATAAATAAGATAATCTAAAATCAAATACATAATAACCAAAAAAATTACTAAAATTACTGAAATATTATTGCGGTGGCTTTTTTCGGCAAAACTGAGAAAAAAAAATCTAAAATTTTAATGGTAAAAGAACTGTTTAAATATGTAATTGTTTGATTAAATAAATGTTGGTGTACTCGGGCCTCAGTAGGTCAGGTTAACCACGGGGTTACAATAAAGGTTACGTCACTAACCGCTAACCACGGCTCTAGATTAACTTACAGTAAAATGTTTAATTTTACACAAATTCGTGGTAAAACTTAAAATTATGTTATTGTACTTTGAGACAGTTATTATTGGCAATTCTTGTTAAAATGATTATAAGAGGAAAATTTTATTGACTGCGCTAAGAATGTTTTTGGCTGTATTATTCGTTATTGTATTTTATATAATTTGTATTCTGAATAAAAAAAACAGTCATCATCAAAATTTTATTACACTGTTATTTTTACATATCATCTAAATAAACCCAAAATATTTATTTAGCATAGCGAAACGCACCGGAAAGTCGCCGTATATTAAAAAAAAATGTTCATACAAACCATGTCCGGAAAACTAGGAATACAACAAGAAAAAAAGAATCAGCCAAATCGATCTAATCGTGCTTGAGTTATGCGCTTAGCAACACATCAACAACACAACAAAAATAAATGGCTAACCATTAATTTTTATTTATATGTAAAAAGATAGAAAGATTTCAGGTAATAGCTAAGGAATTTAGCTAACCTCTATTTATTCATTCAATTCCAGGCATGATTAAATAATTTAAGTCACAAGACTCTAGAAGACTAAAATTTCAGTCCAATATAATTTTTGCGTGGTAACGGGGACATATCGAAGGTAAGTTGGACGTCTTAACAGGATACCGTGGCCTTGGAACGTAAAGGGCAACAGAAGAAACAGGGTGGTTTTTTAGTCAGTAAAAGTCTGACAGTCCCTTCCGCCCCACCAAGGGCGGAAGGAGTCATTTGATGATTTCTACCACCAAAAAAAAAAAAAAGTTGCAATTAAGGTTTCTTTTTACGATCGAAGGTTTAAAATTCTGACCAGTATTAATCGTCTTACGTTGCAGTAAATGATTGATGAATGTTAAAGGGCATATTGTTAAAGCAGGTACGTTAAATTCAATACAAACTTTAATTATCGATGATAAAATTCAACATACCAGGTACTTATAGCCAGTTAAATTCATTCGAATTCTAATATTATTTAACATTAAATTCAGCACAATTCAATTTAATTATTGATGATAAAATTCTACAAATTAGTACAATTTATTGCCAGTTAAATTCATTCGAATTCTAATATTATTTAACATTAAATTCAGCACAATTCTATTTAATTATCGATGATAAAATTCTACAAATGGATACAATTTATTGTCAGTTAATTTCATTCAAATTCTAGTAATATTTTACTTTATCTATCGACCTCAGTATATTAAAATAAATCAATATTATAATTCTCTAATCAAAATATTATAATTTTTGTTCATCGTTACCATATAAAATACGTCATTTCGCAAGTTCATTAATTATGATAATGCTCTTGCAAAACAAATGTTGCGAAAAATTTACACTGCCGATCGATATTTAGTTTTCAACACATACCTTAAAGATCACTTCGTAAAATTAATGGCTACTGAATGATTGGGAAAGATGGAATTAGCGAGTCAATCGCTGGAGGTATTGTAAGCTTTGAATGCAGCGTGGGAAAGCGCTGGAAGCGATAGATCTTTGATGCAGCTTCTCGTCATCTTTACCTACGGATTGACATTAAACCATGACCAAATCCATTCACACATGATTTACCGTTGAAAGCCAGGCGAATCTGACACTTAATACCATCTATTAGCAACTTATTTCCTGTACGACACCACATGGACCTGTCATCAATCTTTTGAGGTTACCACCTGTTCAAAATGGGAGCTTGTATCTACCTTGTAGCACAAATAAAAAAAAAATATTACAAGAGAAGGTAAGTCCCGTTAAATTTGTTCTAACAGAACCTGTCGGCTTTCGGACTTCGGTTCATTCACAAAAAGCCGCGACCGACCAGCGCACGCGCACCATCGCTACGGTGACCATGCGATTGTCACGTACTTAATATAAATGTTTTTTCGGTCTTTTTTTCGAGTGACCGATATTTTTTTTCAATTAAATTTCAGTTGAATACGATTGTCTAATTTAGAGCCAGGGCGCAGGCGCAATGGGTTTATTAAAATGGAAGCGTGTTTTTGTTAGGTACAGTTATGTTACACAATGTTAGTGCAGGCAGACGGGTTAATGAATTTATTACATACAAAGCTGTGCATTGAAATGGGAGCAGTTGAGATTGATTCATTAGTTTTTTGAGCATCGGATTCTATGTACAGTTTACTGCTACTTTAGAAGTATGAGAAACAGTCTATAAAGTTTCTCATCGTCCATTGAAAAGGGAGAATCCTCCGACTAGACGGGTGTTATGTTTGGTGGGCTGACTGCCTGACGGTTGTTGTCGGGATTTTGTATATATGCTAACATTGCGGAGAATTTATATTGTACGATGTAGAAAACGTCAATTGTAGTTAGTTCGTTTGTTGTGCGATAGGTGTCGCTGCACCACAAATTTTCAAATAAAATAACATCTATATCGTGCCTTTACCAGCTTAGTAACAAATAACATAAATGATGGAACAACCAATTAGAATAAAATTAAGCATGAAAATGATAATAATCAAACACACCCGTGTCTCACTAATTAACCAACGTGTTGTCAATCAGTCACATTTAAAAAGTGTTATGTATTGAGCGTTTCCGCGTAAAAAAAAACACCATCAAATCAAGTCAACTAGTTAAGACATCAAAAACATTCGACCGATGAATGAAAAAAAAATGGCAGCAAAAAATGCTAAGTAGCCAGTAGGTGTGCTACTTATTTCATGTCAATTGTGCACATTTATAATGGTCAGTAAATGGTACACACGTTAGTTGAAACCGGTATGCGATTGGCTGTATAGTCTATTCATATTCTAACCATTTCTCAATGTCTGTATTAATAAATTAGATTGAGAAATAATTGCAAACTGTACTTGTAAATGCTTTTCTAATCTCCTCATTTTGTCCTGAATATAAACAATTTTGTGGAGATAGGAGATGCTGCTTGGTTTAACAGTTTGGTATACAAATATTTATTGTTGTATTTAGACGTAATTGTTAAAAATGTAAACAACTACTTCGTTCTACATCTTCTTCGTTCGTCTTGGCATTTCACCGGCGTGGAAGTCATAGCTAAAGAAAAAGATGATTTTTCTCCCATGGTCATACATAAATCATGGTTACAAATCTAAGCAAATGATTGTGACTAAAATTTTAAATTAGTACCTTCCTGCCAAATTCTAAGCTGCTACGACCTGATAAATCGTGGCGGGAAATGGCTGGATGCGGGCAGGGCAGGACCAGGTCATTGAGGCTATCTTTAGTAGAGGCCTATGTCCAGCATTGGATGACGTTTGGCTGATATAATGATGATGGTTCTGCGTGCTAATTTGACGTCTCCTACTAATAAGATATCTGGCTGTAAAACATTAGCTTCATAGACAACGTAGTTTTTTTGATGATTCTCGTTTATGTCGTGACTGTTCGATTTAAAAAAAAAAAACTGAAAGTTAAAGTAGACGATTTTGGTCACCTTGTCCTAAATAAATCATGGTTACTATGGCAAATCTATGCGAAAAGTCTGCGACAAGCATTTTGATTAAATCTTAAAGCTTGGATTATGACCTCACATCATCAAAATTCTTTAGAAATATTTGCAACCAGATTTACATCGTGAATTTTAAATATACCGTATGAATGGACATTGTTTTTTTGCATTTCAAGCATGTTCTGAGATAACCTGTAATTTTATTCATCAGTAATATTCCGCATTAAAAAGAGACTGGAATTCTGCACCTTAAAAAGCTGCTGTAACTCAAAAATGGCTATTTAGGACTCTAGACAAAGAACAAACCTCCAATTCGAATACTCAATGTCTTTATAATTTAAAACCTACAAGAAGGAACAATGCCCTCTATCAACCAAAGTACTTATTAACTAATCGTAACGATTAATAAAAAAAACTATGCTATCTCCCGGGTGGGCTCAAAAGATAGCCAAAACTCTTATCTAGTTGCCAGTAAATAAATTCACAAAATTATTTATGTGCATAATTAATGTTGCCAGTTTATCATCTGTAAACCTGACAGCTGTCATTGACACAATTCCGTCAAGTGTCAGTCACGGCCATCTGAGTGGCGGGAAAATAAAAATTATTCAGTTAATTGACTATTGAGGTAGGTACATCAATTTTTATCAGCTATGAAGGTAAAAAGACTAGTCTATTTTGAATGCATTGAAGGCAATTGAGTTAGCAAATAGATAGATGACCTCATTGCAGTTCTTGGAAAATTTTAAATAAACAAATGTTTAACAAAAACAAGCGTGCTCACCTAAATATTTTTACGTCATGGACTTGCAACTAAACAAATACCTACTTTATGTTTTATGACGTCATCTGTCATAGTAGGTACCTAGTGTCAAACATTACGAGTCAATCTCAAAGACCACCATTTAATATAGGCGGTAATATAAAAAAAAGATTCTTTATTGTAGGTACTCGTAAATAAAAATCAATTGCCTTGAGTATGTATGAAAGATCATTGCTTGAGAACGGCTGGGACGATTTGAATAGGTAATTTTTTTGTTATATTCGTAATTATTAGGACAAAGTTTGTAGGCAAGATAATTTTCAGAAAAAAAGTCGGTTTTGATGGTATTTTAGATCGAAATTGCATCTCTCTGAAGCTGCTTTCAACATCCTGTGAACATCCTACACTATTCCACATTATTAACTTATTTATAGTTCCTTAATTACCTAACGAAATTCGCTTATATTACCTACTTTCGAAAACAGGCTCAATAAAGATAAAATACATCTTATCTTATTGCCAATAAAGTCTCACTTCCTTGCAGGTTTAGTAACTTTACATCGTAATCCTATTGCAATACATACTACCTCGCAAATCATTACTTACACACCAATAATTTCAGCTCCTATTATTGGCTTCACATTCGAAACAAGACTGTAATGACAGGCTTCCGTAGATGTCTTTATTACAAACATAAATCTGTGTTTCATCGGCTTAACAGTGACTTCAAAAACCGCCAATTTAATATAATAAATCTTGTATATAATCGTTAAAACTTGTTTACAATTCATCAAGCAATAGCGATTTTGTACCCATTGGCCTATATTTTCGGGTATTGCAATACAGTGTTTGTTAGGACTTCTTCACATGTGCGTGTTTTGAGTTCATGCTCGTTCTTCTCCATAGTTTAGGTACTGTTTGAAACGAGCAGCTAGCTTCAACCTTCTGACTGACTCCTCGACAGTTAAAAAGTGCCTGTTAATGGTTTTTCTTTACTAATATTATTGACGCGAAAGAAACTGTCTGTCTGTAACGTTTTCACAACTAAACCACTGAGCCGATTTTGATAAAATTTGGCACGGAGTTAGTTTGAACCCCAAGAAAGGACATAAGCTACTTTTTATTCGCCTGAAATTTACCTAGGCAGCTAAAATCTAGATTGAAATTAATGATTCTGAGTCTGATTTTGCGTGGGTCACGTTTTTTCAAGATTTCCTACATCTACTTATTAGTTCGATAGCTGAATGCAACGTGATCATAAATTACATAGCTCGATACGTAAACACGTATGTATTCTAGAACATAATCGTATGATTGTATTACTCACTCCTACGCACAAATTAGGTATTTATTTCCCTAGCCTGCACCCACGACAATCCTATTATCTCATAATAACTGATAGCTTGATATTATCTAGCTAATTTTATTGTTATTTTACACAAAAAAAGAACAATGAATATGATTACAAGGATGTATTAGCACTAGATAGGCATCGTCGTGAATCAAAAAGTAATTAATACATATTAGGGGGGGATCAAATGATACACGTGCGACGTTACATTGGGTGCAGTTTCAGATTCAGGTCAGCCAAATTCAAAGAGGTATCTATGTAAGTGATTCTCAACACGACTCGATGATAAAATAAATAGGTTATTTTTAGTACCGAGATGATTTTAGAATTCGATCTAGCAATCTTGCTGCCAGTAACGACGGGGCGATTTTGTTCTTTCTAAAAGAGGGGTATTCTGAAATACTAATACTGCTAAGCATAAACCACTAAATTTTATTGTTTTTTCTTCTTGTGGATGACGTTCAAAAGTGCTATTAAATGGCTTAATTGAAATAAATGATGAGACTTTGACAGCTTTAAATTTAAATTTATTAATTACGAGTATTTTATTACCAGGCGCAGGCGTCGTAATTTTATTGGTTTTTTTAAAGTCTTTAATGAGAAACTTTTGAAAGAAAACCAGCACCTCGTATTATAAAGTGTTGCGTGTGACCGTTCGTCTGCAACCTGCCTTATCCATTTCCAGTCTTCACCGGACGTTTAGCGTCTGTGTAGTGTAATTTGCATGAAATTATACACAGCATTTTTTTTTATGTCTAGACCAGATTCAAGGCACGTGCTTTAGGAGATTTAAGAACATTTTGGTTATTAACTGTCAGACTGCCTCGTTGGTCTAGTGGTCGCAAGCCCGACTGCTGTGCATGAGGTCTTGGGTTCGATTCCCAGGTCGGGCAAAGTGTTATTGGGTTTTTTCATCAGGAATTTCTCAGTAGCAGCCTCGGAGTCTGGATTTGTGCCCGGTTGATGGCAATAGGCTCGCCCCCTATTACATGGGACTAAAAACATAACTGGCGAAATGTGGGTGTACTAATGGGTACACCTCTGCCTAACCCTTCGGGGATTACAGGCGTGATGTTATGTTATGTTAACTGTCAGTCTTTCACTGTTGCGTGTATCAAGAACTGTTTTCTCTTAAAAGATGCTATATTTAGACAGCTGTCTACAACTAATGTTGACTTTAATTAAACGTTGTATGATGCTGTTCATTTCGGTTGTAATTACTTCACTTGACTTATTAATATTTGATGTTTTAAATTTTTTTGATACCATTTGGTTTTAGTTTCTCTTTCTTTTTTATTCTGATTGTTTTTATTTTTTTTATTAAGCTTGTAAATAATGTATATATTATAGAAAGAAATAAACAATAAAGAAAATCTATTAAAATTAAAGTTACCTGGTCTTAAAATATTGTTTTCGATACTCTTTCAGGATTACAAATTCTTATGACGTTACATGATCAAGTGACTACGGTTCTCTATTTGAAACAAGCTTCTGCCTTCATCATAATGCAGACAGAGTCCTAAATTAGGGAGCAGTGAATGCTTATGCGAATCCCGCACTCTCGGCCATAGGCAGAGGTGGAACACCTTTTTTTTTGGTTGGTAAAAATCATCAAATGACTCCTTCCGCCCTGGGTGGGGCGGAAGGGACTGTCAGACTTTTACTGACTAAAAAACCACCCTGTTCCTTCTGTTGCTCTTTACGTTCCGGGGCCACGGTATCCTGTTAAGACGTCCCGCAACCCCGGCAGGATTCGCCCCGTCCCTGTGCTGACAGCTCTTTGAGGCAGAGGTGGAACACTGCAGTGGTTTTAGCATTAGTGGTTTTTACATATTCCATATGTTAAGCTTGATCAATAGCTACGTGTGCGCCCAATTCCAGCTTATTTCGTCCAGCGTTTTAAGCGTAAAAGACTTACATACATCCATTTATCTATCCTGACAAACTTTCGCGTATAATATAGGAGGTATATAGATTGAATCATTAGAATGCCATCCTTGTTTCATCGATTTTTTTATTCGCATATTAGTCATAAGACTAACCTTGGTAGACTAAAATTTCAAAGTATAAACTAATAGAATACCTATTAGTTTGATAAGTCATTTAAATAAAATGTGTCTTGGCAGTCTTGGCCTCGTGTCTACACCGTCTGCTAAACCAATGAAGATTATCATCACCTTGAAGTCTTGAACACTATTTGACAAACTTTTACAGTTTATTACAACGGAAACCGCATTTTCTACTCAATTAAGGCGCATTTGCAATGCCAACTTGGCAACACCAAAAGTGATAGGTCGTAATCAAAAACACCATTAAATTTTCTACCGTCACACTTCAAAATAGAATTCAAATTAAGTTTGACGTGTTTAATTTTACAGGTTCGTCTAATATTTTGAATGCACACACAAGGTCGGGTCGGCACGTGATGTTTCCCGCCCACCTGCGCGTGCGCATATATTCCGAATTGCAGCGCAATTACGACAAATACCGGCGATTCGTTACGTTAGGTTCGTTTACTAACACCTAATTGACTATTGTTTCGATAAAGTATTAATGGGAAAGTAAAAAAATATTTAGTAAATAATCGTTGGATTTTATATAAAAGTTACACCACGTAAGCTCACAACACTTATTTCCAAGCACTGCAACTCCTGAAAGTCAGAATCAACAATGGCGACCAGTAAAGCGTCGAGGCAATGAAGCTTGACGAATCCCGGAGGAACGATTCAACTGTTTTGAAATTTTGAGTACTTTTTATTTAAACAAATATTGTTCTTTGGCGTTTGTACAATAACTTAAACCTACCATGTTATCTCTTCATCACCTTTTTTGACTGTTAGAGAATGCCTAAGGCATTAAGTCGGCCAATTTGACCAATTTGGTCTAGTGGTTAGTGGCCCTGACTGCTAAGCCGGAGGTCGTGGGTTCGATTCCCACACAGGACAAACTTTGTGTGATGAGCATGATTGTTGGTTCTGTGTCTGGGTGTGATTTATCTATAATATGTATGTATTTATAAATTATATAAGTATGTATATCAGTTGTCTGGTTACCATAACACAAGCTCTGCTTAGCTTGGGATCAGATAGCCGTGTGTGAGTTGTCCCAAGATATTTATTTTATTTATTTATTTATTTAATTTTGTTGCCTAAATAAATAATTAATCCCGCAACGCAATTGGTCAGAAAAAAACATCGGAAAATTAAGAAATAACAGTGCAGTTTACCTCGTTACATAATGATAAACAAATAAATCTTAAAGCTACCGGTAACTTGTTGATGTGTTGCATTTCATTAATGAAATATTCCATCCATCTAGCGAAACAACAATGACTAGAATCAATAAGTATGTCCAGTCAGTCTTAATCCATCTCATTATCACACTGCGATTTAATTTATCTGTTTATCACGCGACCGTGCGTATGCGCATGCCGCCTTCCTGCAAGCGCAACCTAATAAAATATATTAATGAATGGGCTATTTATAAATGAGGACACTTAATTGTTTGCTTATGTTAATACATGTATCAGCCAAGATCTATGTAATCTCTGTGCTGTTTTCTACATATTAATAAGGAAGGGTTGCCAGAGAGAAAAAGGGCTTTAATAGAATCTGATATTTTTTTATTTTTGGAATTTGAAGACCGTTGGAGTGCCTCTAGGTACAGTTCTGGGACCACGTTACAAGATCACATTTTTTATTACCCAATATTTGAATTGTTTTTGTTGAAGCTGATGATCGGGATAACAATCTATTTATGATCTTTCCTCTGTCTTTATATGTATGTATGAATGAGTCTTCTAGTACTTCTAGTTTTTACTTGCATGTTAGTCTTTTGCAAAGCTTTTGACAGTGTCACTCATAAGTATCTTAGCCTAACGTTCTAAGTTTGACAATGTTAATCAAAAGATTCCCAAACTATCGTCTTTAGTCAAGTCTCTACAACCTCAGCCAAAAATATACTTTTGGAAAATATCACAGAAATTCACCAAGTCGCAAGACTCAACCCTGCACGTTAATAAACGATTAGAAAACATTGATAAAACCCTGTTTCCGCTTTACGATATGAACTGGTTAAAGGAATAAATATTTACATTTTATCTCCAAGATCCTTACTTACTTCTTATGCGAATCATGTCAGTTTATGAAGAACTTATTGACCATCTTGCTAGTCTTGATTTGAGGAAACACGAAGGAGATAAAATTGTATGCATTTCTCTTTGCTTGGCTCGTGATAACAGGTTCTCAGGAAGTGTTATTGAGATTGGACTGACGATAAGACTTGATAATGTGTCTTTTATTTGTACCTTTTAGTCTTTACGCAGTATGATAATTTTAGAATTCTGGTTTCACTTCCCTTCATAATTCAAGCGAGTCTTCTGCAATATCCGTCTTAGTATCACGTTTTTCTTCCATAGCGGGGAAAAACTTGCTTGTGGTGACATCAAATGACAATGTTAATAGCTCTTGGATCGGAAGTTGTTCTAGTATATCTATGTATGTATGTATATGTATAACCGTGAGGATGAATAATGAATTTATTCCTGTGTTTGACTTTCGTTCAGTCGCCATAGAAACTTTAGCAACTTATAACATTATGAGCACTTATAGAATTGCATATCTAAACTTCTAAACTAATATTATAAAGAGAAAAGATTTGTATTTTTGTTTGTAATGGATAAATTCAAAAATTACTTAACCGATTTCAAAAATTCTTTCACCGATGGAAAGCTACATTAACAGCTAATGACATAGACTATAATTTATTTTCAAAAATATTAGTTTCTCAAAGAAACTCAACGAAACGGTACACCATCCTTCAAAGGCAGTGCCTTTCTAAAAGCGTTGACGACAAACAAAACAAAATAAATGTGTCAATCTTTCAGAGTTAAACTTAATTAACAATATCCCACCACAGGCTGAACATATTAAAATCCCGACCTTTGTCTCATAAACCCACTTATCATATTTCGTCTTTACCACAACATGAGGCCAGCTTGTCTATACAAGTATCGATACTGCGCATGAGCAAGGTAACTCGATCTCAATATGGCTGACACTCGATACTCTGCGGAAATGATTTTTTTTTTTGTAAAACGAGGATATCATGTCATGAGTCATTGTTTAATTATCGTAAGTGTCATTTGGTTGTTATGGTACAGTATTTTTTCAACAGAGGTGAGGTCGATTACCGATTTTGTAAATTATACTGATATATTATTGGACGGTTTTAAATTTTCTGTCGTTGTGTTCGGTTGTCGGTCTTGTCAAAGGTGTAGGTCATGGGTGGAGGTAGTGGCATGTCCTTTAAAGGTTTACGGTTTGACTAATTTGGGGTGACGGCATTACCTTTGATGAAGTTGACACATTTCGTCAAAGTATAGCATCATCAGCTCTTAAAGAATTGTGATATCTGATTACTACAATTATAAATGCGAAAGTAACTCTACCTGTCTGTTACGCTTCCACGACTAAACCACTGAACCGATTTTGATGAAATTTAGAACGTGGTAAGTTTGAGCCGCGAGAAAGGACTTAGGCCACTTTTTTCCGCGATAACCGACATTTGCACACATGAAATCGCAGAAAAAAGCTAGTAGGTATATTTTATTCTAAAAGCTAATTACAAGTTACTGAATGAAATTAAAAATTAATAAACTACGTGATATGTTTTGACCAATAACCGCATAATATCTGTTATAATAGATCCGATTGATTTACAGTTTAACAGATGAATTATTGGAAGTATACCTATCAATAAATAAAACAGCATCTTAAAGTTATAAAAGAAGAAAATAACAAATCAAACTATTAACTCGATTCGGATCAATAGCCAAGAATCAGATTTATATCTCAATGTTTATAGTTAAATAAATAGTGCCCCCAAGCTAAACATAAAAAATCTAGATATTAATATCCATTTTAACTGTATCAATCGCTTAAGACCCCCATGAAGATCCTAATGGCGACCAAATTGATTCATATTGTAATTTTATTGTAATAAATATCAAATAAACGTACGCAATATTTCAACCTGACGCCATTTTGGAAGAACGATAGAGTTGTACTAATAAAACAAAAAAACATCGATAAAAATCTCAAATAACGTATCACAGATTAACACAACGGTGTCGGCGCCATCTTTTTTATACAAATACATTTCAAAACCTGTCGGAAAAAGCAACAAATTGGCCTACATACTGCGGACACAAATAAAAGGAATTTACATAGTCCGACATGGCTAGAACTGGTAAACACCGTTAAATTCTATTGTGCGCGGGAAAATCGAGCTGTCAAAATTTACGAGTTTTTATAGCCGCTATTGCTGACAAGTTTTATAAGACATTTTTGAGTTAATTGCCTGATTATGTTAAGAAGTCGTAAATAATGAAACTATGACAATTAGTATGCTAAGTGGTACGTTGATTATTCACCTTTCTTTCATTCATTGTGTAAACATCAACACGTAAGCGTATATTTTATAATAAACATCAAACCAAAGACAGATTACGTATATATTTCACATATATTAGAAAATAATAAAACATGATAGACAAGTTAATCTTTACAGTATTAATAAAATGATAAGTTAAAAACACATCTATTACTTGTGAATAGCAGTTATCTACACTTTCGAGGAGTTGAACAAAAAGCTAGCCTATGATTTTCTATCACTGAAGATAAGATTTTTTTACTATTTACTGAGGTCGCAACCCGAAGCAGTAACAAAAAGACAAACATTAACCGTACTTACTCATTTCGTACGGGCGACAGCGCTTTAAGGTAACACTGTGGCGTCTTATGCGGTTGTCATAGGGACGATTTTACAACAAAAATGTCGTCAGACATGCTGGCGTCAGCACCGCTTTCAGAAATAATTGCCAATAATTTTAAAGTTTATTTCGTACGATATGTACCTATTGTTTGTCAGTCTCGTTTTATATGTCACCATCCTAAAAAATAACAGGTTTATTAAAAGCTATAAAATACACCTGTAATACCGCTACTCATAAATTCTAAGAAATTCCATATTGCACACACCGTCGAATGAATATCGATATGTTTTCGCCACACTAGTCACGTATCTCGCGTCTCGTTGACAGGTCATGTACTGTAATGCCCTTCGAGTACTTACACAATCGATTTTTTATTCATCAACTCGATTCTCGTATCGCGGGCAATGTTTCTCAATAAAAGAACGCGGTTTTTAAAAAAAGACTCCATGTTTCCTACGCAGGTAACAATGATTCCTTTTTTAAATATTCTAACTACTTAGTTTGAAAATTGACTTGGTTTGTCAATGTTCTGATTTTGAATCGGGAAACCATTTGAATTAATAGTCCATTCCGTTGTGTTTTAAAAATCGAATGAATATTTATAACGTTTTTTTTTAATCGGGTTCGTTAACTGTAGAGCTGGATCAATAGATGTTGATGCTTTTGGTCAGTGGTCGATAGTTCGATAGGCAATTAGTCGAATTGATCGGACGCTTTATCTATCTGATACTTAGCGCTCATCGTGTCCCACTTTACGACAATAGTGCGGCTTTCTCATTGAGCCCCGGACAGTCGATGTCGTGACTGCTTCTATCGGCATTACCGATATCGTTTACAAATATTTCGACATGCTGATAAAGATCTAAAACATGACTACGTTTTCTTCAGATTTGTATGTAAATGTCTATTAATTAAAATGTCATTAATTTAGAAATTAATACACATGTAGGTAATTAATTATACAGTATAAACATAATATTGCTAATTATAGTGTTTTTTAGATATTTATCTAAGTTTTGCTATGCCTCATTAAGACGTTGTCACCGGATTTTCGACTTTCGTTTCTTGAATGCGGAACTTGATGCCAGTACGTGTTTTAAACTCAGCATTTGTCTTTGTAATTAATGTATCTTATTTGATAAAATTGTACTACGCTTGTTTATATTTACGACGACTAATAAGGCTAATTTTTTTAGGAAGACATTTTTAAAATAGTTACCCGATCAACACTTATCTTCACACATTAAAAAATACTTTTTATTTAATGAGCCAGTAACTAATTAAATGCATAATATGCAAAGAACGACAGATACTCTATAAATTCCCCATAAAACCTTAACCTGCGCAAGCGCAACCTGTCCCCCCGTTAAGGTCAACATAATATTCAACATGTATTTACGAACGAACAAATATATTTATAATGACATCACAACAATGCGGCAGAAACAAACCTGAGTGGTACTCTTTAGCATAATATTCAACTTTATCACAATAAAAATAACAAAAATATACCATTATATTGCTGATGAAGCTTCTAGACGGTTACATCAAAACGAAATAGTCTTCCAATAAATTAGAGTAATCAAAATATTTTGTAAATCGATAAAACGGTATTTCTGTCGAAAAAAGCCACTTTAAATTCACTCTTATCAACATACAAATAAGGGTTATAAAAGTTGCTATGTGACGTTGATGCCACAAGTATCAAATTGTTTCGCAATAGAACGCAATGCCGTCGTTCTGGTTTCGGATCTATCTGTCTGTATTCAAGGTCCTAGATGCAAATCAGGTTGTATAACTACTCTACTATCTGTTTACAATAGTAAAACTATAAATAAGATGATTATTGTACAAAAACAAATCAGCTGTTTCATTTCCCGCGTAATACGACCGCCATGTTGGTTTTTAACAAACTGGAAAGAAATTCTTGATACTTATGAATGAACCTTTTTTAGAATATTAATTTTAAAAAAAATGGCAGTAAATATCAATCAATCTTTTTTCGCATGTCTCAAACAGGTGTGACGTCACATTTTTCCTTCCATCACTCTTTCTCCCACTTAAGGAATGAAAGCGTGAACGACTTTCATCAGTTCCGCCAGAGGCGATACAATATAGCAAAAATTTCTCTCATTGACTTTATTAAGTCTGATCAGAGTAATTGTGACAATCTCGAAGAGTTGTGAAGTTCACCGCTTGCCTGGAGGCATGGAGATAAAGATTTACACAGGTTTCTCTAAACTACATTGTTTGATCGTAAGTTTTAGTTATTAGACGATTTCTGATCAGTCAGTTTGACTGGCTTGTTGATCTCATAGTCCTAGCTGGCCTAATAAATACGTAGGTTGGGCTAAGTGTTCTTGTTTTTTTTTTTCGTATCCCTGAGTTTGGAACTTAGATGTGTGACATCGTGGAGCCTCGGAACGTAACGTGAAGCCGTTTGTCCTGTGCCTCATCTCTCTTTTTACAATGTTTTCCTTCGCGGTTTCAGTGATGTCCAAGATAAACTTAGAAAGAACATATGAATTGAAAAAGTCACAATGGTATAATTCCAGTATCGGCTTCGGAGAAATCAAACTTTCTTAAAATGGATCTTTTAAAAGACTGCTATTTTAAATCCACTTTTCCTTTTTCCGACCATAAAACTCTCCAAATCAGTATATAGGGCAGTAGTAGAAAACGGGCACAAACACCATCTATCTGCCTTTAAAGGCATCTCAGATCCCCCGATGTGGTCGTGGGCCGTCAACAACAAATGTTGCCATCAATCGATCGATAAATGTTATTCGCCATTTATAGGCACCGACATTACCTATTGTATCCCTTTACGTACATAATTACTTGGGCTTATTTGTAGGTCCGTCCATTTAGGAGATAAAAAATCTCGGCTTTCGATCGTTCTGATAGTAGAATGGTAGATTATACTCAGCTTTTAACTTTTTTTTTTTCAATTTTTGCCCCACACTAGTAGGTAGTTTCTCTTGCATTGTTGGTGCGATTGCATTACAAACATATAAACATACTCACAGTCTACAATTACCCAAAATGCTCTAAGAAACGTTCACGATCATGGCGTTACAAATAAAATATTGTGCTCAGCGAAAATTCTACATACCTACATGAATCTTTCAAGGGGGGGTCATGAAATCGAGGAAAATCTTGACATTAATCTGTATGTCATACAATATTTGTGAATCGAAACTACGACAATCGCTCCGCTTAGCCACTATTGGCTTGCTTTATTAGTTAGAAGAATGGCTACTCATTTCGTGCTCACATAGAGAGCCAATGCAATTTTATCCTTACATTTATCTGTTCCATGTTTACTATACTCTTAAGCTGTTAACGCATTCATATAAGGCATTAGCTTTAGTACTATTAGCAGTTCTTCTAAATCCTAGACACTAGGCATTTTAAAGACCTCTCTGACTAATTACATTACTTGGAACTCCATAAACCCTCCCTAATTTGGAAGAAGTTAAGCGGTTGGTTGAAAGAATCTTTCGGTTGCGTCCAGCGATTTATTTAACTGGTCAAACAAAGCTTCTAGCAAAATGGCGTATGCGTGCAGTAAGCAAACTTCGAGTTTTGTACCACAATTTACTTTCGCATTCACACTGCTGACTGTTTACGTGCGTGTCTGTTTGTTTGTTGCGGAGGGTTTAAGTTGAAAGCGATTGTGGGAAACTTTTGGCTTACTTTGTTTTTAGTGTTTCCTTATTTTATATAGTCTGCCATCTAAGACAATAGACCATTAGTTATCTCATATTATTTTTTCGAAAATTCTGTGACACTATTTACGTGAACGTGAACGCGCGTTTGTAAGAATGGATGGGTGGTTTTTTTTTATTATTTTGCTGAAATTGGTCACATTTATAAAGATATTAATCTAGCTTAACGCATAGGACAATTTTTATTCTGTTTTTGTGATCCCGTGGGATTAATTAGTACTTTCGCGTTATTCTAATGTCTACACAGAAAGGTCGCGGGCTTTTTCGGAGACGCAGATCATGCATCAAGCGAATACCGGATTCCTGGTTGTAGACTAGACTGTAGGAGTCTGAGTGTCTGACATAACCCTCTATTCTCCAGGAGGGATCCATGAGGATTTCGCCACGTAAAAAAGGAAGGATCTAGTCATATAGTCCCACGGTTTTTGTGTTATGTGCAATATTTCAATCTACCATCGATAAAGCATTACTTAGGTGTATTTTATTTGGCAGACATTCATCCAAATTAACAGCCACCTTGGGAACATCACAAGTGAAAACAATTTCTGTTTTTGGACACCCATCTCCAAGTCCATCACACGTTCACGCTAGTACGAATTGTTTGTGCCAAACATTGGTCTGTTTGTCTGCGTGTTTGCACTTGTGAATCCTGTGTTCCGACATTGAGGTGTTGCGTTTAGAAATCTATCGGTTTGTGCTGAATATTGTCTTTACAGGTAAAAGTTGTTTGTTCAGGTTTACCTGGCTTTGTTAAGAATGGGTTTTTACCCAGCATTGTTGGTTTGGTCGTTGGCTTCTGTGAGTGGTCGATGGTGACTGGTGTTAGATGTACTGTTTCTTTTAACTTTGTTTAAACCTGCCGAAATTCTTTAAAATGGTCAATGACTTATAGAAAAATAGAAAAATTATAATATTTTTGAGTGTTATTGTATTAGTAGTATTGTGTTATATATATAATATATATGTACATATGTACCTTAGTATATTTTCTATTGATATTTTTGACTTAATGTTATGATTATTTATAACATCGTTTTGGTTTTTTACTGTAAAGATGTTATAATTGTGTGTGAGTAAATAAATAAATAATTTTTTATTTTATTTTTTATTTTTGTGCATAATGGTTTTTTTTACTGTTGTATTCTTCCTAATTCCATTGTTCTGAGGTTCTAACACTAATTTGTACGTACTATAAATCCATATTAATATTATAAATGAGAAAGTAAAGTCTGTCAGTTATGCTTTCAAGACTAAACCCTGATTTTGATTAAATTTTGTATGGGGTAACATTATACAATAAAGAACTTAGACTACTATAATTCCGTTACATCGTCTGCGTCCGCGAAAACCGACATTTAAAGCCAGTTACTAATAATTGTGTGTTCTAGTTCTAGCATACATATAAGTATTTTAGTTTCATAACTGTTAGCGTATAGCTTTGACAGTCGTGACAGGTCGTCAGAAGCCCGAAAATCTATCAACCAGTCTTACCAAGGCGTATCGTATTACCAAGTTACTGGGTTGTGGAGTTCAGATAGGCAGTCGTTCCATGTAAAATACTAGTACTCAGCTGCATCCGATTAAACTGGAAGCCGATGCTAACATAATTGGGAAAAGGCTAGGCAGATGATGATGAACTGTTAACAATATGCTGATTTTACATGTATCTTGACATTACAAAGACCTTAAAGAAATTCTTTGTGTTTTTTTTATTAGTTGTCCTTTTAACCCGTTAATCTAAAAAGTAAATTCAACAATTAAATACCCACCGCAAATTTCCTTGGTTCCCACAAATTCAAATATCGGAAACACGTCACGATGCGCGAGCGCAGCGCAAACACGCATGATGCATCATAACGAGACAGTGTTTACACGGGGGGGATACATTTAGCACGTCCTTACAATGTTATCGTAAGACCTAGAGGGTTTCGTAAACATCACGCGTGCGGTTAAGGAGAGTAAGCACACAATTATCTGAATGCGTGTTTTATTTTGTTAGACTTTTGTTTTTTCTGTGCTTTTTTTTTATTTTTTGCCACGATATGAGGTCTACAAGTCTGTGAAGTAATGAATGGCTGTCATATTTTACTCAGACAAATTGGATTTTCAATGTCTAAGATGCGGTCCTTTAAGAATTTTGCAATGCTGTTGATAATTGACATAATATCACGCCTGCAATCCCCGAAGGGTTAGGCAGAGGCGTACTCATTAGTACACCCACATTTCGCCAGTTACGTTTAAGTCCTATGTAATAGGGGGCGAGCCTATTGCCATCAACCGGGCACAAATCCAGACTCCGAGGCCGCTACTGATAAATTCCTAATGGAAAAATCCAATAACACTTTGCCCGACCTGGGAATCGAGCCCAATACCTCAAGCTCAGCAGTGGCGCTTTGCGACCACCAGACCAACGAGGCTGTTATATAAATGTAATATTTAATCGCTTCAAATAAAAAATAAAGGTAAGAGAGAAAACAGTTGAAGAACTCGTTGTACCCAGTCATCTTACTACTATATCACGGGAGAACATCTGAAAGAATCTTGATGAAATTTGGCACAGAGATAGATTATAGTCTGGAATACCATAGGCTTTTTATTACGGAAAATTTGACGGTTCCCGTGGGATAATATATTAAATACGACGCAGATGAAGGCGCGGAGAGACATACTATAGAGTTTTGGAGTTAACCTATGATGATAAAGAGTATGTATGGAGTTTCTTGCCCATTCTTCTCCATACGAAACTATCTTTTGGAATAGGCAACTAGATTCAGTATTATAATTTTTCTTTCTCTTGTAAATGACGTTCAAAAGTGCCTTTAAATGATCTAATTGTAATAAATTATTTGACTTGAACTTTGACTTTGATGGAACGCGGAAATTTAAATATAATTCAAAATTCAGAAACAGCTTTATCTAATGAGGAATAGTTAATGAATTTAGCATCTGGAAGCATCAAAGTAATTTCGCTTAATCATTAATTACCAAGAAAAAAAAATACAATCAAGGTGAGACATGCCTACTAAGTACTTACTTACAAGTACTTCCGATACTATAAAAGCACTTAATTAAACCGGAACAGATTCCATCCATAAATAAATTAAAAAAAAAAAACAACATGAATCATTCAAAAAAGGCATCGTTCAACCTTGCGGTGCGCAGGCGCAAGCGAAATGCGCTTTCCACTCGCACCTGCACTTTGACACGGGGGAAACTCATGCGACCTCAACTGACTGGTTTTGAGAAATATTCGCTTGTTTAGAATTATTGATTTGCAGAGTTTATGGGATTTAATCTGTGCCGTTTGCCGGTTTTAAGTTCATAGAGAAAGGCCGTCTTCGTGGAGGCACGGAGGTTTGAATACAGACATTCCTTAAAACACCATAAACAAAATATTTATCATTGTCTAACAATTTAAGGGTCTTTTTCAATAGACGCTATCGACAAGATATATTTAAAAATGGAACGGAATACGTATGAAGTGATTAGTCAAATATTTTTTTTCGGAACTTATTGGATGGTGATAAATCTGGCCCAGTTTACATCCGGATTTGTCTGGATTTACGAAGAAAACAAACAGTAACTGGGTAATACGATACCCGTTGGTAAGTCTGGTTGTCAGACTGAACAAAACAGACAGACTGTCAAAGATCAACGTATGACAGCGGGGACTAACAGCTTAACGTGTTGTCCGAGGCACGGAGAAGTGTCGGTGTGTAAAGATGGTGACCCATCCACGGACAAACCCCGGCAAGCGTACTCCGTGCGGCTGTTATTACTTACTGTGACGGTGAAGCGAGTTGCACCACTCGACCACGCGGTCTGGCCGCGTACGTGTTTTAGGCATCACGGATTTCTTAGAGGCCAATGCGACATGAGATCCGCTTCACCGCCAACCGCGGCGGCGCGCGGTGCCGTGTGTTAATCGCCTAAATATAGTGGGCAAATGTGAGCTTAATAAAATATAAAAACACGTTAAAATAAGCATTAAATGTTTATTGTAACGGTGCAACGTGTCTCCGCTGCTACGGTAGTAATTTAAAATGAAGAATTACCAGACTTAAAAATCTAGGCTCAGGTAGTAAAAATAAAACCGGTTTTGCTGTTAACGTATTTTACTCCAAGGTCTGCAATAACTTGTTGGGGAATTAAAGCTCACGCGCACTTTCTTCATATTTATTATTAATTAATTAATTATTTAATTCAATAATTAATTAAATCCTAATTAAGTGTATTCATTGGTTGAAATATGGTTGAGATAAGTAATAACCCTGCATCTGTCGTTTTAAATTAGCTTTAAATGTTTTTAGGCACATGATTGGTAAGAAATTAAATGGCTAGTTAAAACTGGCTTCGGAAATGAGAAACTAACAGCAGAATAGAGGTTAAAATGCCACGCGGAACTTCCTACTTAGTTCTGCTGTTCATATAATTGTCCTAAATCATATAGCTATTTAGTTTAAACAAATATGTAGTGAAATATTTTTGGAAATAAACTACATACCTACATATATCATCATAACTGAAAAAAAAACCTGCACGCAATGATTGGTTGCTGCGCTGCTTGTCGCGGGTTCGAATCCAGAATGCAACAAATATTTGTATGTCCTACAGATAATCGTTCCAGGTCTGGCTCACGCACAAATCAGGAAAAATTCCTAGTGTGGGGCAAAAAAATCATTTTCAGTTCATTATCAATGTAATCAATGAGAACTTCTCCAGTGTACTGCTGCTCTGTATTATCTGACCCTTTCTCTGTCATCACAGAAACACGAAACCTCTCCGTTACCGCGAAAATTCTAACCGCCATCACAATTTCGGCTCCCACACATACAAACCGGAGTCAAAACCGTATTATCTCAAGATTTCCAACTATGTGCGTTTAATTTACACTCTACAGCTTTAACTATCGTTTAGAGGTTAATTAGCATTGAAAATTAGGTTAATAACTAATAAAGAAATGTAATAAAACATGAATATTCAAGAGTTACCCGCGAATAAGGTTATTGTGCTACCTACTAGCGCTTATCCGGCGTCCGGAACTTGAACCAAGGTTAACTTTAACTAATTAAATAAACTAATATTTATTATTTATAATTATAACATAACATAATGGATTTAAGTTAAAGACTTTTTTGTTTGTTTATTTAAACGCGTTTATCTCTGGAACTAGAAGTAAGATTGCATAATTTTTTTTTGTATAAGATAGCTAGATTCATAAGTAATAGCATGGGTTATATAACATCACGCTACGACGCACGGAGACGGAGCAGTAACAGAAGACGTAACATAACGCGGGTAAAAAAACACGCAGTCGATTTCGCGGGCAGAATCTTGTATTAATAATATAAGGAAAATCACGTTATCTGTGGTTAATTAATATGTTTGGCCTGAATGTTTGTTTTATTAATTGCGTGATCTATCCATATTTTTGCGAAGGTTCGCATAACTGTGTAGCCTGCATTCAGCGATAAATTTTTAATTAATTAGTTTGTTCTAATATTCAAAACATAATTTATTTTTAATCATTGCCTTTTACTAGGTATTTGTCCTACATTTTGGGTGCTTTTACAAACATAAATTAAAACACTATCAGAATAAGGTCAAATAACGGTGCGCTTTTTTTAAAATAAGTAGACAATGGTGCCGATTCCCTTGTTTACAAACTACACTAAAATTAGAGAATAGGCATCTTTTACTAACATACAGCGGAAGAAAAGGACAGTGAAATTTTAGAACTACAAGATGTCAAATTAGTTTTGCCTTGAACTTTTCCGTGATTTTTATTAATACGTTCTGAAATGTCAACTTAAATTGCATGGAAGTTACAGATTGACTAAAGCTGACAGGCCTAATTTATTTTCGCCCCTTTCTTGTTCTATTTGACAGAAAAAGATAGAACAAGTCTAATTTTGTTTTTTTAGTTTGTGAACAAGGGAATCGGCTCCGTAGTCTCCTTAAGAAAAAACGCTGTGCTTATGTATATTATGACATATCCTGTGGTATCATAGCCTGGCTATAAAAACAATTTCCGTAACACAAAGCCGGTCTTTCCATAATTACAAAACTCCTTAGCACTTAAAGTGTTATGTCAGGTACTACCACTGTTGCTATCGCGCCATCTCCCTAAGCCATCGGCAGTTTAGCTAAAATATCTTTAAGTACATCTAAATATAATTTACCGCTACCATTAATTCTCCTTACCCCCTTTAGGTAAAAAGCGTTAGTATAAATATTTACCACGTAGCGTAGGTCACGCACTGTGATATCAGTTAAAATTCCGCGGATAACTACCGCTGGCTACTAGTTAGGTGTCGCCTGTCGCAAACTGGACATGGCTGTATTACGTAATGGGTTAGGCGCTGTTGCTATTGATAGAAAGTCTATTGATAGAAAGTCACTATACTGATCATCATCTTCCTGCCCTTGTCCCATGTTACTTGGGGTCGGCGCAACACGTTTTCTTCTTCCATTCCGTCTTGTCAGCCGTCATGCAATCACTGACACCCTTTTCTTTCACATCATACTTCACACAATCCATCCATCTTTTCTTTGGCTTTCCTCTTGCTCTCCATCCATCCACATTCATATTCATAAGTCTCCTGGTCACGTGCGTTTCATCCGTCCTCTTCACATGCTACTGATTTGGTTGCTTAAATACGTGAAATACTACAAAATTCTCAGTAACAGCCTCGAAGTCTGGATGTATGCCCGGTTGATGGCAATAGGCTCGTCTCCTATTACATGGGACTGGAACATACCTAACTGGTGAAATATGGGTGCACCTCTGCCTAACCCTTCGGGGATTACAGGCGTGATGTTATGTTATCGATAAGGGATGGTGAAGATTATAATGCATAAACTATTTACGTGATAATTAATTCTGTCAACATTAACCAATAAGGATCAATAAGGAAAAATTGTTAATACCGAGTTGGTAGACACTATTATAGAACACTTATCCAACATTATTATAGTCATAAGGAAATTAAACGTATAGCTAATTAAACTAAACAGTAAACAAAACAACGCCAGACCTCACAATTACACCAACGCACTATCAAAGACTAATAAAGCAATCACGAACAATCTTCTATTCCGTAACACCAAAGTAATGTCTATCGATACACGTAATACCTCTAATTAGTGAGGTAACGGTGTCTATCGGAGTCTATCGACACTTAGCATGTCTTTGATAGGATATCGACGTGCCCATCTTAACCCTAGGTATCGACCTCGATAAACTACCTACACATTAAAAGACAGGCTTTTAAAGTATTCAAGAAATAGGTGCTTATTATAACCTTTATTCCCTTGAAGGTCAGACGGAGATATTTCGCGTCGTTTCCACGTTTCATCGATAAAGATCCTTCGAAGTAATATTTTTGTTCTAGCCAAGTTTTTATCGATTCCCTTTCACTATTTTACATGATAATGTAATGAGATTGTTTCCATGTGAATAAATGAAATTTTAGTGTCTGTTTGCAATTTTAAAATAACGATTATAACTATTAAACAAATACTTATTCGGTCTGTCTAAACGGATAAACTCTGAAACGGCTGCACCGCCTTTTACAGAACTTTTACTGGCAGATAGCTTATGTCATAAGAAGAAAGAGAATAAAGTTCTGAGCAAAAAATGACATCCCCGAAGATAAACAATATTTACTCGGACGAAATCGCAGACAAAAGCTGTAAACTATAATCGAAAACAAAATCCAGAATCTCCAGATTTTCCAGTTATTCCAGGAACTGCGGTAAATATTGCCATGTTTATAAATAGCATCTGTGTTAAGATACGTCTAAGTAATAACTTCAAGTACGTGATGTGAATACTAAGACGATAATTAGCGTCTGCAACTTAATTATAATATGTCCAAGATGTGACGTATTTGCATACGACACCGTTATGTGTAGGTCTTTTGCTTAAGGTTCCATTTTAAGACCCATTCATTAATATTGATTAAACTGAGCATTTTCTAGTTATAAGCGTCCCTTTGTGCCTATTGGCTTAGCCGTGCAGCCTTATTGCATAGAAAAAACATCTTAATGGCAGTGCTGATTGATTATTGTTTTTACTAAAAAAAATATAATATAACATAACATAACATAACATCACGCCTGTAATCCCCGAAGGGTTAGGCAGAGGTGTACATTAGTACACCCACATTTCGCCAGTTATGTTTTTAGTCCCATGTAATAGGGGGCGAGCCTATTGCCATCAACCGGGCACAAATCCAGACTCCGAGGCTGCTACTGAGAAATTCCTGATGAAAAACCCAATAGCACTTTGCCCGACCTGGGAATCGAACCCAAGACCTCAGAAAAAAATATAAAGAGGAAAGATTTGATTGTTTGTTTGTTTGCATTGAATAGACTTCGAAACTACTGAACCGATTTGAAAAATTATTTCACTGTTGGTAAGTTACACTATCCCAGGGTGACATAGGCCATATTCAATTTAAAAAAAGTTAGGGATCCGTAAGGAAAATCACGCGAACGAAGTCGCGGAGAGAGTGCAAGTATTTAATAAATGATGATTAATCAAGGCTATCAACTGAAAGTCTTACCAGATATTGGTAACCTCTGCCCCAGAGCTCTGGTTCATTACTGTGGAGATTTTCGCCTTCCGTTTCCACTCTTAGTCATCATTACAACTTATTTAACTTATGAACATCATCTGCAACAGTACTGTTAACAGAAATACCATCAAACAGACCCCCTACATCCTTCTTCATCGCCCCACCTTTAGCCCCATCAATTTCGGTACCTAGCCAGCAAAAACTAATCCAATAAAGATCAATTTATTGCACAAGTACTTGCGCACGCGGCTAAAAAGGGTCGTCGTCTATATACAGCGAGGCCGGACGCCGACCGCTTGCTATATATGTCGAGATGCGCCGGCGCATCTAACGGCGCAACGTGACCTTCTATTAATTACCGTTCGCTCCTGTATCGGGACTTCGCGTTTCTTCCTACATCAAGGTGGTGGGTGAACATTTTATAGATGTTTTAGGGTTACGGACCCAAGGGTGCCAAACGGGCTCCTATTACTGACACTCTGTATGTCCGTCTGTCACAGGGTACACGCTTTTAAACCGTAATAGGTAGGCATTTGAAATTTTCACAGAGTGTGTATTACTGTGGGTGTACTATTGGGTACACCTCTGCCTAACCCTTCGAGGATTACAGGCGTGATGTTATGTTATGTGTATTACTGCGTTGTTGTTATTATAATTACTGTGTGACTGCTGTAACACAAATAATATAATTAAAAAAATGTAAGATGACAAAACGTGTTTTTATGTATTTAGCGTAAAGTATTTTTTGGATGGTACAGAACATGTATATTACGAGTCCGATTCACACTTAGCCAGCTTTTTATTTAAAAGGCGATAATACTTATAGTAAAGTACGCGCATGTCACTGGCGCTAAATGCTGTTGTCGATACGTTCCAGAGACAAACATCAACTCTCAACTTTATGGCTTATCATTCACTTGAAGTACCACTTAAACGTCCAATCACAAACTAGCACATAAAATCATGTCCGAACTGCTAAGATTCCTTGTAAACACCCCTGGACCACCAGCCGACCATCCTACGGGAACCGTTATGTGATCGTTATGCGACATGTCAGTCTCCAGACACTTGAACTTGGTGATCAGTTCAAAATTACAGAGTAATTCCTGTGGGAACAGGAATCTGAGGATCCTGGGAGAATACTGATGAGTTGATTATGCAGAAAACGTCAGGTTAATGATTATCCTAAACACTGTACAGTCACGGACACTAAAATGTATACAATTAGCATTTAAACGCGATTTTCTCGTGATTGCTTCGTATTAAGACTTATTTTATTATTTACTAGCCAATGTCAAATATTCTTCTAAATATATAAAAACGAAAGGTCACTCACTCACTCATCGCGAAATATCGAAAACCGCGGTGGTAAAGATCATCAAATGACTCCTTCGGCCCTGGGTGGGGCGGAAGGGACTGTCAGACATTTACTGACTAAAAATACACCCTGTTCCTTCTGTTGCCCTTTATGTTCCGGGGCCACGGTATCCTGTTAAGATGTCTCGCAACCCCGGTATCGAAAACCACTTGACGTGGAAAGATGAAATTTGGCAGAGAGGTAGATTATAATTAGTAGATGTCCGCTAAGAAAGATTTTTCCAAAATTCATCCCCTTAGGGAATGAAAGGGGGGTCCAAAGTTTGTATGGAGAAATCAACGTTGACGCGGACGAAGTTCTAGTTTTGGGGGAAAATTCAATTTTTATTTTGCTAAGTGTTCACATATTTGCGATCGCCACTGTACATGATTACTATACAGATTTATAGTTCTATAAAATCAGGTTTTAGTGATATGTTGTAACTATAAAATTACTTCGTTTAGTTATTAAACAGTAATATTCAGTTGAAAGTTATTTCCTAGGAACTGTTAAATAAATATTAATTGATTTATAAACTCGAAGATAGGGCAATAGAAAATAATAAAGTATAATAAAATTGTAATTAATCTTTCACATCCTTATTAAATATGATTTTATCTAATTCTGTATTACTTATTTAGTGCCTGAGTTAATTTAGTGCTTGATTGATGGCAATAGGCTCGCCCCCTATTACATGGGACTTAAACATAACTGGCGAAATGTAAGTGTACACCTCTGCCTAACCGATATACGGTCGGAACTAGCACAGTATCCGGATTCTATAATAACTCCATTACATACATAATTACATGCATATATTAAGATACACATAGGTATATAAACGTACAATGTACAGTCAACAAAACAGATAGGTATACAGAGTCATCAGATATAATTGAAATTTTCTTAAAAACCGATGGATGTTTTTCAAATGTAATTTAATTTGAAAAGTAGATAATATACAGTTATTAAATAAGTTCAGTTTCAATCGAAGACATTCATCGGATTGTAAGAAAATTTCAACTATATCTGACGACCCTGCATATCTATCTTTTTTGTTGGCTGTACATATATAAAGACACATTGACCAACAAAACAACTGGACAGGAACATGGTACCGATCGACAAATGGAGCTTGGAGCTGCACGCGACTGTCTCCCATGGAACACTATAATTAACTAGCTACACCCCGTGGTTTTACTCGCGTTAAGTTAACATCTTTACTGCTCCGCTCCCGTGAGTGTAGCGTAAGAAAGCATAAGAAAAAAAATTCGCCAATCCGAAATATTCCCGTTTGACGACCGATATGCATTGAGCACCAACCTTCAAAAGCTTTGGTGCTCAATGCATAGGTGCTCAAACGGGAATACTTCGCCAATTCGACTGGTAACACGCCAGATATTTGCGCTTTCAAACAAGCAAACAAACAAAAAAAAATACATCTGTTAATATTAGATAGCGTAGATTAAACATGCTTTTACAAAACTGCATCCTAACTTTTATCTAATCGTTTTTCTTTAATTCAATTAACGAGCCTTACCTTTCCACCTATCACTTTTATGACCACAATATTTCAAGGACAATTAAACCCTAACCCTGTACTTAATCTCTGCCACCCAACCCTATTTCGCCGTCCATATACCATGGAACAATGGTCGCCAATTAGTTAACCGCGGTAATGTTCCGGTCGAACTGATCACAATGCACGTCCGCGTGCTACACCGTTAGCTTGCACTGTAAATAATTAGTTCAATTAGCATACACTCGATCATAGATTAATCTATGGAATGGTATCATTCTCCATGGTTTGTGGGTATGTAGCGTGCCAGTTAGTTAGACGATGCCGTTTGTACTGGCTGGTTGAAAAAGAAATGAGTTCTTAATTTTAAAATTGTAAACGTGATATTCTAGAGATTTTTTGAAATAAGAATGTTGAATTTGTAAATAGAATCAAATTGACAGCTGGGACAAGCCGTATCCAATTTCCGCGGCAACAATTTCGGGAGCTTGAAAGGTCTGGCCGAAATCGTTTTGTGTATGTTTTTTTTTGCCATTAGCGAATGGATAGGGGAGACTCCACCCTATGATTTTGTAAGGCTACCCTTCTCAACAAGCAACCTGTCAGCGTACAGGTAATTCTTATTTAATCTGTGGAGCAGGTGTGAATTTTGACACGTTGCTGTAGGGGTGTCGCATTAGAAAAGATATACTAAAAAAATACATGTTTCATAAATCAACAGTAACTGTCAATCAATTTAGCACAACACATAAAAAATCTAAATAAAAATAATGTGCCAAGAAAAACACATTTGAATAATGAAGAATGACCCAAATCAAAATCAGTGTGTTAAAACATTACCTATAGTTAGAACAAAACCGCATCATGAAATGCGGCCTACTTAATTGTTTTTGGGTTAATATAAACAGATCAGTTTACAAGAAACGATGCAGCGTCGGGAGGAGGTTGGGAAACTTTGTAAATGGACTATTTTAGGAAATTGTTTGTTTATTGAGTGTTTGATCGAATCTGTGTTGTGATACATACTATATGGCTAACTATACTAGGAGTATTTGAGTTAAAAAAATATTCATAACGAATGTAATTTTTTTTTACGATCTGTCAAAACATGATTTCCTAATAGATTTGGTACAGACATAGAAAACTGTGACGTCATTTATTTGCTAACTCAATTGATTCACTATTTATTGATATCAAAGCAAATAAAAATGAAAATTGATCGGATTTTGAAGTAATTTTTTTTAGGAAAATTGTGATTGGAATTTGTCGACAATGTTGTTTAACTACCCAATTATTATTTAAACAAATAATAATAGTGTAGATAATAAACTAGCTCGTAAATTATTAACCGGTTTTTAATACATAGATATAAACTATCAGGTTTATTTTAACATTTCCTAGTCTATGGCTCGCAGAAAACACGTAGCGTTGCAAAACACATGTCTACATCAACATACACAGTGCAGTTTTGTAAACAAAACAGTTCACAAATTGACAACTTTATTTATTTTACTAACATGTTGACAGCAACTCCCGCGCACGTTGGAGCGCACCTTATCTTTAGGCCATATGGCTGCATTTGCAATACGGTTATTCTAGGAAACCGTTTTATATGGAGTACCGGGAACTGTAAAAAACGGGCTATTTCATGATTGGACTCGTTAAAGACAGTGATGTGTTCGTGTTTACGTCGGGCGGCGCGGGCGCATGAGTGTGGAAATGTTTAGGATTTTAGACGAGAAGAAAATTACATTAAAAAAAATACAGATTATTTGTTTCACAAAGGAAAATAACTAATGTAAATTATATTGTGTAAAACTTAAGGCAAATAAGTTTAATGGTATCATAACCATTACGCGTTAAATACAACAAAATTATATTGCGAATATTTTTATCAAACAAAAAAAATCTACATAAGAATTTTGCTTCTTTTTCTACAAAAAAGAACTTCGAATCGTTTACCATGCAAATAGTGTCATTGACCCCTCTAGAAACGCCAGTACAAGTATAAGTTTTCACAGAACAAGAAACCTATTTTGCAGTTATACCTGCGAACGTACTAATAAAACTGCGGTCACTAAGTTGACCCTTTATTTTATGACGTCACGTGATTTTATACCTTTATTGTAAAACGATTCTGCGTATTTCTCGTTTAACTGCCAGCTCCGTGTTCACATTTATTTTACATGAAAACATTTGTAAGGATAAGTATGTAGTGAATAATTTGTTTGACACATAAAATATTGCTTTGTTACATTTTATATTGTTTAGCCGCAGTTTAGATTTACGTTTGCGTTCTTTTTTCAAAATGTCAGCGCTATTCTTAGCGTTGCAGCCAGTTCTATTTATAATGGTGTCAGATTGCATTATTTAAACGGCTTTAGAAAAGAAAATTAGTTTATTAAAACTTTGATATTGTTTTTTTAAATAGACATGAGGGAAATCTATAATAAAAGGCAACCGTTACTGACAGACTGATCTATCAACACACAGATTATTAGCGCTAAGAAAGGAATTCCCAAAATTCACCCCTAAAGGGGATTACAGTTTAGATCGCCAATAACCGAGATTTGCGCGGACGAAGTCGGGGGAAAAAGCTAATAAAATAAAAAAATTGAAAAAAAAAAACATTTAAATATCCTACCTATTATTGGCAACCCTGACGTTGCATTCATCATAGTAATTTATTGTTACGTCTATAATCAATTTATGGTGCATAAAACTAACAGGAGTACCAAATCTAATTTGGCTACCGTTTGTAAGCACTGATTTATTACCAGTCCAGAGATTTGATTACTGGCAGCTGGCAGACTATTTTGACAACATTGATTAAAATCTATTCAGATTTCCTTGTTCTGTCTGGCTATTGCTAACTGCATAATTCGAGAACGATGTGACGTTTTTACAACGGTCGTTCATTGTATTTAAAGATTTATGTTGGAGATTATCGCACGAATAAACTAAAATATTTCTCTAAAATCAAAATACTGTTATGCAGTTTTTATAATATCTACTAATCTGCGTCATTCAGTCGGTGAGACATATTTTAAAATATTTTTTAAATACTTAGCTAGCTTCTGCCTGCGGCTTTGTCCGTGTTTTTTTTTGTCACCTGCGTTAAGTTCCTTACGTCTTTGATTTCTGCTCAGCTCCCGTCGGTCGTAGCACGATATTATGTAGTCTATACTATTTCTCATAAATAATGACTATTACATACAATTTTTTTGTTCAATCAAACTGGTAGTTCCAGAATTTTTTAAACAAATATACAAACAAAATGAAAAATCTTTATTATATTACTAAGTATTGATGGCCATAGATACTTAAAAAATATATTCCTCGTTCCAATTTTAAACACCAGAAAAATAAACTCACATTCTCAATTCAAAAATTCTGCATGCAGCATCGATCGGATTCGCGCGCTCAGTCGGAGCCATACACAAGTAGGTGTGCATACCACCGTCTGGGTGCACTATGTTAACCTAACTTTAGCAGACAGATCAATACGGGAGCAGACGCGCTCCGCCGGTTTTGTTTTACTTCTCCGTCTGGACTATGTTCTGAATTGCAAGTAATCAGTTTATTTGTGTCCGAAGTCGGGATTAATCAACTGGAATAAAGCTGCGGTTAAGATTTTTGTGTAATCAGCTGTAAATCTTGGTCGCAATTTAAATATTAATATTTTTTAGGTTATAAATCTGAAGAGTTTGTTTGTTTATTTGAACGCGCTAGTCTTAGGAACTGCTGCACTTTGAAAAAATCTTATAGTTAAATTTAGTCTGTTTATCGAGGAAGGTTATAACCCACAGCGAGCGGAGCAGTAACCAAAAATGTAGAAGTTATTATTAAATCGCTGAAACATTCCAAAGTTAGTGTCAATGAATGTTTTAAGATCAAAAAACTAGTTTTTTTTAGATAAGAATCGCAATTTAAATTCTGCATATTTATCTAATGTTGCAACATTTCTGCATCAAAGTCAATGACCAAATTGGTATGAGCAGAGGCGCCTTTTTTGGACGGCAATAAATTACACTTGAAAAAGTTAGGTGTAAAAGAAAGCCTAATGACCACTTAAAGCTATTATAAGCGTCATCTGTATTTTTTTTATACATAGTGTTTCGTTTAAATTTTCACACACTGTACCTATACAAGGTGTAGTTTTAAATCTATGACAAGTTTTAGACGGTTATCATATATGACATAAATAATCTTATTCTAATAAAATACTTTGGCCTGGATGACTGACTGACGGATCAACGCACAGCCTCAACCGCTGATCGTAGAGACCAGAAACTTGAAGTATTTGTTCTTTGTATGACGTAGACATACAATAAGAAAGAATTTTCCAAAATTCACTTTCTAAGAGGATGAAACGGAGGTCCATAGTTTGTTAGGAAAAATCAACTTTGATGCAGACAAAGTCGCGGGCAAAAGCTAGTCAAATAATATAACGACACCTGGTCAATAATTAATAAATAAGCACCTGTATGTTAGTTGTTTATTTTTGACAATATTTCACAGGTTACTTGCTTTAATGTGTACTGTGTACTTTAAGTAAATATTTCATTTACTCCAATGGATACTAAATTTTGCCAAGCAATTTCCTTACAAGTTGTAGGCCGAAAAACAGTTAAAACCCAAGTTTTGACACTTCGATTAACCGAAACGAATGGTAATGAGGAAATACGCACATAAAGACAGACAGGTCCTTAACTTTACAGAGATTGATATCTGTCTATGTGTGAACAAAATGGCTGTTTCTTACCAGTACGTAGGTACTAGGTACTGCTAAGTACATGAGTAAGTTGGTACCTTACAAGTAGTTTTGTTTTCTCGGCAATTTCAAGGTGGAAATGCTAGTAATTCTCAACAACAATCAATAATAAAATGAACAGGATTTTGTTTTAAATTTTTTAGTATCTGATTTTTAAATTCAACTGGCCATCTTGCCGTTAAGTTTAGGTAGACTTCTTATTCGTGAAAATCTTTTAGAGATTGAATGTACTCATGAAAACCAATTATTAAGAGACATATTGTGAAATATGAAAAAAAAAACAATTGTTCTATAGAATTTCATCGTATTGTAGAGCATTTTTGTATGGAACAGCTGTTTTTTTTTTATGTAACACGTTGTATAGTTATTTCTGTGAGTTTTGAAGAGGTGAGAAGTTCTGAAGGGCCGTTATAAGCGTACAAGGCTAAAGTGGCCCGCAATTACAGTACTTACTTTGTTAACAAAATGTAAAGGTAGGTAACAAGCTTACCTTCTATCCCTCCCTATTCCCACATACCTCTATTTCAATTTTCTATCATTCTAAATTCAAATTCGATTATAATTCTAATAAACGCGTATGTTATAAATCGTTCGCACTTAAAATTACATAAATTACATACATGCATGCCGTTTTAATTTTGGAAAAAATAAATTGAGGAAAATTTTGATCGTAGTTTTACAAAACATAGTCGTTAAAATTCCCCACCGTCTTTGATTAATCAAACGTACCCATTTCGTTTATTAATACCAATTAATAAAAACTACACTACTTATTCATTCAACCACAGAGTAAATAAAAGAATTAGAAATTAAGTTAGCAGTAAGCCACGCTAAATCGACTACTATTTAACTAAATTCTAGAATTCTGCAAGCTTGACAAAAGCTTAACTGGCACGTGTGCACGATTTATTTCGGTAAGCAGGTCGCCGGGGTCAACGACCGGCGCGTCGCGACGTCTAATAATAAAGATGCGCAAGCGCAGCGCAGGTGCAGCGCGAGGGAGGGGGCAGTAAAGATTGATGGCTCAGATGAAAATAGACGGTTCAAAAATTCTAAGTTAAGGTACAAGCTTTGATGTTAAAAGAAGTGTCACATGTGTTCATTTTATTGGCTGTATGACATTGACAGTTAAAAAAAAAGCAACCTGTTTTGAATTTGGAATCAAGGATGTTGTATTTTTTTTTGTGGGACAGAAATATTTGGTTACATTTTTTATGTAACAATGATCGTTTGAACATTATCTGTGGTTGTTCTTTTTTAAAATTTAGTATAATTCATTCAATCCTCAGTTAAACCTAAAAATATCTGTACACATGTCTATGCGGAACTTGGTTTCTAAGAAAACCGTCGGAACATCTGGCTAGCATTTAGTCTAGCACAATTAAAATAGGTTAGGTTTCAGCGAATATTCTAGGAAGTTTACAGTCAGACTAAACTAAATGTTTGTTTAGTCTATTTTTACAGATAAACCACAGAACCGATTTAAATAAAAATTGCCAGATATGTAGCTTGGTAACTGTAGAATGATATAGGCAAATTTTTAATTCAAGAAAAGAAAATTTTCTCATAGAACAGGTGAAACTACAACGAATAGTAACAATTATGCAAATCAATAAAGCTGAAGAATTTTTTTGTTTGTTTAACCGCGATAATCTCTGAAACTCGTAGTCAGGATATAAAAATTGTTTATGTATATGATAGCCAGGTTCATAAGGAACAGTAACATCTATATAACATCACGCTACGCCCCACAGGAGCGAAGCAGTAACCAAAGACATAACACCGGTCAAAAAACCACCCACGGGCAGAGAATACCAAGTTAGTAGTAAAAAACAAAAGAAGTCAGTTTTAAATATCAATTAATACAGTTTCGTTAAGAAACTTTAATACATTTATACAGAATATCTCAATGTTATCAACACTAGTACAAAATAAAGTCCATTTTAGTTAAAATTAACATCCAAATCGCCGAGCTGATTGCAAACTCTGATATCGGAATGGACTTTCAAATGTGCAGTTTAAAGTTAAAATAGTTTTACGTATTAGTATAGATAAAGGTAAATTGTTGCAATATAAATAGAACGTCACTGTTTTCATAAATATTTGTCGTTAATTTAAATGTAAGGGCCTGTCCGTAGTTTTGTAGCGAAGCGAAAGAGTTTTCTAGCTTTAGGGACAATTGAGTTGGAGACTGTTGATGTAGATATCCTTAGTTTTAAAGTCTGATATTTAAATAGTCAGAATTTTATTTTTCAATTAAAAATAAATATGGCGGTTTGTCATAATATTTCTGTCAAACTTTCATGTAAATTCTTTAGATTAAAAGCTATTTTAATTCTAAAGAATTTAAATGAAATTTTGACAGCTTTTAATGGAAAATATACATAATGCTGTCCTACCTACCTCCTACTCCTAGTCCTCTTGTTAAAATACCTTTATTGATTGAAAAATCATCCCTTAACAGACAGATCAGCCGAACTGCCAAGTAACAGATTTACGGGATCAAGGTGATTTGTATAGAAAATTTGTACTGCAATAAGTTTACTGGTTCTAAGTATAGCTAATGGTGGAGGAACTTCCTATTAATTTTAAGTGTGTAATTAAATAGAACAGCCTTTGCCTCCTTCAACGACACAAACCACAAAGAAACCAGTATAAAAGTTAAGGGAAATACTTTTAAAAGATATTTTTAGCTCAGCTTCGAAAGCAGTACAGCACAATCACAAAGTGTGCATCGCTTATTTCGCGTATCATAAACTCAAGATACAGATTATACATCGGATAATTAAAACAAAGTATTGATGCGTACCATGTTCAAGCGGTGGCTGCTTTTAACCGTTTCTTAAAAGGAATCATGGAGCAAGATTCTTGTGGAAATATTATCTCAACTAATTTAATAAAGAGTTTTTTTATTAGTTCGTTTAAACGCGCTAATCTCTGAAACTACCAGTCGGATCGGAAAAAATATTTTTGTGTATGATAGCCAGATTCTTGAAGAATAGTAGAGCTATATAACATCACGCTGTGACTAACGGAGGCGGAGCAGTAACCGAAGAACCTAACTTGGAGCAGATGAAAAAACTACGCGGACGAAATCGCGGTCAGAAGCTAGTTTTATGATATTGTACTTATTATGGTGATTGTAAGTTAGCCAGGACATTACTGATATTGAATATTGATTCTAAAAACTCGGAATTTCTATCTGATGTGAAACTTACGCTGGGAAAATAATAAGAAATTCTTTAAAATAAGTAAGTTTTTTTTTTCAAAGGACTTTCTTTTTTATTTTGAACTTTTTTTAAAGCTTTATCGTTCTGACTGACACCTTGACAAATCAAAAGTGCTTACTGGTTTTTTTTAAATAAGCTTCAAGATTTTTCACTCGCGTTAATTTACGTTTTCGGTTACTGCTCCGCTCCCTTCAATCGTAGCGTGATGTTATGCCTAGTTTGAATTTAAAAATAATTATAAAATATATTCACAATTTTATCTTTGACAAATAAATGTTGTGCTATAAAACCAAGCAGGCTGACGTTGTAAAGTATCAGAAACTTCTAGATATCTTTGTATCTACTTCTGTATGTAGGTACTTGTGCTGTAAATATACGGGCAAACCGGCAGCAGTGGCTTACATATTACGTGTAGCGATTACCACTATCAATGGTCCCAGTTACGATAACTGTCGAGTGTTGAACGAGAATCGACTAACTACTTCGGTAGTGATGCGACATCTTACTAATGGACTAACTTGTAATATCGGTATCGAGTTATCTTAATTAAGCCAATTAGTTTTTATGTACTCGCACTAATTGTGTAGTTACAAACATGTCCGTTTTTACATCTCGCACACTCGAAATAAAGTCGTTTTAATGTCCGTTAATAAGTGGAAGTACTCCTAGTATTACTCGTTTTCTTAATCGATAAAATAATCGATTACTCCGCCATCTATTTACATATTTTGCCGTATATTTAGTATGAATAGTGTAATGATTAATAATTAAGATGCTCATAATCGACTAATAAATTACTAATTAATACTAATATAGGCTTTATCGATTACGGCCATAAACACCGGCTTTCTTTTTAGTGTTATTAGTATTTAAATTAAGTAATCAAATAGTTTTCTGATTACACATTTTCAGTTTTACTTATATCGCTTGTCCATCACTTTATATTATTACATCGTTAAATTTCGAGTTTCATATATTAATGTTAAACATTCGCCCACACAGAACAACTTTCTAAACTCGCTTATAGTAAAACACTGAGTTAATTAGTCGATTAAGTAGTGAGTGGACTGACTATTGGGCACATGTTAGTCGAGTGTCCCAAGTCCTGGGTGCCTAATAAGGTGTTTTATGACTTGTTTTGCCCGGGCGGTCTGCGCGCACCTTTTACGGATTAATAGATTTAGTTACACAATAACAAAACGTAGGACAGATGTCTGTGAAAGCAATAAACCACATGCTAGCTACCTTTGGAAGGGGCCCCAGGATCAGTAACCCCATGGAAACTCGTTTGGCGACATAAATTCACTTCTTCATTCAACTTTATGAAGCATACAAGTTGTACTTTTGAAGTTTTTCATTAGAAGTCATCGGATAATGATAATGATGATATCCTATTACATTAAACTTACGTTGATTTGAGCGATTTTGAACTTTAATGAAGCCTGTTTTATTCATTAAATACATACAGCTAATAGTCTATTTATGAAGTTCTGAAAAAATTACGAAATATTACAAGAGGGAGGGATGAGAAATCATATTGTTTTTATTTTACGTTGAACGCGCGAATTCTTAACCGCAAAATTAATTTTCCAGAATTAAATTAGAAAAACCATATTCAAAAACAAAGTTAAAGACACTTTTAACAAAAAAAAATACAGTTGCGCAAAAACATCTCGTGGTTATTATGACTCCTAATCTTATGTTAGATATCCTTTATAGTATTCAAAGTCAAAGCTAAAACATTTATTTCAGTTAGACCAATTACAGGCACTTTTGAATTATCAAGGAGTCGGTCAGTTAGTCAGAAAGTTGAAGCTAGTTGCTCGTTCGAAAATTCAGATAGGTCTCTATGCAGAGGAACGACCAAGAGACTCCACAAACACTATTGCATCTAGTATAATTTGTACTAAAGGTTGCACGACATACTTTCAATATAGTTGAGCCCGTAATTATGCCATTAGTTTAATTTCCAAAATATGGTAAATCTAAAGTGTTAATCATTGAAAAAGTAACATAAAATTAACCTAACTTGAGTAGACACCATTTATAAATCAAAATCAACGTTAATTGCTGAATTTGAATATTCATCATCATCTGCCTAGCCTTTTCCCAACTATGTTGGGGTCGGCTTCCAGTCTAACCGGATGCAGCTGAATACCAGTATTTTACATGGAGCGACTGCCTATCTGACCTCCACAACCCAGTAACTGGGTAATATGATACCCCTAGGTAAGACTGGTTGTCAGACTTTCGGGCTTCTGACGACCCGTAACGACTGTCAAAGATCCACGTATGACAGCCGGGACCAACGGCTTAACGTGCTTTCCGAGGCACGGAGGAGTCTCGGTATGTAAAGATGGTCACCCATCCACGGACCAACCCCGGCAAGCGTAGCTTAACCTGACGGATCAACCCGTGCGGCTGAATTTGAATATTATTACCGAAATTTTAAAAGACTATAAATTCTTTGACACATAAATATAGTAAATGAATCCCATAATTTCGATTTCCATGACACTATGCGGCCAGTTCGAGGCAATGAAACGTCATCTTATGTCAATAAACATTAAAAACCGAATTGATATCTCAATTTGTTAATATATCTATAATAAATAATAATAATACCAGCCTATTATTGTCCCATTGCAGGGCAAAGGCTTCTTCTCATACAGAGAAGGCACGAGCATTGATCACCACGCTTGGACAAATCGAATTCAGGTGTTAATTATAAGTCCAGGTTTCTTTACGATGTTTTCCTTCACCGATGTCAGTGATGAAAAACTATGACTTTGTCTGCGGACGTAGTCGCGGGCAAAAGCTAGTGTCATACAAGTAGATGAATAATACATTAAAAAAAACAATAAAAATCCTTGAACATTGCCGCGGTATGGCACCTACAAACGTGGACTTGGACAGCTACATTATCCATCCTAATTTATTGTTATTGTCACTCTAGATATTCAAATATCACTCGGATTTACATACAAACGGACCACCCTATATTTTTTTTTCGCCAACCGGTGTATAGAGGTTCTTAAAACAAGACTTTACTGTTAGCTACCCTTGTTATAAATATGTAAATCGAGGTGGAATATTATGTTAATGTCACGATCATTTCGCAGAAAAAAAAATCTAGGACGAATGCAAGTCACACAACTCGACTAACATAATCGTGCTACAAAGATGCTTGATAAAAAAAAAACAAACATTTCATATTTAATAATATCCCGTTTATTTTGTCATGGTTATAAATTATTTAATCAACACGACTTTACGAATGTTCTGTCTAAAAACCAACGTTTATTTTTTAATTTTCCACAGACGCCGTGACCGCCATTCTACGCGCCATCTTCGCACGAACTCTGGCAGATTGCTTTTTCTTAATTAAAAAAACTCGTACTATAGCGGCTCTCTAACAAAATGCTAAAAATTTACTTATAAACTTTAGATTTAAAAGTTTTACGTTACTGTGCTGCCTACTCGACTGACACAAATTAGAAGCCGAACGATCAGTTAAGTAGCATGGGAATCGACCGTGTCACAGACCCAAAGTAGTATAGAACTATAAAAATAAATCGTAGCATCTTGATTGAAAGTGAACGTAGGCGCACCTGTGACGACGGTTTACCGTGACCGGCGCCGGTTCTGCTCTTTTTCCTCAGGTCACTGTGACGATTAATACCGTTACAGATTTAAACGTGGAACTTACGAAATATTTAAAAATATAAGCGAATAAAAAGAGCGCGTACAAACGGTAATTTTTCAGTAGCAGCCTCGGAGTCTGGATTTGTGTCCCGGTTGATGGCAATAGGCCCCTATTACATGGGACTAAAAACATAACTGGCGAAATGTAGGTGTAGCTGGGTACAGCCTAACCCTTCGGATATTAAAGACGTGATGTTATAGTAAGTTTCCGAACTAAACTGAAACTGTCAACGCAGTTTACGCAGTGGTCGGAGGAGCATGAGTCATCTCGTTCTGCTCGGTTCCGGCGACTCGACAGACAGGACAATGTGTAGAGAAAAACGGCTGCAGCGCAAACGGGACACGGACGAAAAAAAAACCGTCCCACTGAAACGTTCACCGTTGCGCAGACATGATTGAGTAATAATGCATGAATTATTTACGATGTGGTAATTTCCTGGCCGGCCTTTTTAGGTAATTCGCGGCGAGTTGGGTTGTCTCAAACTCTTAACTCATATAAGAGTTACTTTGAAAGGTATGTTTTATGTTCTCCGGTCATATCGTGTTTGCGTAAGATTTATGGCAGTATACAATTTTTGTCTTGCGCTCCGTTTGAGCTTAATGACGTGAGTGAAAAATTCAATTGTGTAAAAAATCCTCAAGGGGTTAGGCAAAGGTATATTGGTACACCCACATTTCGCCAGAACTATGTTTAAGTCCCATGTAATAGGGAGCGAGCCTATTGCCATCAGCCGGGCACATGATACAAACTCCGAGGCTGATAGAAATTCCTGATCGAAAAACTCAATAACATTGCCCGACCTGAGAATTAAACCCAAGAGCTCATGCTCAGTCGCGCTTTGCGACCGCTAAACCAACGAAGCAACTCAATTTCAGCGCAATATTTTTGTAGGTTTGAAATCTATTAGGATTTTTAAAAGAGTTTATTTCTAAGCATCTTTTTTTTATTTATGTTCATTTCAATTTTAAATGAAGCCTCTCATTTTGCCTTGAGCAAATGGTCCGTACATGGAGAGATTAGCAAGTGACCCAGTGGTTACATATGTACCTACTTAATGTATGTACCATCTATACTTGGTCACATGCTACCTACAGATGCGTTCTTTTTGCGCCAAGGAGACGTAATGACCTAAGCTGTCTTGATTTATTGGATAAAAAAATCTAACTTGCAGCATATTAATGAATCTAGTTAAAGGCAGTTGTGATCAATGTTGCCAGACGTCCCGATATTTAACTGGAAAATGAAGGTTTTCTTTAGTCGCGGTTTTTTTTGTGCTTTTTCGACGGTGCTGCAGGAATTTAGAATTTTCTTGTGATGACTTTGTAAAAGAAAGAAGACTATATAAAAAAAAAACCTATTACTTACTTATTATTGTGATTTAATTATGTCCCGTATTCTTTGAATGAATGTCGTTTTTTTACATTAAGTATTCATAATCCCGATTTTGCCGAATAAACATCCCGCAACTATGTCTGTCTGTGTAAAACTTAAGCAAAATGCGTATCAGTTGGAAACATACAATCTTGTTACACCGAAAACTTACGTTCAGATACAATCTAAGCTTTATATTTTATGGACTAGAGGAATTAACAAATACCACATACATATATACATTCGTACATACGTCCACAATCAGATAAAATACACTCTTTATGTCACATTTTTATCGGTGTCACGACATTTTACATCATAATACGCTACGATACTGATGCATTTGACAAGGAGCCGTCCCAGTGGATCAGAAAGTAAGTACTTAAGCATCAGATAACATGGCCGAGACGCAACGCGTTGGCGGGAAATCAAACGTCACGTTGACAGCGCGCGTAACTTGACAAATAACTTTTTTCTACTTTATTTGCTTTCGGCCAGTACCACACCTTAAAAGGAGGTGTGAAATGTTTACAGATCCCATCAACACCTCAAGTTATAAGATTGTCGACTATTTCTATAAATGGGCGGCAACCATTTTGAAATGTTCACAGTTAACACGTTTTTCAATAAACAAACTTGCTATTACACTTTGGAAATTGTCACGTTTAATTTTTATTGGCCACGACATGGCCGTTTCAACTTGTCAGTGGAGTTTATGCAATTTTCAATGAATAATGATTACATTCAATTTAAATTAGTTTACAGTTAAGTAGGTATGTAGCTGAATTTGTAACTGGCTGTGATTAAACTCGAACAGTTAAGGTATTATGTTGAGATAAGGGAGTATGACGAAATTCGTGAATAATTTTAGCTTTAATGCGGGTTATGGATACATTGTTAGATGAAAGTACTAACTCATGAAGGTTTTAGTTAAACCATAGATTATAATATTCTAAATTCAATTTATCACAGTCTAACTAACATTATCAAGCATGCTAATTTTAGATTAGTTTTTTTTTAATGAGTATGTTTGTTTTACAGCTTCATAAGGTCTATCGTTGTATTTAGTCTCTGCCCACAGTATCAAGTAGCCAAAAATAAAACGGAACATAGCAAAAAAATAATAATCAATCTCAATGCATATTTATAACTGTCAAATTAATGCCACACAGATGGTATATCTGACTTTTATCCGTATTATTTATTGATGTTTTGTTCCTATTTGGACGACCAAATAAAATATAACAGTAACGGCTTAACCGAATCCGTAAACCGTTATTTGCTAGTCAGCGGTGACATAAGAACGCCTTTACGGATTAAACGCCGACGCTGCGCATGCGCACCCATGGCCATACACTAATTAAATATTGATATCTGGGCCTTGCACTTGTTACGAAAACACATTACCACATAAACATGTGTCATGTTATTACGAATTCGTAATTAAAGGTCGTCGATGAAATAGAGGTATTTTCGGCCATTTTGTTTTAATGACAGTGACAGTAGCTATTTAAAAATGGATACAGGTTGCGAAAATATGTAACCGGTTTCGATATCGGGACAATATGGTATCCGTTACGTATGCTAAATATTAACGTTAGATTTATTTACTGTTTTGATACCTACCACTAACAAATAATCTATACAAATGAATAAAATTAAAATGTCTGTTTGTAACGTCAAAATAACAGATTATTACAAAATAAATGTGAATGTTTACATCTTTATTGTATACACGAAAAAAACATTTTTTGTCTGTGCGTCTGTTTTTTTGTTATGGTTGATCTCCAAAACGGCTAGATCGATTTTGACGGGACTGTCGCTGGCGAATAGTTAATGATACAAGAAGTAACTAAAGGTATTTTAGAAAATAATTTAGGGTTTCGCGCACGAAAAATTCTCTTGATAATAGACGACATTGACGCAAACGTAGTCGCGGGCATAAATTAGTATAAAATAATATTAGAAACGAAATAAATTAACGATTAAAGACAAACACCTCATTCACAACAAATGAGACCTTTAATTAAAGCAATTAGCAAATATTTATCTAAATCACGCCATTTTTTTTTTCTGAAAAAAAAATAGCTTTAATTTTTGCGTTATTGTTAAATAACCTTCTTTGATATAACGTCTCAATAGACAACTGATTGCTTCGAAAATTTTTAAATGCCATATTAATGTCAAGAGGTCATTAACCCAAAAGGTGGTTGGATTTTTTTTTTAGGAAATGCACAGAAAGAGTAAAAAAAAACTGTTCAGATCCGTTTCCCCGTAAGTCCGCAAAACATCGCACACAAAAACCTTTAAGAAAAAGGTCTTACAATAATTATACTTAGTGACAAAAAAAAAACATACTTAATTGAACACACGCCAAGAACACTAAAATCGTAATCAACACTTGCTTACCATAATGAGAGCAAAAACTTAATCTGAAATTCTGATCCTCATAATGACTTTGTTGAGTTCCAAAACGGCATAACTTACCTGTAAAGAGAGAAATCATTAATTAAAATGTTGAAACGCTAATAAACGCATAAAAAAATGTCTTAACGCGTAATGTACTCAGTGAAGGAAGAGTATCATGATTTTAAAAGTTTATTCCGCGTACATAAAGTTGCGTAAAAATTGTGGTTTTTAAGAAAAAAATGGTATTTTAAATATCTTTATGCAGTGGTAATTACTTTGTATGCAATGTTATTTTTTATTGGAAATTTTAAAAGCAAAATACAAATTATAATTTTTGGTCCTTTGTGGCGACGTGTAGTTTAGTACACGTTTAGAATTCAGGTGAAATTAGTCAGCTTTGAATCGAATTTTAGAACAATGGCTTTCGAGCAAATTAAAAAATAATGTGACATGGCGTGTTGTCATTTCCCTGTCATTGGTTGACTTAATTATCAGCAAAGAGTTGCTTACGCGCTCTTGACAATTTATCAAATTATTTTGCGTCGATTTCCGGGAGTAAGTCTCACTCAACTAAATATAAAAAAGAATATTTAGTTGCCCCAAAATCCGTATAAGTACGCCAAAAGACTAATCGCAATATCGAAAAAAAAAACGCCATCAAAATTAGCAGCTACTTAACTACCTACCGAATCGAAATAAAATTATGTATCATCGTAAATAAAGACGTAAAGTCGATATTTATGCTTAATTTATACCAACTCTCGCCCGTTTCGTTATTAAACATGTACAAAAGCCTTAAAACCGTCGTAATGCGAAATGTAAAACTATTTTCCGAGTAAATTCGATGAACACTTTCATAAGTTCCACTTACACGTATTAAAAAGGTATTTAAGTTTGTTTATTAAATATTTTATAACAGCAAGTAATATTTTTGATTTAATAACAGTTTTCTTTTAAAAAAATCTGTGTTACAAAATGCCTTTTTACAACTGGAGAGGTGAGAGGTGTCACCTCTCCCCTCTCCTCTCTTTTTCATTATTATTAGGCACTACGCACACATTAGGATTTACGTTTTTAACAGCGACAACATTTATTACATAGTATTTATACACAAGACAAATCTGAAAAATACCTCTGCAACAAACTGACAAATTTGCAATGAATAACTACTTAAATAATTATACAATTAGCGCAAAAAACCTTAATTATACTTAACTAGACTTTTAATTTTTTATCCATTTCCATATTCATGAGAGAAATTATCTGTGGAACACTCCGTTATATATCACATTTTTTAAAACTTTTGTTAATACCCAGATAAAAAGGTAAAAAAAATGAGTCATCATTTGCCTAGCCTTTTCCCAACTATGTTGGAGTCGGCTTCTAGTCTAACCAGATGCAGCTGAATACCAGTATAAAAAAAAAGAATAAGTATTTTCCCTTTGAAAAATAACCAGTAATAAGTCAACCCGTATTAGAATTAAGATTCATTAAACCATCACAATAATCTAAATAACCTCACGCAATACCGGTATATTATCATTTGTCACCTACCCACAAAACACATAAGACAAAGTTCTGTAGACATAGCTGAGTTAGCGTTAGATGATGCGTGGGCGTCGAGGCCGACACACGCGCCTCCGAGCAAACAATCAATGAATGACAAATTATCATTATTAATAAACCATGACTGTATGTACTGACATGTGACAATTAACTTTTGTTGACTATAATTGCTCATAACATGACTGTGTGGTCAACAATAGAATTGGATATGGCATATGGCGCTATTATATTGTGATACATTACTTTGGGATACTTAGTTGTCGTCATAGTAAGTTTTTTATGTTGGTTGGAAAACAAAGTACGTCTTTACCTTGGACATCTGTGATACCATAAGATGGTGAGTCCTCTTCCACTCCCTACCTCCTCCACTTTATTCTTTCCGCTTTATAGTTCAGGTTTCGGGGTACGCAAGACAACATGTAAAATTAGTTATGGTTCGTAACGCTAAACCATATTCTCCTCCATTCTCTAAAGTCCTAGCTAAGGCTGCATTTCCACCAGACACGTGTCAGGATGTGTGTCAAACTAATCAATGACAGCGCTACCTTAGCTCAAATTATAACATCCCTCGCTTCGAAATCCCGCACAGCTCTGGTAGAAACCCAGCCTTGCCTGGTATTCTGATATATTCGATCCAGTTAACGCTAGTAAATAAAAAGAGAATGTTATACTAAATTAATTCTTTCAAAATCAAGACTTATACGACAGCCGTTTTAATAGACGTAATTATTTGTTACACCATTAAACTTCTCTTATTTATGTTAGACCAGCAGCTGCTCTGTACCAAGACACCGGCCACATGCACTGTACTTAATTTTTCACGATAAAAAGTATCCTTATCTATTTAGATTCCAGATACTCATTTTATTTTCTCATCTATTTTCATTCTTTATACAGTGCTTCTCCGACAAACAAACGTTTGTAATTTATTTGGTCCTTCGCGACGCACTAACAACTAATTGGGCACACACGTGGTTTTTCAACATTGCAGTTCTGCTGCAGTCTATCTTTTTGCTATATTACATACTAATCAGTTCATTACTTTAGTTGGGACAGGAGGCAAATGATTAGCCCGGCAAATCATCGAGATAAGTACTCACTTTCGCATACAACATGTGTGAAAATAATCCTTCCTCAAGTCTAAGAAGTCATTAAAATCAACTCTCGGTCCTAAAGGTTATAAGGAAACAAGGCAGTCCAGCCACAGTAATTGTTTCAGGAAAGCATTTAATTAATTCACCATCCGGAAGTCGTTAACTCTAATACCTAGTATTTTCCGCGATACCAGGTATGGAACACCATGGATTGAAAATAACTGAGATTGTATAGAAAAACACGTGAAGTGTTTACGTTATTTAGTGTTTATATTTTTTCTTGAAGAATTTTAGTTATTCCTTTGATCCGCGCGTTGGTTGGATTCGAAGAAAAGGACCAAAATATTTGCATAATTTAAACTGTTAGTGCATTAAAAGGATAACAGTTAATTTATACAATGACACCGCGCAAAAACAGTTTAGACCAAATATGGAAGGTGTCAACATAATCATTATTTAATAACCACTTTGATTGGCGGATATGCTAATCATTTCATATTTAATAATTATTCATTATATTCAATTATGGTTTCAAGAACATTATAATTAGTCAACAAATCTAGAAATGGTCAGTTGCATTAGCAAATGATTTCAATGAACGGTATTTGAGTGGGATTAAAAAATGTCATTGAATCTTGTACGTATTTCCTGCCTCATTTAAAGATACTATTAATATAATGAAGCTGAAGAGATTTTGGTTTGTTTAGCCGCGTATCTCTGGAACTACCAGTCAAATTTTAACTTTTTGTATATGATAACCAGACTCATGAGAAATAGTATAAGCTATATGACATCACGCTATGATCTACAGGAGCGGAACAGTAACCAAAGACGGTCAAAGGTGACAAAGTCGCGAGCAGCAGCTGTTTAGCTAGTAGGGTTATAATTTGATTCTCCTTTGGATTCAACTGCTAAAAATTCTTTAATTGAAAGTCAAATATTAACCTTAGGAAGCAGATAACTTAGTTAAGTCTATATTCCCCATCGTATGCTCCAAATAAGTACTAAAATGCAGCAAGCTAATTCAGTTTTGACGTCCAACAAGGCAAAATCGTTTCAGCTCAACCACGATGACTGTGTAGATACACGCGCGCCATTAGCTTTCCTATTGCAACCCCGTCACCAACCAACCATAGAACTAAACCCGAAACTTCTAAACCCAACAAAGAAAAGTCGAAAATCGCGCGAGACCAGTTTCAAATCCCGCAAATTTATATTGGTAAGAACTAAAATGGCTCCGTGCACGCACACAGCAGCAAATATGATGGATTGGCAGTGCTGCGCGTGGGCATGGTGTTCTGCGAGTATGCTAATTCTTTGCATGGTACACGACTGAGGTTACGTTGGTACATGGTTAGAGCGTTCGATTGTTCGTCGTGGGACATGCGTAGTCGCAGTTGCGACACGCTGGTACTACCGCTGGCTAATGTGTTCTGTAGGGACTGTTCTGTGCTTTTTTTATGGTAGAGTAAAAAGAAAATGGCGCTGAATGGTGTGAATCGAATCAAAGTTTAATTCATAAAAGTAGTGGTAGATCTTCTTGACGTATTATCTATTCTATTCTAATTTTGAAAGATTCATTGTTTCAGATACGTTCCAAATCATGCAAAATATGCATATTCAAATGACTGTTTTTAATGAATGAATGGAACACGTAAAATATTTGAAGGACGATTACGCAATGCAGAATTTGCATGTTGATTGTTATCATCGCGAAAACCATGCCAAGCCAATTAACGGCATACATTGAAAGGAAACATGAGCTCATCATGATCGCCCGTGTTTACAATGCTGCATCCGCCGATCTATCGAGAATTCAACAATACCTGATCATCTTCCAAACAACCAACAAAGCATGCCAAAACAATGAGAAACAATGAAAACAAGCGTGTTGACACAACATTCGCATCTGGAAATATGCAAGAACAATGCTTGTGAGGGGCAATGTGACGAAATTCGATCCCGGTGCATCGGAACGTTTTAAACAATGGCAGATTCGGGTTCCCGCGCGAAATTGACAGCGAGCGAACAATCGACGAAATAACTGTCGTGTTTTGTAATAATGAAACGCAACGATACGTGAGACGATCCCTTTTTTTCGCAAACAATTTTTGGCGGATTAGGTTTCTTCAATATCGAATACCAATATTTATTCAACCTGTACAAATATTCGTTGGTATGTCAAAGTAATTTCGTTCCCAAGCATTGAAAGGCTCGATTTTGAAACCACGCATTCCTAATTCCAAATACATCTAAGGTGCATTGGTTATGGCTAGACGTTCCCAAACGAATTACCAATCTCTAAAATATCGAGAGGTACGTAACCTTTACCATAGATTTACTTCATAACAACAAAAACTGTGTATATTTTAAGTTGAAAAAATTCATGTGACGTAATGTTTAATGTGACATTTTAAGCCGTTGAACTCTGCCTTACATAGACTTATGTCAACACAGTCATATAAATCCAACTCCGGGGTCCGTTAGGCTATCTTTCCACTAGAGCTGTGCCTGGCTGCTATGCTACGAGAATGTGGAAGCTAAGCTACAATTGGTACCTACTATGTGACCGTTTTCACTGATGCTAAGATATGTAGAGGAGCGAGGCAGCTGATAAAAAAAAAACTTTTTTGGTTCTTTTTGCATGTCTACTTTCAGTGACAAACGCGCGCCTACTGTAGATACACTGCTCTGCACGTAGGTACACCTCTCGCAGCCATCTATAGCTCGCATCCATAGCTCATTATATCATCCTTCCATATTAAAAACATAGCCTAGTCGAATCAGTTTCCACTAGTGCTACGCTATGCGGACCAATGAATATGATTGGCAGATATTTATTTAGTTATGGCACTCCATCCAACGACTTATTCACTAATACATTTTTGTTGGGGTTCTGTAACAATTTAACTTAAAAACTAGAGTGAATTTGTCAATATATCCAACGCATCTACAGCAGCGTTAATAGCACATTTCTGGTGGAAAAGCAGCTTTATAGCAGTGCAAGTGTTAGGAAATACAGAAATTATTTTAATTCATCGGAAATAATGGTTCACAAGTCATTTCTCAGTTAATAAGTTTATAAGTTATTGGTATTGGATCTCACATAAAATGTCATATTTATAGTCGCACCTATTCCAATGTCGATAAAGACGGGTCACTTTTGTAATCCGTGCTACTTCTACTGTTATTTTATTTAGAGATTAAGCTAATACATATTTAAATTAAATATAATTTTTACAGTTCATAGAATTAATTTTCATAGTTCAAACAAGGTTTCGAATATTTATTATAATTATGGAAATAGGCATAAATATCAGGTTAAAACCAAATATTGGTTCCCGTCTCATAAGACAAAAAGTCGCTTCCCGTCACCTAAATTCGTAGATCTTTTAAACGACATAACGGATTTTAAGGCAGTTTTCATCGATCGATAGAATTATTCAAGAGAAAGGTTTATGTACTAAATTGCAACCGTTCAAAGCCGGGTGGGTCGCTAGTTAACAATCAAGTAGAAAACAAAATGCAACATTTTAGTGGTCCTTTTATACCAACATGATTGACTCCCAAAAGACCAATTTTTAGGTATGCAGCATTTTAGTGGTTCTAACGTGGTCAGTGTGCACAAAGCATAAGAGAACGAGAATGGATGCTGCATTACAGTACCCGTATAACATTGTCAGCTCGTAATGTTACATCATTTTGTATTTAAATTGCTAATAGCTTGTAATATAACCGAGTATATTATTAATATAGCCTTGCATAGAGTTAGGTGATTATTAATTGTAAGCTTAGTTTAATTTAGCGTACATTAATCAACCGTATTTTGACTGTCCAGGTACTTAGGCAGTCATTTGTTTTTTGAGACCAAAAAAAACGTAATTTCAATGGACTTAGAACAATCTATTCGTTATTAATTAACAACCATTAGTGTGTGCTAACGAATTTACTTGACAGCAAAAATAAGCGTAAGTAAATTGGTACATTTGTGTAGGGTTGCGAGATCCTAAATAAAAGCCGAACCACTAGCCAGTTAAGCCAGACTTTTATGCAAAATTGGATAAAAAAAAAGGCAAATTTATGCCTGAATTTAAAACGATATTTATTTATATTTATTTCAGGACAAACATCCCATATAGCTAGTTAGTAATTACCTAAAACTATGTTAGTATACTACACTCAGATAAAGTTATTTACTTGTATTTAATTTTCTCGATACTTTTTCATGAAATTAACTCAACTTGCTAAGAATTAAACGTTAAAAGCCACCGGCACAACGACTAATTTAACAGGACATGCATCCAAAAAGTATGACTATAGAGTCTGGCCCGCGAAAGCTAGCCTGTAAGGGTGGCAATTTAAAAAGTCGACGTTTATCGGTAGCTATAAACGCAGATGATGCATTTGCAAAATGAAGTTGATACTAGAAAAAAGTGATTTAATAAATGAAACAGTTTATAAGTTGAAGTTTTAGGCGGTATTTTTTTTTAGCCGTCGTTTTATGTGACTATCTTTTCAACCGACTTCAAAAAGGAGAAGGTTCTCAATTCCGCGCGTATGTTTTTTTTTTGGTGCCCGCTTGACTGCCTCGTTGGTCTAGTGGTCGCAAAGCGCGACTGCTGAGCATGAGGTCTTGGGTTCAATTCCCAGGTCGGGCAAAGTGTTATTAGGTTTTTCCATCAAGAATTTCTCAGTAGCAGCCTCGGAGTCTGGATTTGTGCCCGGTGGAAGGCAATAGGCTCGCCCCCTATTACATGGGACTTAAACAAAAAATGACTTAAAGCGAAATGTGGGTGCACGAATGGGTGCACCTCTGCCTAAACCTTCGGGGATTACAGGCGTGATGTTATGTTTTGTTTTTTTTTAGTTGGCCAGTCTCTAGCCAGCTTTGTTCAGACGCCTAGCAACCCTATAGAGTAGTACATACAGTGTTGTGGATCAACATCAATCATTCCAAAGCTAACATTAAGTGGGTGAGCAGTCGCGCCGCCCCGGGGTACAACGGGAATAACGCAAACTAACTCCATTCAATATTCCAGTTAGCAGTAAATTGCTGCTTAATTAAACATTCTCATAACACGAAGTATTAACTTATTAAGTCTAGGTTCTCGGCGCCTGGCGACCCCCTTCGCGACCAGCTTCCCATTAAATAAGCAAATATATCCGTGTACCTAATCATTACCTACCGGGTGTTAAAAAACGTTGTGAAAACAGTTAAGATTTTATCCGGATTGAGGATCTTGAGAGGATATTCTCCTTGTATTTTGTTCAATAAGTCACTAAATTCTATGAAGTTTGTAGATCAGATAGGATAGGATAAAAGCACTTAATCTTAGTCAGTCTTCCGTCAAGTAACAAAATTTCAAAATGATACACGGTTACTCACAACTTCATATTTTTCAATATGAGTTGTGTATGTTTTTGAAATTATTTTTTACTGTTGTTAGGAAAACAAACTTTTAAACAATAAGCCTGATCATATTGGCTCCCTTATATTATTTATAAATTTTCATCGATTTTAACTATTTATTGACCGAATTATGACTAGACTACCTACGTTTTTTGCGGGGCGAACTGTCGGCTCAGTTCTCTTAAGGGCTGGATATTGACACAGCAAACGGTTATTTTAAACACATTTTTACTATAGAATTAGAGGGTTTTAACAGCGCAAAGTATTAAATTTCACACAAGCACGGAACCGACCGAAATCGCCGTCACGAAAAATCTGGTTTCGATTTTGATAATCAAAAACACGTAACCTTTCTCCGTACTCGATTCCACGACTTCGTTTATCGATTACAATGTTGCGTTCCGTTTGCATCACAGCCGTTGCTTAACTCTTAATCGCAGACCTTTACGGCATTGAGTTATCGTGTTACACTTGCATCTTCATGTATCCCTCTAATTGAACCAACTGAACGTTCCATTATGACAACTAATTGAATTAATCGAAGCATTACAATGCAGCGTGGGTGCAATTTTCGTGGAATCGGGGGCTACCTGCTACCTTATCATTTCTTCTACAAGTCTTGTGTGTAATCGATTTTAATTATTTGGTTAAGCGATTTCGCTTCGCAGGTGAACATTTTGCGGTTAAATATAGCCGTGGTCACGGATAAACACGCAATTACGAAATTACCATATACGCGGCCGACTAGTATTTTATTGGACGCGTACTTAACGGTACGCTTTTGGTTTGGTACCGCGTCGCATCAAACCGGAATGTGTTTTCAGATGGAAACATGGCCGATAAACAGTAAAACAACACTATCTAGGAACGGCGTCCATTTAGTGTGGACCGCTGCCGCTGGACGAGTCCACACCATCCAAGGTATCGACTAAATAAAATAATAAAAATAGTTGGCAATTAAAAGCACGCACGCCGCGCGATGCACTCATTTGTGTATGCAAATGCCGCCATATTGACTTTTTTACGGTTGCGTACGGAAAATGAAACAAATTGTGTTTTTAATGTTTTAATTAGAGATTCGCTTTAGCTTGGAGCCGCTATCTCTCGTCTAGATTGTGAATATGTAAATGTGAAAACGCATCGTGACTCGTGAAACGTTACTAAGATAGCCTAACTACAGTAAGTATCTATTTTAAATAAAAAGTTGTTAATGAATGGTGTTCTAGCGCGTCTTGAGTGACATTATTCTGAATAGAGACGCCGCATCGCCGCTGCTGCACTCGACTAACTTAAATTAGCGTCCGACTACGATCGTTCTCGATTAATCGACTAAACGATGTGTAAAATACTCTTAAAGTGGCCAGTATTATTTTCGTTTCATAAAAAAATGTTTACGTTCCCCGCCACAAACGCGTAACCAGAATTAATCTGACGGGTGCACACTCGTGAGAACGAGTTTCTCTATGAATTTGATATGTGACATCTCTCCGATCGTAGACAGAGTGGCTCGTAAAGTTTAATTCGAAGCATAAATTACCTTTGTAGAGATTTACCACGGTGTAACGCAATACGAGCTTCAAAGAATACGTCCGTATGGAGGTTGAATAAAGGACAGTCATTAGTAGCTATGAGTCTGTGGACTTGTTTGATGCGAGGCACAGACAATGAAATGGAACGCATTTCATTCGACGTTGTTCTTTATAACATCTTTTTTCTCTGTTTCTACTAATGTAAGTGTGTCTGAGGATTTAAATTATCTACCTGTATGTACTCTGCTTTTATTCTAGATAATGGCTCGTCATAAAACGTACAAGAGTTAAGAAGTATCCATTTCAGAAACGTCATCAGAAAAAAGGATTTTATCTTCAAGCTTATCAAACAAAATGATTAACGAAACAAATGTTTGCTATCTTATGTTTGGTTTAAGTAAACAGTGGATTAAATTTTCCTACGTAGACAATTTGATATCCATAGTAACCAATGACGTAAGCCAAAAACGTGTTCTATTGGCTTATCTAAAGGATATCGAAGGTCAACGCATAATTAGTTTAGAACTTAAACCACTCAGACATCGACAGACTTGTTTAATATATCGTTAATCTGATCGATGTGACATTATCATTAAACCTCATTTGCTGCCCACTTACGCCTAAGTATTTGTTCTATAAATATTTACAAACTCAACAAGGCATAACAAAACGTTGCAAAAATATTTATACACCCAAACAACGTTTGAATAACACGTTTTCGTTTGCAACCTACATAGATAAAACCTCATTGGTGACTGGCAACACATTCCAACGCTATCAAATTACGGAGTACCGGTCCTCTCCCACCGGTGGAGTTTACGCGTGAATTTTTAATTAGACGGTTAACAATGAAGACGTAAAATATGATACACTATCGAGTTACGACGCGAGCTCATTTTGCTTTGTCAAATAGGTGTTAATGTTGACTTTAATTGTTCGCCATATCCGGCGTCGAGTTCGCCACGCGACCCACATATTATTGTTATTTAGCGCTGGCAACTCATTGTATTGTTAACGGTTCATAGATAGCATTCCAAATTCAAATCAGCGGCGGGAGTGTGATATTTTCCGGCCGATCGATGAAATTAAATATTAATGGAATCAAAAATGAGTGGGTCAATCTATTATGGAAGTAATCGTGACTGTCTTAAAAGGTTTGATAAGATTTTCTATTTCTAATTCAGAGTTAATTGGCGCCAGGTTCGATTTCCAAATCATTTGAGTCTCACACATTAGGCGTGCGCGTACACAAAAATGCCAGCCGGGGGCGGGGCGCGCGGCCGTTGCACCTGGCGATCGCGCCGGCGCATTCCTCACGCACTCCTTTTTATGCTACACTACAAGTTTAGCCCAACCATTCTAATCTGGACCGCTTTTCCCCTCTCTACGGAAGATTAACAGACTAGAAAGGGTCGCAGTTCCTCTCGTGGGCGGCTCTCCTTACAGTGGCCACTGTAGTAGGAACGGAACGCAACATCTCCTATTTTCTTTTTTTTTTTAATTTAACTATTCCATCTCCACGTCTCTGTTGCTCAGCAGTTCGGATCAAAAGTTTTTTGGAGACGACCCCGGGTTATACAGCCTCTACAAACACGAGAACAAATATTAACTGTGTGTTGTGTTTGTTTGTTGTGGATTTATGGCCGCTTGAAGAGAACACTTGAGTTATGAACTTATGACAGTAAGAGTTAGCGAGCACACACGAATTGGTTGAACATTTAATTGGAGCACACGTTAATAACTGGTCGGAGTAGTTTGTGAGAATCAGATTGTTTGTTTTGGAAATCAAAAGCTGTAAATTGGGGCATAAAACGTTTAATTTTTAAGGATAAATATAATTATAAAAATGCTGTAAAGAAACTACGTCGTAAACGAAATTTATTCATCACAGCGAAAACGTAACGGTTCATAAATTGAGTTACAAGAGACGCCCGGATACAACAGAAACACATGTGGTACTAGTTTCGCTATTTTAATTGCAAAACATTAAGGACAGACATGTTGTATAACCAGTTGAAAAATACGTTTTTTGTGTGACAAATAAGTGTGTCAAAGTACCTACTAAACGCGTTCGCGGCCTGCGCTTACGCATTAACCGCAAAACTGCTGCGCCGGCGCCACCGGCCAACGAAAACATTTTCAAACCTGTTCGGGCAAAACGTTAATTTTGTAAAACAAACACACATAAGTGTGCGACCTACAAACCTGACTTAACCTGCGTTACGTGAAAGCGGGAAAAGCTAAATAAAGTATTTTCACTTTGACTTGTATATTAAGCACCATATTTACGACAGAACTCAAAGGTTTTGACAGCTCACGTTAAGTTACTGCTAGTCAGTTAAGGTAACCTCCGGACTTACTTAATGACTCTATGTATAAGTTTGTGTGTGGGTATATTGATACTCTGACTGCCCCGTTGGCCTCGTGGTCGCAAGCACGATTTTCAGGTCGGGAAAAAGCGTTATTTGTTTTTTTTTTCAAGGTGGTGGTGCCACACCCCTGTGTGCCTGCCCTGATCTCTACCAGTTGTCTCGGATTGCCGTCCCATCAGAGTATGAGAGATAGGGAAGAGAGAGTGAACTTGTGTTTGCGCACACTATAAATGTCCTGCGTATTTTGCTTAATCTCCAATGAGATTGGCCACCGCCCGTGGCCGAAATCGGTCTGGAGAATATAAGGAACATTGAAGAATAAGGTTAGGTTTTAAATGAAATAGAGGAAGACGACCCCCAAAGAATCTCTGGTGCGCAAAAGTATGTTTTAAAAGCCTTTTAAAGATTGCATAAACATAATTTTCTGGTCGGAAGCTGTTGATAGCAATATTTACATTAATTGTTCATAATTACACAAGTCACGTGTGTCCGTTTACTTAATTAGGTAAGTAATTATCATTTTAATTAAAAAACGTGTCCGTTTTGACACACTTGTACTGCGGTATCGTCATTCGATAATTCAATATTTTTGTCTGTTGTTTTCAGAAAAGTTATTTCTATAACTTAACTAGCTTTTGCCCGTGACTTCATCCGCGTAATTGGCGATTATCGCAGACGCGAGACGAAGTTGAGGAATAAAAAGTAGAGGGCGGCCATCTTGAACCGATTTTCATCAAACATAGCTAAGAACACTCACGACTAATTCACCTTTTAAGCAAAAAAAACAACAAAATTAAAATCGGTTCATCCGTTCGGGGGCTACGATGCCACAGACAGACACACACAAACACATCAAACTTATAACACCTCGTCGTTTTTGCCTTGGAAACCACGCAGACGATGTCGGGTGCAGAAACTAGTCCATACTAATATGAAAAAAGAAATGCGAAAGTGTTAAGAGAAATTTTGTATAGACATAGTTTAAGACCCGGGGAGGGACATAGAAGTTTTTATCCCGGTAATCACGATATAAATAAGTTCCACGCGGACATAGTCGCGGGAAAAAGCTAGTGCTACATAAACATAAGATAGCAAGTGTTACTTCCGTATCTATATCAGGCAATGTAAACATAGTGTCAGCTCCTTATTAACCCGAGCCATTGAGAAATGCAGTTTTATTATGGTTTTACTTCCATAGGTCGTTACATGTCACTGCTAATGTGTTAATGCTATCTTTCTGATTGTGTTCATTGCTTACTTTGTTGTTCATGGCGCCTGAGCATACTATCTTTGCATATCATTGAAGTTTAGTCTAATTAAACCACGTGGAACTTCTTGGTCTATTTATATGATTGTTTATTCTGAATCGAAAATAGCTGTCTAGTTGTTTGTGAGTTGAATTCTTGCCGAGTCTAAAACCGTAGGTATTATTCATGTAAGAACTGTAAGTAAATGGATTAACTGCCAAAAGCAAAGCAGGTGCCATAGGTCTACCAAAGAGCGTTCATTGCTACAGAACAGTTAGCTCTGCTGTATTTCATTTGACTCTGAAAGGACTTGGTTCGCCTCTAAGAAAGTCAATATTCGCCATCATCATCTGCCTAGCCTTTTCCCAACTATGTTAGGGTCGGCTTCCATTCTCACCGGATGCAGCTGAGTACCAGTATTTTACATGGAGCGACTGCCTATCTGACCTCCACAACCCAGTAACTGAGTAACACGATAGCCCTAGGTAAGAAAATATGTAAAGTCAATATTCACCAAGCTGTTCTATATTGGTGATTATCTAGATGTATCCAGCCCTAAAGGGCGATAAATTGAAAGTGAATATTTAATCCTTAATATTATAAATGCGAAAGTATCTAAGTCTGTCTGACCGTCTGTGTGTTACGCTTTCACGACTAAACCATTAAACCGATTCTGATGATAGTTGGTACCTACTTGGTAAGTTTGAACCCCAAGGAAGGACATAGGCTGCTTTTTAATCCGCGACTTTATCTGCGTACGCGATAACGGACATTTATGCGGACGAAGTCGCAAGCAAAAGTTTATAATATATTAATAGTGTTGGAAGCTGTCGATGTTAATATGTTAAGTAAGAAAATCTAACAACGAAACAACTTCAAAACCTCTTAGACCTAAAGTCGAAAGAGTACTTAAACCACCATTCTGAAACAAAAGTCCGGAATAAGACTGAGGTAATCTCGCTAGAAAATATCTCTTACAACACGCTTAAAGACACGTCCATATCTCAGTAATAATTAAGTAACCAGTACTCATAATAATGTTTTTCTTCGAAACTTCCTACTTCACATATTAGGGAACATACTTCAGGCATCTGAGCAAGAAAGGCGACGTTCCTACAAGGCTTACACACATTCTTAGGTCGCTGACAAACTCTTTAGAGGAAACGCGGGTGATTTTTTCTCTAAAGTCTATACAAACGCTCTAGCCTTTATTATTTCTGGTTTCTGGTACCGGTATGACAGAACAATAGAAAATCAATTATGTCTAATTACGTAGGACTTGAGCAATTAAAGTAATGATTTTTAGAGTAAAGTTAATGTCAACAATTTCTATAGGTACCTATTTTCCTTTTTAATTATATGTTATTTTAATAAGTATAGAACCAACAGAAAATGCTCAAAATTGCCTGTTTATACCGCTGTCAACAGAGGCCTAATGTACTTTACAGTTATAAACATCCTTCTTGTATTCCGTTTCTAAAATATCTTTTAAATATTGGTGTAATATTATGTAAAGAAAAAAATGGGCGAGAGACAAACCCCGATATGTTTTTTTTTACGTAGGCTACTCAGTCGGATCTGTAGTCGTCCTTTTCTCACTCCGAGTCTCGCAGAGCGACAGCGATAATTTCTTCTAGTACTTTATTTTTAAAAATCTCTCTGCCCGCGTCTCCTCTTAACAGTAAACCGGAAAGTTAATATGTCTTACAACTTATGCTGTTACAAACAGCTTTATTAATGATAGATAAGGTTATCATAGACTAAACATTATGTCAGTGTTGGTTTTGTGATTATACGCAGTCAAAGTCGAGGTGTATGATATAATGGTGTTAGACTCTAATTATGAAGGTAAAATATTGTTTTTGACCACGCGTCATGTTCGTGAACAGGCGCTGTTAATTAAGACTGGTTATTTCTTAACTGTTACGGCTTATACTTGTGCTTTTATATTATTCTTTACCTGCTTTGTTATCACATATCGAATCAAAAAGAATTAATAACCTGGAGTTTCTTCTTCATTCTTCTTTATAGAGACCTACTTAATACTTGACAATTCAAAAGTGACTGTAAATGGTTTAATTACCTAAAATAAATACTTAGACTTTGAGAAGAAACAAAAAGATCTTATAGCTTGTGTGAGGGCCTAACTTCAGAATAGAGATTGCTCCACATTTAAAAATATCTGGTCAGCCAGATATATTTAACAATGGAATTTGTTAGAAATGAACAGCCAAATAATCGGAACGAATTAGAAGATGGCGGCTCAGACCCTAAATCCTAGAACTTCTTGGTATAACCGGGTAAGCAGATGTGTTACTATTCCCCATAGATACGTGTCGAGATGTAAATTACATTTTTTATCAAGTAAAAAATACTTAAGAGCCTTAACCACCACAGTATACCCAAGGTATCTGGCTGCGGTTTTAACTGTCTACAGAGACCTGCAGAAAAACTGCGGTAAGAATGAAGAACGATAAACGGTCTCCAACTAACGCATAATGGAAGGAAAGCTTCGGCACGAGACCGGAAAATTAACTACTTATGAAGCCATAAACCATTACGACTATAAAATATAGTTGGAAGAAAAGCAATAAATGATGACTTTCCAACCACATAACAATGATTAAAAATATAAACATCATTCTAGCGTGACGTGATTGAGTACCGCCAGCCAATCAATTGGAGGAAGACATTTTTGCTAAATAAGCAAAACTTTCTCCAACATTCGTTACACAAGCATTATAGAAAAAAATTAGCATCTATTTAGCAAACCGTGTAAAGTCAGCGTTCATTGTATCGATCGTTAACTTCCTATTCGCTGCGCGTCACCTTGCGCACGCGCATCCAACATGGCGCGCGTCAGTCCGCTTCGTTAGTGGAGCATTTGTCAAGATAATTGTCCGAACACCGCCATTTGAGGCTTTGACATTTCCTGATTATTATGAATAGTTTGCCTTTTGTAATTTTCTATTGAAACTAGTGTTTACCCTTATTGCCCGGATATAAGAAGCACATTGCGATGGAAATGAGTAACTGAACCGCATTATTTGTTGGGGCATTGTATGATTCAGCCTTGGCTTTGACATTGTGTCGCGTTCGACCAAATTTGGTCGTTTTGTGCTCAATTACGTTGACAAGCGCGGATTGGCCGGTGCGAATGTAAGATGCCACAGCGACGTAGAAAATGTTTTGTTTGCAGCTGATTTCAATGACATTACGAAAACTTGAACCTTCAAGGTGAGTATTACAATGTGGCACAAATGTATTGGACAAAAATAAGTCTCGTACTCATTTAAAAAATATTGAAAACAAATTGAATTTACGCACATTTATGACTTAAAACCTCTTTGCGTAGTGGCTTTAAAAAAGACCGTTGTGAAGTTCTTTTTTTGAATTTGAATTTTAAATTTTCATACTTCGAATTATGTAGTATACGTGACTGGCCCTAAAGACTGTTTATAAGCAATATAAAAACACATAAGTACGGGCCTCAATAGGGTAACTACTCGTCATAATTGTTGTTACAGCTGCTTCAACTACGTAACGCATTAAGTATTTGTTTTAACCGAAATTATCAGCAGTCTACGACGGACATTTTATCTGATTAAAAACCTCAGGCTCAGTCTGACAGGTGATTTTCTATCTTGCTTTCTCGTTAAGAAAATTGTATTTATATCTCGCTCTAACGTCTTTAGCTAACGACATTCTAAGCATTTTTGGTGAATGGTTGGCAACCTCTGATAATGGCATTGTTAGTTGGGTAGATAACACAATTTGTTATCAGTAATGGGACTCTTTAGGACTTGTCTTGTAAAAAAAGGTAATACATAAAAAATAAATAGCATGTATTGATCAGTGACCTTCTGATTGACAGATAACAAAAAAGGTTTTAGAAGCAATTTTATACGTATGCGTCATCCATCGCTACTATTCAGTGGCGATAAATTATCTAATGATTTTTACACAATATCATCATATCTCAACACTTTTACTTCGAATTCGAATCTTATTTCACTTTTTGATAACTTTGGATTGAACTTGACACGTAGCGGCGCGCGCGTCTTTTGCAATAGCTGTCAATTTAGCAAAAACGTTCTAAACATTTTTGCTCTGTGTAATCATTCAGTTTATTAGTTGTAAAGTACCTAGTTATTTACCTCGTTACCTACTTAGGTACGTGTAAATATTCTGACACTATTGTCTAGGCACCTACTCGTAAAATTACAACTGGAATTGAAATGAATCATGCGCATGCATGCGTAAAAGTGACCTCGATAGTACAATCTTGTTATTGTTACACTGAACACTGAAATATTGTGAAAGTTATCCACGTTACTGTCAAAACTTGCATTTGAAATTGATTAGTTTCTGTAAAAAAATCGTCTTAGATCGAAAGTGGCTGTGCAGACTTATAACAAGACTTCAGAAATTGCGAAATAAAAATAAAAGTTCTTTTAAAGATCTTGACTCATTTTGGAAAAACCCGATGACGTTTTTCTGTATCTGAACTCTGAAGTAACGTTTAGATAAGTACTGTAGAGACTCTGGGTGGTTTAGCCAAGTTCAAGCTTATTATTATACTTTATAGTTCCAACACCGTTCTGAGAAAAAACAAACGAGGGCTGACAGGCGGTTTTGACTTGAGTTCTAAGACTTGATACCTATAAGCATTTAATTTCCGAAGAAAATAGTAGGTAGGTACCTGAAAGCTTCCTGACTTCCCGAGGAGTTTAAAACTCCTACTGTACCTAAGTACCTACCTACTGCAACCCCTCTTGGACGCAATGGAATTATTTTTTTATAAATTATAGGTATTTCGTTTTTTAATTCAGTCAATTACCCACCTATATTATGCTAGTTTTAATACGAGTCAGCCCTGATGCATGGCGAACTGTCAAGTCGTTCTAATTTTAAATTAATAAACAGAGTTTAAGTACATCATAGTAGTATTATTATAAAATAAGGTTGTATTTGACTAAACCAGCCGGTATTTACAGTACTCAGTATTTTTAGTTTTTTTACAAGCTTTCATTTTTTGGTATGGTTGTTTGAAGCAGGTTGTTCTTTAATTATTTAAATCACTTTAGGTACCTGCTTACGTAAGTTTTAACGTGGATAGTTAAACCGTAAGTACCCCCTTTAGGTAGGTTATCTTTATGAAGGTCGCTAGTTATAACTAAATGGTGATTGTACCATATCATTTACCAATTATCTCCAACTTGCAGCGAAGGGAAACAATAGTCTCTAAAGTAAATTATTGGAATTAAAATAATGATGATGATGGTCTAATGACATCACTTAATTTGAGCACTTAATGCGCATTTGATAGTGGAGATTAAATCTCTGTTTGCTCGTCTTATCATTCTCCCACGGAAATAGTAGGTACCTAGATAAGATAGATAGTAGGTAGGTACTAATAATGTACAAAATTATTTTTGTAATTATCGTGTAGGTAAATTAAACAACGGTAATATGACGTGATTTTACATTGATTTTTAAGAAGTAGGTACCTAGGTAGACAGCCAGCTAGAATACATTTTGTTTTTCGTACGAACATAATTCCTCATGGATGCCCTTAGATTGGGGATGACGGAGGGTTATATCGAGCTCTAATGTGTATCTATCACATGGACTATGTCAAATAAAAATTTTTTTTGCTTTCTACATAACGTTAAAAATAACATACAGACCTACCTATTTATTAAGTAAATATGTATCTTTAATAGAATTTAAAACGCACTGAAACCTGACAACTGAATGTTCCAAGGTACCTAGGTATAGGTAGGTAGGTACCTACCCACTAAGTTCTGCTTTTTTAGGATACCTAGTGTTATCTTGAGTGTAAGTAATCCGACTTTTGAGGTTAAATAAACTGAATCTGACCGTGTGTAGATAATCTTTACTTATCTGTATCGCACGAGTGAAAAAAAAAAAACTTTTAAAAATGCTAGGTAGGTACTTACCTACATAAGTTCCTGGAAGGATCTATGATTTGACGACAACAAACGCCAAACCACAAAAGTACGTACCTACCTAGGTAAGTATTATCTTACAGCAATGATTAGAAAACAATCCTTTTCTTTTATCATCACTATCAGTAGACCTGTGTCTATTTTTTTTTTACTTTTTTAATTATCGAGAAATAATATATTTGCAAAAAAGTTAAGAATAAGAAACTCTTGCTGTTATGCAATTTAGGTACTTACCTAGCTACTCAACTGTGATACTTCCTACACTAATAAATAACATCGATTGAGGATTGCAAAAAGTTTATACGTAAGTCCAACAAGACTCTTTAATTCCTATTCCACAAACAACTAGAGATTTTATGCTGAACATGTCGTGCATCCTGCCTGCCTGTCCGTGGCACACGCAACGGTACCTTAGGGCGATACGAGACGAGACACATCTAGCTAGGTAGGTACGCGGTTTTTTTCTAAACAGAAGTAGGTAACTAAAATTATGTAAGAATCCAGGTACCTACCTAAGAAGTTACTTTGGTACCCATATGACGATATCACACGTAATTAATGTAATAATAATACGCATATAATTATAGCATACCATCTTGCGACAATGCCTTGAAAACAGTCTTGTAAGTTGCAGTGGAATAATCTGATTATTGCGTAAAACGGATGATCAAAAAAATAAGTAAGTAATCGATTGTTACAACCTACCTATTAACGTTTATTTATAACACATTTGAATTATCAGAGTCGTTTAGTTGAATCAATTGGTAAAAGATTTAAATATCTATCTAGGTATCTCTTAGTCATCACAGTTGCACAATGAATTTTAATAATTTTCGTTAAGAGATTGTTTTATATTTCGAAAATCGGAACGTTATTATTTTCCCGTTGTCCGTCTCCGCTAATTTTGTGGTCAATTCTGTAAGTTTTGTGACATTCAAATTACAGATGTGACAAGTTTCTCATAAAAATAACAGTAGAATTTATTAGTTTAACTTACCGCTTTTAGTTTTTGTTATTTTATAGGTAATATTATATATTATTATTAGAAAGTGGTGCATGGGCAGCACTTATGTAGGTACAGATTAAGTTTAGTTTTAATTATAATATGGTGAGTTTTTATCTTTTAAATAATTAACTACCTACCTAGGTATTTATATTTTTAAATTACGTAGTACCTACCTACCTACTTACTGAGTCTGCTAAGTTGTACCGACTTGTTACAAACATTTATCTGCAGCAGGTATTTCTTAAACTCTACGCTATAATTTATAAACAACTACCCGCCGCAAAAAAAGTTCCCAGTTTGTTAGGCGTGTTCATAAGATAGACATGTACCTACTGCTCAATACCATTTTAATAACTCGATGAAATCCGTTAGATCAACACCTGAAGAGTGGTCGGCCTACGCACACACGGACATGTACTGTACGTGTTACGTTAGTCAACGAACACACCTACACGCGAATATTTCATCTTGTTGATTAGAAATAAACGACGTTCAAAACTTGAATTTGGAAGGTTTGTAATGATACTCACCCGATTAGATTCCAAAGCCTCAGCACTATGCTCCTCCTTCTGACGGAAGCAATTAGTGCATTTGCTCTTATTGAAGATGTTTGGTGCAAATTTCCTGCAATCCGATCGCCCAGACATGATTGCCAGAGGTCAGGGTCTATTCAACGTTCACTATGTCACCGTACACAGCATGATGCTACTGTAAAACACCCACACTAGACGATTAATCGCCTTTTTTCGTACCGAACACGTAGTTTATCACGCGCGCAGCCACCGGTGAGTGAGCTATCAGCGAAATCACTGCAAGTGAAGTGAGCGCTAACGTCATACAAAAAACACATGCACTAAACACAATCTCCTTCGGCAACCGAACACCGAAGTAGTCGTACAATCGCGTAAACAATATTCGTATTCACGTCAAAATATAAAACAATAAACATCGATTTCACAACGAACACGCGGAGTTCGCGAGCGCGCAACGACACGACCGCCCATCCATTTTACATCTGATAGAAAAGCAGCGAACACAGTTTGTTGTTTTACAACTTCTCTTTTCTTGTTTATGCGTCTGTAACTTAAAATATCAATGTGTGACTGTTTTTGTTAGTGTGAGTGACTATGTTTGTCTCTGTCTACAGCGCAAGGTTTGAATCTTTCTGTCTCTGTTACACTTTTCATTAATTATACTTGTTTCGAGTGCTGCCATCTATTGGTTACGTTTTCAAACAGATCTCTCATCACGGCTCACGCATTGTCAGCGACTCATGAGCACACAGCTACGTTCCAGAAGTTAAGTAGTTTTTCTGAATCATGATAGATGGCAGTAGTTACAGTTTTCAGAACATGTCATACATTTGTGTGAACGTATTTTTGTTTTATGCTGGGCTAAGAATAATCACATCATACATGCTGCTATTAGTAAAATATGATATTAATTTATAAATAACACGTTTTAATTATTCAATTCAAACGGCAACAATGGATGGTCGATGCTTGTTTTTCAACATAATACATAACCTATTAATTTTTAAACAAAAATTAAACAGAATTTGTACTATAAAATTCGTCATTTTGACATTGACATCATTGATTCAATGACAAATCATTCATTGACAGTTGACACATGACAGTGACAGGAGAAGCAATCATCCGATGCATGACGTGTGTGTGCGAGCGGTGTGCCGTGTGTGCGCCAGCCACTGCGCCCAATAAAACAGCGTGCGCCGCATTCACGTTATCATACGATACGCTTTCCCACTTCAAAACCTTCTCAAAAATTATCAGTTTTGTTCGTAACACCTAGCAAACGGACGCCCTACAGTTTAATAACAGTTTCTTTGATTCTCCCATTCATAGTCAAGGTGAGAGTTGTATAGAAACAGCAGTCAGCACGCCCGACTAGACCACTTCACGGATCGCTGTAGACCTTGAATTTGTGTCTGCGAGGGAATTTGAAATGTCCCTGTTTGTTTAGTCATCCGGTGTAATAAAATTGGTGCGCGCTCATAACCATTATTAGTGTAAGAAGGCTGAATTATAACGCGATATTGTGTTTTAGTATGGAAGACTTGAGTTTCGTTCCCGATCTCCCGAGCGGACCACTGGATAAGTTTAGAAAAACCGCATCCTTCGATTGGAAACGCCTCAAATTGGCTTTGGAAGGTGATATAGAGCTCCTGAAACTTAAGGTAAGTGACAAGAATGTGAACTTATTTTAATAAAGTTGTTAATTTAAAATACACATTTCGTTGTAAAATTCGCGCCAATATTTTTCTAGATTTAAAAAAAGAACAAGTTAAGTGGCAGACCACAGGCTGAATTTTGTGTTCTAAATTTAAATTTTGACAGTAAGCACGGGTACCTAATTGTTTTCACATACACAGCTTTCATAAAGTTAATGTTCTATTTCTATACTATAGCAAAAAGTTACCAAGTCATAAATTTAGATATATATTAGATTTAATTGTTCAATGGGTCAATAATTTTAATTACGGAATAGTATATCAAATTAATTTTATTCAAATGTTCACCAAAAAATGCTTCAAATAGGTGAGCTATGCTAATCATAGTGGCAAGGCCAGTCAAGATATTTGGAACATGTCTCACATAGTTAATTGGTCACAATATACCCATAGAATAATGGTCACTGTTATAAGGATCATCATTGTAAATACTATATTATGATACTAAAACATATAGCAGGGGTGGTCAACTTGAGTAGACCCAAGATTAACTTTTTGCTGATGAAACCCTGTGCCATCTGCCAATTACATGTACATCCTTAATTGATTTTAAATGAAACAGTTTAGTATACAATTATGAAGTATTTTTCAAGTATTCCCGTTTGACCAACTATATGCATTGAGCAATAATCTTTGCTTTCAATAGCTTTGGTGCTCAATGCATAGGTGATCATAAAATAGGTGCTCAAACACAAATACTTTATAGATAAATAATTAATTTTTAATTGAAAAATATTCTTAGTGTCACTAATTTATATCAGTGTGTGGTTTCATTACATTGGGCAGTCTGTTATACATGTTTTATATTTTTTGTGGTGCCGTTGGCCATCCCTGTAAAATAGAGTTTGATTGGGATAGTCTTTTGCACTCACAAGGTTTTAGGGATATTTATTCATATTGTAGTTATGTTTGAGTGATGAAAATATAACAAAATAAACTTTAACAGAAATTAATTTGGTTAAAATGAAACATAAAATTAATAATTAAAACAAGGATTTGCTTCATACTCCGACCACCAAGTATGAAGCAAATCCTCTTTTCAATTATAATTACATTTTTCATTAAATAAATATTGTGTTATATTAGGTACCAGCCAGTCAGCCACTATAACACAATATTTAACAAATTCAATGAAGGCAGAAAAGGCCAATGTTTAATTAATTTAAAATGTTATTATCATATTTTTACTAAAATAAACGATCAATCCTTTTTACCATAAATAATAAATACTTAAAAGTTAATATCTCATTATTACCTCGGACTGCGTCGTTGGTCTAGTGGTCGCAAGCGCGACTGCTGTGCATGAGGTCTTGGGTTCAATTCCCAGGTCGGGCAAAGTGTTATTGGGTTTTCCCCTCAGGAATTTCTCAGTAGCAGCCTCGGAGTCTGAATTTGTGCCCGGGTGATGGCAATAGGCTCGCCCCCTATTTCATGGGACTAAAAACATAACTGGCGAAATGTGGGTGTACTAATGGGTACGCCTCTGCCTAACCCTACGGGGATTACAGGCGTGATGTTTTGTCTTGTTATCTCATTATTAAAAATTATTTATTACCTTTATATTGAAATAAATATTTTATTTATACTTCTACAACAAAATACTTAGGTACGGCAATACATAACGCTTATAATTAAACCCTGAAGTGATTGATTAGTTGATATTTCACAAACACTTGACATTATATTGTAAGTATGTCAGCTTCTATAATGTTAACATACATATCGTATTGTTATACCAATTTGCTTTTGAAAGGGAGAAAATACTGTTATATAAAAGTCCGTAGAAGTATTTTCCTAGAATGGAATCATTGACAGATTGTACAGGATGTCTCTAGAATAGTAGTATATTATAGTATACCTATGCAGCTAGCGTACGCATCTTCATATCTTAATTGTGCATTATAGTTAAAAATACTAGGTACTTCAGAGAAGTCTGTAGGAGTCTGGTATTACTTTTCATCATACCTTAGAACAGAGCTGCGTGTCGTGGGTTTGATTCCCACTTGAAACAAATTATTTGTGTGGCCTACAAGTAGTTGTTTCAGGTTTAATTGTTTGTGTATGTGTATTTATATACATATTTGTGAACGCACTCACGATACTGGAGAAATTAACAGCGTGGGGTTTAAGAAAAATCATGTCATTAGTAATTTTTCCAGCTATTTTTCAAGCAATATTTTACCTTGGTTTTACTTGAAGACAAGTCTAATTCGTACCTAGCGTATTATAGAAATAGCTAACCATACTCTCCTACTTGTTCATTCAGTTCATGATAATAATAAAGCGGAAATATGCTTTTCTAATACTGAATTAACTATTCATATTGAGGAAGAGCTGTGCAATGCGACTACACGAATTTTATATTAAGCTCACACGATTTTGAACTTTAACATTAGAGTATAAAGTTCCATATTGGCTTAGATTTACAAGTTAACTCGCGAAAACAAACCTAAGAAAAGTAGAGAATCATTTGAGACTTGAATGGAAGAGGAATAAGGTTTAATATCGCATGATACTTTAGTTACTGTTATATCCTATTCATTGCTTTCTTCCGATGTTAATTTATAATAATATGTAGTTGTGTCGTAAAAAGTCGTCATGGTGTGTGTAGTATTCGATACAAAATTCTCTGGACCATTGATACAAACAGGACTATGTAAATCGACTTCAACTTCTTCGATTCATGCCAGCGAAAGAAAATTAGAGGTCCATGAGATGTAAATGAAGGTATCAATAGTGATATCTGATATAATACTTTTAACCAGCTTGTGAGAATAATTTTAGTTTTTCATAAATCAAATAATACACGGTAAGCACTATAAATACGAACAGTCAAAAATACTTTTGTAGTTTAAAAATTTCCAAAAGAAACCTACAATGTAAGAGGAGGTCTACCCAAAACTGAAAAACATGGCGTGGTTTACAAAATAAAAATGTTTGAGGACCTCTTATCTAACCTCTTCCTACGTGCTTATCATAAAAGGCGAATAAAGGTACGTAATGAGATTGGGTGGCATCATCTCGTCTGCTTCTTATCCCGTATCGGACAGAACGAAATATATGGGAATAACTCGAGCTGTACTAAAAATATTGGTCAAACATGCAGTGCTAGGCAACTATGCTTCTCCTAGTTGTAAACTTCCCTTTGTGCCTATTGACCTAGTTCTGTCTCCTGCTTGAATGGAGGCAATTGGAAATAACGTTTGTTCTTACTCCTCCGCTGTTTTTTTCTGATTAATTTCAGTGTGGGATCTAAGACAGTTGAATTGTTTTAACGGGACCCGTCGAGCTTTGCTTTGGCGTCTTCCTGGTGGTTCCCTCTGTTAATACGGGTTAATCAGCTGTGTGGTAGCAGTATTATTTGCTAAGGATGCGCCAGATATACCTTAAAGCATCGGTACGGTAACTGTAAAATCAATTTCGATTCACTTTCTGGTAAAAGTTCAAACAGGCTGAGCCAGTATGAGTCAAGCGTAACACCTATCTATCATTTCCCAAGTATTTTTTGGGACAAGCCCGCCACACTGTTCCCGCCCACTGCAACTCCTGAAAGCCAGAATCAACAGTGGAAGCCACCAGAAAAGCACCGAAGCAATGAAGCTCGACAAGTCCCAGAGAAACGATTAACTGTCTTGGGTCCCGCAACGCAATTAATCAGAAAAGAATAGCAGAGGAGTAAGAAAAATATAATTTCTACTCCCTCCAAACAAGCAGGAGACAGAACAGAACTAGGCTAATAGGCACAAAGGGATGTTTGCAACTGGGAGAAGCCCAGATTGCCAAGCACCACGGATTGCATTTCCCAAGTATGGTTATCACAGCAGATTTGAGCAGATCCTCCAATGATCGGTCACTGGAACGCTTAAACGTATACTTTATGACGTGATATAATAGTTACACAACTAAACTATGTCACGTCTACAACATGTTCATCACATCTTTGCCTCTGATTCATAGTTATGCATTCAATTACTGGCTCAAGCCACTCAAGGAAACTATTTGAGTATTCAATTGTTTATGAAGCTACTTATGTTCGCGTGGTAACTGGTGTGCTGTTAGATAAGGTTATTTATGGATGGGGATTTATGGCTGTGCATTTGTACAGGTACAGGTGGTATTTGTTTTGTACAGGTTTATTCCTAGTTCAGGTAGAACCCTAATATTATTTACCTTTAGTTTTTATGCCCTAATTTTAAATATTTTTGTAAATCAGTTATTTCAATATACAATTTCAATTTCATTTTTTTTCCCTTCTCGTAGTGAGGAAGCTACGCACATGTCAACTATAATTGTACGAAAGTTGAAAGATCAACTAAAATTTACAGCTCTTCTTTATTTTCATTTTCTTGTTTTATTGAAAAGAAAAAGAAAGAAATAAGTTTAACTTGTGCACGATTACTTTGTCTAAACAGCAAAGTATTCTAAAATTTTTTTGATGTCTTATCTTAATAACCATTCAATGTAAATTACAAAATTATAGTCAGATAGGCACATATTTCGTGTAAGATTATAGGCATAATCGAATTACGCATTTTAATCATTGTGATATAGGGATTATTGATATTAGATGTCCTCGGTACACAGGAACTGTGTTGTAAATTTTTGGAATCCAACTGTTCCATAGCCACTGGCTCCAATCATGATGTTCAGCGGACATTAGGCTACTGCCTCTTGTTTTGTAGTTATACCAAACTAGCTTCTGCCCGCGACTTCGTCCGCGTCAAATTTGATTTCTCCATAAACTTAGCTTTGGAACTCGTTTCATACCCTTAGAAGGTGAATTTTGGAAAATCCTTTCTTAGCGTCTACTCACTATCCTTCCTGGCAAATTTTATATTTATACGTCAAGCGGTTTTCGAGATTTCGTGATGAGAGAGTGAGTGAACCACGACCCCCGGCAGAATTGCTCTAGTCATTAACAACAGCATACATTATCCACCATGAGAAACACACAGGACGTCAAAACCAGTAGTCGTGACAGCTAGAATGCAAACTTTTGAGAGCAGCTAATATGAAAACTTCTGATCCTAATTGACACCTACTCTCTAGTATATCTGTGTCTTACGATTTGCCAGTATCTACCAGAATATCAGAATTATAAGAAATACTGAGTCAGGTATTTGTTTATTTCGCTTTCGCGTTCTTTGTATTAGTCATTCAGTAATCTTTGGTGGGGATCCCCATTCTTATCGGTGAGTACCTAGTGTCTGCGTTGGATCGTTACTCCAGACGTTCATCAGTATTGTGACCTCAATATCTAGACATGACGGCACTACATGACAGTTAATCACTACATAATGCTTAACCACATAACTTTTTCCCGTGACTTTATCTGCATGTATTTTATTAAGGATCCCTGTTTTGATCACGCCCGTAATTCCCGAAGGGTTAGACAGAGGTGTAGTTTATCCACTTTGGCCAGTCATGTTTAAGTTCCATGAAATAGGGAGCGAGGCTATTGCCATCAACCGGGCACAAATCCAAACTCCGAGGCTGCTACTGAGAAATTCTTGACGGAAAATACCTATAACACTTTGTCAGACTTGGGAATCGTAGACCTCATGCTCAGCAGTCGCGCTTTGCGATCACTAGACCAAAAAATCCAGTAAAAAAATCTAAATACCTATAAAATACAGTACACAGCGCCCCGTTAGCTTGTTATATCATCGAATTAGTGGAATATATCTAATCTTGCATGACCGTACAACACGTGATTCGCCATGACCCTGAAATCGTGAAACCGTCATCTATTGGTCAAATTTGTTCACAGTCAGTACATTATTTTTGATTGGTCTAACATTAAAATTTGTCAAAGATTAGTTGTTTTGTGTTTTTAAGTCTGAAATATTATAATAATAAATTATAATATTTCAGTGCAGGACCATGTTTTGTTGATAACAATGTATTTAGAATTAATGTTAGTGTTGACAACAAAATTAAATTACTGAAGCCCCATGCATCTTTTTTGCAGCATGGGGTGGGTACTCCCACCGGTTAGTAGAAACACCCAGCATACTCAAAGTCAAATCATTTTTTTTAATTAGTACATTATAAGGCACTTTAGGACGTCATATACAAAAAAAAAATTGAATCTAATAGCCCTTTCAAAAAGGTAGTTTTGTATGGAGAAGAACGGGCAAAAAACTCCATACGTACTCTTTTAAAATCATTGTTTTACAATATTTGCATATAGAATCATACATAATGACACGTAAATGCAATGTACATACCTTAAATAAAAACTACTAAATAATGTTTTTCTTCTTCCTATTTTTTGTTTTATTTTTATTGCCTTTTTGTTTTTATTATTTTTGTGTGCACATGTCTGCGTCAAATTAATCTTTTTTCTTTCTTTCTTTATATCATACTACGTAAAAAAATATTACAAATTAAGAATTGAAAGGTTAAAATATGTTCAAAAATACATAGTGTTCACGTGTTTACAAATATTGCAACTATAGATGACCACTTTTATCATCTCAACCAACATAAAATTATGTGTGAGCCCACTGTGTATGGCAAAAATAAAATAATAAATATTAAGAGAAATGAAAATCATTATTAAAAAACCAACTTGATTTTGGAATGTGCCATTGTCCTGTGGAGCAAAACCAGCATGTCTACATGTAGTGTTGGTACTGCTAAATACGCGAATGAGTGAAACATCGGCTAGTCTTTATTCCACGACATCGTCTGGGTCTGTCATAACAGACATTTACGCGGACGAACATAACATAACATCACGCCTATAATCCCCGAAGGGTTAGGCAGAGGTGTACCCATTAGTACACCCACATTTCGCCAGTTATGTTTTTAGTCCCATGTGATAGGGAGCGAGACTATTGCCATCAACCGGGCACAAATCCAGACTTCGAGGCTGCTACTGAGAAATTCCTGATGGAAAAACCCAATAACACTTTGTCCGACCTGGGAATCGAACCCAAGACCTCATGCCCAGCAGACGCGCTTGCGACCACTAGACCAACGAGGCTGTCGCGAGCAAAAGTTAGTATTAAATAACAATATCAAAAATTATCAAAATTCTCTCTCTGAAAGCATTCAAAATCGACCTCCGGGGACGTGGGTCGCGTTTGGGATTCTTACATAAGTAATTAGTAAAACTATAAAGGCCTTATTTTAAACAAAAGTTTTGCTTAACAGTTTTTTAATTTCGAACTTTATTTCGATAACCATAAAGTTTGTAATACAAAAATTGGGTCAATGGTTTAAGCATAGACTTTGTTTTATAATAAGGCGGTAATTGTTTTGCAGCCTTGGGCGTATTATAATGACAGTTACAAAGTATTCATATTTTCACTAGGTACTGCTAACGCATGCCTGAAATGTTAGTACCTATAAAGTTTTATTGTTCAGTCCGCACATAAAAAAATGTATGAAGCTCTTATCAAAACATACAACAGCCATTATTGTAGTAATCTTGCAACCGATTTTTATATCCTTGGTTATTTGCTGTTTTGCAATGTGAAAAATTTGTTATTGGATTATGTCTACTTCCCATGCCTCGTTGGACTGCCTCGTTGGTCTAGTGGTCGCAAAGCGCGCTTGCTGAGCATGAGGTCTTGGCTTCAATTCCCAGGTCGAGCAAAGTATAATATTATTGGGTTTTTCCATTAGGAAATTCTCAGTAGCAGCCTCGGAGTCTAGATTTGTGCCCCATTAACAATAGGCTCGCCCCTATTACATGGGACTTCTGGCAAAATATGGGTGTACTAATGGGAACATCTCTGCCTAACCCTTCGGGGATTATAGGCGTGATATTATGTCTAATTCCTATACGGACTTTTGAATACATACTATACATAGTCATAGTTTTTGTTACCATGCACCTTTTAAACCATTTAAAAGCCAAAGGTCGAAAATTGCTCGACCTTTGAAGCTAAAATTGGACAGGTAGGTAATTTATAGGTAGGTGTAGGACCCGAATTAATTGGGTCTTTGACTTCCATACGGACCAAGTCGCGGTCAAAAGCTAGTGAAACCATAAAAATATTAATAGAATTTTACTACTTGTAAGTAGAACATTAGTGATCCTACTAATATTATAAATGCGAGAGTTTGTAAGGATGTATGGATGTTTGTTACTCTTTCACGCAAAAAGTACGGAGCGGATCTGGATGAATCACACATATAGATTATAGTCTGGAATAGCACATAGGCTACTTTTTTATCCCGGAAAAATGTTCCCGTGGAATAAAATATCAACTTTTACGCGGAATAAGTCGCGGGCCAAAGCTAGTTTATAAATATTTATGTGTTTTTGATCGATCGAAGGAAAACATCGTGAGGAAACCTGAACTTACTGTTCCACTCAAACCATGTCAGAGGCACTTGAGGCGGTTTAGAAACTCTGACACTAAGGTGTGTGGGGTCCTAAGACCGTACTGCCCACACGACAAAGAAAAATATTATTTCTGTAGCAGAAATAATAGTGTTGTTATTTTAATTAGTAATTTAAATTATTTAATATCATCTTTTAATCACGTCCGGGTACTTTGTAATGTAAGTCAAGGACAACAGGTATTTCTGAATTTAGTGTGGCCACTACTAATCAATTGACGTACTTTTATGACCTGTCAAAACGCGACTCCTCCATAGATTTTGTAACATAAGTAATCGTAAATTGTGACGTCACACTTTCTACATAAAGCAAGAAAAAAAAACTATTTATTCACGTGAAAATGACGCACATAATATAATAAGAAAAATATTGTATAGAAATGCAAAATATAAATAAGTTCGTATGAAGTCTAAAAAAAAAAAAAAAAATTGTAATTTTTTAAGTTTCGCGCGGTAGGTACTGCGGTGGATACGCCCCACTACCGCGCGAAACGGCTGACGCTCAGCATATCATCCCAATTGACTTACAGTAATTTTATTCGGGTTGTTATTTATTTTGTTTTTATTATTAAGCTTGTAAATATTATATATAACAAGAGTAAAGAAGGAATTGGTTGTTCTTAAAATAAGAACTAATTATTTAATATTTTAAAGCTATGGATCTCAATCTTACAGTTAAATAAAGATAATCGGGTTTTCAGGGTTTAAATAACACTACATCACACATAATATCTGTACGATTAAGGTATTAAATGGACACCAGAACGTACGATGTTTGAATAGATTGACCTATTACGAATCAATGTTTTGTCTAAAAACAGTATTTTCTTAAATTATGAAAAGAATTCCATGTTATATTTAAATAACACACTGACTCTTTACAAAATACTTATAGTTAAGAATTACGTAATCAGTCGATCCTTATCCCTTTGTCATAAATATTATTTACCTACCAGTGTAGGTACAGTCGACAAAAGGAATAGGTATCCAGGGTCATCAGATATAGTTGAAGTTTTTTTTAGAAACCGATGGATGTCTTCGATTTGAACTTAATTAATGAAGTGTTTATTATCTACTTTTTTTTTTAAATCATTATTTGAGAACATCCATCAGTTTCTAAGAAAACTTCTAACTATATCTGACAACCCTGTATACCTATTTTTTTTTGTTGACTATACACCGTCTTCATATTTGTATTCGTAAAGTTATTAAATTAATGTACCTACCTGTAAAACTTATTATACAACAATGTTTTAAAGAGTACGTATGGACGGGGTCCCAATAGGGCCAAACGCCTGCCGGTGTTGCGGTACGTCTTAACAGAATACCGTGGCACCGGAACGTAAATAGCAACAGAAGAAACAGGGTGGTTTTTTGGTAGTAAAAGTCTGACAGTCCCTTCCGCCCCATCCAGGGCGGAAGGACGCATTTGATTTTTACTACCTAAAAAAAAGTCACAAAAATAAGAGTATGTACGGAGTTTCTTGCCCATTCTTCGTTTTTATTTCGTTGATTGTACCTTAAACAAAAATCATTCAAAATCATAATAAAGTTATCATACTTGTTATCTTTAGTATTATTTTGGTGCGTTTAGTGGTTCTGCTCTACTAAGCAGAACGACTCAGGGCCAGTGTAAACGGAATTTTTTCTTTCGATAACGTCCGTTTATATCGATACTGTATGTAACTATCGATTTTACTACCAAGGTACTCGATGCATGCAATACTGTAATATTTCAATTATGTTATGACTTTTTATTTTATAACTACAGTCACAAAAAAGGCAAAACAAACACTAAACAGCACTTTAATACGTCTATGATTGATTTCTTAATTAAACTTTATGAATAATTATTGTAAATATCTTATCGCTTTCCACTTTTAACCTTAACACATAATATTAGATATTATATCCTTCCGAGCAACTTTCGATCACGGCTTCCAATCGCAATGGAGATTAGACAAGTATGCAGGATAAAAACAAGTGCACGTCTTCCCTCACTTTCATAGCTTATAATCCGATCCGCTAGCGAGCGACGCCCTAAGCCGGAGGCTCGTACCTCACAGGGGTTGCCCTTAGCGTATAGTCGCTTAGTTTGTAAGTTTTTTAAGTCCTGAGGCCCTAATTTTAAAGGCACCACAGGATTAAGCAGCCGACAACCTTATAGGTAGACCTGTGAGATGCCATTCCGAAAAAATAAAACTTTCATAATCCGATCCGACACCATCGGGGGAGATCAGGCGCATACCAACGGCTTTACGTGCTCACCGAGACACGAAGATCTCTCACCACAAACTTCTTAACTTCCTTACTTGTCCCAAAAAAAAAAACAAAGAGAAAAAAAAAACTTGCTTCCTGGATTGCTATTGATAAATTTTACTGGAACAGCTGGACCCAGGAATCGATCCCAGATCAGCAGCCGCGTATGAGACCATGAAACTAGCTGAGCAGTCAACTGGGGGCTAACGACTGTAGTCAAAGTCAAAATCAAATCATTTATTTCAATTAGGCCAATATAAGGGACTTTTGAACGACATACACAAAAAAAAAGATTGAATCTAGTTGCCCCTTCCAAAAGGTAGGTTTGTATGGAGAAGAATGGGCAAGAAACTCCATACGTACTCTTTTAAAATCAATGTTGACGTGTAGTCCAAAGAATTTTAAATACTTATCTAACTTCTAAATATGAAATACAATAGACTATTAAATAAATATTAATGAGGTTCATAGACTTGTACAAAAAAAAGCGGAAGGTCATTCACTCACTAAGTTAACACGAAATCTTGACCTACAGAGCTGAAATTTGGCAGCTAGGTAGTTTATAGGTAGGAAACGTCGGCTAACAGCGTATGTACAAACATATTTTTGTGAAAAAAAAAATTGCTGATTCATTTGGTTTGTGAGAACATTAGTATAGATAGCTACTTTATTATCTTTTTTTGACAAAGAGGTAGCTTTGTATCTGGATAACGAAATACGCAGCCCCCTATTCCCCATTGGGTACTCTAAGCAAATGCTCGAGGCCTCACAAACGTCGGGGGCCCCGGCCTGCCCTCACAAAAATCATTATTTGCAGCAATCCGTTCTATGCCGTATCCGATTTAATGACAAAATATTATGTGACCCAAGCTTATGAAATATTAGTATTAAATTACTTTTATTGTTTTTATATTACTTAATTAGATACAATTGAACATTAAAAGAAATTCATTCATTCATTATTTGCCCAGGTCCTACAAGAGGTTAATGACGGCCCTGGACGGACATAAGCTACTTTTATTAATCCGCGACTTTGTCTGCTTCCGCGATTATCGGCATTCACGTGGACAAAGTAAAGCGTAGTTCTTCACAATCTAACATTTCTTTTCCATTGTTACAGTACAAAATATGGCACACTCTAGAGAAGGACCCACTGTTCGCTCACAACTCCGTGTCACCATCGGTGGAGGAACAAAAGCGCATCACTCAACTGCAGCTAAAGAAAATAAACGAGTACAAATTCCACACTAAAGAAATGGTCAACTCTAGTTATAGTCGGAGGGTAAGAAGATCTTTTTACGGATACATGTACAGTCCAACAAGCCATTTGGTATACAGGCAGCTAACTTGCAAGTGCAACTACTTTAAAACAATGTTTCGAATGTGAGTGTGTTTCGATTCCTTCAAATCATAGATTGATTTATGAATAGGTTTTAAAATTATTTATTTAAACTTTATGCAACAAAAAAGTACAAAAGCGGACTTAATGCTTTAGGCATTCTCTACCAGTCAACCAAAGGTGGTGAAGAAATAACAAAGCAGGTGCAAAAAATTGTACATGACAAAATAATCAAATATGAGATTTAAAAATCATTAAAAACAAATATCACCATAAGCTTAACTAGTGAATATAAAATAATAATAAATTCAAGAAAAAAATTAAATTCATTAATTTCAGGCAAAACTTATTCTAACTGACAAGATACAAAATAAATCATTATCATCATCATTATCATTATTATAATGGTAATTTAGCAAATGGCTAATTATTGTTCTCTGTAAACCAAATAGCTTGTTCGACCGTACTTTGACTTTTAAGAATTAGGTCATTGACACCACCTATCAATTGACATACTTTTTTTAAATACATACACATACATACGCCTTTACTCACTCACGCCTTTTTCCCATCGATACTACGATCCTTACATACTCCTTTCGCCTCATCTACGCCGGAAGGGGTCGCCCTAGGAAGACCTACACTGACCTTATTAGTGAGGTAATTCAGAAAGGTCAGGTGTGGAGTACTCGTAACCGGCGTGCTTGTATGACGAGATGTATACTTTTTATGACCTGTCAAAACGCGATTCCCCCATAGATTTTGAATGGCAAATATCGAACTGTGACGTTACTGATTTGCCGACTGAATTGACTTACTATTTATGTATTTCAAAGCCTCACAAATCTAATTTTACAGTCATTAAAAATAAATCGGATTTCTGATGAAATTAAGTTTTTTTTCTTTGGAAGTCGTATCTTCAAATTAATGGTTATCATCTACCCAATTTAGGGTACCCAACTCTGAACTAGAAAAATTTGATCCTCTCTTCCCTTCAAAAACCCATCACAACACGATCAAAATGTACAGGATAGCTGGCTTTTTTTTCATATTTCAGGATGGGTGTAATATTTAAAGTTTTTCGCATTCATGAGTTCTTTATGCACCCTGATAGATGCGTAGGTATTGAATTAAAATTTAGCTTGTATTATGTTTAATATTGATTTTTTTCTTTGAATACTATTTTTTTACGATAATTAAAATTTCGTTTGTATTAATATTTCTTTATTGAATTTTTTTTTATTGAATACTATTTTTTTTTAATAAATTATTTAATTGTTTTTTTTTTTAATTTCACAGACACGCACAATAATGACGATTAACGAGGCTGTGCAGTCTTTGAACCCAAGCGTGTCAGTCAAAATGGCGATTGGCATATATTTGTTTTCAAATGCCTTACTATCGCTCGGCACTGAGAGGCACCATAAGTTCTACGAGGCTACCTTCGTTAACAGAGAGGTAAGAGTACCCTAGTTTATTTTATTTATTTATTTATTTTTAAGGAAAGCTTACAGACTAATAACAATTATAAATATCTTTTATAAATAAGGACAATTGCTTATGACAAGCTTCCACATATAAATGTCCATTTAGTAACAAGCCATTTGCGTTGGTCGTTGGTGACTCTAATTAATTAAATGGTTATAAAAATTAACTACTTTCTATATCAAGTCGTGCAACATCAAAAATAGAATTGAAAAGCTATTTGCGACTATCAAAATATTCATTGCTCAAAATTTTTCAAATTTTATGTGCGCTGGAGCAGAATAAGTCAATTTCCAAGTGTGGTGGTAAACTATTAAAGGCTATTAGCACTACGTATACAGAAGGCGTTACGCCTGTAATTTGTCGATGTGTATGGTATATGGAGTAGTGGCCGTTTTCAGTTCACTTTTCCGTTTTTTTGTAGTAGTAAGTGTCAAAACTTTCGAAGATCACCGAGCCACTCTTGACTTAACTCCTGTCTGTAAAGATTTCTGACCCATGTGCGGCCAGACTTAGTCAGAGTCTCTATTCTTGTCCACGGACTCCTTCACCTGCCCTCAGACTCCGAAAGTAACAGTCCACGAACGGCTGGGTTCCCGAGCTTTAAGTTAACAGAATGCTAACTTTAATATTTAATCTATACGAAAATTGAAAAAAAAAAAAACATAAATTACACATTTGATAACGGAAATCGCCCACTTATTAGGATCAGCACAGATAGAGCAGCAATATGCTTAAGTTATATTTCATATCAATTAATTTGAATTAACTAAAATACTACAGGAATAGATTACAAAATTACTTGCAAGATATAAACCAGCGCAAAATTCTACTTATGATATTTATTTATCCTATTTTTTTTACTATATTTCTGAATAACGTAGATACTTAGTAGCAAAAGAATTTTCAGAGTCGAATCAGTAGTTCCGGAGATTAGCGCGTCCAAACAAATTTTCCAGTTTGAATTTCTGCATTTGTGGGTTGCAAACGCACCCACGATACAGGACAAATTCCTATGTTGGGCAAAATATTTTAAAATGATAAATAAAATACAAATATATTAGTCTCAGATTAATATGTCACTGCGCAGTCTGCGCTGAGTCCCACAGCATAACAATAGTTTAAACTGGTCACTTATCTCACACGCGAAAATGCCAATGTTATGTAACTTCCGAGGTCAATGTTTGTGGCACGAGAAGGCCGGGTAGCGATAACCGTCACGGTCACTATGTGGATCGTGGAATGACCAATATTTCAGGTTGGAAGTGTGACGCTACCGCTGCAAGTTTACTTGCAAAGGATTGTAGGAATGTCGCAAGTTTAATAGTCGTAATAGACCAATTCTCAAAGCCTTATTTTACGTGACAGTGTGATAGTTAAAAGTGTCATACTGTCTTACTATAAGGGTAAAATGTGTCTTCTGTGGAAGGACGGCTCCCAAGTCAGGGTCTAGTCAGGACAGGCTCCGTTTTGGATTACAATAATGTAATTAAAAGGAAATTTGGGGGTGTTAGGACCCTCCCCTTGGCTCCGCCTTTGCATCTGTGAAATATAGCCTACTTCACTTAGTGACTTTAATTTTTTGGATGGCAAGGCATCTGCAAGGTCTCTTTTTGGTCTTCTGGGTTCTAGATATCTGTAGGTAGCGATGACCACCTAACATCAGGTGGACCGTTGGCATGATTGCCACCCAAATACAGTAAAAAAAAATAGACACAGATAATTTAAACAAATCCAGTGGTTAGGATAACGCCTCATAAAATTTTGCAACTTATTCATAGAAACAATACTTCAAACTTGACAATTTAACAAAGTACGAAGGCTACTCTGCTGCCTACCTATCATAAATCTTAACAACTAACAATCCACCTGTATTGTGTTTAAATATTAAAGTTAGACAGTTTAATGCTTCAGTGCTGTAACTTGTAAACGCAAATCACAGTCAGGGTCAGCACCCTGACCGTGATTACAAATAACTAGACCACGGTCAATGATCGAAAGTTTTTAACTTTGCAAAACCTTTGATTTAAGGAGTGTAAAAAAAAGTCGTAATGTTTGGAAGAATATCTTCGCTGTAGCACTCCTCCTCTTTCCCCCCCTCTCCTTATAACTCGTTGGGATGCAACTTAGAAAATCAATTAATTTTAGTTGCATCCCAACGAAATACTCCACCGCAGTTACAAACTACTAAAAGTTAAAACCCATACACAAATTTTCTCATCTCCTATCTTCAACAGACGCTGGCAAGTTTCGCATTAACGGAGATCGCGCACGGTTCAGACGCGCGACTCATGCGCACCACAGCGACGTACGACCCGGAGCACAAGCAGTTCGTCATTCACACTCCAGACTTCGAGGCGGCTAAATGCTGGGTTGGTAATCTAGGTAAAACTTTGTATGACATTTTATTTTGATATTGTTTTTTTGAAATTTTGTAGATAAACAGGTCTCTCTAGGTATCTATTGGATTCAGGAGACCAGCGGATTTTTATTCCTTAACCAAAACTTCACACTCACACAGTAACCTAAAATTATATTTATTATCTGCGCAGGAGGCGTGGATATTTTTTCTTTGTAGAAGATGATGTGTCAATTATAAGTTAGGAAGCCTGTGCCTTAAACGAAAGGCTAGAAATTTACCTAAGGCGATTCGCATACTGCCGCGCGCCTAGCTCCGGGGTGTGTGGCGACAGAGCCACGCGTGTGGGTTCAGATCTGCATCATGGTGCAGATTTCCCGTACAAACGCGCGGGGTGCGTGTGTCTTTCCCACAGGTAGGCGCGCGATCTGCAACACCGCGCGTAAATGCGTTTTCTGTGTGTTGGACTACGCGTGTTTTCTATACAAACACAGATAATTGCAAACAACGTAATGAGACACACTTCCGCGCTACGCTGCGTGATGCGGGACTGTGTAGCAATCGCCTAACATATCGCATGCGCAATCCGTTATACATAATCTTTTTATAAGTTAACTAATAGTTAAACCAGACGTCTAGACTTAGCTAGTCTCATCAGAATTCAGTAAGTCATGATTTATTTATGTCAGTTTATCATAATCTGTCCGCGTCGTCATTCTCTGCTTGTTTGTATGAACTTTTCAGTGGGTGTTGAATCTCATGTCTTGGTACCTACTATCGACGCTATTTATAAAACTTATAACATCGTATAGATTCAAGGCTGGCTTTGGCTTATTTGGTCCGTGTGGCTCCCAATTTGTGGCTTACATAACTGACATATGTTGTAATTATCTTGGGATGGTAACAAGAACTTATTGATGACGTCATTTTAGGATTTTCGAATTTTTCTTATGTTCTGCCGTTTTAAGGGCCAGCTTTATAAACTGCACTTAATAAAGTAAGTAATTCACACAAATATAGACCATATTCATATGAGAGTAATGTTAATTTTCATATAAGTAAAGGTGAAAAAGCGTTTTATACAAAGAACATTAATTCGATGAGAATAACATGTTATGTTACTATTCTAGATGTTTAGGGGAGGGATTCCCCCCTTAGCCCCTCCCCCCTTTATTTGCCCCTGATGATACTTGAATAGAACTACAGCTACACGAATAAAAACATGCAATGTTTCAACACTACTTAAATAGACGTTCTGCGTTCAATTATGACTAATTAGTAAGAGGGTACACTAACTATACAGCCCGTATATACACGCCTCAATAGAGTATTACTCACATCTTCCTCGCAGTGATATACTAATACAATACCATGTAGGCTACGTACGTCAAAGTTTTTAGTAGTCACATAACACAACAACATAACATCACGCCTGTAATCCCCGAAGGGTTAGGCAGAGGTGTACCCATTAGTGCACCCACATTTCGCCAGTTATGTTTTCAGTCCCATGTAATAGGGGGCGAGCCTGTGGTGGTGTCTTTTTAGTAGTCTTATAATAATAATGTTAAAGTGTTTTGAAAGACAGAGTTTTTTGACCATCAAAGGATTGTAGGAGCTATTTTATAAGCTTTTATTTACTTTCAACTGTCCCGTTGTCTGTGGTCAAATCTTATAAGTTAATTTTGAGTGACTTTCCAATTTTCCATTGAGTCGAACCCAAGATACAATGCGCAGCAGTAGCGTTGCTATCACACTAGGCCAACGCGGCAGTGAAACACCAAAATATTTCTATGAATCTCTGTATGCGTCCGTTTCCTTATTTCTTTTAAATTCCATGTTATTCCGTGGACAATATAGTGTGGGTTATGCGTTTTTAACTGTTAAATAAACTGTAAAATACAACTGTTTTTTTTCCCTTATAAATAAAATATTTAAAAAAACAATGATATAGAATTAAACAATTTACTAATCATTTTTGTTTTAATCACGTTTTTAAAGCGACTTAAACGAAACCCAGTATACTGTTTTCCTCAAATATATAGTACCTACTTGATGTGTAGTTATGATAAATATCTTTATAATAATTATAATACACATGATATCTAAAATGACAAAAAACAATCGATAAAAATGCATCACTTAGCCGCAGCACAGATCGGATTATTTATAAGTAAAGATAAAATGTCTGACTCACTGTTTATTTATCATTTGAATACATATCTATATTATTTGACTTTGCTTCCTGAAAATTAAGGAAAATAATTATGATAATGACTAATTGGTGATCGATACTTATACACACTATTGTACTTATGATAACAAACTACTTTTCCCGAAGAAACTATTTTTTTTATTTGCTAAGCGCATAACATTAATCACCGCAAAGGCGTGATCACGCGCCCGTTGCCTTAAATTGTATAGTACACATTCTTTTGCCTTCAGTGAAAAGCTGGTATTTTAACAATACAAACAGACACTTCAATTTTGATTATTTGAATAAATAAATGTACTAACGTGACGTCTTGTTTATAACTTTTTGGTAGACATTTTGTCAATATCGTGTTTTTTTTTTTTTTTTACTTTATTTTGAAACTAACTTTTGCCCGAATCGTGGACGCAGATTAAGTCGCGGAATAAAAAGTAGCTTATGTCCTTCTTCGGGGTTCAAACTTAACCCCGTACCAAATTTCATCAAAGTAGGTAAAGTGGTATAGCCTTGATAGCGTAAGAGACAGACAGACAGAGTTACTTTCGCATTTATAGTATTAGTGGCTTTATGACTGTAAATCAGGAGCGTATCTATATATACGCTTTTTGGGCTGCAGTCCTGGGCCCCGTAAATATAAAGGGCCCCATTTATTCCGTATACCTACATCATTATAACAACCAGTTAATAAGCAAAATGGCAATTTAGGCTGATTTGTAAGTGGGCCCCTAAGTAGTGTAAAGCCCAGGGCCCCAGAAATTTAAAGTCCGTTCCTGCTGTAAACGAGCTATTGACGCATTCAGCACATTTCACAATTCAACAACCTTGCTCATCATCCATTTACAGCCACAGATAATGAAAATACTGGTATAACCTGAATCACCAATTATTTTAATCAGTCAATTATGTAATTTGAACGTCATAATTAATTATGATTCATTTTTAAGGAACGTTCTGATTTTTACTACTTTTTTATCGAACAATTATGACCGTGAGTCAAATTGTTAGTAATTTTGTAAGTACATGAGCGATAATTATTTATGTGATTAGATATAACAGGCATACGAACGCATTGACGTAAAAGTATCGGTTTAGAGAACTTTCACGGCGTCCAATCCCAATGGAGGCTAGCCAAGTACGCAAGAGATATTATAGTGCACGAGTGTACGCAAACACAGGTGCACTATCTTTCCTTACTCTCATATTCCTATGGACACGACGGGGACATACATAACATCACGCCTGTAATCCCCGAAGGGTTAGGCAGAAGTGTACACATTAGTACACCCACATGTTTTTAGTCCCATGTAATAGGGGGCGAGCCTATTGCCATCAACCGGGCACAAATCCAGACTCCGAGGCTGCTACTGAGAAATTCCTGATGGAAAACCCCAATAACACTTTGCCCGACCTGGGAATCCAATCCAAGACCTCTTGCGCAGCAGTCGCGCTTGCGACCACTAGACCAACGAGGCAGTCAGGGGACCGGCTTTAAGTGCTTTCTGAGGCACGGGGGTGTCACACCACTAACTTTAAAACTCCGGGCTGATACTGAGAAATTCTTAATGGAAAATCTCAATGACACTGCCCAACCTAGGGATTGAACCAATAACCCACTCATAGCAGTGGCGCTTGCGTCTTCGAGATCAACGGGGCAATTTATAATTATAAAAGGCAACCGTTACTGTACTGACTGATCCATTAACACACAGCTCAAACCACTTGAAACGCAGATAGTTATTATGACGGTCCAATAACATAAATATAAACTCACGCCTTTTTGTCTTGGGGGTAGGTAGAAACCACAGAACGCAACCTGCTACGATCCTTACATACTCCTCCTCATTGGAGGTCCAATAATCGACATTTACTCGAACGAAGTCACAAGCAGAAGCTAGTCGAGTATGTTTTAATGACAAATAGAGGTAGTATCATCATCCATTAATGTGAAGCCTTCAAACTAAATAATTATTATGTAAGAAACGGGTATTTTCATTTTAAAATTCGATCCAAATCGTGTTTGTACTAGGGCCTCAGATAGGTATTTCAACTAAAATCGTATACAAATGTTTGTCATTAAATGTCAAGTGATTGTCGTTCTCTATTATCTCGCTGTGTCGCGACATTCATTTATGTTGAGACTAGTATTAGCCCGCGGTTTGCCTCTTGTTAAGTTACGTCTTTTAGGTTACTGCTCCGCTTCCGTGGGTTATGGCGTGATGTTATATAGCCTATTTCCGCAGCGCATGAGATGATAATCATTTTAATGACAATTTTTTTCCACCTTGGATTATGCATTATTAAAATTTTAGTAGGAAAGCCTAATTAATATTTTCTAGTAATTATAACCTATGTTACTCAGGAATAATGAGTCATTCTGATTGGGAATTTATTTTTAAAATCGGTGCAATTGTTAATGAGCTATTTTGGTCGTTACAAAGCTTTCCTCTTTATAATATTATTATTGTAGATTAGAGAGTAAATTAACGCATTAAATTTTATTTTCAATATTAATTGCTTCTAGCTAGCTGCACTAAATAGCAAACATCTAATACATGCATGAATAACGATAATGCGGTGGAATTTACACAATGTAGGTATTGGTTGTGCATTTTTACATATTATGATATTATGTACTATCAACTAACAGTTTCCAGACATAACTTCACTAAAGAAACATTTTATTTTAGCCCTGAAAACCGGATTAGCAATAAAAAAAAAAAAAACAATTTTATAGTTATTCGAATATAATCAAAAAATATAAAAATTGTTTTTTTGTTAATATACATCAATAAATTTTATTTCTCAAGATTGCGATTATGTTACATGTTGAGCAATGTATAGAAAATATAAATATAAAAAGCGAAAAGTCACTCATTCACTCACTCATTCATCCATCCGAAACCTCTTGACGTATAAAGATGAAATTTGGCAGGGAGGTAGTTTATAGCTAGCAGACATCTGCTAAGATAACTTTTCAAAATTCACCCATTGTATGGAGAAATCAACTTTGACGGCAACAAAGTCGGGGGCAGAATCTAGTATTATAATAAAAGTAGATAGTCTTTCTGATCACATACAGTTAAACAAAACAACAGAATTAGAAGATTTAATAGGTGATTTTACAATATTGCCATACAAAATCTATGCGCGATCTAAAAGCGTTTTGGCAGCTCTTAAAAAGTACATAATCAATTGATCCATGATTGACCAATCTTCTTCATTACCGTGTGGGCAGTAAGGTCTTACGACCCCACACACCCTAGTGTTAGAGTTTCTAAACCGCCCCAAGGGCCTCTGACATGGACCAATAATTTAAAGACATAACTTCTCTGAAGAAACACTTTAGCCCTGAAAACCTGTTTAATTTTCAATTAACACGTAAAATTTAATTTTTAATCGCTTTCAAATTTATAAATAGTTAGTCAATTGAGTCGACACTAAAGTGACGTCACGGTGTCTTTTGTCATATACAATGACAGGTCATAAAAAGTACGTCAATTGATGGTGGTGTTAAGTAGCCTAATAGAAAAGACAATGGTGCCGATTCCCTTGTTCACAAACTTAGAGAATTGACATCTCTTACTAACATACAACGAAAGTAAAGGACGGTGACATTCCGTGACATTAAAGAACTAAGTCAGAGATGTCAAATTAGTTTTGCCTTTAACTTCTCCGTATTTTTAATCCATACGTTTTAAGATGTCAACTATAACTGTATGGATGTGTCAGATTGACTAAATATGACAGCTCTTATTTACATTAGTCTCTTTCTTATTTTATTGGACAGAATAAGATGGAAATAGTCTAATTTTAGTTTAGTTTGTGACCAAGAGAATCGGCACTAGTGGGCGCTATGATTGTTCGAGAATTGTGACGTTTGATAAATACATTATTATACAAACTGCAACTTTGAAACCCTCGTTAAATTCAAGGACATTGCTATGCTATTTTTAACACGAATCAAAAAACAAAGAAAATACATTTATTTTGTTTTTTTTTGGACATGAGATTTTTGAATGCGAAGGTCAGTGGGTCATCTTAGGGAACTAACCATCTTGCTGTTGGGTTTAGACAGACTACACGCATTTAGTGATATAGTCGCACGATACTGTCTACTGCTTACGTAACGGGGCGATTCTGTACTTTGAAAGAGGTGTATTCTGAAATCCTTGTTACATAAAAGACTAAAAAAAAACAAGTACAGTCACGAGCAAAAACCAGTATACACTTAGCAACATTACGAAGCTATTTTCTTCGAATATATTGATTGAAATGTCATGTTTTTAGGAATATAGTATTTTGAATTCAATACTATTATGAAATAGGTCTTTTAACAAAGTTACAACCATTATTTAAAAAGAAAATCGCTTCTGAATTTTGCTAAGTGTATACTAGTTTTTGCTCGTGACTGTACATACATATTTATTAATTTATTGACCAGGTTATGTTATGTTTATTTGATTATTTAAATCTTACTGACGCAAGCCCGCGGATTCGCCCGCGTAAATAGTAACTTTCCGTAAAGTAAGTTGAACTATTATCCCAAGGGAACACATTATCGGGATAAGGATACTTTTATCCTAGGTGTTAATCCAGGAAATGGTCTAACTTCGTGCCAATTTTCATCCAAATCTGTTGAACGGTTTACGCATGATTGAGTAACAAACATCCAAACATCTTCACAAGGTTTCACATTTATAATATTTTTGGGATAATCACAACCTCCTAAAATTTTACAAGAATACTAAAATGCGCATTTTGTTGTATAGATGCATAGATACCAAGGGCGGATCCAGGGGGGTCATGTGGGCACGAACCCCCTCCCCCCAGCGCTTACTATTTTTCTTTTAATTAGAATTATATACTGACCTTATTGGTGAGGTCCTTATGAAAGGTCAGGTGCGGAGTACTCGTAACCGGCGTGCTTGTATGACGAGATGTATGAGCGTGGATGACGCAAAAGGAGTATGTAAGGATGGTAGCAGGTGGCGTTCTGTAGTTTCTGCCTACCCCCATGGGAAAAAGGCGTGAGTTTATGTATTTATGTGTCGAAACGGAGCCTGTCCTGACTAGACCTTATTATATGATCCCCTCTGACTTGAAGGCTGGATCCGCCCTAGATAAATGCACTATTGTAACAATACTAGCGGGTATGTTCGACCCATTAACTCAGTCGGCCATGTAATAAATCGAAGCTTTAGTTAGATACGAGTTACGAGACAGACAGTGATAAACAAACGATCAGTCAAATTAAGTACAGTCACGAGCCAAAATAAGTATACACTTAGCAACATTACGAAGATATTTTCTTCGAATATATTGATTGAAATGTCATGTTTTAGTAACATAGTATTTTGAATTCAATACTACTATGAAATAGGTCTTATATCAAACGTTTCAACCAATATATTCGAAGAAAATATCTTCGTAATGTTGCTAAGTGTATACTAATTGTTATATTTGATTAACAAATTGCTAGTGACTGTACCTGTATAAGTAGCATAGCGCATTTTGTCCGTAGCAACAAATTAATGCACTTTTACAAACGTCTAGAACCAATAAATATTATCATCATCTGCCTAGCCTTTTCCCAACTATGTTGGGGTCGGCTTCCAGTCTAACCGGATGCAGCTGAATACCAGTATTTTACATGGAGCGACTGCCTATCTGACCTCCACAACCCAGTAACTGGGTAATATGATACCCCTAGGACAACCAGTCTTAACTGGTTGTCAGACTTTCGGGCTTCTGACGACCCGTGACGACTGTCAAAGATCCACTTATGACAGCCGGGACCAACGGCTTAACGTGCTTTCCGAGGCACGGAGGAATCTCGGTGTGTAAAGATGGTCACCCATCCACGGACCAATAAATATTATCGTGAACGTAAAATATGACGTGTAATTATATTTGTATGACTCATTGCATACATAACATCATATATAACATCGCACCTGTAATCCACGAAGGGTTAGGCAGAGATGTACCCATTAGTACACCCACATTTCGCCAGTTATGTTTATGTACTATGTAATAGGGGCGAACCTATAGCCATCAACCGGGCACAAACCTCTGTCTAACCCTTGAAGTCGTCAAAGGTTATCTCACGGGAACCGTACATATTTCCGACATATAAAGAAGGAAGAAATCTATCTTTATGCCAAATTTAATTTAGATTTGTTCAGCCGTTCTGGCGTTATTGAGTTACAAACATAATTTTAAAGTTGCGTTAACATCGACATCGGTAAAGGAAAATATCGTAAGGAAACCTGAACTTGTAATTAATACGTCTGGAATCGCCAATCCGCCTTGACCAGGCGTGGTGATCAATGCTCATGCCTTCTCTGTATGAGAAGAGGCCTTTGCCTTGCAGTAGGACAGTACGGCTGGTATTATTTATTTCCTTCGTCAACCGATTTGCCTTAATAAAATGTCAAATTTTCTTCCCAGGTAGAACCTGTACCCATACGTTGCTGTTCGCGCAGCTGATCACACCAGACGGGACCAACCATGGACTACACGGCTTCCTGGTGCCAGTCCGTAACCCTGACACCCTGGAGACATATCCTGGACTGATTGTGGGCGATATGGGGGAGAAGGTCGGAGTTAATGGTATTGATAATGGGTGGGTGGAGTATTTTTTTCTTTTATATTTTTGAGGATATAATTTGGGAGATAAATTGCAGAGCGAACTCTGTTAAGAACTGCCTTTCTTAATTATACAACGTGTATTTGCAATGTGCTTTAAGACTAAAAGAAAAATGTCTATTATCGTAAAAGGCTTAATTTTGAAAAAGGTCTTCTGTTAAGAACTGACTTTCTTAATTATACAGCGTGTATTTATAATGTGCTTTAAGACTAAAAGAAAAATGTATATTATCGTAAAAGGCTTAATTTTGATAAAGGTATACTAAAAAAAAAAAAAACTTTTTGCCTTTTTTAAAAATTTGCTTAAAAGATTACTAAGTACTATACACCAGGTTTTATCATTACCATCGTCTTTGTATGATTTGTTTACAACCTCATTCTTGATGACATAACTTTGATTATAAGTTAAATTAAACAGCTTATTAAGCTCTTCTTACTTCCTTAACATAGTATACCTACCACAAACATAACATAACATCACGCCTGTAATTCCCGAAGGGTTAGGCAGAGGTGTACCCATTCGTACACCTACATTTCGCCAGTTATGTTTTTTTTTTAGTTTCATGTATAGGGGGCGAGCCTATTGCCATTAACCGGGCACAAACCACAAACCCACACCTACCACAAATAGGTCACATTAAATCGAATCGACAGAAATCACACTTTTCAAAGTTTCTAAACCGCTTCAAAGGCTTCTGACAACAACCAACCTATGGTCCCATACTAAGTTGTTCATAGTTATGATTTCCATGAACTCTTTTCAGGTTTTCATTTAATTAAATTACACCTTGTATACATAAATAGTTAAATACCTACCAATGTGTAAAAATATATTTAATTAAATACATTATGCTATTATAATTAATTATTAGGTTTAATTAAGCCATTTAATAATGACGTTATAAATTATCCTCCTAAAATAATTCCTCGTATAAGGAAGTAATTTATGTAAAAGGGAGAGACCCGATGAGTAGACCTATTCCGACTTATAACAAAACTAGGTTTATTTTTAGATCAGGTTAACTTTAAACCACCAGCAAGTTTTTGTTATTGAAACTTTACCACAGTCATAATAAGGTTAGAAATACAAACTGCATCTTTTATTGGTTTACTACCGGCCCAATAATGGGTGTCTTCCACTAGAAGACAATTGTCAGTGCAATGCGGGCCCTATGCGTATGCGCATCCTGTCGCTAGTCGGAGGCGTTAACCCCGCGGCATACTATTAAATAATCTAGGCAATTGGGCAATATAATACGGAGTGGGTATCGAGTGGTTTTGCACTCTTTTCCTAGAGATTTTGATCGGTTCAGAACTGCCTATTGCAAACGCAACGGGGCGATTCTGTTATTTAAAAGAGGTTTATTCTGAAATACTGTCAAACACAATCAACTAAAATAACAAGTATTTATTAATGATTGACAAGGTGTTGTAATTGTATTTGATTATTTTATTTATTTTATGATAATTATAACATCCTCAAACTTAAAGAGGATGTCAAACTGAATCTTGTATAAAATCATTATTAATATTCAATTAAAGCTATCTAAGGGGCCTCTGCGAGTCGGCTTCGGGCCCTCGTACGCCTAACAAGGGCCCTGGACCTCAGGGGACCGAGATATACATATAAAGTATATAATAATAATCCATTTATTACCGTAACCTAAACATACATATTTTATAACTTATTTAAAAGTATAGGCTCGCCCCCTATTACATGGGACTAAAAACATAACTGCCGAAATGTGGGTGTACTAATGGGTACACCTCTGCCTAACCCTTCGGGGATTACAGGCGTGATGTTATGTTAAAAGTATGTAAGTCTTGGTATTAAGGTCCACTTGTGCCAAAAACTTAACCCAAGAATTACTTACTCAAGTTAAATGACATAATTTCATACAATAGGCTACTGTTAGTGACTAACTCGGAGTTAATAAGATAACCTTGACTGGCACAAACGGGCCACTTAAGTTCGTTCGTTACTTTGATGTATGCCGCTTTCCACAATGTTGAGTATCGCAATTGATAAAAACATCAAAGAGATCTTCAGGCATTTTCAGGAGTGTTCCGATATCTACATTCAAAAGAATTCTTATCAAATTCGGAGAAAATGTTTCACGAAGTATCTTTCACAAGGATAATTTCCCGAAGGTCATTTAAAACATAAGGAAAAAACCATAAGCGTAAGGAAAAACACTTTGAAAGATATTTTTTTCGTGCATGTTGTCTACTGCCCACTTTGAGAATAAATTATTTTCTAACGCCCCCATTTATTCACCTACTTAAAATCCACCTTAGTTAAAATAACAAATCGCACCCCAAACCTCTACACAACGCTCCGCGGTTTTTATTCTGGGTCTCTTACCGCCCCCCTTTAGGCCTGCAGCTCCATAGGTAGATAAGTATTTAAAAATCTAAGGTTTCTTAAAAGTCAGTAGGTAGTCACAATATTAATCTGTACTAATATAATATTACTAGCTGTATCCCGCGGCTTCGCTTGCGTTAAATTCGGGTAATTTGCGCCTGCACATAGCACTCAAAAACATTGGACTTTGAACCATTTTATTAATCATCCATATTCCTATCTTTGGACTTTGAATCTAAGAGTTGTTTTAGGTACCGATAATGTATCACACATTATAAAATAGTCCAAAGTCCACTGTGGATGAGTATTAGTCCAAAGTTCAGTGTTTCTCAAGCTATGCGCAGACTGAGTCAAGACTGTCAAGATAGACTATCGCTCTACGATAGTGCGCACACGCACAACAAAACCGTCTCATATTCAATCGGCGAAAATCTGCTTTGACCGCAAGACAATAGTAGTCTGTCTAAGCCAGCAGTCACACCAAGTTTTTCATAAACTAGTTTACTGGATTCAATATCTTTTTCTGAAATAAAATTAGTCTGTGTCACATCAGTGTGTGTCAAAATCGGTCTAGCCGTTTTTTCGATTAGACGGAACAAACAGATAGACAGACAAAATTTTAAAACTACACACAGACACTGCAATTTTATTTATTTGTTTAGATTGGACTAGTTTTTTTATAGGTTAATGCTATCAAGGTTACTAGTATATTCTAAGATTACACGCGCTCTTTTTTATCAGTTTCCACGTATTTCTTGCAATCGCTGTTATATCACTTATCTTATGTAAACTTTGTAGCAAATATATTACAGGGTCATATGATGGTGAGTCAGTGGGAATCGTATGTTGGCAAAATTTAGTTCTAGAAGGTTATTTTTTTTTTGTATAATATTTAGACTATTCGCTTGTTTTCCCGTTACCCCACTACTTGCGCCTGTGAAGGTTATATTTTAACTGCGATGTTGTTTGCGACCACGGGATTAAAAAAAATGTATTATTAATATAGAAGACTTACAGTAAAAAAAATCTGAACAACTGAAACCGTAAGCTTATTTAGGTTCTGGAAATAAAAACTCGAAGCATTTATATCAATTAAACCATTTACAGGCACTTTTGAATTATCAAGAAGTCGGTCACTTAGTCTTCTAACTAACTGATTGACTCCTTGACAATTACTTGGTTGATAATTCCTTTCTTTTACTGAAGAAACACGAGCGAAACAACAAATTCCACGGCCACTCTTCTATATCAAGATTATTGCAAAATTCTGATCACATTATTGTTGTTACTTCTTTAAAAGAGATCATTTAGATAACAGAAGCATCGCATTTCCAGAGATTTCTAGGTCAGATAACTAACCTAAATTCTAGTCTAATAAAGGCTGTCTATAAAATTATTAGACTTAAAGACTAGCTCACTAAACCTAACTAAGAGTTTAGTGGTTAGGTATGATGTAATCATTACACGACTGCCCCAAAAAAAGGAGTGTTATGTGTTTAGGGTTAATGTATGTAAGTATGTATGTATGTATGTGAGATTCTTTATTCCACCATAACTTTTAAACGCCTGAACCGATTTAGATGTATGGGGTATCGTTACAATCCTTGCAACGTTCCGAGTAACATAGGCTAGTTAAAACTAAAAAGAATCCTGTGTAGTCACTTTAAAATGTAAATTAATACCAGCCTCAATTTTTTTTTTTTATTAATCTGGTCGTGTCTATGTTTATCGTCTAGAATTTGACAAGTAGATTTATAAAATATATAACACTGTAAATAAAAATCGTTGTAAAAAAAACTGACGAGTAAACAAAGTACAAATTTTATTTATGTGCAATTTTTGCAGTCGTGTTTTTTAATTTTTTAAATTATAGTAGCTTGTTTAACATTTATTTTTACATGCGCAGCAGTGTGGCACACGATATTTTTTATTTTGTTGTATTTTTCTTATTAACTTAGGTTTTGCCTCGTTGACTGCTGAGAATGAGGTCTTTGGTTCAATTCTCAGGTAGTGTTATTAAGTTTTTCCAACAGGAATTTCTCAGTAACAGGCTCGGAGACTGGATTTGTGCCCGATTGATGGCAATAGGCTCGCCCATACGTATTACATGGGACTTAAACATAAGTGGCGAAATGTGGGGGTGTACGAATGGGTACAGCTCTGCCTAACCCTTCGGGGATTACAGGCGTCTTCTCTTTCTTTATCGTGTGGGCAGTAAGGTCTTACAACCCCACACACCCTAATGTCAGAGTTTCTAAACCGCCTCAAGGGAGTTACAGGCGTGATGCTATATTATATTATCAACAAATTTTTTTATGTTCTGTTTTTTGTTACGACATCGCCTGACAAATCATTTTCTTTCTTTCTTTTCGCAAGTTGGATTTTCCGGATGTGTCATCACTAGCTTTTACAAGGCGAAAAGGCTATCTAACATCAGACAACACCTGATTCATTGCACGTAATCTATCTATCTATACATATAGAATGCTTTATCCTGAATGACTGACTGACTGACGGATCAACGCACAGTCTAAACCGCTGATCGTATAGACCTGAAACTTGGAGGGTCTGTTCTTTATATGACGTAGGCATCCGATAAGAAAGGATGTTCCAAAATTCATTCCCAAAGGGGATAAAATGGGGTCTAAAGTTTGTATGTTTGACGTGGACGAAGTCGCGAGCAGAAGCTAAGTATTCATTAACTCTAAGCACTTCTGAGTCACTAAAAATATGCAATAAATCATAATAATAAATAAAGGTGCGTTTATATCTAATCAGTTTGACGTGTCCGCTTCATCTTGATACGTGACAAGAATATGTCCCTTTTTAATTTGGATTGGGTTATCAATCTTTGACTGATGTAGGAAAATAACAAGTTTATTGTACGGGACATGCAGTACCATGTCTTTAAGATGTAACAGCCTGGTGCCTCCAGGGAAGTGCAGCTGTATTTGCACACTATATTATTAACTTTACCTACTATATCTAATATATGAAATTCTCGTGTCGCAGTGTTTTTTACCAAACTCTTCTGAAACGGCTGAACTGATTTTTATAAAATTTTGTGTGCATATCTGGTAGGTCTGAGAATCGGCTAACATCTATTTATCATACCAAAAAAGGGTAGTACGAGTTTCGCTGTGTCAGCTATATTATATACTAATTTCACCAGCTTTTTTTTTTGTTGTGTTTTTTATTGTTACGAAGGTTCTTATGAAAGAAAATTTAAAAACAGAAAAGAACACCCAATGTCAAAGTTAATGTCAAATGATTTATTTCAATTAGGCGTTTAAATTAACGTCATTTAACAGCAGCACAAAAAAAACAGCATTTCAATTAACGTAATATGCAAAAAAAAACTGCATTTCAATTAACGTCTCAAGTATACAAAAAACAGCATTTCAATTAACGTCAAAAAAAAACAGCATTCAAATATCGTCATATACAACAGCAGTTCAATTAACGTCTTATATAAACAAAAATCAGCATTTTCGTATCCAAAAAGAGAAAACAGAATTGAATCCTTACTTTTGGAAAGCAAAAGTATGGATTCCATTCTGTTTTTTTGTGTTACCAAAAGGTAGTTTTGTATAAAAAGGATAGGCAAGGAACTCTATACATACTCTTTCAAAATCAATGATTTTTAATAACAATATTTGTATACAGAATCATACATAATTACAAGTGAATGCAATGGTCCTATTACAAAAATTATATCATAACAGTGCAACAGTCCTTCAATTGATATCTTAATGATTGTTCCAGGTTTATAATGTTCAACCAGTACCGGATACCGCGCGAGAACCTCCTCAACCGCACCGCTGACGTCACGGAGGAGGGCATCTATGAGTCCTCCTTCTCGGATCCCTCTAAGATATTGGGAGCGGCATTGGAGAACCTTTCAGCAGGTATTATGCTAATTATTTATTTTATTTACACACAATATACTTGTACACATAATATATTTACACACGTATTTACAGTAAAAACCAAAATGATGTTTCAAGTAATATAGAACGATGTGCTTTAAAATGTCTTAAAAAAATAATAATAAAAAGATAGAAAAATATACATGAAAAACTATAATTCCTCTATAATTAATTGGACAGCTTGGAACAATTTCGGCAGGTTTTACCTAAAATATCCTCCGACATACCTATAAAATCAAAGAACGTTGATGATTTCTGTGTAATTGCTTTTGGGCAGTAGCTTCTGGAAGAAGTCTTGTTCTTCATCTCTGGCTTGCCTTTATTGGTGGGCTAGAGTGAACACTGATGTGGAACAGAGCTTCCTCCCCACTCTTACCATGCTGCTTAAGTGGAGATTATAATCTCCACTTAAGCAGCATGGTAAGAGTACAGATATTCTTCTTTCTTATTCTTATAATAAGACACGTCTTATGTCTTTCCAGGTCGTATCGGCATAATGCAAGAGAGCTGCCACTCGATAGCGAGCGCGGTCACCATCGCGATACGGTACGCAGCGACGCGTGCACAGTTCGGAGAGAGAGACAACGAGATCTCGCTCATCGAGTACGAGTTACATGTTAGTCTGTTTACAAATATGATTTGTAACTAAATACCCCCCCCCCCCACTTCCTCTGCACTGATGTATGCACTTTTATAGAAAAAGTTTTAAATGTTTCAACTTTAATAACCAGCGCCTTATGATTACAAAGTGTTGTGTGCGTTACATTGCGCGTTACCTTAGACAGTGATGTTTCTTTTGGGATATTAAAGTAGTATATAGTAGTATACAGAGTGTTAGTGTAAACACCGTTATCCTTGAAACCAGTGGTTTGGTTTCACGAATAGAACGTAAATACAATGAAAAAAAAAAAAAAAATTTTTTTTTTAAAATTAAAATCTCTATTTTTCCTCAAAATTATTTCACCCTATATTAGAATGATGTTATTAGTTAAAACTTATGTAGGTAGTTATAACGGACGGCCAGTGCAGCAGGTCAACGCCCTTTGCGGTGATAACGTAACTCGGGCGCAAAGTATTCATGAATTTACGGACGGTGTCGGACAGATTTTTTTTTAATTTGTGAAAGAAAACTGCTTATTTATTTTTAAATTCCGATAAACATTTTTTATAATAAATCATGTACCTATGGTTGTAGTAACAACGGTGTTTACACTTTTAAATTCAGATAAACATTTTTTATAATAAATCATGTACCTATGGTTGTAGTAACAACGGTGTTTACACTAACAGTCTGTATAGTAGTAGTAGTAGTAGTAGTGTATAGTAGTAGTATCGATATTATAGTATTTCATACGATTCATGTTGTTCAACAATCAATTTATCGTCGATTATCCTTTTGTTTACAGCAATGGCGCTTATTCGGCTACGTAGCAGCCGCGGTAGTCTTCAAGATGTACATAGAAAACTTTAGCAGAGTATACTTAAGTATCGTCGAGAAATCTAATGCAGGGATGAAAGTAGACAATTTGGTAAGACATTCATATTTATAGATAGTCTAGTTTGTGCCCACGACTTCGTCCGCGTCCAAGTTGATTCTCTATATCAACTTTGGACCTTTGTCATCCCCTTGGGAGGTGAATTTTGGAAAATCCTTTCTTAGCGGACGTCTACTAACTATAAATTATCTACCTGCCAAATTTCATCTTTATATGTCCAGCGGTTTTCGATATTTCGTGATGAGTGAGTGAGGTACCTTTCGGTTTTACACATATTTGAGGAGAAAAAAATTTAAAAAACATATTAATAGTAAACAAGCATATTACAAATTAGAGGATTATAATCAGAATAATAATGCTTGGAAACAAGCTGGTCCTGCTCCATAGGGCAATTTAAATTCTTGACGAAATGAACTGATTGAACTAGTTCAATTAAATGATATTTTGTTTTGGTTACTTTGGTGTTCTCAATTTAGTGATTACCATGGCTCTCACACTGATTCGTTGCAGCTCACTGCTTTTGAAATGTTAGAACCGATCGTCTACGATCACAATATTGTAAACTTGTGAACACTGTGTAAACATAATTTTTAATTTAGGTCTCATTTTCAAATTTATAGCGCATGGTACGTATTGTAAGTACTTTACATGACTTTTATTTTAGGTAGTTGGTTTTATTCCATAATTATACGAATGTGAAGACGGTTTTCTCATTCGTATGATTATGGAATTAATGTACCTACTACTCATTGTAAACATTTAATATTTCTTTATTTAAAAAGAATATGTATGGAGTTTCTTACCCGTTCTTCTTCATACGAAACTACCTTTTTCCATGTGTGTTTCTTCTCCGATTATGCCATAGATAAAAGAAAGACCAAAAACTAACAACTTCTACGAACGCATTCAACCGGAGCGTATAACACACCAGGCTTCGCTTCCATGCGAAATTTTATTTCTTTATCTGCGGCTACAGTTACATGTTTTGATAGCATTTTATTTTGGCCTTAAGTTTTAAACACATTCTGTTTATATTTATCTGTGCTCCATATTAAAACTGTATCTTATTGCATTACAGAGCGAGGCGGTATCAGAGATTCACGCGATGGTATCATGTAGCAAGCCACTACTGACATGGACCGTACTGGCAGCCGCGCAGCAGTGCCGCGAGGCGTGTGGTGGACATGGTTACTTAAAAGTAAGTATTATGACCTGATCTCCATCTTCTGATAAGTTCCATTCAATTGATCTAGGAGACTTTAAATTCTATTTTATTTTCCGTTTCGTTCCGTTCCGCGTTTTTCGACAGTCTACTAGCAACTTAAAAAAGGTATTAATAGGAAATGATGATAGGGAGAAACCGACAGAAGCTTTCCCAAAAATTGATGCAGTATAGGCAACTGTATTAGTGTGCATGATGAAAAACTCAACATTATACAGATCAAAATTAAGCAATACTAGGAGTATCAGACTATCCCATTTTAGAAAGAACTCCAAAAAACAAATTTTTAATAGAGATCTTTTACACATATTTGGCTAAAAACCAACCTTAATTCTCAAATCGATAACATAACATCACGCCTGTAATCCCCGATGGGTTAGGCAGAGGCTCGCCCCTATGGGTACACCATTAGTAATATGGGGCGAGCCTAATGCCATCAACCGGGCACAAATCCAGACTCCGAAGCTGCTACTGAGAAATTCAAACCGATCTAGACTATAAACATACTAAACCCACGCCTTCTCTCTCCAGTGCTCAAACCTAGGCGATATCCGCAGCAATCACGAAGCCACAGTCACCTACGAAGGCGACAACAACGTGCTATCACAACAGACCGGCAACTGGTTGCTAAGACAGTTCGAAGCAGCACGTAGCGGAGGGACCGTGGACTCTCCCCTTAATACCGTGACCTTCCTGAAGGATTGGGAGCGGTGGATCGCTGTCAAGTTCCGGTGTAGCAGAACTGATGAATTGAAGAATAGAGAGTGTGAGTTTGACTAGAAATAGTTAACAGCATTTGTTTTGTGTTTAACTAAAGCGTTTGATTTTGTTTATCATGATAGTTGATTTATAAACTTAATTAAAATAGTGTTAAGAATATCGAAATATTTTTAATTATTCCAATTAAGGTTGTAAAAGAATTATTCGTGTAAAATTGGAGTAGAAATATGTTTAGGAGTACCTGTGCAGATTGGAGTACCACAAGGTTCAATACTAGGCCCAATATTTTCACTGTTTAAAAAAAATGGAAATACATGTACATGGAAATAAAAAAAATGGAAATAAATTCTTTAAATATTTTCCTCTTACAGTCATAATAACCACATACAAATGGCTGATATGCTATTTACTGAAGCAGACACACGAGAAATACGAATCAGAGATCGCCAAAGGCCTGTCAAAGTTCGAAGCACGCGCAAAATCACAAGTGTACAAGTGGAGGGAGCTTACGAAGACGTATGCTGAATATTTAGCGATTATATTCTTCCTTGAGTCTTTGGATAAGAAGGAGCAGAGCCTGCAGCCGGTGCTGACGAAGTTGTTCTGTTTGTACGGGCTCTGGTCGCTGGATCAGCATCTAGTCGAGTTGTATCAAGGAGGGTATTCACAGGTATGCGTATATTATTTGTATTGTTACAGTTTTGTTTACAGTTCTTCCCATATATACAACCATTATGTCCAGCCTCGTTTACCGGACTAGCTTCTTCTATCTATGTTGGCTGCAGGTACAACCGAAAAATTAGTTAACAGGGGAATTGACTTTTTAGGGATTGTATTTTTTTTTGCCATATGACCCTTTTTCGGAATTATTTTAACTATATAATAACTACAAGAATCAACACTTTTCCAGTTGACGGCGATGCGGAGGAGTTTCTTGATGCTAATTAGTTTTTTTTTTTTTTTTCAAAGTCTTTAAATTTTGTGTATTTTTTTTTTGTTTTGTTTGTCTTTTCTTTTGTAGTTGTGGGTGTACTATAATGGGTACACCTCTGCCTAACCCTTCGGGGATTACAGGCGTGATGTTATGTTATGTTTTAAATTTTGTACATATTATGAACAAATTAATAAACAATGTTTTTCTACTTAACTAGGGTGAATCATTAGCACGATTACTGCGAGAGGCTGTGTTAGAGCTATGTAACGAGCTGAAGGGAGAGATCGTGAGCGTGGTAGATGCGCTCGCGCCTACAGACTTCGTGCTCAACTCGGTGCTCGGCAAGAGCGATGGCAACGTGAGTATTAACATAAGTTTTAATACCAACCATGCAGTGGCGTGCATACCATAGAGGCAGAAAGACACTGCCGACCCTACGTAACTCAGATTAATATTTATAATGTTGTTCTGATATGTAATATTATGTTATATACGAGTATTTATCAATAAACAAAAAAATCCTTAATCATAATTCAGCGCCATCTTTCGAGTGTCGTATAAATAACATTAACATCGATACAAAATAGTCAGCTCGTTCGTGCAATTTGACGCGATTTCACATTCCGCTACGCTAACGCCGCTGACTGCCGCGGAAAAGACACAAACTATTGATGCCTTAATGTGTATATGTGTGCTCTCGTGGTCATACGGATTAAATGGGTGTGCGTTCGTATAGATACGCGGCACACATGTCACAAATAACGCACACAAACGCACCAAATAGACACTGCATGACTTGTACACGACGAATTACGATACTTACCGAAGTGTTCCGATCGGAAGCTAGCTATATTATGCGACTATTTTAAAAAGTAACATTATTTCATTAAACTTTCTCTAAATAAAGCACCATTTTTTTTGTCGTATTTTATAAAGAAGTAGTTTGAGCGGCCATTAGTCGTTTGTTTATTTTGATTTGGTCGTGAGCTTTGTTATCAGATATTTAAGATTTAACGATGTTATTAGTGTGAAAAAATGGATAATATTCACTGTGAAAGTTGTTTATGTGGTGTGTGTATAGAGGAAATCAAAAATATGCGTTTTTAAAACTATCGGTGACAAAAAGACGTGATCGTGCTTTGTTATCAGATATTTAAGATTTAACGCTGTTATTAGTGTAAAAAATGGATAATATTCACTGTGAAAGTCGTTCATGTGGTGTGTGTATAGAGGAAATAAAAAATATGCGTTTTTAAAACTATCGATGACAAAAAGACGTGATCGTGAAAGGTCAATGACACCGGAATTTATTTGATTTGACTGCTTATTTAATTTGCAAATTAATATGAAACATCAAAACATTATAGGTATCCGTAAAATATTTCTACAAAATCGAGTCAATCTAGGCTATTTAAGGTGGTAATTACCTACATTATTATTTAAGTCGACAAGACGACGAACCAAAACCATGATAGGTACATGTTTGGTAAGATACCTACCTAGCTTAAATAGCTTTTAACTATTCTGCCTACCCTGTCTAAAAACTCTGTGCACGCCACTGCAACCATGCAGTACCGTACCCAAAGGGTAAAACGGAACCCCTATTACTAAGACTGTCTGAAATGTTCACAGATGATGTATTTCTGATGCCGCTATAACAACAAATACTAATAAACAGAATAAAATAAATATTTAAGGGTGCTCCAACACAACAAAGGCAATTTTTTTGCTCGTTTTTCTTTCTTTCTCGAGATAATCGTACGGAACCCTGTCGTGCGCGAGTCCGACTCGCACTTGGCCGATTTTTTAATCCATGTAAAAGTTCGTGCTTTTATGTGCCGATTTCAAGGTGTATCGCCTGAAGTTTTAGTATGAAGATTTTAAGGATATTTGTTATCTGATAAAGAATATTTAATTCTTGGTTTTCATATTTATTATTGTTTTCTTTTACAGCTTTACCAAAACATTCAGAAGGCGTTCTTCAGCCACCCCGGAGCGTTCGAGCGCGCCCCCTGGTGGCGCCAGGTGGTCAGTATACCAAGGTCTAAGATTTAATAGTTCAATATAGCTCATGACCAAATGTCCGTAGGTTAGTTATGTCGAGTTTTAGCAGGCGAATCCAGGACATTCAGCTATCATGTAAAAAATATGTAATCAAGACTGTAATGTTCTTAAAATTCTTGCTATATTTTTATGATTTCAACAACAGTATTGATAAAAAATTTAGTACATCTGTGTAACTTTCATATACTCGCAACATTTTGTAAATGTTTTTAAGAAATATTTTGTTTCTCCCTTCAAAAAGACTTACTATACACTTATTCAGCACAACTGTGTAGTTGATACCATTACCAACAATTCCAAGACATAAGAAACATTTTATTTTAGCTCAGAAAATCCGAATAATCGATTAATTTTCAATTTACTGTAAAATTAGATTTTTTGTGGCTTTCAAATTATAAAATAGTAAGTCAATTGACTTGATAAATAAGTGACGTCACAGTTCGATATTGCCCTATAAAATCTATGGAAGAATCGCATTTGACAGGTCATAAAAAGTATATCAATTGATTGGTGGCGTCAACTATAGCCTATTGTACTTTTGTCCATAGAAAACATACGTTATACTTTCTGCGTCTTTTCTAACTTGAACGAATGCGTACGTATTTTCATACCATCTGGTATTGTCTATGATCCATAGTAGAATTGAGTTAAATAAGTGTTACTTTTGATTTACATATTTATTTATTTCTAACATATTTTTAAAAAAAGAGTGAGGATATATGTTTCATCTTGTATCTAGTTTTCCATATTTCTCGCCTGGATTCGCCTAAAATCTAATACTGAGATTATTTTGGTATTTAATCAGGATGTTATTAAAAAGAGGAGTCATGTCTAAAGGGAGGCGTCTCGTAACGATGCATTTAGCCTGCGTTTATCGTACAAATATGTCCAGATAGTTACTAAACCACTGATATGTCAGTAATAGATGTCATAATAGATATTTTTATTATTATGTGAAATAATATTGTTAAGTTATCAATTGTTTCACAGTGCACTATGTATTTGTGGACTGCGACGTCATTGAAATGTGACAGTTTGATTTTAATTGAATTAAATTAATAAATATTTTCTATATGTATAAAAATGGTATATATATTTCAAATTATGTTACCTTGCTATAGTATTATGTTAATAAATAATATTTTAACTCTGCCGAGTGCTAATAGATTAAGATACTTTCTCAATATAATCGATTTTAATTCTGTGGGTAGTTGACACCAATAATTGCAAAATACACTTAAAAAAAGAACATTATTTTAGCCCTGACCAGATTAATTTTCAATGAATTGTAAATAGAAACGATACGATATTGGTGCCGATTCCCTTGTTCACAAACTAGACTAAATTTAGAGAATTGACATCTCTTACTAACATACAGCGAAAGGAAAGGACGATGACATTCCGTGACATTAAAGAACTAAGTTAGAGATGTCAAATTAGTTTTGCCTTGAACTTCTCCGTATTTTGAATCCACACGTTTTAAGATGTCAACTATAACTGTGTGGATGTGTCAGATAGACTAAATTTGACAGCTCTTATTTACATTAGTCTCTTTCTTATTTTATTGGACAGAAAAAGATGGAAATAGTCTAATTTTAGTTTAGTTTGTGACCATGGGAATCGGCACCATTGTCACCGATGTCAGAATAAACAAAATAAAATATGAAATATCAAGCTATGAAATTATAAATATTTGTCACTATCAAACGATCTGCTGATTCTATATATTCCGATTTCTAGTCTAACCGGGTGCATCTGAATACACCCGGATAGTCTGTATTATACTTGGAGCGACTGAATATGTAACTTCCACAACCCAGTAACTGTGTATTTGGGTAATACGATAACTCTTGCTATGACTGGTTGTCAGACTTTTGGGGTTCTGACAACCCGTAACGAATTATTTTTCACTTTATTAGTGATTATTTTGGTGCATTAGTGCAATTAATTCTAAAGTTGTTTAGAATTAATTGCACAACAATGTGGATTGGTGACAATGGTCATGAAAGTTTTCTGCATTAAAAATTTGTGATGAAACTGTAAAATTATATTTTTAGTTGATTTGAAATTGGTCAATTGAGTTGACAAATAAGTTACGTCACAGTTGCCCATTGCTATACAAAATCTATGGAGGCATTGCTTTTTGACAGCTAATAAAAATTACGTCAATTGATTAATGGTATCAACTACCCAAAGATTACTAAATAAAAATCAAAAATCACAGTTATTCTTTCAATGTTTATTGAATGGATTATATACAATTTATTTTAAGATAATATTGTTTTTGTTTTAGATAGTCGAATGTTGTTTTTTTATTATTTTTAAGGCAGGGGTTCATGATTATATATTTTTCTATTATTTTTGTGTGTTTTAAGTTCATACGGCTTGGTGGATACTCGTGTCATGGCTTTGTTATATAGCAGCTTTTCCCAAAGAGGGCCATAACGCCGCTTTGTGGGCCTGAAGGGGGGCGGTAAGAGACCCAGAAAAAAATTCGGGGCGTTGTGTAGAGGCTTGGGGAGTGATTTGTAATTTATCTACTAGGTGGTTTATGGGGGCTTTAGAAAATAATTCATTCTCAAAGTGGGCAGTAGACAAAGTAAGTTCGGAAAACTCTGCTAAATTATGTATAGTAAGACCGATCTATGGTGAGATTAATATGATTTTTTTTACATTTTAACTCCTTCCTTTGAGCTTTTAAACGATTTTATTTAGTATTAAGATTAATTATCTTTATATATAAAAGAAAGTCGTGTTAGTTACACTGTTTATAAATCAAGAACGGCAGAACAGATTTGGCTGAATATTGGTGGGGAGGTAGCTTAGAACCGGGAGACGGACATAGGACTTTTTATCTTTTTTTTGTTTGTTTTTATTCCATTTCCTTGGAACCTATGTCAGAAGAAATAAGCAAATTTACTCAGACTAGAAAGGTCAACATACTGGGTTTATTAAAAAAGTACTAGAGTGTCAGAAAATCAAGGGTACCTATTCAAACAAAAATCACTTCACTGATCTACAAGCAGAGTACAACCTGAATTGATTAGCAAATTCTAAATTAACGCGAGCGAAGTAGTCGGGCGAAAGTTAGTAAGGATTATTAGAAAATATTTCTAGTTTATTATCAAACTAGAAATATTTTCTAAATCCTTACTATCTGTATTTTATTTATTTAAATCGTTCCAAGCCGTATAACGATTAGTTTGGTATGTATTGCTTTATTGAATCATTGATATTGATCATTTAAGCATAGATAATTTCTTTATTTCCATTTTAAATGAGTTATCTTTAAAGAGGTTTGTTCTAAGTGTAGTCTTCATCGTATCTAGAGTTTTTTGTTTAGTGTTTACAGTACAAATAATATTTATTATATTTTTTTTGGCTGTCATTTTAATATAATATTTAATTAACAATTCCTGTATTTCATAGAATTTCAATAAAATGAACAGGGTGCTTTAGGAAAGAATGGCCAGTGTTAAGCCAACTGCAAAAAAGGGAGGGTAATGTTTTTAAACATGTAGAGATTTGAATGCGCTTGCGCAGTGTCTGTTATTTATTGTATTTATAATTCTTGAAGAATGTAGAATTAATATTGCAGTATTTAACTTCACAAACGATTGTAACAATCTTGTAGTTTTAATGATTAATAGAGGAAAAAAATAAAAATTTAAAAATGTAGTTTTAGCTACAGTGTAGACTCTCCATTTCCATACCTCACGTTTATTATAGAAACATCTTATTTATGTAAATAAAAATACTTTATCTTATATCCACGTCTGCAAGGGTTATATAAAATTCCATAATATTTTACAAAACAACGAAATCATTGACTTGGCAAGCGTTTTGCGACATTGCTAAAGTTAGCCGTTTGTCAAAAAATCAATTTGTGCAAAATTTCGATAGCTGCGCCTGCGCACCCGGTTTTTGAAAGGATAACACAAAAACAGTCAACATCATAAGTAATAATAGTAAATACCTACCAAAATAATTATTGATAAAACTAAAATCTTTCGGTACTTCACCTTCAACATCGTTATATCAGCCGAACGAGGGCCACTGCTGGACATAGGCCTCCCCTAAAGATAGGCACAATGACCGGTCCTGCGCTACATAGGTACTTACATCAATGTAATTTAATGCTATGTGTTATCTGTTTTAGCAAGTATATACACTCACCCCTTATTGCATATCAAAATCGCACAAATAAACTTACAAACATACATTGTGTATTTTGTGTTGATTATCCTTTCAAAAAACGGTGTTAAATTCGCGAATTCAATATAACCTGATATTTATTTTAAATAGGCCAGTGTCTGTAACCATTTTAGTTAAAATTTTAATGCGTACGTGGTGGATTGGTCGCCGTACTAAATGTATGAGTAAAATTGTTACCATGGATTAAGTATAAACACATTCAGAGATCGCAAATCGCAACCCTTAAAACAAGTACTACTTCAGCGTGAACTTACTTCAAAATCACGACCCAAATGTTTACGTTCCATGTGACAGACGCGTTCTAGTACCGCAAAATATTATACGTCAAACCTTTATATCGCTTTAATAAAAAGCTCGTTAGTTTCGTATAACTAGTAGGTTTGTGATTATTTATTGTCGATTGAATTGTCGGTACGTAACTTAGTAGATTTTCCTTATTTACATAATTTTTAGCTTCTCGTGACGGGGACTTTAGTTGAGTCAGTTGTCAGTCTAAAACGCATTGCACTTTTGTATGATGTAATAGCTGTTTTTTGAATTATCCTACGAAATCTGTACGTGTGGTATCCATGGTAACAGTTTCAGCGTCGCTGTCATTCCACTATGTATAATAACTTACTTGTATAAGTGCCTTCCTCTCTGTATTAACCGTCGTGATGTTATGTAGAATATTGTTTATAGTGTAAGCTATTGTTTATATGGGACCGTTGATTTATCAGATGTGAAATATATGTGGAATAATGATTATCTTGCTTTTTATTTTATGAACTGCAAACCTGAACGAGAACAGACTTATGAAGGCTATCGCCACGCCACGTCAATGAAGCGCCCTCTTTTTCCAAATTTCATCTCCTGAAACTATTCTTTATCTTTTGACCAATAAGCACGCGTATGATGGCGTAGCGTGTTGTAAGTCTGTTTCTGCCTTAACTCATTGACTGCGGGAAAACACACACGCTGTGTTTCGACTAAAAAACGCGAGTGCGGCGCACACACACCGTATGTGTTTTTCTATGGCGAACACACGAACATTGGTAGCTAGCCGCACTTGCAGTCAACGTGTTAAGATACGCCACGTCACGTCAGTGAAGCTTTTCTGCCTTATGAGTAGTACACAAAAGCTGGACGGCCGCAGACGGTCGATTCGGTTCGGCATTCTACATACTTTGATAACATTGTATTGAAAATGCCGAAACGAATAAGAGCCGCTTTTGTGACCCTAAGATTTTTATAATTTATCTCCGACTAGGAGGGGTAGTTCTGATTTTCTTTTTGTTTGCATGCTCAGTGGTGTAATTACATAACATAAGTATTTATGAAGTATTAGTGCCACAAGCAGTTGGATACTAGCAGATTTAAACTCCTGTATGAAATATCTTTTGTGGAATTTTTGAAAGTAATACACGATTTAAAAAAAATATTACTTACATTCATACTTTTCGCTTCGCGCATCCACGTCTATAGGCAAGAGATTGCGTCCAGTCGGCCGGTGCGCAGGTCGTTTATTTGAATTCAGCCTGTTACACTGCACACACACTGAACTGGTTTGTAATAAACACTAATCGCGGAATATCCAACACATAATATTTGCGTGGGCGGATTCTCAAAAATCGAGCGTCAGTCGGCGCACGATGCACGAGGGAGACTGAAAGGGTCTTACAAGGGGCGGGGGCGGTAAAAACAAAAGACAATACTGACGTTCGATTTTTGAAAATATTTTAAAATGATGCAGATGAACCATGGAACAGATCCAGTTATTAAAATGCACATAAAGAAATAAAAAAACACCAGAATAAAAAAAAAACACCTTGTTTTTTGCCTTGAAAACTCAATTAATAGTAAAATTAGATATTTAGTGGTTAAGAAATGAATTACTAGTTAATCAATTAAGTTGGTAATAAAATGGCGTCACAATTTATTGTTGCCATACAAAACTATGGGAAATCGCGTTTTGACAGCTCATAAAAAGTATTTCAATTGACATACCTACCTACTGAAGTTGACCAAAGCTAACAGCGCAGCATGTTGCAGGTCTACAACATTTATGTGATGGACCTGCAATCGATCGCGCTACAAAGGCAAAAAAATAAAACACTATCAATTTAGTACATTCATTTTATTGAAAACACGTAGAGTGGAATTTTGCATACGAACATACAGACTTCATTACTGTGTACATACAACATTTAAGTGAGAATTCTGAAAGTGCGACACAATATTATCATAGGTGCAACACTGTGAACAGACATAAAATACATATTATTTAAAATTTGTTTCATGGTTATGTTAATTTCATTCAATTTTTCCACCATCTTGAAATTTGAATGTCAAGCTAGCTATTCAAAATAGGATTGTCAAAAATTCTATAAAATAGTAATAATTATGCCCGCTTGCTCTTAGATGTTGAATTATTTTAATGTTATTATATTTCTTCAGTATACAGCCTGCGTTTTAATTTATTGACCATTTTTTAGGGAATGAAATATTCCACAAATATTAACAACTTTTACTAGGCAACCAAGCTGTAGTCTAAAAATACACTGCAAATACTACAATACGATCAAAGTGTATGAAACAGCAGATTTTTTTACATATTTCAGGATTGACCCCAAAGTAATTTTTCATATTCATAAGCACTTTCACTGTCTGAAAAATAACCAATAAATTTCACAACCCGTAATATATGGTTCAAAGACCCAGGTACTATTTCTTATGTAGGAGCAAGTACCTACAAACGCGCCACGAAAGATGGGACTTGACACACCACACAAACTTTATTATTTCGGAATAAATATTATAATATTGTTAAGAATTTTAATCTGAATGTCATCGAAATATCCCTGAATAGATACACAAATTATGTATAACTATTTCGTACATTCATACCTGCGCAAGCTCCTCATTATTGACGCTTGTCAATAATGAGGATAAGTTCCATCTTTCGTGGCGCGAATTAGAAGTTTAATTTTCTTTTAACGTAAGTGTCTAGTGGTACACATGGCTGACGTCATGCCGTGCTATCAATATTGTTAAATCAGTAACCTAAAGTTATCTTAAAATATTAATAATTTTATTACTTAAACCTTCAAGTGACAATGAGTTTTACATCACAACTCGTGTTTTTAAGTAGGTAATAAGAATTTAAGTAAGAGTTTTTAGCAGGAATACGCTAAGTTCGTCCGCGGAATTCAGTTTTTTACTTTTTTTTGCAAGTTTCAGCTCAGTATGATAGTATCTAATTTAAAAAAATAGGCTATCATGGGTGCCGACAGAAGTGAAATCGTAATTCCACATTAGCAAGTCGGTAACGCGGTCACTTTTACATGTCGGTGACCGGAAGGCCTTAAGTTCTACCCCTACCAAGAATCAAAAAGTTTTTACTTCAAGAATTAGACGCGACAGTAAAGATTATGTAATTACAGAATTACAATCATTAAAATCGTCAATATAACTTTCCAAGTCAGTGTAAATAAACATATTATTTATATTTTAATCAGATGCTGAGCTGCAAATTGCAAAAGTCATCAGAAAATTTAATTTCGCTGGATACCCTAGCGCATCTCAAATATTAGTTTTAAAGTCATATAGTAAAATCCAACGTATAAAACCAAAAATCTCTTTTAATAACACCTCATTGCCACAAACTCACTCGATTTCCGTAAATGCATCTTAAAATTAAATATGCTGATGTTTAAAACATATTTTTATTATTCTTAAACTTATGAGTATGTTATCATCATCCATCCGCATCGTGTTATTTTTATATAATTTTAGTAAAAAAATCATAATTATTAAATATAATTAATTTTAGCTCTACAACCGTCTTAAGTACCAACCTCATCCAGTCTTTTGCTTGGGCTAAGATTTTTAATTTAATTAAAATGTTAATGAGAAATGAAGGCACTGCAAAAATGTTAATTGAAATTCATTTGAGAATTTAATGTAATTTTATTTTATTTTTATTAAAGCTTGATTCACACATATCAGTGAAGCCACAATTCCGGCGCAGTTCCGGCACCGTCCCATGTCAGTGATAATCATTCTTTTATACATTCTCTGATGAAGGCATTCACACTTTTCAGTGTCAGTGACGACACAGTGATCTTAGTGTCAGTTTAGGCACGTTTATAGAGAATGTATGAAGACATAATGATCACTAAACCGTTCTGAGTCGGAACTGTGCCTTCACAGATATGTGTAAATCGGCCTTAAACCGTTGAGAGTGAAAAATGTCGGTGAGTGAGTGTATGTATCATATAAAGCTTTATCTATAGTATATTTATCATTAAATGACAAGTCTGTCAAAAATTCAATTCAGTCACTGAGTAAATTATAATTCTATGGTGTCAAGTTTTCGTTCAAAGCATTTAAAATCACATTCTAGAACTAGACTAAAAATTCTCGCCACTTTCATTGACAACCCTGATGCCTAAATATTGTTCACAGATAATATAGGGTGTAAAAAGACATCCCACATAGCCCTTAAGTATCATTGAACAAAAATTCCCGCTGGGACACAACTTTTAGTTACTTTTAGGTCTGAAATATGATTAGGTCCGATTGTTGGGTGTTGTTGTTCACATAAGAAGCTGTCGATCCGACATAATGTGAACACCACCGTCGTTATCGTCGTTTTACTAAAGCCAACTCAAAACTGCCACAAAGCAGTTGTGATTTGTTTGTCGGTCCGATAAAACTGTTGGACCGACCTAATGTGAACCAGGCCTTAGGTATGTAAAACATTGATCTTATGGGTGCATGCAACAGACAAGGATCGTAGTGGTATATCAAGTACAGCTAACGTTCAAAACTTTTTTATTTTCATAAAAAACGATAGCAATACTTCAAACTTTGAACTTTAATATCTCCAGAACAAAAAAATATCGCGCTGTTGGGAAGTTCATGTTACTTTAGGGATGAGGGTTTTGTGAAGAGTCTTTTTATACCTGTAATACCTAGGCACAATTTTGTCATACGCGCATGTGTAAGCGCAGTTTCAAATCCACAACCTATACGACCAATCACATCCATCACAATGTTTTTCAAATCTTTCCATATAAAATTGTTAATATAAAATTTTAATTAGAAAATAGGTGCCTTTCAAGTTTATAAACGGTAAGAACAGACTTTAAACCTTTAAAAGCATTCCTCTAATAACTAGTAGAGTAAAATAGGACTGATGGAATTTTAGAAGCATTTTATCGATAATTAAACTTGTTTATCAGATAAAAAATCTTTAGCAATATCGAAGAGATACGAAAGTGTACCTAATGCTATACGATTTATATTTCTCACGCTCTGTGATGGTGCGGGTGACACATATCAGCAACTAATCTATGGATGTCAGAATCGCATAATTATGTCAGTGAGATTATTAAATTTACTAGTTATTTACTTACTTATTACTAATTCCGTAATTTACGACTATGATATTAGTGTGCCGGTAAAATATTCAATCATGATTGTAAATCGCCGTAACGTTCAAGAGTGAAAAGCAACAGTTTGACAAATGTCACCGGCATCATCCTAGAGCGTGAGAAATATAGGACGAATTTCACCAAACTTTTACACTTAGCATATTTATTTATCTGTGGAATAAAATTTGAATTTTGACAGTTTTTGTATGGAAAATCTGTCACATTATTTTTTTTGTAAGTTAATTCTTATGCTAGGTTTAACATTTTGATGAAATTCGTCGTTAAAATAAGTTACCTATAATTTGTGAGCTTTAGTCGGTGGACTCGTATGGCTCATAAGTGAACTAAAGTGTCATAAATCTAACATTTATTATCTAAAGTGCGCTTCCACTGGCAACAAAATGGCGCGACCTTTCTGATTTTTGTAAAATTTTGGTATTATCGCAAAATTGCTCAGCATTGCCGAGACGTCATGGGACAGTTGTCAAGAATTGCTCAATTAATTGCTCGTGTAAGCGCAGCTTGTGACCCGCATTAGAATATTCAAACATGAAACTCAATTCAAAACTATCTGAAAGCCAATTCTACTAATTAAAAACTTTCAAAATCTAACCGTAATCTCATCCCGGCGACAATTAACGTCAACAAACATAAAATCACACAAAACAAACAAACATAAAATGATTTTGTTGACTGGTTGATTGGTTTTGTTGAGTGTGTATCCATTAGTAAAACCACATTTCGCCAGTTATGTTTAAGCCCCATTGTAATTTATAGAGAATGCAATGACAAAAAATTTAGGAAAATTGGAGACATTTTTGACAGATTAAGACTAAGATTAGGATGTCAAAGCTTCTAAAACTTAGTAGAATTGTTATGATTTTATAATAATAATAATACCAGCCTATCACTGTCCCACTGCAGGGCAAAGGCCTCTTCTCATACAGAGAAGGCACGAGCATTGATCACCACGCTTGCTCAAAGCGGGTTGGTGATTTCAGACTTACATAATTACAAGTCCAGGTTTCTTCACGATGTTTTCCTTCACCGATGTCAGTGATGTCTAAGATAAACTTAGAAAGTACATACATGAAGTACAACCGGTCACATTAGTACTTGCCCGTGCTGAGTATTGAAGCCACAGCCTCTGACTTGATACTCAAGCTTCTCTACCTAAATCTTGTAATAATCATAACCATCATTTAGGCATTTTTGTACTCGGGTAAATACAGTTTCAGGTTTGAATACAATTCTAAAACACGGGTCCAAATAGCTATAAATAAATTAGTCGATCTCGTAAATATCTGATTACAATAAAATGTTATTTAAAAAAAGCGTAAAATAATAATACTGCTGAAGATTGAAAAACTGAAATTAATTTGGCATTGTGAATACAGCGACATAATAATACGGGTTCAGATAGCCCACAGATCAATATTAACATACCCACTTGTCAACGATTCTCCCATAGATTTTGTATGACAATAAGGGGGTCTACTGCCATCTTTTAAAACAATGTTACTTTAATATTACTTTGTAATTTATGTTGTGGGATTTTGAACTCTCTGCGCTGAGCCGAACGTTCAAAATCCAACAGCACGGAAGGCAAAGTAATATTATGACGTCACTTATTTGCAAACCCAATTGACGTTTATTTTAAGAGAAATTGTGTTTTGAAAAATCCAATTCCAAGGTACAAAAACATTATTTTATTCCTGAAATCTGATTAACTACCAAATTTGTTTTTTTTTTTGTTTTTGTTAATCAATTGAGTTGGCTGATTGATTGCCATACTAAATCTATGGGGAGAATCTTGTTTTGACACATAACATCACGCCTGTAAACCCCGAAGGGATAGGCAGTGGTATCCCCATTAGTACACCCACATTTCGCCAGTGTTTTGACAGCTTATAAAATGATAATTTTTGTTTGGTGTCAATTGTTTTTTGATCTCAAATACACAATTTTTTGTCAGTTGCGTCTGCACCTGTATTATATATCATTCTCACATTTATGTGAAAAGTCACAATTATATTTTATGACTAATCCTATATCGCTCATATGATTTCAAATTATTTTACGAGACCGACCGTCCTAAATCACACATAAGGGGTCAACCCACACAGAATAGCAATATGCTATACTTAGTTTTTTTTTGTTTTAAGTATAGATTTATAAAAAAAAACTGCTCGAGAATATTTCTATTCTGTGTGCGCTAACCGTAAGTCAATACAATCTAAGAACGCGATTTAACAGTGCTAGTATTTTCATCAATGCGCTTACTATCTCCGCTGATACACATAACATCACGCCTGTAACCTCTTAAGGGTTAGGCAGAGAGGTACCCATTAGTAACACATATTTTGCAAGTTATGTTTAAGTCCCATGTAATAAGGGGAGAGCCTATTGCCATCAGCCGGGCACAAATCCAGACTCTGAGGCTGCTACTGAGAGATTCCTGATGGGGAAAAGCTAATAACACTTCGCCCGACCTGGGAATGAACCCAAAACCTAATGCTCAGCACAGATGCGCAGAATTTTATATTAATTAAAATATTAATATATTCCTTTTTTATAAATACACTTAGCGAGTAATATATTTGGAATTTCTTGCTCGTTCTTCTTCATAGAAGCCTACTTACGTTTCGGTACGAGCAACTAGCTTCAACTTTCCGATTAACTGACCGACTCTTTGACAATTTAAAAGTGCTTGTGAATGGTCTAATTGAAATAAATTAATAAATCTTTGACTCGATTATGAAACTGACGTCGAATTGAGTATTTTATAATCAGTTTTTCGTTAATAAAAATACTAGCACTGTCGACTAAACTAATCATCAACACAAAAATCATTTTACCAATTTTTATTAACTTTTTAGTTTTACTAAAAAAACAGCTAACAATTAAAATTGACGTTCAACATTAGTTTTTTAGTCATGATTGATATTCAGACACAATCAACATAGAAAAAAACAAATTAAAGCACTTGACACGAACAAAATTAAACCGTATTTTTTTTTCAAATTTTTAAATTAGTAAAATTCCACAACCAATCAAAAGAAATTTAACAATCGTGTGTTTGTGTTTGTTTGTTTAGCTGTTATCGCTATCAGAAACAGTTGAACTGGTCATCCTGATCACTGGGTTCTGATTGGAGTCACTAGAGTCACACTCTACCATCAGTATTTCGTCTGGAGTATCATTTCTGTCCGAATTACTCTCTGTGTACGTCCCCGATGGAGACTTGTCTTCGATCACCGCTTTGAGGTATGATTCTCTATCCATCATATTCGTGTCTCTGGCTAGAGCGAGCACGTCTAGCGACATCATGCTTTTAGACTTCTCTGTCTTACTTATAGGTGGGTTTGTATGTTCATAGACTACATCCTTGCTTATAGATTTTGTCCTCGTTAGGTTAGTTTCAGTTTTCCAACTGTCGCTCGGTGGATGTGTGTACTTACCCGAGTTAGTACTCGTAGATGGCGCGCTAGAGTTTCTGGGAGAGCTAGCTGTGAACTTAGATCTCTTCTGTTGATTATTCTCCTTCATCATGAGTAGTTGATCTAGTTTGTTAATGGTCTCGTTAAGTTCTAAAGCCCACGCTTCGTCAGTTTCAATATCTTTCTCTATAGGTTTGGAAGCTAGTTCCCTAACTCGCATTCTTAGTTCTTGAAGACTGGAGTCTTCGTCTTTCTCGTGTTCAGCCTTCGCTGTGTCTTCGTCATGTATGGCGTCTCTTTCTGCTCCGACTCCTGGTTCTCTAGGGCCTACAGGGATGGTGTCCTTGTCCGGTGGGTATTCTCCTCTCATTCTATGAATTTCTTCAGATATCTTCTCGAGAGCTTTAAGGGATTTTGAGTAGCGGAACTTGGCATCAGCGATGAGACGTTGCAGTTTCTCAATCTTCTCATTTTGTGTCTGCAACTGTTCGTCGCACAGTTTCTTCTCTTCGAAGTAAACTCGTGATTTGATGATGTTACGCTTTAGATTGTCTTCTAGTTGTGTCACCTGCGGATAATAGATTCTTATGTTATCTGTTACATTATGTGTTTTTGATTAAGACGCTGATGAAAGGTAATGCGCGGTCACTGTCAGACTGTATAGTAAAGAAAGAGAAGCGCGATGATTACAAAATTTAGTAGCTATTGTCAATTTACTTATAAATAAGTGGGAGTAATACAAATACTCGTATCGTTTTTATTATTCACTAGCTTCTGCCCGCGACTTCGTCCGCGAGCTGATTTCTCCATACAAACTTTGGAGTCCCGTAGGGGTGAATTATGAGATGATGGGGATATCTATTAACTATAAACTACCTTCCTGCCTTTCATCCTTATACGTCAAGCGATTTTCGATATTTTGTGATGAATGAGTGACCTTTCGCTTTTATATATTTAGATTTTAACAACATACATTGATCAGTAATTTTGTTATTTTTCTGAAGTTTTAATTAAAACATAGTTCCAAAAAACATACTCAACAAAAACAGACATTTTTTCCGCAGCCACAAACTCAAAATATGCGCGAAAGAAATATGTTTGAAATAAATAAATAAAAAATAAATAAATATCTTGGGACAACTCACACACGGCTATCTGATCCCAAGCTAAGCAGAGCTTGTGTTATGGTAACCAGACAACTGATATACATACTTATATAATTTATAAATACATACATATTATAGATAAATCACACCCAGACACAGAACTAACAATCATGCTCATCACACAAAGTTTGTCCTGGGTGGGAATCGAACCCACGACCTCCGGCTTAGCAGTCAGGGCCACTAACCACTAGACCAACAGGCCCGTCAATAAATCTACTATTTGTTTTCGGATCTTGTCAACATCTTAAACCATCTTTGCTACTCATTAAAATTCAAGGCGCACATCTTAAAATGCGTCATATGATGTATGTACTTAAGAATCATAATGAAAAACAAAACGTAATTTACTTATCTACCTCATAATGTTCGAAACAGTAGAACTTAACGTTTTCTCACTATAACAATAGGTTATTATAATTATTATAAGGCCTGTTGTGTCCCGCAGCAGGGTCAGGCATGATAATGGATAATAAAGGATAATACTATAACATGGCGCGCCCCTCCACAATTCAAAACATTTAAAAGTATTTCTGAAAAAGTATTTACAAGACTCACAGCGCATGTGTGCGTACTGAGACAGGTCTTGAAACAAAAACAAATCAGCGATTTGTTGCTCGTGTAGCGGTGTCGTTGATTGCTCATTATTATTAGTATGGCGCTGCACTGACATACTCTATGAAAATGACTCGTGTGTTGTCTTGCTAGTTATGATTAGTTGACCAACAAATCTACCGGCCTGCTACTTACGACGAATATTTACAACTACATAGAAACTCTTTCATATGGATATGACTACATACATTGAAATAGTAATATGGAGGGGCGCGCCATGTCATAGTAGTTTATTTCTACAGTCCTAATATAACGAACCTCAATATAACGATTTTAACAAATCCCTCCACTAGTAACAAACAAACCTATTGTACCAAATTGTTTGGTATAACTAATATTTTCTAATTCTCATTAGCTTTGATATATCATCGAGGTTGCGCTGTAATATACGCGTAAATATTTACAAGTACCTTTTTCTCAGCTGCGATGTAAGCTGCCGCTTTCTTCTGATGCTCTCGTCCGCTCTCCGCCTTCCGTTTCTCAGCATCCATAACCTGAAGATATACAAGCAAAACTTTAGCACTGCGCAGATAAAAAACAAACGTTTTTTGTGAACCCTTAATGTATGAATCCTACTTGGACTCGGATTTTTTAAGTTTGCTTGTAGTGTCTTTTTAAACGAATATTTTTTTTTTAAACAAACTTCAATTTAAAATTATTACAATATTGAGTATTGGACATTGTATTGTCATCAGAACTAAAGGTGTATGCAAAAATTTCAGCTCAATCGGATAACAACAAATGGTCGAAAAATGGTTTGCAAATTTTGAAAGGACAACTTTCTTACATACATACATACGAACAGTGCAAGCTAAATAAAAGCTTGTAATAATACAACTGTGAGGTTTAGGTCTTACGTTTCGAGTTATCCGGAAGGAGATAGAGAGTGAACCCGGAACGCAGCGCAACAACCAATAATTCAAACCAATGCTTCAACTTGCTTCAATGTATGTATTAGTTTATAGTTAAGTACTTAAATATGTATTTGTGTTTTATGGGCCTTAGGGCCGTCAAACTTTTAGTATATTTAGATATGCAGCTCACCTTAATGATGGCATGGTTCAGCACCTCCTGCCAGTTACTGTCGAACTGCCACTCGTCCTGCTTGCTCACGAAACGCTGCTCCGCTAGCGTCACCGTCTCCTTAGCGGCAGCGTGCAGCTCTGTGGAACAACAAGACAACACTTATGATTAGAAGGAAGCACACATGAGTGGAAACACTGTAAGCTGGTCTTGACTGTAAAAATCTCCCTAGTAGTTAAAGTGCGCTTGAGATGAGCTAGCCTCTAAATTCCTTGCTAGTCAAAGTCAAAGTCAAATATTTAGTCGCAATCTCACCTCAGCGATAATGACAGAAATGTAGGTTAAAAGGTATTTTTGACAGATTTATTTATTTAAACTTTATTCAACAAAAGTACAAACGCGGACATAATCATTTTGGAGATTTTATATTATTTTCTCCTTTTAAAGACATTGTAACTCTTGTTATTTATTGGTTTTTCAAATATGTTCTTGTTTATGTAATATGCTTAGTTTTATCTATTAATTACTGTAATTGGAGCAAGCCGTTGTAATTAATTATAAATAAATAAATTAGAGAGTCAGTGATAATTAATTTTATGTTATTTTACAATAGGCTGTCAACCAAACCGCGACTGATTAAAATGTGAATAATTAAAAAAATACGAAAATTTTATTCAGATAGTACGACAACTCACCTCAAGCTAAGGTCACCTAAATTCATCAAGGATTGTTACAGAATACCATTGCTGAATTAGTTTAGTTTGTATGTGTAAGTATAATGTAACATTATTCTGACAAGGTCACAGACAGAACCGGCATTGTATCTCGCATCACAGACATTATCTAATCACACGTGTTCACATGGAATAGTTTTTTCACATCACAGAATATTCCGTAGTTAAAGCAAATAGGTAAACAAACACAAGATAGACCAAAAATAAAAGTAAATTATTGAGGTAGTAGCAGCCTCGGAGTCTGGATCTGTGCCCGGTTGATGGCAATAGGCTCGCCCCCTATTACATGGAATCAAAACATAACTGGCGGAATGTGGGTGTATTAATGGGTACACCTCTGCCTAATCCTTCGGGGATTACAGTCGTGAATATTTTTTACCTATACTTAGAGAGAGTTACAACAACGCGCTAAATACTAACAATATCTGAAGGATTTTCTTACGACTCAAAATTAAGCTCTTAAAGCTTGGATCTTTGTTTAAATGAATAATTGATAACTCTCTACGCATAATTATTGAGAACAGAGACTAGGCATACAGGGTGATTTTATTTAGTTCACATATAGTTTTGATAAGAGTAGGCAATGGTGCCGATTCCCTTGTTCACAAATTAAACTAAAATTAGACTATTTCTATCTTTTTCTATTTAATAAAACAAGAAAGGGGCGGATATAAATAAGACCTGTCAATTTTAGTTAATCTTAAATCAATTATAGTGGACATGTCAGAACGCATTGACTAAATACACGGAAAAGTTTAAGGCAAAACTAATTTGACATCTCAAACCTAATTCTAAAATGTCACCCTCCTTTTCGTTCGCTGTATGTTAGAAAGAGATGCCAGTTCTCTAATTTTAGTGTAGTTTGTGAACAAAGGAATCGGCACCAGTTTCACCCAAGATCTTTAATTTGAGACGCTGGCAAAATTATCTACGGAGACAAAGTCGGAAGCAGAAGATCATAACTCTCTACGTATAATTATTTTTAAGAAACTGATACAGTGCGTATCGCCGGTTCGATTCACTGAACAAACATTTACATGACCTACAATCCTACAAACAGTAACGGGTCTGGTCGCTTGTATTTGATATTAGTGTTTGTAAACGCAACCAAAAAATTTCCAATATCGATTGGAGATTTTTTTTAGTGTGAGACAATAATAAAATAAAAAAATATATATTATGGTCGGGGGACGTTAGAAAAGAAGAACAAAAAAATTTGAAATATGATTTACACATGTTTAGAATTATGAAACAGCTGGCTGTGCACAATGCTTGCTACTCGAATCTCGTCCGCGTACACACACACATAACAGTTTTTTCTTATGTGACGATTTGTGCCAGTTAACTCTTACTGCAAGCCGCGATAAGGAACATCGTTTCAATAAAAAAAAAATATCATAACGTCACGCTTGTAATTTTCGAAGAGTTAGACAGAGGTGTGCCCATTAGTACCTACACCCACATTTCGCAAGTTATATGTAAGTCCCATGTAATAGGGGGCGAGCCCATTGCCATCAACCGGGCACAAATCCTGACTCGGTGGCTGCTATTGAGAAATCCCTGATGGTAAAACCGAATAACACTTTGCCCTGACCTAGGAATACGACTTAGACAGTGCCCAGCAGTCGCGCTTTGCGACCACTAGACCAACGAAACAGTCAAAAATATTTCATATGCCTCAATTTTTGAATTTAACAATCTACAAAAAACAAACTTTGGGGATTACAGGCGTGATGTTATGTTATGTTATGCCGTGGATCGTTTCTGGCTCGTTCTTCTCCATAGAGGCCTACCTCAGTTTTGGAACGAGCTACTAGCTTCAACTTTCGGACAACTGACCGACTCCTTGACAATTCAAAAGTGCCTGTAAATGGTCTAATTGAAATAAATGTTTTGACTTTGACTTACAAAGAAACTTCAACCTCTATATTAAGTATACAATGTTTAATTAATTCTGTTTGAATATCGTCAGGTCTTCATTATATAAACTCATGCATATTTATTATTATAGACTCAGTAAATATTGTATCAACATAGCCCGCCAATCTAGCTTGTTAATTACTGATCAATGTCTATCAATTAGGTACATGATATAATCAATCTATTGAGGTACTTATTATGAGCTGTGAAAACGGAATTCCTCTATAGATTTTGTATGGCGTAATAGTAAATTGTGGAGTTACTTATTAACTTAATTGATTAACTGTTTATTGATTTCAAAGTTACTAAACATCCTCGTTGGTCTAGTGGTCGCAAAGCGCGACTGCTGAGCATGAGGTCTTTGGTTCGATTCCGAGGTCGGGTAAAGTGTTATTGGGATTTTCCATCAGGAATTTCTCAGTACCAACCTCGGAGTCTGGATTTGTGTACTAATGGTTACACCACTGCTTAACTCTTTGGGGATTACAGGCGTGATGTTATGTACTGTTAATCCATGCTAATATTATAAATGCGAAAGTAACTCTGCCTGTTTCTTACGCTTTCACGACTAAACCACTGAACTGATTTTCATGAAATTTGGTACGGGTTAAGTTTAAACACTAAGAAAGGACATAGGCTACTTTATATTCCGCGACTTCGTCTGCGTCCGCGATAACCGCGGACAAAGACAAGGACAGCAGCTAGTATAAAAAAAATGTTTTTTATATAATCTGGATTTGCTCTTAACTACAGTCTTTGTCAGAAGTGACCTAGGCAAAGTCTAAGACGAAGTGAGTTTACAGAAGCCTGTTCACTCTTAACTTTAAAGAGATTAGGGTCAAATGCGATAAAGTCAGAAATTGCTAGTCCGCCTTGAACAAGCATGGTGATCAATGCTCGTGCCTTCTCTATATGAGAAGAGGTCTCTGCCCTATTACTTGCCTTTTTTTTGCTAAGCGCTCTTTTCAATCTCGCCACAACTGGTTGTAACGAGTGTTAAAATTGAACACAAATGTATTAGCTGATAAGGTGCTGATAAGCGATTTCCTGTCAGCATATGTCACGACACCGTTATTTGCATACAAACAGACGTTCACTAGTATCTTGTAGGGTGGATACTGATTTTATTTCAGCCTTTTTTAGCGAAATTCAGCTTTCATAATTCGTCGTTGACTGCCTCGTTGGTCTAGTGGTCGCAAGCGCGACTGCTGTGCATGAGGTCTTGGGTTCGATTCCCAGGTCGGGCAAAGTGTTATTGGGTTTTTCCATCAGGAATTTCTCAGTAGCCGCCTCGGAGTCTGGATTTGTGCACGGTTGATGGCAATAGGCTCGCCCCCTATTACATGGGACTTAAAACATAACTGGCGAAATGTGGGTGTACTAATAGGTAAAACCTCTGCCTAACCCTTCGGGGATTACAGGCGTGATGTTATGTTATGTTAATTCGCTCGCGTAATTCAGCCTTTTTCAGCGTAATTATGCACACGTTTTTTTTTTTATAAATCTAGTGTTTTTCATAGTTTCTGCTTACAAAGGAAAATGCAACACAAGACTTTTTCTTTTTATAATAAGTATCTAGTTATATTTTACCTATAAACAAAGCGTTAATATAAGTAACTGTTGGTTCTCGACAAGTTATATTTAAAAATACTAGCTGACCGGCCCACACGGCTCAGGTTAGCAATCAAAAAATATTAAGACCAATCGAAATAAAAACTATCCTATCTCTCAAGTTGGATCGAACTGCACATGGTGTGCAAATTTTATTATAATCGGTTTAGTGGTTTAGGAGTCCATTGAGGACAAACATTGTGACACGAGATTTATATATATTAAGATAAAACATTTTACAAAAATCACAACCGCCTTCAAAAACTACAAAGTAAAGGATCAGTCGGCTGCTTTGGATTTGTTTATTTTTCTGTACTGGCACCGACTTTCAAAACTAAAGTTATTTTTTAGTTCGTAATTTTTGAAGGCGGTTGTTTTTTTGTAAATTTTTATCTTTATTTTTAAAATATTAATTGTCGATAATATTGAAATCCTTAAAAAAAGCTCTTTCAAACAATACCTCACACGATATATTTAATGACACAATATATTTTTTAAGGCAGTTAAAAAGCAAAGCATAGGTCACTCACTGACTAAACACAAAATCTCGAAGACTATTTAATCTGGACCTTACAATTTGACAGAACGTTAGTTTCTAGTTAGGTGACATCAGCTTTTAACGAATTTGACTTTGACTTTAACATCCATGCGGGCAAGGCTGCGGGTAAATGCTAGTAATTATTATACGCGCAACATTAAAGCCAGGTTTAACAGATATTAGTATGTGCACGAGTAATCAACAGCCGCGCCATGCGAGCGCTAATTGAAACGAATCGTCGGCTCACGTTACCAAAAATGTTTGTCTGACATACCTATGAATATGATAATCATTGAGTTTGGGTGTTGTGGCGTGTTAAATGTTTTGCAGATTACCTAATCCACTCAGGAAATGAATATGTACAGTGTAATTCTACTCTTTGTATTCTGCTTAGGGCCAGCGGTCAACACTCATTAAAAGCGTTTAGGTGCGGGCGTACAAACCAGAGATGTTATGTATATGATATTTCGGATATGGATAAAATAATAAAATTATATCGGTTTCGAATACGGTCCTGTCCAGTCCTAATTTTTTGTTTATAATGAATCTTCTTACACATAAGCAGAGTACCTACATAGGTCGTAAAAGTAACCAGAGTACATTTTCAGGTTAAAATACCAACGTTCTTACAAACAAGAGAAATCTCTCTGCATTCCGCAAAAAAAAAAAATGTAAAGACAAAATTAAGTAGGCAGTTTTTTAATGCCTTCCGTATTAAAATAAAATGAACATCCGAATAACAATGAACTTTCATAGTGTTCATTAGCCCAGTTATGCGAATTACATCATTTGTTTACTTACAATACAACTATTACGCTGGTCGCATACGGGCCACACGCGACAGCCACAAACGCCGCCACAAACGACGCCAACTGAAGCTAGAGCTGGCATTGTGGCGACAACAGATGTCAACTGTGTCTGGCGAGTCCATTACAAAACAGCTGTTCGTAACCTTTTCATTCTTAACACCCTTACATCGCATCAACGAAACTGATTTTACCCCCTCCCCATTTTTTTTTTTAATCTAATTTATTTATAGAGGGTTTAATCACAAATTGATTATGCCACCCTCATCGGTCCATACAATTATTCCTTATGATCTAAGTCCTATTTTTGCTAACTTATATAAGCACCTTGCATCCTTCGACAACGGGGACGCAAGAATGCTATTACACCTTCCAACATCCAGTGACTTGGATAAAAATATAATTCTTTCGGCCTCGTTGCGGACGCACTCCATCAGTACATGGTAGGTGTCTTCCACTATATTACACTCCGGGCAATTTGGTGACGCAACTTTACCCATAAGAAATGCAAAACTGTTCATAGGAATGTGTCCCGATCGAAGCCGAAGAGCCATTACAATTTCCGGCCGACTCATGTTTGCCTGGTCGAACCATGAACAGCGCGAAAGTGCTGGTTGGATGGTTCGATACCAGATTCCCTTGCTCAATGACCTCTGATCGAAGTGTTCGTGCCACATTTTAGCGCATTCCTCTTTAACGACACCCAAAAAATCACTGTGCACAGGACGGAGTGGACAAGCCAACCCATCATCACAAGCATCTTTCGCCAATCGATCCACTACTTCATTATCTTCCAAGCCAACATGAGCCGGTATCCATTGCAGTACAATATTCATGTTCTTAGACCTCAGTTTACATATGGATTTGATCACGCTGTAGGCAATCGGAGTACCCCGAAAGCTCGAGGTACACCGAGCCAAATGTTGAAGAGCACTTCTCGAATCACTCAAAATAACATAGTTGCCACTTTCAAGTGAGTTAATGTAAGACAATGCTTCATCTATTGCCACAAGTTCGGTACACATTATGTTGCATTTTGAGTTAACATTTAAATGTACTGCAGTTTTAGTTTGTGGATCGAAAAATGCTGCTCCCGAACCTATTTTGCCTTTGGATCCATCCGTGTATATTTTGTAGAATTCTGGGTACGTGTTATTTAAAAAAGAAGTACATAACTCACTGAGTTTGGCATTTTGATAGTTCCTTTTAGCCGCAACCAAACCCAATTTAGGAAATATGACCTGAGAGAGATCAATTCTGTGAACCCAAGTATCCAATGAGAACATTTCAAGCTTTGGGCTTGTGTAGACAGGAAGCACATTAAGAGACTCGTTAATTCGGACTAACAACGGTATTTTTCTTTTCCAGCGTGGTTGTTGACAATGTACCTGTAGTTCTTCTAACACGGCAATAATATTATTATCAGCGTATGATTTTAATTTCAGCCAAAATTTACCCGCTAGATAGTACCTGCGAACCTTCAACGGTTGCAGGTACAGTTCATTTTCCATGACATGAATCGCTGTGGTTCTAATAAAGCCACCTATAACCCTCATGCAAACGTTTTGGACCCTGTCTAATTTACTTAAGTGAGTTTCACAGCTACTATCATAAAGGAAACAAGCATAATCGATTCTACTCCGGATTGTTGATATGTATAACCGCCTCAAATGTTTGGGGTGCACTCCCCATCCAGAGCCAGCAAGAATTTTAAAAATATTAACTAATTTTAATACTTTTTCTCGAGTCTCATTAATGTGCTTAGCCCACCTAAGTGATCGGTCTAGCCAAACCCCCAAATATTTAACATTGAGTACCACCGGCAGCGATACCTCATTAATTTGTAAGGAAACTGTCTCTCTTGCCACCCCGTTCTTAAAAATACAGACACTGCTTTTCGAAGGGGATATCTCAAGACCCAAATTTAAAAGGAGTTTAGTCATCTTATTTAGAGCAGGTTGTAAACGTTGCTGGGCCGATGAGGCATCACTGCAAGTGGTATACAGCACAAAATCGTCCGCATATTGTGACAGAAACACGTCCCCACTGGCACTGCTATGACATACGTCGATAGTTGCTATATTAAAGAGTAATGGAGACAATGGATCGCCTTGTGCCAATCCCCGACCGGACGTTCGACTTATGACGTTATTACCTACTGTAATTTTAAGGTTTCTCAGCTTGAGAAAGTTCCAGATGTAACTACAAATCCTGGACCCTACACCAATCCGTTGCATAACTTTCAATAGGCCTTGTACGTCTACGTAGTTATATGCGTTGTTAATATCTATGAAAACAGCTACAGTAATAAGTTTTTTAGCAAAGCCAGTTTGAATGCGGGATACTAGAACGGATAAATTGTCTATAGTTGATCGACATTTTCTAAAACCTGTAGTGTTATTTGATAAAAAAGTATGTTTTTCGATAAACCACTCTAATCTATTCATTAAAATGTTATGAAAAACTTTACAAACGCATGAGATCATTGAGATAGGACGAAAAGATGATAAACTTTGGGCATCTCGTCCCGGTTTAGGGATAGGCACAATTACAATATCGCGCCATTGTTTAGGAACCACGCCGGAAATGAAAATATTATTGAACAGTTGAATCAATATCTTTTTACCATTTTCTGGTAACCTCTTGATCATGGAGTAAGAAATATTGTCGCCTCCGGGTGCAGTATCTTTAGATCGGACACATTTATGAAATTCTGAGGGATTAATAACAACATCAAGTTCAGAGTTATTCATGTCAAAAGCCGGGTCGCACGGGGACACAAAATCCGGCGTTAAGCTAAGAAGCAGATCAGTAGCTTTGAGTTTATCTACGTACTGTGTTGAATATTTGTGTCCCTTCAGCCACTTCATTTTCCGCCATACGGTAGATTGAGATGAAGAATAATCTAATGAAGAACAAAAGTTGCAAAACCCCTTACTTTTTGCTGTACGAATCATTTTCTGAGATTCGCCAATCTTATTTTGCAATGTTTCGTAATTTTGAGGGTTTGGATTACGCCTGAATTTAGATAACGCTAATCGACGCTCAGCCACACACTTAGACAAATTAGGCTCCCAATAAGGTTTAGGTAAAAATTTACTGTCTGGGTTTAAATTTATCTTGACTGAAGGGATACAAACATCGGCGGCCAAGTTCAAACAATCAATGAATTTATCATAATCGCTCTGTAAGTCTCCCGAGAATGTAAAATCTAAAAAAAGGGAGTCGAGTAGTTTGCTGTATGAAGTCCAGTCAGCGTTTTTAAAATTCTTACGGACTATTGATGATGTACTAGACTGAATATTCGAAATGATTTTAATAGCCCTATGATCACTGCCTAATGTCTCGTTCATGACGGACCAGTCGAACATCAAGGCAATATCGGATGATATCAAAGAAATGTCGGGTGCGGACTTTTGACATTCCAAGTTAACCATTTTTATTCGGGTTGGGCTACCATTATTTAGAGAAATAAAATGGTTGTCCATTACTGCTTCAAAAATTTGAACCCCCCTGGTATCCGTTTTATGTGACCAATTAGTGTGGTGTCCATTAAAATCTCCGAGGATTATGGTATTTTTAGAAAAAATTGAAAGTAAATCATCCCAATCGTTTTGAGAAGTTCTGATCGACGGGGAACAATAAACAGAAATAATATTTTTAATGACACCACAGTTGAATACTTTTACGCAAACTAATTCTATGCCTAGATTACTGACTTGGGCTTCATACATTTGACATTTTATTGATTTGTGGGTAAGAATTGCAACCCCTCCGTAACCATCCAACCTGTCTTTACGATAGATGGTGTAGTTGCTCAGCCTTATGTAACTTTCTGTATCCAGCCATGTCTCACTTATCGCTGCAATGTGTATATGCTCTTGATGCAACAATTGCTCTAATAAAATCATTTTAGGTTTTACACTTTGAGCATTCCATTGTAAAATATTTAGTTTAATACTAGTTTTTTTGTTATCCATTAAATAATTTAAAGAATTTCTTTATCGTACGCCAGTCCGACACGTTATCCACAACCACTAAAATCAACCATTCTACACAACATTGAACCGCCATCTTAATTTTTTCTGCTACAGTACGTCTCTTCAAAAATATAATCTCCTTTAGTCTAGCCAAAAGCTCATCAAAGTGCACTTCTCTCTTTTGAGACACCTCGGGGTCATCGCGATTGCTTGATTCCTTCGAACCCTCCATCTCCTCCTCCGTTGGTAACCAGTGGCTCCAATCATCTTCTTTAGCAACCTGAGACTTTCCGTCTGTTTTGGCAGTTTTTTTCTCTTTTGTAGCGGGAGGGCTATAAACAAACGCCTTAGTTTTGACCACCTCTGCAAATGTAGGTGAGCTTAGTCTCTCTGCGGCCTCGATATTATTATGCAGTGGAGGAAATAAATTAGGCATGTTTGGGGCGCTAACAGGTTCCTCCTGATCTCTATGTGGAGAAGGTACAACATATAGTGATAAGGCCTTCCTATAAGTACAATTATACTCTGCCATGAGCTCTTTTAGCTTCTTTTCTTTTAAATATGCGGGACAAATTCTAGATAACGCCATGTGTTGTCCGCTACAGTTTAAGCATTTGAACCTTTGGGTGTCGCAGTTTGGGTGATTACTACCACATTTTGGGCACAATGTATTCTTGGATGGGCACACTCGTGCAGAATGGCCGAACTTCCAACATCGTGAGCATTGCGATACTGGGAATACAAATGGCTCCACCTTAATCATCAACCCATCTGCGTAAATAAATGCTGGTAACAAATCTCCTTTAAAACATAACCGAACTGCTTCACTCATAATCCATAAATCTTCTGTCGATCTCGACTCATTCATATTACGCCTCTTTAGTCGTTGCACTGAAACCAACTCAAAGTTCCCAGGGCAAGTTATACAACTTTTGAGTTCATCTTCCGGTAGGTCAAGATCCACATCTTTAACGACACCGTATGAATAGGTTTTGATATCTGGTCTACTAAATCTCCAATCCATATCCATAAGATCTTTACACGTTTCTAGCTTAATTGCGCTCAGCTCGTTTGTACAATCAATACGAACCTTGTAGTTATTGATGTATTTTACTTTCGATATATCCTTGATGCCTTTATCTTTAAATAATCTTGCAAGGGCAAATTGTCTTGGAAGTTTTTCTTTAGAGGTAATATAAACCTCAACACTGCTTTCTTTGATCTTCTTCTCCTTATTTTGTACTAATGTCCATTCTTTATCATTCTCCTCACTAATTCGTCGCTTTATCGGTCTCTTATAATTTTCATTTATTGCCCCGTCCGTATTACATTGCTCCATCACATCTTGATCCGCTATAGAACTGCTACTGCTAGTCAAAACACTCCTTGCGTCAACATTTTCGTTAATAATCTCACTATCATCCTCCATTGTAAACAACGATTCTAATAGACATAATATTCTATTAGCTAACGATGTACTAGTTAGCTTCAAGGTCAACGACGACAACCGAGAACAATAAGCTCATTAACTAATGAGGTGCGGTTATCGTTTACTGCACTCGTCCGTTCGAAACGAATGCCGCTGCGAAACTGCCTCCCCATTTAAAATGTCATAAAATAAATGAATACATTACACACTTATTTACAAGTAGGCTTTATTGATCACATTAGTTTAATCAACATTCTTAAAGTAAATAAGCACAACAATACGCACTTTGCAAAATACCTACATAATTTAAATGAGTTTTTTTTGTTCTATTATGTATTAACAGTTTTATTACCCCCACAGAAAAGCTAGGAACCCATGATATAAAGGTGCTCCCTCACCGGGAGCATTCGCGTGTAATGTAACGTTACAGATTTGAGCATTACATCAGTGAAGGAGGAAAACCGAGCATAACAATGCGCACCTTGTAATGATACAATGTGTAATATCTTGATACAACTTGTAACATCAATGCGCTCCACTTCCAATGTAATGTAATGCTCAAAGTCGAATCTATATGTTACTTTACACGCAAATGCTCGTTAGTCAGGGAGGTATTATTGTAATGTAATGCTCAAAGTTGAATCTATAATGTTACAATACACGTGAATGCTCCCGGTGAGGGAGCACCTTGAAACGAATGAAAACTACTGCGGTGGCGACGTTTTGTGGTTGTGTACGGTGGCCCGTGTGCGGTTAGTATTACGTGGTCAGTAACAGCGTTTAACTACGACTTACGACTAATTATGTCATTGCAATCCGCGCACTGCCTTGACCAGATGTTCAAACCGCTTTTTGTGTTTACTTTTATGATATCAGTGGTTAATTAAAACATACACATCATACACACCATCTTAAGAGCTGCATGCAGTGAATTATTTTTATTCTTAAATAATAATAAGAGCCTATTATTGTTCCACGGAAAGACAAAGGACTTTTGCCAAGGCATAAGCGTTGATCACCACGCTTGCTCAAGGCGGATTGGCGATTTCAGACTTATATTGATTATAAGGCCTATTTCAAGTTTTCTTCTGACATTATTTTAATTTTATTGTATTACTAGCTGACCCACTGCGACTTCGTTCGCATGGTATCCTACCCCTACCCATATTTTCTTACCTTTTAAACCTTCCCTAGACCTCAACGAACATTTCAAGACCAAAAACAGCTTAATCGACCCACCCGTTCCCGAGTTTTAGCGAGACTAACGAACAGCAATTGACTTTATATATATGTATAGATTGTTCATGAGCCAAAAACGGGTGAAGATAGTGACTCCCGGAAAACTTGACAGCCAAGTCGAGGAGGACTCAGGGCTTCAAATGAATGTATTGGGTGGTCATACAAACATTTGGCGTAGGTTATAAAAAAATATCAGCTGTTCCATTCATTTTGACCGTGTAGAATTGTAGATGGATCAGCGTACTGAATGAATCTAGGTCAAAGTTTTCGATGTCCCACACCGTAAACAGAATATTTATATTTTATGTCAATAAAACATTTCTTATTGTACTTACTAGCTTCCGCCCGGAACCATACAATTTCCAGGACAAAAAGTAGCTTTTGTGCTATTACAGACTACATCCTCTGTGCCAAACATACAGATCTGTTCGACTATTCTATGTTCTCTCCCACCCATACAAACCATCCCAATTATAACAGTAGGTAGTAAGATTTTATTATTACTTTATATAACTCGAGATCCTTTCTGTAATTTCTAACTTTTGTAACTCATCAATATTATTCTCGACTTGTTATCCTTGTTAGGTAACTACCAAAGTTAGAAAAAATAATATTTTATCTATATTGTAAGGTAAAAACACGACACAGTTGTTTCTACGAGGGCCTGGGGCCACAATTACTGATACAAAAATATTTAACTTACAAATTCCAATGGCTTTTAGTATATCAATATTCTGCCATCGTATTGTCTTATTATTTAAACAACCTTGAACGTCAGCAATAGTTTTAATAGTCACTAGGTTTTGATCGCGACTTCGTTTGCTTGGAAGTTTAATTAAATCCGTTCTTAGCCGATTTCTAAATATCTATTATAAAGAAAAAACATTTGTATTTTTGTTTGTAATGGACAACATAACCGATTTAAAAAATTCTTTCACCTATGGAAAGCTACATTAACAGCAAATGACATGGGAAAAATATTATTTAAAAAAATAGGGATTCGTGAGCAAATTCACGCAGAAAACCTAGTCTACCTGCAGAACAGCTTCATAGGAAAAATAGTCATTTTTTTAATTTGTGTTCACTTAGTAAATGAATGAGGGACCTTTCGCTTTTACTGTATAGATAGAAGATTTTCCACATAAAGACTATAAAAAAGCCGATTTTCGGTGGCAGGGCCGTGGTCGGATTTCCGATTCCCGGTTTACGCCTCGCCGTTCATCCGTAATGGGATTTTGGTCCATGAAAGGGACATTTATTTAGGTAAACCTTTTGATACATCCTTTTTATTAGTGCGTAACATTTCATCTGATGATAAATATCTCATACTAGCTTTTCCCTGCGATTTCGTACAAGTGGTGTGGTTTACTCATGTTAAGTTAGGTCTTTGGTTACTGCTCCGCTTCTGTAGGTCGTAGCGTGATGTTATATAGCCTATACTATTCCTCATGAATCTGGCTATTATACACAAAAAGATATTTTCCAATCCCACAGGAAATTTCAGAGATAAGTGCGTTTAAACAAACACACAATCAAACAAAAAAAACTTTTCAGCTTGACTAGATTAAGTAGTTTCTTTTGCCAGCTTCTTTCGCATAAATGTCGGTTATCGCGAACGCAGACGAAGTCGCGGAATAAAAAGTATCCTATATCCTTCCTTTAGGTTCAAACTTACCCCGTACCAAGTTTCATCAAAATCGGTTTAGTGGTATAGTCGTGAAAGCGTAACAGACAGACAACCAGTTACTTTTGCATTTATAATATTACTACGGATAGATTTGTATAGCGCATACATAGCTAACCATGTGAAAGTTATGACATAGCAAATTGATGTTGGCAAGACATAAGCATATAACCTTTTATGTACATTCACGAGCATAACTATGTATACACTTATGCTCCAATCATTATAACGTTTGAAAAATAACGTTATAACGCTATCGTTATTTAAATGTTAGCGTATAATCATCATCATATGCTTAGCCTTTTCCCAAATAAGTTGTAGTCGGCTTTCGTCTAACAGGATGCAGCTGAATACCAGTATTTTACACGGAGCGACTGCCTATCTGACCTCCACAATCCAGTAACTGGGTAATACGGTACCTCTCGGTAAGACTGGTTGTTAGACTTTCGGGCTTCTGATGACCCTAAAGACTTCCAAAGATCTATGTTAGCGTTTAATAAGCTATGTTATTTTACGAATATAAAGAAATTACGCCATTTCCAAAATAATTAAAGGTCAGTTTTGTTCTATACATATAAAATGCTCTGTCCTGACAAAAGCGCTGATCGTAGAGATCTGAAACTTGAAGGGTATGTTCTTTGTATGACGTAGGCATCCGATAAGAAAGGTTTTTTCGAAATTCTACCCCTTTTTTTAAGGATGGGACATTATCAAATGACTTCTTCCGCTCTGGAAAGACTGACTAAAACCCATCCGTGTTCCTCCTAATGCCCTTTGTGTTCCAGGACCGCGGTAACCCTTTCGAACAAAATCCGCAACCCTGGCAGAAATTCTACCTCTTAAAAGGTGAAAAATGTTTGTATGGAATAACGTGATATTTTAGGCCAATCTACTTCAAATTTTACATAAACATTAATTCCCCCTAAGGGGATGGAACGGGGGATGTCAAAATTGCAGGCAAAATCTAGTAAGTAATATAAATCTGAAACTTGAGCAAGCGCGGTGATCAATGCTCATGCCTTCTCTGTATGAGAAGAGGCCTTTGCCTTGCAGTAGGACAACAATAAGCTGGTTCTATTAACAAAAAAGGTTGTACACTGTATACATATTCTTGCACGTGACTGTACGCCTATGACCTTTGACAGTTTACCTAATTATGTTCGCAACAATGCTATTGCGTCGACCACCATACACCTTTCAATTAAATTCAAGTGCTTGTGCAATAACTACGCAGTATCTACACGTACGTGATCTTTGCTCGTACTTTACTTTGGACACAGTTGTTCTATCTGTCTTTGTCATTATAACTAGCTTAATAAAAAAATGAATAAAAAATGGCGGCCAAACAAAGGAGTATATCATGCCATTTCACTCGCACAATATTTATATTTAGTGAGTAAACTTTGGTTTATTCTTGAACTTATGCTATTTCGAACCGTAAGTATGATTATAATAACTAGCTTTTACTCGCGACTTACTTCGCGTAAATGTCGGACCCCTGTATCGTTCCGTCAGGGGGCGAATTTTGGACCATCCTTTTTTAGCGGACGTCTATAAAGTATAAACTACCTCCCTGATAAATTTCATCTTTAAACGTCAAGCGGTTTTCTGACAACCAGCCTTACCAAGAGGTATTACCCAGTTATTTGGTTGTGGAGGTCAGATAGGCAGTCGCTCCATGTAAAAGACTGGTATTCAGCTGCATTCGGTTAGACTGGAAGCCGACCCCAACATAATTGGGAAAAGGCTAGACAGATGATGACGTCAAGCGGTTTTCGATATTACGTGTAACCTTTCGCTTTTATATAGAAGATTAGCTTACCAATCGTTGTGTTTGTACCCTATGGTCATCTTATTTGGTGGTGTATCAGAAATATTCAAGGATTGTTAACGACCTCGGCTAACTAGCAACGCAAAGTGAACTATATCACAAAAAAAAACATTTGGATCTGGATTCTGGATTTGTGCCCTGTGGCCTGTTAGTGGCAATAAGCTCGCCCCCAAATACATGGGGCTTAAACATAATTGGCAAAATGTGGGTGTACTAATGGATACACCTCTGCCTAACCGTTCGGAGATTACAGGCGTGATGTTATGTGTAAAAAAAACCATTTGATGTTGATAAAACAACAAAGTAACTTCATACTAATGAATAATGCTATCAGAATCATCAATACTAGAGCTGACCTACATATTATATACAATTATTAGAATACTAGGTTCTGCTGCGACTTCGTCTGCTTTTTTTTTACGACGTAATGTTTTTTAGTTACTGCTCCGCTCCCGTCGCTCGTAGCGTGATGTTATATAGCCCATTCTATTCCTTATGAATTTGGCTATCATCCTTATGAATCTGGCTATGAAGATTTTTTCCAATCCGAGTCCAGAGATTAGCGCGCCTAACATAAAATAACACCACGCCAGTTATGTTTCAGAATTATATAGCTAGATTAGCAGTCTCCCTGAGACTTCATTCGCGTGATGTTTCTTACGGTTCCCTAATTCTTTTATAATAAAACATAGCCTATGTCTCCCTGGGATAGTGTAGCTTCCTCACAGTGAAAGAATTTTTAAAATCGTATCAGTAGTTTCGGAGCCTATTCAATGCAAACAATCAATCAAATCTTTCCTCTTCATAATATTAGTATAGATAAAATTCCAATTACCCACACTAACACAGATTAAAACATTAATCCAAATTACCTCAGTGACCTTGGAGAAGGGTGCGAAGCAATTAGCACGACAGACCTTCGGACGTGATCAAATATTCAAGAGCCTTGACCGGCCGGCCTCGGGCCCGCTCGGTGCCCGGATGTTGCTGTGATAAGAGCACAAGCGATTTGTGCCAATTTATCTGTTGCTGCACCGATCAAAGTGTTTGGCATACCAATTGGCGAGGGTAAAGGGTACGATGAAGACGAAAATAAACAAATTAAAAAAAAAAACTTTTTAAAACAAGCTTTAATTTAAAGTTATTACAATTTTGAGTATTGGACATTGTATTGTCACCAGAAGTAAAGGTGTATGCAAAATTTAAGCTCAATCGGATACAAACAAATGGTCGAAAAATGGAAAAGCAAAGAGAGACAAACTCCTTCAAAAACTACAAAATAAAAAATAATTCTAATTTTGGAAGTCGGCGGCTTTGGTTTTATTTATTGTTATGTACTGCCACCGACTTCCAATACTAATGTTATTTTTTATTTTCAAGATTTTGAAGGCGGTTGTCATTTTTTGTAAAATAATATATTTATTTTTCACTTTACATTGCAATATTACTTGTCGATAATATTCGAAATCGTTACAAAAATCGGTTCTGCCGAACGTGACACAATCGTAGACAAACATACATACAGTCAAACCGACAACCTCCTTTTTTTAAATCGATTAAAATACCAAAACCTTCTCCTAAATGTAACGAATACTTTTCTGGAAACCGCATCAGAATCGATTCAGCCAAACAAACATACATGTCAAACTCAAAACCTCCTTTTTTAAGTCAGTTAAAAAGGCGCTATCCGGACGAAGTCGCGGGCTAAAGCCAGTGTTCTGATAAATAAATTGGACTGAACTAGTACGTTTCGTAGAGCATAGATGGAATTCGTTTGTGAAAGTTATGTTACAATCTCATCTCGATCCAAATTTTTCTGGCGCGTTGCCAATTATAGATTTGCTTAATAGTAAAACGTACTAGGAGATGATGCCGGCCAATTTCTGAATCAATGGTATGGATAGATTTCAGTGGAAACGGGGTCTTCGCATGTGGAAGAATATCTCGCGACTTAATACATTGACTGCTCTATTGGTCTCGTGGGGTTCTGGATGCTATTCAGAGTTGAGGTAAGTCTGCGAGCGCTCTACAGTCCGACTCAGCGAAACGCCGCCGGCTACGCTGAAAACCAGCGACGTGGTTTCGTGCCTTCGTGCACGGGTTCTAGACTTAAAACTTGTTTTTTGATTTGAGCTATATTGATATACTTTTTGACAGGTCTGGCAAAAAGTGTTATTGGGTTTTTCCATTGAAAATATATTAGAAGCAGCCCGGAGTCTTAAAGTTGGTTGGCACCCAAGTGCCACGGAAAGCACGTAAAGCCATGGGTCCTGCTAGTCTTTCCCTAGTCGTGTCGGATTGCCGTCCCATTAGACTCTGAGAGTGAAGGAAGAGGGAGTGCACCTGTGTTTGCGCACACACTTGTGCAATATAATATCTCCTGCGTACTTGGCTAGTCTACAATGGAAACACATACATACATACATAAACTCACGCCTTTTTCCCCATGGGGTAGGCAGATACCACAGAACGCCACCTGCTACAATCCATACATAGTTCTATCGCGTCATCCACGTTCAAAAAATCTCGTCATACAAGCACACCTGTTAAGAGTACTGCTCACCTAATCTTTCACTTTGCTACATTAAAAGGTGTATGTTTATAGTTCTTGTATGACAGAAAATACGTCCCATTGAATTTGAATTTTTGTGTCTATCTAATACAGTTTAATAGATGCAGCTCTGTGTCAGACGGACAGACAATGCAGCCTTAGTAATAGGGTCCCGCTTGAACTCTTTAGATACAGAACCCTAGAAAGGGAGGATAATATTTATATAACCTGAAAACATTCCAAAGTTTACACGAGATCTAAGCCGTAGGCTAATAATATTATTGTTTCTCCCACAAAATCCACAAAATAATTCAGCCCGAATGTTGTTTCATCTGACAAACATGAATTTATTATACGGCAGTTGTTTATTATATACAAATATATAAATTGACGTCTGTTTGTTATGTTAAAATACAGTGTTTTATAAAATAAATATGAATGTTTAAGCGTTATAAGTAAACAACTAAAAAAACAATTTACAATTTCTACTTTTACTGACAGATAGCGCTGAGGTTACAAAGAATAACTTAGGCTACTTGTATTTTAGAAAAATAATTAAGATTCAGCGTTTAGTCGGATAAACATATTATACATAATATCACGCCTGTAATCCCCGAAAAGACAGACAGAGGTGTACCCATTGGCCCACTCATATTTCACCAGTAATGTTAAAGTAACATGTAATTGCAACGGGCTCGGTCGACATAACATAACATCTCGCCTGTAATCCCCGAAGGGATAGGCAGAGGTGTACCCATTAGTACACCCACATTTCGCCAGTAATGTTTTTAGTCCCATGTAAAAGGGGGCGAGCCTATTGCCATCAACCGGGCATAAATCCAGACTCCGAGGCTGCTACTGAGAAATTCCTGATGGAAAATCCCAATAACACTTTGCCCCACCTGGGAATCGAACCCAAGACCTCATGCACAGCAGTCGCACTTGCGACCACTAGACCAACGAGGCAGTCCAGGCGAGACGAGGCAGGCTCGGTCGATTCTATCTATTTCTTCGAAAAATTAATATGTGTCTGATTTCAGTCTAAGAAATTACATATCTTCTTCCGTTATATAAGATGAGAAAGTGTGTAGGTAATGAGCCTACGAAGGCAATGAGGATGGAAGTTCATATGTTTTATCAAAGAAAAAAAAACGTTTATATTGTACTATAGTTCACGCCTGCGACTTCGCCTGCGTTAACTTCAAAATTAAGCCAGTCATAAATTGTCCCACGAAAACACAAATACGCTATAAAATGATATCCTATGTGTTAAGCTAGATCTATATCTATCTATATATTTTAAGAGTAATAAGACGATCTTGGCTTTAGCCTCGCCTCCTATTACATAGGAATTAAAAAAATAACTGGCGAAACGTGGGCACACCTCTGCCTAACCCTTCGGGGATTACAGGCGTGATGTTATGTTATGTCTTTGGATAATCTTTGATCGGACAGGCAGACAAAAATGACGAAACAACATGTCGGCAGAAGAAACTTTAGCGCCAATGTTCACGATTGTATGTCCGCCGGCAGCGCTGGCGCACCCTGGTCATGTTTAAAAGTTAATACACAAATATCCATTTATTTAGTTCTCCTAATGACTCCAGGGGGATTGAAATACCTTCATAAAATATCAAATATTATATTTCATACAATATTTAAACTAGTTAGTCAAAGTGCTACGTTTTTTGCGAGAATTAAGTTGATTGCCTCTTTACTTCTAAGGTCCTGGGTTGGACTACTGAATCATGATATTGGAGCATGAGGTCTTGGGTTCGACTCTGAGGTCGGGCAAAATGTTATTGGGGTTTATCCATCAGAAACCTGTCAGTAGCAGCCTCGGAGTCTGGATTTGTGCCCGGTTGGTGGTAATAGGCTCGCCCCTTATTACATGGGACTTAAACATGACTGGCGAAATGTGGGTGTACTAATAATGAGTACTCCTCTGCTTAACCCTTCGGGGAATACAGGCGTCATAATGTTGTTTTTTTTTTAATAAAAACTTGGCACCATTACCAATAAAGGTTCGCCATCCCTGCCCCAGGGGTGTCACGTTATGCTAAAAGACAATTAAGGTTAACGTTCGTACGTTAACTCGTGTTAATGACAGTTATAATTAACCAAGTGAAATGTTTGTAACTAACCGAATGTTATCTAGAACCTTGGTACACACAGTTTTGTACGCATTTGTTGTTACTTTCTCTTTAACTTAGTGTCAGTGAACTTTGAGTGCGTGATATGAGGAAATCTAGTAATGAATTGTTACTATTAAAACGATATCTTAAGAATGTTTTGATAGAACTTTTTGTTGCTAAAAAGGTGATATGAACTGAGCTAAGGAAAAGGCTGGTCATAATCATCATCATATCATCCGAAAGACGTCCACTGCTGGATATACAATGTGTTAATGAAATTACCCAAAACCTCGGACACCCCAACCAATTTTTATATTAATAAATTGATATGACGTATAATTATTTATTTTCATAAATTATAGTAAAAGATATTCGTAAATATTGTTGTCGCGCTACTTCTTACGAGTCGTAGCTCTTCGCCGCTGTCAAACGTTCGTTGACACGACATGGGACAGTAGTTTACAGCGTCGTTAAAAAGTATTAGATACGGCATGTCAAATAATATTTTTTTTGGACCAAAACTACCTTTTGGAAGGGGTAACTAGATTCAATTCTATTTTTATTTTCTTGTAATCAATCTTTCAAAAGTGCCTAAAATGGCCTAATTGAAATAAATTATTTGACTTTGACTTTGCAAAAAATAACCTATATTAAAAACTATCGTATTCGATTTTGCTCTCGATTCTAAACAAACTAGAGAAGATATTTTGTGAATATTCTACACACAAGCTTCTGTTCGCGACTTCGTCCGAGTGGTTCTTTTCTCCAGCGTTAAGTTACCTCTTTGGTCTCTGCTC